>JAPYXD010000338.1:0-1200000 GCA_030998225.1 Diplolepis rosae | reverse complement strand
CAATTCGCTCTCGCTACTATATATCTTTGCTACATTAATTCTTGCATTCCGTGGCTTGGTCTGTGCTTTGGTTTTGTTGCTGTCCAGCTTCGCGCCATGTCTCTGACTGGATCTGATGGGGGTTTGACGGCGGACGCTCGTGGCGGTGTTCAGGGTGTGGGTCGCGGTCGTGGCTTTGCACCGGCGAGGCCTGGACGGGAAGGGAGCGTGGACGCCTTTTGTTCGACTGCTGTCTCGTCGGGCGCTGCTCGGGCTGGTATGGCCCCTATGGATGGTCGCAAGAGGCCTATTTCATCCCCGCCTTCGTTGTTGCCATCACAGTATAAAAAGAATAGGCTCCCGCCTGACCTTGATCCGTGCGTGGACTTGTCTTGCGGGGATACGAGTCAGACATTGAGGAAAAGGATCGACGATTTCTTTGACCGGCCTCCGTCTTCTGTAACGGTCTGAATCAGGTCAAGATTCAATGTGAGGCTAGGGAGGATGCTAACACGCTTGTTCGCTCGGAGGATCTTAGGAGGGGAAGTTTCAAGCTGTTCATCCCTTCATCTTTGATTAGGAAGAAGGCATTCACTGGCCCGATAGATCCCAAATATTCGGCTTCAGATATCGCCAATAGGCTCGACCCGGACCTGCGAGACTTGACGGTGGCTGTGAGGAGGAGGACGAACGATGACGGCTCTATTTCTTCTAGGGTCGAATTTACGATGGCGATTGCTCGTGTGCCTCGTAATGTGCGCCTGCTGGGCTACTCTTACCCTTTAACTCCGGTTATTCCCCCTCCTAGACGTTGCTTCACCTGCCAGAGTTTCCGCCACATTTCTAGTCAGTGTCGCAGCTCGCGTCCCATATGTGAGTTCTGTTCTGAGCACCACCGCACGGACGCGTGTCCTAATAAGCTACGCTCAGATTTTTGCTCAAATTGTTGTGGCGACCATGTTGCTTCCTCTCGTGAGTGTCCGGTGTACCAGTATGAGTTCGAGATCAACAAGTATTGCTATTGGAATTATTGTCGATTTGGCGAGGCGGAGATGGGACTGCGGGAGCGGGGCATCCTGAGACCGGGTCGCCGATTGGAGATTGGATTTGATCGTATCTCGCTGGAGGATCCCCCTTCGGCTCTACATGATGTTGATTTGGGCTTCTCTGCCTCTGTCTCGCTGCCATCGGTCTCTGGCTCGGCTCTCGAGGTTGCCAGGTCCCTGTTGGATCTTGGGCGCCCTGGGGAGCCGGGCCCGGGGGCGACTGGGGCCCCTGATTCTTTTAACTCTTCGAGTGCGGTTTCTGGTGCCTCCCTCTTGGCGGTGGGACCTGGCCCTCCTGGTGGATTACGTCGTGCTGGGCCTTAGCTTGCCCCAACCAGTATTTGTTACGTTCTTCTTTAGTTTCTAGGTTTTTAGGTTTTGAATTATTCTTAATTTTTCCTAATTCTACTTCTACTTCTACTTGTACATTCTATTTCGAATAGGTTGTTTTGCATTATTTATTTATTTATCTACTTTTCTGTTGTTTCTATTTGTTTGTTCAGCTTTGCTTTCTCTTTTTCCTGGTTTGTGTTGTTGTTGATATCCTAGTCTATTATGCGCTCCACGGATAGGGGTATTAGATTTGCAGTCTGGAACGCACATAGTGTGAACAACAAGAGGGCTGATATTGAGTTTCTTTTGCATGATAGGGAGTTGGATGTCCTCTGTATTACTGAGACGTGGCTTGGAGAGGACGTTGCTTTCGAGTTCTTTGGCTACCTGACTTATAGATGCGATCGTCCTGGGGGTGGAGGGGGGGATCGGCTATTCTGGTACGTGAGAGTCTATCTATCCTTCCTCTCTCCGTGGATGGACCTTGGTGCGATCGATTGGATGCAGTGGCTGTCAGGTTGTCTACTGTTCTGGGCTCTTTGGCGGTCATTTCGGTCTATGCACCTCCGGGATTGGGTGTTAATGCTGATATGTGGACGTCGCTAATTCGGTGTTCACTGGGATGCGACCGTCTGCTCTTCTGCGGCGAATTCAATGCCCACTCTCCTTTGTGGGGGGCGAGATGTTCCAACTTCCAGGGGCGCGAGCTGTGCTCTGCGGTTCTTGATCATGGGTTGTCCCCTCTGAATGACTCTGTGCCCACCTTCTTGGCCGCCGCGGGGCGCTCTGGCGGGAACCTGGATCTGGCTTTCCTTACGTCTTCAAGGATTGGGGTGGCTTCGGCTTGGGTCACTGAGGACACCTTGGGTTCTGATCATTTCTTGGTCTTGGGCGACTTGGGGGTGTCGCCTCGATATACCCGTTCAACATCGAATCGATTGAACACCAAGAACGTGGACTAGATCCGTTTTCGGGAGCTGATTGACGATGGGCTGCCTGGCATTGACTTGGCTCCTAACGGTTGTTCTGATCCGGTGGTATCATACTCCGGGTTCTTTGACTTGATCACACGAGCCTTGGAGCGCTGTGGGGCTTATCGTCCGTCTTCTCTACCGGGCAAGAGGAAGTCCCAGCCGCTTTGTTCGAATTCTGAGTGCGATGCGGCCATTCTTAGAAGGCGAGGGGCTCTTAGGATGTATACTGCCTCATAGACCAGGGAGGGTAGGGTTGCTTGTAGGAGAGTGGATGAGGAGGTTAAGAGGTTCCTCAGAAAACAAAAACACCTTTCTTTCGTCTCGTTTTGCGAGTCCATCGACCCCTCGATGGCTCTGTCCAGGATCTGGAGGACGGTTAAGTCGCTGTCATCACGTGCTGCCGGTTCTCGTACTGACCGCGAGACGGACCCGGACTCGCCGGCCTTGGTGGCTCTTCGGGAGGAGTTGGTCTGCCCGAGTATTCTGACGGCTGAGATACCCATGATGTCCGACGTGGATGATACTGATGACATGAATCAGTTGTTTTCTGGGCGCGAGTTTTCTGCGGCACTGAGCTCCTGCAATGTCCGCTCTGCCCCTGGCTTAGATGATTAGATTAGATTTCTGACCGATCTAAGGAGTTCTTGCTATCACTCTATAACCACATGTTCTCTGTTTCCAGGTTCCCCCCTTCTTGGGGCGACACCTTGGTCTCTTTTGTTCCAAAGGCTGGCACTGATAAATTTCGACCCATATCGCTTACCTCAACCTTCTGTAAGACCTTCGAGAGATTGATACAAAAGTGTCTGGAATTCCTTGCGGAGAGTAGCTCATGGATACCGAGGAGCCAGTTTGGCTTTAGAAGAGGCCGCCCTTCTATGGATTGTGTTTCCTGCGTTGTTGCCGATACTCTTCAGGGCTTTGGCCGGTCGGAGGGCACCTTGGCCCTGGCTCTGGACCTCAAGGAAGCCTTCAATGCGGTCCTCCCGGGCGTCCTCGTGCGGAGGCTCATTGAGCTGGGTGTGCCTGGAAGGATCGGAAATTTCGTGAATTTTCTAACTACGAGGAGAACTCTGTATTTCTCGTCTACGGATGATGCTCCTAGGATTTGTGGAGTTGGTGTTCCTCAGGGGGGTGTCCTCTCTCCTCTTCTGTTCAACCTTCATCTTGGGAGGCTCAATGATGTTCTTCCGGTGGACGTTAGGGCTTCAATGTCTTGGATGTTGATGCGCTCGAGATTCGCTGTCAGGATTCCCTCAAATATTTGGGTGTCATCCTGGATTCGCGTCTTTCCTGGACGCCCCACATTAGATATATTGCTGGAAGGGCGATGCGCGCGATTGGAGTGCTTAGGGCTCTGTCTAGGGTCTCTTGTGGGGTCCCCCCCTCTTTGCTCCTACTTGTGTATAGAGGGCTGGTTAGGGCATACCTGGAGTGGGGCTCTCCCTTGTTTGCGGGTGCCGGTAGGTCGGCCCTGGGGATTCTGGATAGGGCTCAATATGAGGCTTTGCGCTTGACACTGGGCTGTATGCGCTCGACGCCTATCGCTGTTCTCCTTTCTGAGTCGGGCGAGCCTCCGCTTGGTTTGCGACGTTCTCTTTTGGGTGGTAGCTTCATCCTTAGGAATGCTGCTTCGAGGGATGGCCTGTTGGTTCCCAAGCTGACCCTGCTGTTTGAGAAGTCTCGGGTCGGGCGATTTAGGATCAACCCGTCTAAGTGTGGCCTCCTGATTGCCTGTGAGAGCGTGCGGGGCTTGCTGGGAATGTGCTTTCGCACGACCCGTCCTTTGCACTTTGATTATACTTGTTCCGATCTGATCATCCCTGTTGCGTTGGATTTTGAGACTGGGCGGGAGGTGAAGGGCGCTGTTGAGCCTGCTAGGGAGTTTGATGGCTTGGTTGATGCCCGGTATTCGCATTCTGTTCAGGTGTTTTCGGATGCGTCGCGTGTTGACTCCACTGGGAGTGTGGGTGTTGGCTTTTGTGTCCCCTCCACGGGGTACAGATTTGGTATTCGCCTTGCATGTTTCACCTCAATACTCTCTGCGGAGCTCTACTCCATCTTCTGCGTCCTCAAGTACATCCTTAGGATGCTCCTCAGTGGTGTTCTCCGATTATCTGTATGCACTTTACCATCTACGAGATGGCTTCTTTTCTACCCGTACATCTCCTTATGTCTACAGGATCCTCCGTCTCCTGTCTATCATCCGGGAGCAGGAATGCGCGGTCAGCTTCGTATGGATCCCGTCTCACGCTGGGATCGCTGGTAATGAGCAGAATGATTATCTGGCTAGGTCTGCCTCCCCACTGCCCTTTATTGTGAACTGTGGGACTCCCCTGGCTGATCTCTTATCCGCACTCGGGCAGGATAACGGGGCCTGGTGTCGTGCCTTGTGGCCTTACGCGGGTTCATCGTCTGGTCGTGGGGCCTGCTATTTTGATAGAATTTCCTTTAAAACCCCTAGACCATGGTTTACGGGACACAGATTTCCCAGGGGCTATATCAGTCTGGTCACGCGTCTGAGAACTGGTCATATTTGTACCGGTACCCATTTTGCTAGAATGGGATGGGATATAGATGTTGGTTGCGGGTGTGGTGCGGAGCTGAAGAGCCTTGCACACTTGGTCGGTGAATGCCTGATCTTATCGGAGGGCAGACCGAGGTTCTTTCGCTTTTTGGCGGAGCGGTTCCCGGGGAGACCCCCTGAGCGTGTGGTTCTAGGGGATCTGTTCTTTGACCCGGATCCGGAGGCTGTTTGGGAACTTGGGAGTTTTTTTCGATCTGGAGATCTGGTCATGTAGGCCTATTTTGACTGCCTTTCCTCTGCTTTGGGATTTGATCGAATCCCCCCTATCCTTACACCCATTCCTTTCCTTATAGACAGCTTAAGCTTGACTACTGACTGCTGGCTTGACTGCTGAATGTGGGATTTAATTTGCCTGCCTTTCGTCGTTGGACGCTTTTGTGTGCTGCTTGCTACCCCGTTTGGACTTAGTTATTTCTCATGCGGAACTATGTGATTATTTTGCACACATATGGCCATTTGCTAATTTAGCAAGAAGCCACAACCAAGAAGAAGAAGAAGAATCTACAGGACTGCCCCGAGCGAACCAACCTCGTTACGAGATTCTTACCTTTTATATATATTCCACTGTTTGACAAACTTCCACACTCCTTAGACCAAAAGTCCGGATTTGTTTTTATTTTATTTATTCCTCGGGTGGTCCTCAGTTTTACCCTTTATTCCTTTCAAATTCAAATTAATTCACGGCATATGCCTCCTGTGTCACCGTCCTCGCAACGCTTACCAGAATGTCGTCTCCTCTTCCGGCACTCCTTTCAAACGCACCCTTAAGCCCCATCCTCATGCCTACTTGTGGGCGCGTTATATCTACCGCTCTTCTCCCATTGGTCAATCGTTCTTTGTCCAGTTGTAATTATTCTGCATTAGAGTAGACGCTGTCCTCATCCGCTACTATTAGGAGTCTTGGGCGGCGCTACACTCGTATCTTTTATATATCTACGTGAGTACGGCGTTATTTCACACTCTGTGATTCCGTCTCTTTCTAACCATGGTTGTGTCTCTTTTCCACCAATGGTAAAACTAACGCGCCTGCTTACATTTTATTAGGTCGCGTCCAGCCCCCGGAATCTCTGGAGTTGAAAATGTCACAGATGTTGACCGTTGACTGTTCATGAGGTCGACCTTATACAGATTAGCATTATGGAACATTGAAATTTAACGTTTTTTGTGAAAAATTGGTGTCTGAAGTGCTTTCGTGTACTTTTTAGGTAAATTGGAATGGTTTTAACAGTCGGTGATATAAAAATTTAAGTGAAAATGCGGAAATTTGTTGCTGTAGGTTGCAAAACAGACTACGCGCAATGCTCCGAAAAAGTGCATTGTTTTGTGGTTTATTTATCATGAGCGCCTTTAACTTATTAAAATTTAATCTATACTAAATTTAAAACGCTTTGAATAAAAAAATCAACAAATCTGACTGACTGAACTTAAGGTATTATAGATAGGGAAGGGCGATCTTCAAAAAAAAGAATTGATTTTGAAATTATTGATTCAATTTGATCGATTAATCGGTTAAAAAGATCGATACCTTTTTCTGAAAATGATAAATTTCTGTAAAATAACCTTTTTTTAAAATGTTTTATAACAATTGGAGAAATAATTGTCACTTGCATATTTTGTGAATTTAAATTATCAAAATAAAAAAGTGTTTATATCAATGAAAAAGGAAATTAGGCTTAAAAAACACACTATATTTGCGAATCAGGAACGTTTTTTATTTTTTAAAATTGCACAATTTCTAAAAGAATGCGTATTATTAGTGATAAAGTTTCTGACATAAATATGAAGTATTACTATAAAGTTTATAATATTAATATACATTGAACTTTGCATATCACTTAAAGTATTATTTATGATAAAATTTCTGGCATAAATATGAACTATTACTCTAAAGTTTATAATATTAATATACTTTGTATATCACATTAACGATATTCTCGTGGTCGACCCCTTGATGTCACTTTTAAACTAAAAAACAGTTCATAGGAACAGTTCATAGAAATATAGGAAACAGGAAAAAAAGAAAGGAGAATCGTTCCTAAAGATCGAAAAAAAATATCAATCCAACCGATTAATCGAGTAAAAAAGATCGATCTCCGTAGAATCGAATCGAGATCGCCCATCCCTAATTATAGATAAAATAGACATAATAAATGATGTGCATATGAGATCTAAATATCCATTATATTGTTATGAAATATAGTATATTATGTTGATTATTATTTATTATAAAAATCTTTGTTCTTAGTGTTTTCAAATACTTATAAAGGAGTTTTATAAAAACTTTATATTTGTTACTTTTTTTAATGTACGTTCATTCCTTATGTGAAAGTTTTGTTCATAAAAATGTAATTTTTCCAATTACTGAGAAGTTCTAAAATATAAAATACAAAATGTCCTATAATAAAATCTAATTTTTCTAACAAAATCAAGATGATATAATTAATACCCGTATTATAATTCAATTTGATGGAATTTCAATAGCCAATTTTTCTATTATAATATGTAAGACTGATATAATATCAATAATATTGATAATATGAATAAATATTGTATTTTTATTTAATAATCACAATGTAAATATTAATGTTAAAACGAAGATAACAGAACTTTGATTTCAATTTCCAGCCAGAATTACAAAGACAATTTTCGCCCAAATTTCAAGCATATTACCCTTTATATCAGTAAAAATTGCTTTAAATAATATTTAAAACTTTCTAGTTTAATGTGTTGTAAAAGAAAATATGATCAAGTAGTTTTTATCCCCAAAAATTTAATTTTTATGCATTTTTCCCATGCATTAAAATGAATTCAGGCCTCATGAACAATCAGCGCCCCTAGCGGCCACGGTCAATTCTTGTGACATTTTCGTTTCGCGGATTACGTGCATTCTGGCTAAGATGCAGGGGGCTGGTCGCGTCCAAACAGCATCCAGGGTTGGATATTGGATCCTAGTCTCACCCGGAACTTGCCAAGGGTCTCGGCCAGGGTTGGTCAGTGCCACTACGTCTTCGACAGGAACTTGCCTTAGACCTAGGACTTGGTGCTTGTCTGCCACAACAACATCTCCACTGGTATTTAACAGTTACTATGGTACTGGAACCATCTCTATTGTAGACCAATGGGAGTGATACGAAATGAGAATGGCGGCGATCTATCCCACAGCAATCTGGAATTGTTAGGTTGGGTATTCAATCCTCTTCGTCGTCCAATGAGAGAAGACACTGCTTGTAAAACTAGATTGTGATTGGTCGAATCAAAGACTGCGCGGCGTCAAGCGCGCTACGGCTCGGGTGAACGGCAATTATAGTGGGGCATGTATCAATCCGTTGTGGCGTCCTTCCGTTGCGTTTTCTACAGATGGCGCTGCGGTCGCGTCTGAAGCCTGATGGGGCGACTTTAACGATGCCCGTTGTAGATGGAGCAACTACTGGACTCCTGGTTATGGTGGTTTCTTCCCTGGTGTCGTCTCGCCGGCAGTGATAGAATATTTAAGAAAAGGCATAATTACTAACCGACCATGGTTGTATGTGGATTCGTTGGTATCGGAGCGTCAAGTTACGTAAGCTACGTTCTATTTATTAAGGTTTGACTCAGGGTCACATGACCTATTAAGCGCAAAATTTATATCCTAATATCAACAGTTTTAATTCAGGCGCGTCACTAGAAGTGACACGACGCAGATTCTTTAGACAATTCGCGATAAAGATGGCGTTGTGAGTCGTAGAAATTCTACGACGTCACAATATGATAGAAATACCTTGAATTTCACAAATAGTTATTGGAGTATAATAAAGGCACCCCAAGTTAACAATTCTCAATAATCCTTTTTAACGTTCGAACTTATTCCACAAATCTGAACACTTATCAGTCTGAAATGTTTTTCTTTCAAGATGCTAGCACACATGTGCATTTTTTTGTTTTGTTTTTTTTTTGTTGGTGAGGAGGAAAAATGGCGAAATCTTTTATAGACGTTGTACAGGACTCTACGAGGACGGGTCTAGGCATACCTGTTAAAACCAAAAAACCCCCTCTTTCGAACCAATACGCCGCCCGCGGAACCGCCTTTCAGCTTTAAACTTCACGGGTAGTTGGTTCCAGCTTAAACTCGCGCACGACTCTTCCGTCATCCGTTCGCCCGGGACTCCCATCCGCGGCCACACGCCCGTTAAGCAGACCGACTAGCCGCGTCAGCCAGGGGAGGAATATGGCGAATCCTCCCCCAAACGACGCGAATGGTCAAGTCCGTCCAAGACGCAGGACCGCGGGTGCAGGCCCCGATGCGATTTCTACTGGACCCCGTTGTTCCTGCGCTCTGCACGCCCATCGAGCTCCCTCGTCTTCATCACCAGGGTGACGAAAGACACGATAAGCATCCATATCTGTTCAGACTGGAGCATGAGAGAGACCATCGTGTCAGGAGTGAGCTGTGCGCCCACTGCACGTCTGACGGCCTCCCTTTCCGCGCCCCACCTGGCACAGACAAAGAGTGTGTGCTCTGCATTTTCCACAGAGGATCCGCAGTAGCTACACGACACTTCGTCTCTTTTCTTGAAGCGCTTCAGGTACGCATTAAAGCAGCCATGGCCTGAAAGCGCTTGTGCCAGGTAAAAGCCGACTTGACCGTGCTTTCTATACAGCCAGGTGGTGAGCTCCGGGCTTAGACGGTGTGTCCATCTCCCGGATTGGTCACCATGCCATCTCGTCCGCCATTTCTCGACGAGTCTGCGCCTTCCATCCTTTCGGATGGCCTCCTTCGCCCGATCGATTTCCTGCAGGTTGGTTAAGGAGGTGAGCTCCTTACGGAGCTGAAAAGTCTCTTTCCTTTCCTCCGCCAATAAGTCAATTGGCAGGACGCTCGCCAGGACCAGCACAGCACACGTCGACACAGTTCGGTATGCTGAGACAATTCTCATCACCACACCTCTCTGTGCCGAGAACAGCTTCTTCAGGATAGCATGGTGGTTAAGGGCACTTGTCCAGATCCGAGCTGCATAAAGCAGCTTCGAGTTTACCATGCTCGCCACCAGCCTTCTCTTAGCTTCCCTGGGTCCACCAATGTTGGGCATGAGCCGAGTCAGGGCGGCCCCACATTGGATGGCTTTGGCAGTCGCGATCTGCAGGTGTTCGCCGAAGCTAAGCCTTCCATCCAATTGCACTCCCAGGTACTTAATGCTCTTTTTACACTCGATTTCATGTTCACCGAGAACGATCTTCGGATATTGGAAGGATCTTCTGTCCGTGACCAGCAAAGCCTCGGTCTTTTCAGGGGCCATTTTCACGCCTCTGCTATCTAACCAACGCTTTGCCCACCACAGAGTATCATCAATCCTCAGTTCCAGAATTCCGACGTTGTCAGCAGCGCGCACGACAAGTGCGTCATCCGCGAAGCCGACGATGTTCGTTCCAGCAGGCAGGTCCATGCGCAGGAGGTCGTCGTATATGACGTTCCAAAAGAGTGGAACTACCCGCGACCCTTGAGGGGCGCCGCATGTCATCTCTTCCTTGAGAGACCATTTGTCGCCCTCGTATATCACCCACCTGTCGCTCAGATAGTCATCTATCATTCGCAACAGGTAGTCTGGGACTTTTCCGCACCATCGCCTCGATGCAGATGTTCCATCTTGCGGTATGGAACGCATTGCGTATGTCAATGCCGATCAACGCGCAGAATCCCTTACGCTTGCCAGTTCCTCTTCTTGCTTTATTGGCTATGTCCACCACTGCCTGGATGGCGTCAACTGTGGACCTGCCTTTCCGAAAGCCGAACTGGTTTTCCGAGAGACCATTGTCGCGAACCATGTGACCCTGTAGTCTTTGAGGGATCATTTCCTCCAGAAGTTTCCCCATCGTATCCAACAGACATATTGGTCTATTACGATGAGGCATCCCCTAGTGGTTTGTTGCCCTTCCTTAGCAGGACCAACCTCTGTTCCTTCCAGTCTGCGAAGAATCTCCCCTCCCGAAGACAGGAGTTGAAGACTTCTAGGAGCATCTCCGGGTATAACCCGATCACCTCTTTGAGGATCTCGTTCGGCAACCCGTCGATCCCTGGCGCTGTGTTCGCCTTGAGTCTTCCACCCGCTCTCTTTTGTTCTTCGAGGGTGAAAAGTTCCTCGAGCCGGACCACGCAGGGCTTTGCACGATGAACTTGACTCGATCGGGATTAACCAGGCCCGGGGTCTTTCTTCTAGTCACCAGTCTCTTGGTGACTATTTTGAAGGCGAGACGCCATGGGTCCTCATCGACCTCACCGATCAAGTCTTTCCAGCACTGAAGTCGGCTTTTCTTTATGCCTTGCCTCAGAGCTGATTATTCTTTTTTCCATGCCTCTTGCAGCAGAGGATCACCCTTTGAGCGGGTGAATCTCCGCCGCGCTGTGAGGCATTCCCGACGCAGGACAGACAACTGGTCGTTCCACCAGTATATTGAGTCCCCGGTACGCCTGTGCCACCGTTGAGGAATTGAGTGGTCACATGCTGCGCCCACTTTCCGCCTCGCAGCCCGCACGGTGTCCTCCAACGACCCAGCAGATTTAGCCCAATCAAGCTCATCTATGAGCCTGGTTTCCTCAAGATATTTTTGTAGCTTGTCTTTGCTGAGTCGTCTTGTGTTCCAGGAGGGACTTCTTCCTTTGCCGACCCTTCCCGAATTCACTGGGTGACTCCGTTCCCGGATGCTAAACTCAATGCACTGGTGGTCACTCAAGGTTATTACCTGGAGGACACACCAGTCGACTGTCGTTGAGCATCTGGCGCCTTCACCTCTTCATCTCCTTCCTTATTTGAAGAAATCATATTAATTCCGTCGTGGCTTAAGATGGTTCGCCCATCATGGGAGCCCTACCGCAGTAGGGCTACTATCCCCGCCTGTATAGATCCCTAGTTATGTGCGCCGAAACCGAGAAGCGGCTTATCGGATGGTCGGTCCTATCGGCACATTTAGATGAAGCTAGAAAAAGGTTACGGGATAGGCCCGCGTTATAATGATGCTTAATGTTTAACGTCACCCCTATCGACCAAGCGGCGCCGGGTCCGCCCCGACACCTAACCCGGACGTCAGACTAGACGGTGTGCGATTTATCCTACGCAGCGTCTGATATAAGGAAATACTGACCAGGTGATCCTCCAATCCTGCGCCCGGGCATCCATGATTTCAACCCCGAAATTGGCTCCAGACAGTAGAAACGTGAGCGGTTTTCCCAATTTAACATGTGGTTTCACGGGATCTTTGCCCTTCGCGGCCGAACAACGGAGGTACTTACATTTACCCATATTACTTCCACAGAGGTAAGGTACTGACATCGCGTCCTGCCCTGGTCGGGAGGCTACTACGCCTCCCTTGGCTAGTCTATCAGGAATATCCACCAGGCGCCGACCGCAGCCCATTCACTCAGCAATCCATTTATTCTGGTATGTGCGGGTGTCAGTATCATGCTTGTGGTTGTGATGTGATCGGGAGAGGGCATGTGGGAAGTTCAGCGTGACCGCCGCATGCGCATTTGAGGCGATACCCCGATTAAGGGGCCCCCCGCATTCACTCCGGGTTCAATCATGCAGCATCGAGGAACGGTTGGTGAGCTGCAGGACGCGTCTGCTCCGTGCATGGCCTCGATCATTCATCTGAGCGAGACACTGCCTCCCTCCCCCTAATACTAATTCCAGCTTACAAAAATGTCCCAGTCCAATAGAGTTTCGGATTTAGTTTTTGATTACAGGATATTTAATTGGTCAATATGGTATCAATACCACCTAATTAAATTACAAGATCGTGATTCCGTACTCGACCAGATTTACTTTATTTAAGTTACTGAGTTTAAATGAATATTCTTGTACATGATAGAATATCATGTTACAGTCCGTATGAGACAGTTCCCCCCGGTATGAGGATTGGGGAGAATTCGAAGGGAACCTCGAGCACGTCCGGGTCCTCGGTTGGAGAACGCTACCAAGTCGGCTTTGGTAGGGAGTCTGCGGGTGGATGCTCGCACGCCGTTAAGTATCCCAGGTGCTCCGGGTTGAAGTTTCGGGCTCCGACCCTGGCGGCAGCCTCTAATCTCGCGGCGTGTGTGGGACGACTACGTTTGTTCGGCCTCTTTCTTCTCATAGCTTGCGGAGAAACATTTTTATTAGTCGTATGTAACAAGGTCCGCCTAAATATGGGGGGGGGGCATTTTGGGCCTCACCGTCCCTGGATTTTATGCTGGTCCGTTCGGTGGGGACTTATCGTGGAACCGCCGCGTTTGAACATGGGGAGGGAGTGAGGGAGGTAGGCAGTTGCCGTCGAACTCTCCTGCCGGTCCGAGTCAGCGTGCGTTGGCTGCTGAACCGATGCGTTTAAGTTTGGGGCGCCTTAGGAAGGGACACAGGGCAAGGAGTCACGGGTTACACTATCGACACACTTCACAAACAAAACGATGAATGGAAAAAAAAGAATGAAAACACTTAGTTATGAGGCAAAGTATGGGTTAACACGAATGAGTACTCACTTAATTCACTTTAAACTGGTGGATTTTATTAGAAGTTAATAGAGTCTACACTATGAAAGAAACCAATTTTGACAGATGTAGGATGCTGACGAGGGACGTATGTCTGCTTGTCTCAAGGCGCTGTACACACGTGACTTGTCCCACTTGTGCGTGGCGTTACCTCGGCGTGCGTCGCTGGTACCGTTTGTCGATATTATTTGCCTAAATGAGGTCTACAAATTCTTATTAAGAAATTTCTCTACAGGATGTATATTTTATGTTTTGATTATTATAATTTAAAAAATTCGATTTTTTTCACCAAAATATGTGAGATACGAAATAAGCGTTGTTCTGCAAAATCGTTTCCTTAAGGTAGTACGATCACGAATATCAGACCTCAGACAAAAATAGATAATTTTGCTTTCAAGAATAGCAACATTATTATTGAAGGGCCAATTTGAATGAGAAAAGATTATTTTTCATGAAAAAAATTTGAAACACAAAAAAATAATGTTAGTAATAAATTTTATTTTTGCCCAAACTTATTTTCTTATCGCTTCGAGTCAAATTTTTGAAAATGATGCGATTCTAATAAATTATAGTTCATTTTTTTAGAAAAAAGATTCTCTACAACTTGACCGTTTCCTATTTTTGAAATTGAATTTATTATTATCAAATACAGCAATTTGTTTATAAAAATTTTGTTTTGAAAAATTGTTTTTTTATAATTTCAGCCATTAAAGAATTCATTTTCAAAAATCGGAAACGGTCAAGTTGTAGAGAATCTTTTTCCTAAAAAAATGAACCGTGATTTATTATAATCGCATCATTTTTTAAAATTTGTCTCGA
Source organism: Diplolepis rosae (assembly GCA_030998225.1). NCBI lineage: Eukaryota > Metazoa > Arthropoda > Insecta > Hymenoptera > Diplolepididae > Diplolepis > Diplolepis rosae. The sequence goes on along the minus strand of JAPYXD010000338.1, from coordinate 1,185,768 downwards.
AGCGATAAGAAAATAAGTTTGGGCAAAAATGAAATTTATTAATAACATTATTTTGTTGTGTTTTAAATTTTTTTCATGAAAAATAATCTTTTCTCTTTCAAATTAGCCCTTCAAAAATAATATTGCTATTCTTGAAAGCAAAATTATCTATTTTAGCCTGAGGTCTAATTTTCGTGGATGAAAACTACCTTAAATAAAAAAAAATTCTTACCTCGAGCCTGCCATTAGTCATCCGATACATACATACATTCACACCATTCAGTCGCAGAAAATCATATTTTAAATCACAAATACATTTAAACATATAATCGTACATACATAAACCTAATAGCTATACTTATATATAGTTCGATACGCTTCCGTCGAATCACGCACACTCTCGCTTACAATGCTGAGACATAAAATTTGGAACTTTCTTATATAGTGATTGCAAGGGTTATTCAGAGTTTGTGGACCAGTGTCGTGACTAGAGTTCTTGAAGCTTACTCAAATAAAAATAAATCAACTTTTTTCATAAATTGTTCATAAAATATTCTTTAAAATTAATATAATTTTTTAATTAATTATTATAAATATGATTGTTGATATGTATAATATAATTATTAAATTATATTCATTATGCATTTTTATTATAACTATGCATGAAGTTTAATGAAACTAAATTTCCAAATTTCTATTAAAAAATTGCATTATTATCAAAAAGTACGTTGTGTGAAAACATTGAAAAGAAGTTTCTTTTATTTTCTGTGTTGTATTGACTTTTAATGTTTGACTTTTCATGAAATCAATTTTATTAAATAAACTTAAATGAAACAGAATAACTCTCGATTGCAGCGTAGAGTAGAATGTACGGAAAGTTCTACTATTTTTGTGATTTAATAAAATATTGGTTCTTTATAATTATACTACGAGTAATAATATATATTTTTAGAAACTTTTAATGCACGCTTTCAAACTTCGCCTCACACTTCTGAATTTTACTCAATTCTGATTCATTTTTGAACATTTAATGTATTCTAATATTAAGTTTATATCATTAAAAAACTATATATTACAATCAAACAATTTTATGATTATATTCAAAAATATATATATTTGTATCAGTTGTTACATTTTAGTATTGGCATATACATATGTCTATCTATATATTTCTATCTTGATAAATTTTGCCGTTATTAACTTTTGTTTTACAGTTTGTATCAGTTGTTACATTTTAGTATTGACATATTATGTACCATAAACTGTAAAACAAAAGTTAATATTGGCAAAAGTTATCAATTCAATACATTCTTTTTCCGAAGATTCGATACCAGATGATTCACCCCCGCGCTCGAACTAGGGGGGGGGGGGTGTCACGTCCCGCGACGTGTTAGAATGTACTATAGGCACAGGCTAGGTCTAGAGAAAAATCTGGGGAAGTTACTAAAGAGAGAGAAAACCACCTTTTGAAAAGAGAAGTATGACTACGTCTCACACAGTGGGATACTGCACAAAGCGTGACGTCACCAAAAAATATAATATAAAAAGGACAAGCCGCCATGGGTAAAGCTAGTCTTGTGAGCAGTAATTAAGTGCGGGTTCCTGAAAACTTTGAAAAGGATTCACAGCGTGAGATACGCGTTTAGTCCATTTTTTCCGAAGAACCGTGTCATAAATTCTCCGAGTTCCATTTTCAATCTTTGAAAAGATTTTAGAGTCAGTGTTGAGTGGGATAGCTATTCTTGTCTTCCTCACACCAGTGGGATATTCGTTCCTGTCTTCCTCACACCAGTGGGATACATATTACTGTCTTCGTCACACAAGTGGAAGAATCATCCTCTCCCCCTCACACCTGTGAGGATCATTCATAAAAAAGGACCATTCAGAACTCAACAAAAGGTACCGAAAATTCTCTCTATTCCTTCTTTACTCTTTACCTACTCCTGTGCCATTGCCTAAATACTTGTAAAATTTTAATGTTTGTATCAGGTTTAATTTAAAATAAATTTAATTTGTATTACTTTACTAATCGCTGTGTTCTTTACTGATTTATCCTCATCTGTAAGTGAGGATCACCTGATCCTAACTTAAAACGAGGAACCTTCGATCAAAGTAAGTACTATATGTACGTAGTTGTGACGTAACAGCACATACAGAAGTATTAGTGGCAACTAGACTAGGAGTCAAAAGTGCCAAAACGTGTTTTTTACCTGTTAACCCTATTTTTTCCAAAAACTCGATGTGATATATTATTTTAACTTACAGAAATACGTAATCCACGGAAAAAATCTACCAGAAAAAAAAATGGTTGAAATGTCGAACGGTGCTATTGTTTATGTGTGTGGAACCTATTCCTCAAAGTTAAAATTACTTTGAAAATATTAAATGGATATTTATGATATTATAAATTGCATTTCATTCACACAAGACTAAGTGAAATGCGTGCGACGGAAATGTACCTGTACTTCTAAAGATAAGCGAGCAGATTTATTAAAAAGGAATTTTTGCAATAAAACATAAAAGAAGTAATAGTTAAATTTTCTAATAATTTGATGTCATTTTCAATATACTTCAAAAGTTTGGAAAAGAAATTTTCGATTCTATAAAATATATGGGCATTTCCATATTTAATGGGCACTTCATTTGTCAAAACTGCTTTTGAATAATCGGCTTCAAAATTTATAGGGTCATTAGGTATGAAGTTGGAAGTTTCTTATGTATGAATTTTGACATTTAATATTATTGACATTTTGCATTGGCATTTGTTTTTGTTTTGTACATTGTGAAGCTACACTATGGGTGTTTCCGAAATTACGCTCCGAGCGCGCTCTGAGGTTACGAAAAAGAGCCAATTGATGAGCCCTAATAATCTCGCACCAGTAGAAAATAGTAAGAACAGCGAATAACATATGAGTGCCACTAGCACGTCAGAGCACGCGCTATTGACACTCATGTGTTATTTGCTGTTCTTACTAGTTTCTACTGGGAAGAGGAGAACATCACCTTCAGTGTGTCCGAGCTAAGAAGGCTGTTGACCACATGGGTACCCGCAAGGCACCAGGCCCTGATGGAATTCCAGCTGAGGTCATCTTAAGCATTGCAAAGGAGCGCCCATATCTTCTGCTAAACATGTTCAATGCCTGCCTCCTTGCAGGAGTAAACGGCCGGGAAGTAAATAAAATAAAATGATTTTTGAAGCATCTCTGAGACTATCCCTAACAATTTAGAGTTTCATAAAATAGGGTCGCTTGGGCTCGATCCTGTCGTTTTCGATCGAGGTAAAAGAATTTGACGTAATTTACCACATTACAATATTTTACGTAAGTTTTGCATGATACTCTTTAGGGAGGACCATCTTCCAGGAGTCCAGATCCGGAAGAATGGGATCGAGCCATTTATTCGCGCGGTGGGGGTATAAGAGTCCGTTTACTATTCCCCACATACGGAATGCGCGCGCATTCTTTTGGGCGTCCGATAGACGCTTAAGATATCAAGCGACTTCGGTTTTGTCCATCGTGGCAATCTCGTTGGGATCGTCGAGGTCCTGGTTAATCCGCGACAGGAAGTCCGGGACGACGTTTAAAGCGCCCTTTCTATATTGAACTTTAAAGTCATATTCCAGTAGGCTTAATGCCTAAAGTGCCAGTCGCCCAGTCGGGTCCTTTAGTGACCTGAGCCATCGAAGGCTACAGTGGTCCGTCACGACCGTCAAACAGAATCCTTCCAAGTATTCACAGAACTTTCTAATGGTCCACATGACGGCCAAGCATTCCTTCTCAGTCACTGAGTAACTACGCTCAGCGCTTGATAGGGAGTGGCTGGCGTGAGCGATTACACGCTCTACGCCTTCTATGGACTGGGCCAGTACTGCTCCAACTCCAGTGGAGCTTTCATCCGTCTGGAAGGTGAACGGATGCACAAAGCCTGAGCGAGCAACTACTGGCACTGTATTCAAGGCAAAATTTGCTATAAAGCGCCGATACCAACCTGGCGATCCTATAAAACTCCGAAGCTTGCGAATATTTCGCGGCGCTGGCAAGTCGAAAATAGGGGCTAGCTTGCTGGGATTAACCTTATGCGCTCATTGTTAATAGAGAACCCAAGGTACTTGATCTCGCTTCGAGAAAATAGGAATTTCTCGGGGTTGATAGAGAGACCAGCAGCACCATTTCGATCGAATACCTCTTTTAACCATTTGAGGTGATCTTCGAAGTTTCGCTCACTGTTATGAAGTCGTCTAAACAGTCTAACGCATGAGGTTCCAATTCCGGGCTAATTACCTTATCAATTAAACGTTGGAACGTCGCAGGGGCATATAATCGTCGTGGAATAGACGGCGTTTGAGAAATCGCGTCTACACTTATTTTCACCGCGTTTCCCTCAGGCATGTTTTAGGAGGGAAGTCTCTGAGCGCAGTTATTCCTAATTTCTCTACCTGCTTTAGGACTTTCTTGCCTAGGTAGGCTATGTGACATGGCGTCGCATCTCACTGTTCGATGGGGTGGAGGCGTTTTTTTCCTAGTAGTATTTTTCTCCTCGATATGCGCGTCCATGTCTGCCAAACTTTTCCTTGTATTCAGTTTCTTCGCCCTTATAAGCGAATTCCGGTAAAAATGACGTTTCCGGCGCAAGGGGGAGGAGGAGGTTGTAATCACGCATGGCTACCCATTCACTTTCTCAACCTTTGCCCATCTGTGCAAGCTCCTAAAACTCAGCTATATGGTTGCGTTTGATTACGCGCCTGAATTCCGGTCTCAACCTCCTATGAGCATTATGAAGTTCCTCTTCGACCAAGTACGAACCGTCTAACTTGTCGTATTTGTAACGAACTGTACTACACTGTACATGCGTCACAGTTTCCCCAGTCTACGCCAAGCAACGCGAGCAGCGGTCCCCACCACATACGGACGGGATATAGAGAAGGACCGCAGCACTGAAACGGCAGTTCGCCAGGGGCCGCGAGCCGGGTCACAACGGAGCGTTGCACTGGCCGGACAGCAGGGAGATGCCTCTTCTGATGAGTGCTTCCATAGATGGGTATCTTCGCACGGACCGAGCTCTACCTGGGGCGGCCATTGGACTACGTCCACGACGACACGATGGACGGGCTGGTGGCTCCCCACGTCAAGTACCAAAGGATGGGCACTCCCATGATTGGTCCTCGGCGAAGCGTAAAACTCGGCGTCAGATGCCCCTGACCTAGTTCTACCTGGGGTGGCCACCGAACCTGCCCGAAGTAAATCCAGAGGCACTACCGACTGCACTACCGAACACTACCGGACACTACCGATCGCACTGCCGAACACTACTGACCTCTACCGAGTACAACCGAGCACCACCGCACGTAACCGACTTCCGCCAGGGCATCTAGACTCAACCGTCACAACAGACCGACCGACCGACATGCCTGACACTTCGGCCCTACGGATATTGCCGTGGCCTAGGTCTAGAGGTCGAGACGTTGCCCAGATACCGCTGGGGGCGTCTCTCCCTAAGCTGGAGACTGACCAGGACCGCGACCGACTTAGGAACGTACGATTACGACGGAAGGTCAACGCGCACTGGACAGAAAGCCGGCCTCGACGATCAAAACATGTACGCACGACGACTAACTCGGGTATATATATGTACCCGATTTCAGAAACAACATTGTTAAGCACGATGCATCGGCCAGATGACCACTCTAAGACCATAGCGACATTCCACACATTCACGCACACCGAGACTGGCACACTTATCCTTTGTTATTTACATTCACACGAACACACCATTTTATCTGTACCAACTAGTATTATTATTTTTATGAATAAATATCTTATTATTTTTATTTAAATTTCTCCAGTTTCGATTTATTTCATCACCTACTCCCCCACCCTTACCGAACCCTGGGTGACTGATGCGTCTGGTAGCAAGGGAGAAAGTAGGGATGTTACATATTAACCTAACAGGCAAGTTAGATAATCTTCTATTTTCTCTTTCGTGCCTTGAGTGCGCACGCGGATTTGATCCCTTACGCGGCGGTCAAAATTGTCGTCGCCGAATTGAATTCTAAAAGCCTTTCTAAATGTGGATCATGATATCCATTGCGACTTCTTTAGCCGATACCATTGTAGAGCGACTCATGTCAACAGCAATGTTAGTATGCTAATTAATTCCATGTCCGTTAGCGGATAGAAAATTCTGTATTCGTCTACTCATGTTAGAAAATCTTCTGCGCTTGCTCTTGACGAGCCGTTGAATTTTAAATTCCACTGGCGCACTATTTTATTATTATGATTATGTGGGTTGTTAGGTGCGGAATAAAAATTTTGCTCATCAGTTGTTGTAATTGGCGGAATTTGCGTAGAGTTATACACATTTGCGCTACCGTTACCTTGCGGCTCGTGAGGGTTGAAATTTCTGTGTATATTAGGAATTGACATCGCCATATAGTCGAAACTTTGTTGCGCGACAAAGTGTATAACGCGATGAGGAACAATTGGCGGCGACTCCGTTGTCAAATTGCTCAAAATGGTTGTGCCCGGTGGCGGTGCGTAACAGGCACGAACCTGGATGCATTTTCAAAATGCGATGCAACGGGCCGTGGGTAGGCTGGGGTATAGGCCTGTGAGTACGCTGCATATGACGCGTCAGCGCAGCTCGCTATTGTTAACGTGGTCGTCGCAGTAGAAGTAGTCAGAGCATGGGCGTTAAGCGCAGTCACGTTTAAAATGTTCGATAAGTCAGACGGTTTTCGAGATACCGTCTGATCACCGCGTATTTGTGGTTGTGACGCGTCTAATGTGTCTCTGCGTCCCACGGTATATTATTATCGCCTGCTCTCTTTTTAATGTATCGAACTACGCGATGTCTTAAAATTGGAACCACCCTCGCTGCATTAATGTTGAATACTTTCGCAAGTCTACGAAGTTCCGTTTCGCCTAATGTAAAAACCCACGATTCCGCTGCGTTCTATTCCATTTTCCAGCTGAAAATAAAAAATTATAATCGAGCGAATATCGTTGATTAATCAATAAAAATAATTTAAATTAATATGTATGTTGATGATAAATTTAAATAATCTGAAGAAGTTAAACGATCTAACGAAAGTGTTATATAATTTCTTTATTTCCTCGCGCTGTGGTGTTGTGACAGTTCGGTTAGTAAAAAAGGACCGCGATATTACGAAAATAGCCGAGCACAGTCACGAAGTGTTTGCGCGCGTCGACGAGTCGAGGCAAGAAGCCAAGATGGCGTGATGCGAGAGTCAGTTAAATTATTCACTTTTATTCTCTCGAACGTTTCACTCGATTTTTATGTTTTTAGGTCATTTCTCGTTGTCCAAACTTCTGGAATAGTGTCGCAGTAGCTTTACTATGTAATGAAAAGCTGTATAATCGCACTCCCGGAAAATCACAAGTAAACACTTCACTCGTGTATACGATTTTTAGCGACCTAACACTGCCTACACGCACTTTAAGCTAACGCTGGTCCATTATAGTGCAGAGCACTTTTATTCTTGTATAGCGCTTTAGCGCTTAAAAAAATACAAGAATTAGAAAATATGATACATATAAAATACAAATTTAAAGAAAAAGACAATTTTTGATGACCCGGAATATGATCTCAGACTTACCGGGCACGGTGTGCCCACTGCCATGTATTTCAAAGGGGTACTTACAGATAATCGATAATCGAGTCGATAGTCAGCATTGATGAAGAAATGCCAACTTCAGACCAGCCAGCTATCAAAGAACAAGCAGTTCAAGCAGACCGACAATTACGTGACAGAAACAGAATACAGCCACCGGCAACGCTTCAGTGTACCTGTCAGGTTTATTGCTGCCCGAGTGCATATGACCTATGCACAGGCCATGGCAAGTGCTGACGCCGAAAAATGGAAGACCGCAATAAACGAGGAAATACAGGCGCTCGAAAGAAATTCTACCTGAAGCCTCACCATCTTACCGCCCGGCAAACGCGCTATCGGCTGCAAGTGGGTACGAATCAGTGAGAATTCTACTGGCAATCGCGGCGAAAGAAGACTATGAAATAATAAAATTTGACGTCAAGACAGCCTTCTTATTTGAGAATCTACAAGAAGATACCTACATCCAGCAGCCAGAGGGTTACATCATAGAAGATAGAAAGAATCAGGTCTACAAACTACAGCACAGTCTGTACGACTTGAAGCAGTCTTCGCGGTGTTGAAACGATAAATTCGTTCAATTCTTAGAGGCTTTTAACTTCAAGAGCACTGTAGGTGATAAATGTGTATTTGTAGGTAATACAAGGTGCGTTCCAAAATAAACGAGACTTTTTCAAAATACCTATTTATAGTGGCGCTATCTTCTGATGAGAGTAGGAGTTGGAAAGGTACATCTTTCACTGATGTTCTGTCAAAATTCCATGATCGACGGACAATTAGAAGCCGAGTTATTGCTTTATAAGGGACAAACTTCGGCAAAGAGCGAATATTAAGTTTTGTTTGAAACTTGGTAAAACTTTTACTGAAAGGTTTGAATTAATGAAACAAGTGTATGGTGACAATTTTTTATTCCGTGCCAGAGTCCATGAGTGGTTTAAATGATTCAAAGAAGGTCGTGAAGACATCAAGGACGACGAACATCCCGGTCAGGAAAGTTTCGTGATTACGCCAAGTAATATTGAAATTGTGCGTGAATTTATAAAAAATGTGCCAAAATCTTCTTTGCGACACATGGCAATGGAATTAAACATGTCAAAAGATTCAATTCATCGCATCTTGACCGAAAATTCGCCGTGTGAGGCCGCGATATCCTGAAAATGTCAGTTGGCGCCTTTTGCACGATAATGCGCCGGCCCATCGTTCAACGCTTATCACTGATTTTTTTACCAAAAATCACATTTTATCCGTCAACCACTCACCGTATTCTCCTGATATGGCTCCCTGTGACTTCTACCTTTTCGGAAAATTGCATTTGGCCATGAAAGGAAAACGTTTTGCGTCCGTAGAGGCCATCCAAAAGGCTTGTACCGACATCCTGAAGGACATTCCGGTCAATGACCTGAAACACTCTTTCGAAAAGCTTTTGGACCACGCAAAACAGTGTATCGAGGCCGGAGGGGACTATTTTGAATAAATAGACTCGAATTTATCAGAACAAAGCTCCTGTCGTTTCTATTTTAGCTCAGTCTCGTTTCTTTTGGAACGCACCTTGTATATGTGATTCGATTGTTTACCTGGCTTTGTATGTGGATGATGGGCTTGTGATGAGTCAGAATAAAAACGCAGTGTGAGACGGCGCATTATCGTGATGCAAAAACCACAAATTGTCTGCCCAAAATATCTTTCAAAACGGTGTTGAGTGATCCTCTTGAAATACCAATAGTGTCAGCACGGTCTCTAATTATCAATCGACGATTTATGTGCACTAATTCTTTGACATGATTAACGTGCTGCTCGTCAGTTGATGTTGATGGTCGTCCAGGGCGTTCCAAGTCATCAACACGTTAACTGCCTTCTTTGAAGTCTTTGTACCACTTATAAACATTTTTCTGCGACATGGTCAAATCACCGAAGGCCTTGTGCAACATTCTGAACGTTTCCGCAACTGAAATTTCATTCCGCAAACAAAATTTAATGGCACTTCTTTGTTCAACAAATTCAGACATTCTAAAAATCGAAAAAATCACTTTTAATCGTTTAGAAAACACAAGCGTAACTATGTAACCAATAATGACATAGACATGAAATTTGGCACACATGTCAATAACAGTAGAAACAACATAAAAATAAAAGAGTGCCCGAATCGGTTAGCCCGCGAAGTTTAAATTAAAAATTCACCTTATTTTTTGCCCACAGTAGTATAATATTTTTTTAAATATTATTGTAAAATTGACTTTACTATTTACGCAATACATTTAGGTTCTATCTTTGTACACTTAGTTTAATGTAAGTTTTAATCTGAGCAACAAAATTAACTATACTAAAATTCGTTGTTAAATTGCAACACTCAGAAGCCTCGTTTGAATATGTAGAAGGTATGTACTTGAGGAGTCATCTTTTGAGGAGAGCCCGGAACTATTAATAGATAAGGTATTCCCATGCATTTATCCACTTATGGGACTTACCAACCACAGTGATTTTGAATTGTACGTTGATTAGAATGTCAGAAATCGCAACGATTGAGATTTTTCGTCAAAATATTATTGTCTCTGAGGGATTCTTGGAATCGGAAGGTACCCGGAAGCCGTGAAAAGGCAGATTTTACGAGTCATTCGCCGATTTCTAATAATTTTGTTACGTCACAAGTACGCAAATACTTACTTTGATCAAAGATTCCTCGTTTTAACATAGGATCAAATGATCCTCGCTTAGGGATGAGGATAAGTCAATGAAAAGAAACAATGATTATCAAATAATACAAATTAAATTTATTAAAATAATTATAAATTGAAAATATTAAAATGTCGATACAACTAATTTGTAATTGGAGGCACAGGCTTATTGGTTGAAAGTTTTTTTATAAAATGCCGCACTTTAATTCTGCTCGCAAGACTAGTTTCCCTTGGCGCCGTGTCCTTTTTATGTTATATTTTTTGGTGACGTCACGCGTTGCGCAGTCTCCCGCTGCGTGTGACGTAGTTATACCTCTCTTTTCAATAAGTGGTTTTCTCTCTCTTTTAGTAATTTCCCCAGATTTTTCTCTAGACCTAGCCTATGCCTATAGTACATTCTAATGCGTCGCCGGACGTGACACCTCCACCCCTAGTTCGAGCGCGGGGGTGAAGCATCCGCGACCGAATCTTCGGAAGAAGAATACATTCATTAATGTTTTTGAAGATACATTGAATTTCTATTTCTAATATAATAACAAAATGTGATTTTAAACAACGAATAAAAATAAAAAGGGAAAATTTTTTTTTTAACGAAAGTTATTAATAGATATTGTTTATATTTAGGAAAAAGAATAATAAAAAATATGTTTGGATTAATATTTTTATTCGTCGTTATTATAAATAATGGTGGATGCTTCGGAATCGACGTCGTTATATAATGCTTCTTGTTGGCATAAATGAATATTAATTTGTGCGAGAAAAAATGAGTTTGTTTTCGAATTCGGATCAGGATAGACTGTATATTGCGGTAATGGCAGTCCATATTTTATCGTGAAGTTTCTAAAAATTTCTACATGATTTAAAAATCCCATGGAATCTGTTCTGTATTTCTTTTTTTGGTAACTTGGTACGTGGGTAGGCTTGTCGTAGTAATGTTCCATTGTAGTTGATTTCCTGAATCGGTATGGAATGTTTATATTAGAATTTATTGTATTGGTTGGGAGGTCTATATCCGCATTTAAAACATTTTTTAAAGCTTTTCGTAGAGAAAGATGATGCAGTATGATTATTATTTGTTTTCATTTTATATGAATTTGTATTTTTAACACGATTGTTATTTGAAGTAATAGGTTTTGTTAGTTGGCTACTCGTTGATGGTTTTGGATCGTTTAAGGATGATTCTTGAATTGTTACATGCAAATGTTCTAGTGAGTTTATCAAACCAAGTTCACATTTCTCGTCTTTATGCGAAAGAGAATTAATAACTTTTATGGCAGCAAAATCCTTAGCTGTTTCTATCGAGTTTGCTATTCCTATTTGTTTAATGTTGTTAATAAAACAAATTGTTATGTATGTTGAGTCTTTTGATGAGGTTTTTATTCGTAATACTGTATATTTTGGACACTCAAAATTATTTTGAGTGCAAATTTCGTTTAATTTTTTTTTAATTTTTACTAATAGAATTTGGTTGGACGTTTTGATTTGTTTCCTTTGATTCATTAATTAAGGCATTATATCAATTTTGTGCTACCTTTTGCTTTATATTTTCTTTATCTTTGCCACTATTCATTATTATATAATTTTTATATTGTAAATTAACGTGAAATAGACATTCATTATTATTGGTTTGTTCAATGAGTATCTTATAAATGAGGGGTGGATCTCCTCTTTGCTGAATAATTTTGTTTAGTAAGGTTGTAAAAGGAACATGCGACATTCTGAAGATGTTAGATTTGGATAGAGTAGTGGGTTCTACTAAGTTCTTCTTTTAGTTCAGAGTAAGGATAAAGAGTTGTGTTTGTATTATTGTGATCTTTACCTGAAGTAGTATTTGCGTATTACGATGAACTTTTAGGTGCCTCTTTCGAGCTTTGTGGCGCTGAAGCTGTTAGCAGTTCTTGATGGCTCTCAGCAGGAGGTCCAGAAGGTCGATGGGTACCTAAGTGTAATAAGAGGTTAGTGACCGAATCCCAGAAGGCGCCTAGTAGATGGAGAGACCATCCAAATAATCTGTGTAGTGCATATCCATGAATAATGTTATCCGCTATAAATTTAATCCCTGTAATTATTATTATGAATCCAATTAGGCCTGCCCTAGTAGTTCCAAAACTTGTAAAAATTGTCCAAAATCTACCCCATGCGGACTCAGCAATTTTATCAATTACATCTTCATTAAATAAATTCGTTGATGATATTCCTTGATTAATAGTTGGATGTCCTGTTATTTCTCTAGCTAATGAATTTAGAATCATTGGTTTTTCTGCTGGAAACATGATATGATCTCGCAGTTTATCAAGATCAGGTTGAGAATAAATGCCACTTGTTGCTAAGTATGAAGGATTTGTGTATTTCCAGGTTGCTTTTGTGAGAGGTTTAACTATAGTTGGTGCTATGGATTCGACAGGATTTGGAAATAATTTGTACCAGGTTTCTCCAAAAAGGAATTGCAATTTGTTTGGATACCGGATTTTGTTAATATATGAGTTCGTGGAGAGAGGAAAAAGGATTGATTTCCTCTAAATATTGGTAGTTGTAGATAACATTCCTCAGTTTTGCGATATTTTACTTCAACCGGTATACATTTTACGATATGTACTACTTCTCCTGATATTACTGACATATATCCTGGGCTTTTCATTAAATGATATGCAAATTCGTCTGGTGATTGGGTTGCTAAGGTTAATGTATTTCTAAAAACTTGTTGTTCAAGTATACATCGTTGAGTAAGAACGTCGTGATAAAGTCTATTTACTTCAGTGCGTATATGTCGTTCCACATGTATAAATTTAGAGTCAACGTATGTAAAAATGTCCATATTTTGAACTTCTGTTTGAATTAAAACATGACTGCAAACTGATTTTCTTGTTTTTTCAGCCAGTACAAAGGTTATATCTTCAGTCGTTAAGGAATAAAAGGTTTCAGAATTGTCTGTTGTGTTGTCATATGTTTTATTTGCTGGTCCTTCATAAATAATTTCATATTTGTTAAAATTACATACGTCATTAGGTAACGTATTCCAGAATGTTTGTCCATATTCTACGTCTGTACAGAATGTGTCTGAAAGTGTGCATGTTATTCCAGATCCTAATTGAATTTTATTTGAATTTTATTTGAATTTAAATGAATAGTTGCGTAATGTTCTTGCAAAGTTATTTTGAATATGGCTTGGACTACGACATTATTCCATGTTCCGTACGGGTCAGAAAATTGTGTACCAGTACAGTCTCCATTAGGTGTTACAGAACCTGCTAAAGTAACGCTGTGGAATGAAGTTTCATTTACATTTAATTTTGATATCTGGAGAGAAGAGCTTACTAAAAATGTTCCTATTGTGTGCATTTGATTACATTGATCTCGTGTAACATCATGTATATATTCACTGTGGCCATTTGCAACTATGGAACTGTGAGAATGCATACCACAATGAGAGATGGCGCGTCGAATTTCTATTTTGCATTGTATTACTTTTGTATTTGAAAATCCAGTTAATTGTAAAAGTTGTATATAAGTTCTTTCAACATGTACTTGAGATCGAGGTAGATCACATTCTCCTACCTCTAGTAAAGATAATGTCGTAATATTTGATTGATTTGAACCGCAATCGAATCCTATGATGGCGTAGACTGTTGTTATACAGTTGAAGTTGCAAGTGAGCAGTGCCAAAAGGAAGCCTCGTAATCCCATCTCTGGAAAAAGGACGTTCCAATTAGCAGCTTGCTTTGTAATATAAGCATAGAAAAATGTTTTATCGTTACATATGTATATTTTTGAAGTGATTGATTTATTTTTTGTATTTTGCGTTCCTAGTTCATTATATCCAACATGTCGGCTATGACAATGTGATTTAATAGCCGTAAACTGACAATTAAATTTTTGTATGCGTCCGGTCCTCTTGTTTTGATTGTTGAAAAAATGTCTTTTATTATATCTGGATTGTTTAGGTTTCTGCTCCATGTGGGAATATTACAGCCATCTTGCTTTAAAATTCCACTTTGAATTAAGTATGACCAGAGAGCTACCATGTCGATAAAACAGGGAACTATTTCAATGAGATCATCTATGCGTTTGCGATGAATTTGTTCCATTATATCTGGAATATTGTGTTATGTCTGAAATTTCATTTTTATTTTGTTTTTATATATATATTTTTATAAAAAAAATTTTATTTTTTATATTTTTACTATTTATCGACAAAATAAAACTTCTATATCTTTATTTAAACTGATATGTATATATATATATTTTTTTTTATAATTAAAGTAAAGATATTTTGTTTCATTTTTACTAATTTTGTACTTGCACATGTGAGCGTTTTAGTCTATTAATGTGAACTACAGTAGGTTTGCCTTTATAGCTTATTTTTACATTCCCTTTTCCTAACACATCCAATATTTCATAAGGCCCTGTATAATGGCTTTCAAGTTTTTTAATGTTACCTCCTTTTAATAAAAATACGTTATCTCCAATTTCCACTTCTAAAGGATTAATTTTTTTATCATAATATATTTTCGATTTTTCTTTTGCTGAAATAAGATTCTCTCTTGCTTGTGTTCGCATTTCATGTAGCTGTGTTACGAAATTAATTAAATAATCGTCATATGTTTGTAATTTTTCTTGTTGTTATAAAGGTTCACTGGAAGGTTCACGAGCTAGTTTACCAAAAACCAATTCATAGGGTGTGCATTTTGTGCCTTCATGTACACTAGTATTATACGAGAACATTGCTAGTTCAAGCCAATCATCCCATTCTGAATTTTTTGCAACAAATTGTTTGAGATATTCTCCTAAAACATGATGTGAACTTTCTAATGACCCGTTTGATTGAGGGTGAAAAGCTGTGTTACAAAATTGTTTAATTCTAAAGCGTTTTGCCAATCTTTTTAATAAATTACTGAAAAAATCTCTGCCTTGGTAAGTAAGTACTCCTTTCGGTGATCCAAATATGCAAATAAATTTTTTCACGAAAGCATCTGCTATCGTACTAGCTTGTATATTAGGAAGAGGTATTGCTAAAGAATATTTGGTAAAATTGTCTTGTATCGTTAGAATATATAAGTTACCAGATTTTGCCTCAGGTAGTGGACCAACAATGTACATTGATATTTTTTCAAAAGCAGTAGTGGGTGTGTCAGTGATTACCATAGGATTTTTTGTTTTGACTCTGATAAATTTTTTCAGTTGACATTGTAAACAGCCTTGAATATATTTTTGAATGTCTACTTTCATATTGAGACGAGTGAATTCTTTAAATTCTCGCGCTCGAGAAAATCCACGTCGATTTTTGGGTAAGGGCGCAGACCTATTACTGAAATTTAAAGATAAGTTAGGTGTATGAGCGGGGCTAGGTTCGATGGCGGAAGGGCGATCGTTCTTACGAATAATCGTTAGATTGCCTTCTTCTGATTGTAACGAATAAATCCGCGCCACACTCTACGTGCTTCGAGAGAATCGTAAAGGTATGTGTTGAGAGAGTGCGAGTTTATAATAGGATTGTGTTAAATCTCGTCATTTGTCGTGCCTTTCTGTTAATGTAGTGTGGCGGCTTTTTATATATGGTCCATTTCCTTTGCCGAACGTCTGTCTGACGCCTTGATCGCCGGTCTTGGGAAGGAAGTCCATTGATCCTGATGCATTGGATCTCCTAATTTGTGTTGGCTCGTATAGTCGCTTCACTCATTGAATGATTGAACTCATTTTATGATCTATCCGTGTATGTGCTTTAAGGAACTGTAAGAAACGCAAGGGAAATATCCTTACGTATAATTTGACTTAGCAACCATAAAGCCAGTACTTTATTATTGAATTTTGTCAGGAATCTTTCTCATTCCCGGAATTTTTGTCTTGAATGTCACGTCTACTAGAAATAAATTTCTAAAAAAAAATTGAGCAATTTTTTATGTGTATCAACATAAAAAGGATTTGTTACATTTTGGCGCCCAACTTTAGGGGCTCGAATCGAGTACCCGTTTAAAAATAAAATTTATAAATTAAAATAACTACAATTTTACGAACTATTTTCGTTATCTATAATGAGGATTATTATTGTGTTTAGAATCAAATAAAGGTTTAATTAGTCAACTAATATTCAATTCATGACTTGTCGAACCCCGAAGAAAACAAGGTCAGAGCCTGGTATCTTGTTGACAGGTTTGGAGACATCGAAGCGTAGTGTTGACAAACAAAGTAAATCTAAAGACCAAAGAAATTTAAATTGTGAAATGGTGAGTGAATCGAAAAGATTGTTAGACGCGATGAATTCAGATCAAATGATAGAAGAAACTTTGAGATTGCGGCAACTAAATAGCACGCAAAATAATCAATTGACACAATTGCGTAGACAAATTTCGGAGAGTTCTGGGGGTGCACAAAATGATCGGTTGATTCGAACGTTGGTTGATGGTCTACGGGCCATTAACATTGATATTAAGCCACCTAAGTTTGAGGAGAGTCAGAATCCTAATTAGTTTTTAGAGAGGCTTGAAAAATTCTATTCCATAAAACATATTCCAGAAAGCAGTCGCTTAAATATTTTGGATGATGCTTTTGAAAGCAGAGCTAGGGCCTGGTTCGATTTTCAGAGAAACACTTTTACCGATTTTAATGAATTTAAGGAAAAATTTTTAGCTGAATTTTATTCTATTCCGATAAGGGTACAGATTATGTTCAGTTGGTTAGCGAGACGCTTTGATTCGGGTAAGGGCAAATTACAGACATATGTTTTAAATCAAATAAAAGAAGCACAATATTTTCTACCTAAGATTGAAGCTTACGAGATGCACTATACTATCATTCAGCAAATGCCTATTCGTGTTGGTGAAGCAATGGCTACCGCCGATTTCTCAGACTTTGATAAAATTTCACAGGCTCTTTCACACCTGGATTTGACCTCTACTGATAAAATTAACAATCAAAAGAAACAAAATCCAAATTGCAGTAATAATCCTAATCAATCTAACAATCAAAATCAAAATAATCAAGAAAATAAATTTCATAAACCTAGGATGAGGCAGGTGCAGGTTTTTGTGCAGGTGCCTTGTTTAGTAATAACTATGAACAACTATTAAAAAGCAAATTTGTTATGAGATCATGATAGGAAAGCAGAAATATCAATCGTGCTTTCTCGTCGTACCAAGGCTATCTAGTTCGGTAATTTTGGGGAATGATTGGCTGATGGGCAATAAAGCCATAATAGATTATGAAAATTTATCTCTGACGATCCAGGGGACTCCTATTCCCAAGTCCTGCATCTCGTTCGACGGATTATCCTCCGAAAAACTTGTGACGACCAAGCGTCAGGATGACATTACTTATATTCAAACTATTAATACCCATTTCAATACGAATGATAAGAAATATTATGTTGATTTTCGGAGGGATGAGGAATATCTATTAACAAATTGTGAAAGTAATTTATTTGATAGTAAATTTAATAAAGTTGAAAATATTGATATCGCGTATGGTTATTTTACAGGTGAAATGATGACATTGGATTTGGAGATAGAGGGACAGACAACAAACGATCGGGTCCCGTCTGTAGAATGTTTTGAAACTGTGTGTTCTGATTTGAACAATGACCATTTGAGTTGCACTACTTTTTAAAATAATGAACTTGTTCCGTCTGAAAGTTCGCCTTCTTTCAGTATTAATCATAAAATTTTTGAAAAGATATATGAAGAAGTTCCTCCTGTTGACATCGTTAGTGGAAATATTATAAATGAACAAGAAATAAAAACTAACAATCATGAACAGATTCATCTACTGGATGAATTGGAAATGGTTCATGAGGCATCTCAAATCAGCACTGCGCACACTGATAGTTTTTTAGAGGACATTCGGTCGTTAGAGTCTCGACTCACTAGTTCGAACGAGTCGGAGAGGGATGCTTTTGTGGAAATGATGTATAAATTTGAAAAACTTTTCACGCCAAAGCTAGGTAGCGCTGATACTTTTCATTAGCAATTGAAAATAAAACCTCATAACTCTCATCGAGAGTCTGTTGATAAAGCGATTCAGGAAATGTTACGGACGGGAATAATAGAAAGATTAGATAGTCCCTACTGCAATCCGTTGAGAATAGTTGTTAAGAATGATAAGTCGGTTCGCTTGTGTTTAGATGCTTGCTATATAAATGAAATAATTGAATCGGATCACGAGTCGCCGCCTTTGATCAACGAATTATTGCAAAAGTTTAATGGCGTTACATATATGTCAACAACCGATCTCGCGACGGGCTACTGGCAGATTCCGTTGCATGATAGTAGTAGAAAATATACGGCCTTTTTGCATAATTCGAAAATGTACCAGTTCTGCCGCATTCCATTCGGATTAAAAAGGGCCGGTTCTGCATTCATTAGAGCTCTTAATTGTGCGATCGGACATCAATTCGATGATGTTTTAACGATTTATATAGACGATTTCTTAGTGGCTACACCGGGATCCTTCTACGATCATATAGAAAATTTAAAAGACGTGTTCACTGTTTTACAAGAAAAAAACTTTACTTTAAAATTAGAAAAATCAAAATTTTGTAAAAAAGAGGTTAAATTTCTGGGACATGAATTCTCGACTACGGGGATTCGACCACAGCCTGATAAGCTTGAGATAATTCGCGATTTTCAGAGACCCTTGAACCGACGAGAATTACAACAGTTTATAGGAGTCTGCACGTATTACCGACAATTTATGGCACGACATTCTAATTTGTTAGATCCATTCAGAGACATTTTAAAAGAAAAAAATCCTTGGACTTGGTCGGAAGTCCATGATAGAGCGTTCGAAGACATGAAAACCGCGTTCGTTAACTGTGTTCAGTTGAATCACTATAAGGAGGGAATCCCCTATCGACTTCAAACAGATGCATCCGATCTGGGAGTGAGTGGTGTGCTCTACCAATATGTTTCCAATGGTGACCATCGCATAATTTCCTCGGTGAATCGATGTCTGAACTCTGCTGAAATGAATTACACAACAACGGAGAAAGAACTCCTGGCAATTGTGTATTCAATCACGAAGCTTCGTACATACTTGATAGGAACTAAGTTTGAGATTATCACGGATCATAAGGGTTTAACATTCCTCAACACGACGGCGTATCTGAACGCGAGATTAATTTGTTGGAGTCTTATTCTCCAGCAATTTGATTTTAACGTTTCTTATTGTAAAGAGAAAGATAACAACATTGCAGATATTTTCAGTCGAAATCCCGTCGGGAAATTTGAATCGTCGCAACATAATAATTTATCCATTGATGTTTTGAAAATTGAAATAGTTCCTGTAAGGACATCCTATGTATGTCAGGAAATTAATTTAGGGGAAGAATGGCGTGCTTCTTTAGAAAATTTGTCTGAGTTACAAAAAAATGATAAATATTGCAAAATGATTAAAGAAAAGCTTGAAAAAAAGCAAAACGTAGACTTTTACGTGGTTAAAGAGAATATTTTGTTCAGGAAAGATAAATATCTGAATTTATGGCAAGTCGTAATACCTTTTGAAATAGTGAGAATGTTGATAGATTGTATACACTCGAAATTGGGACACCCGGGAGTTTATAAGACTGTCATGTATTTGAGGGAGTATTATTATTGGAAAAACATGTTCTTGACGTGTTTTCAAAATATGTGAAGTTGTACCCCATAAAGAAGGAAACTATCGAGAGTGTTTTAAAGAAAATTTTTGAATCATATGTTCCGGTGATGGGTAAACCAAAGCGGATTCTCGCCGATCACGGGTCCCAATTCACTTCACCAAAATGGAGTGATCGTTTACGTAAAGCCGGTATCCAGGTGGTCTTTTCGTCAATAAGACACCCAAAAAGTAATCCGGTAGAGAGAGTGATGCGGGAGTTGGGGCGTTTATTTCGGACGTTATGTGCAGACAGGTACACCCGATGGGGAAAGTGCATCGGCGGTATTGAATTTTTCTTGAATGTGACGACACATTTTAGTACTGGTTTTTCACCCTTTGAATTGCATTTTGGGTTAAAACCAACCGATCCCATCCAGAGTATAATTAACTTACCAGAAACCCAATCAATTATGAAGGATGCTAAGATTGTTTTAGCACGGGAAAGAATTGATAAAAGTTTCAGGAGACGAATCAAAGCTCAAAAATCATCATCCAAAATTGTATTGAGGAAGGGAGACTTGGTTCTTCTTCACATACCTAAACAGTCTGATGCTTTAAAGAAAGTGACCAGAAAATTTGTCCACCTTTTTTATGGTCCCTATATTATCATAAACGATTTAGGCAATAATTCCTATGAACTGGGTAACGTAGATGATCCTGATCGTAGTATTGGTGTGTATAATCAGGTTAATCTCCGGAAATATATTATGCCTTCGGTTTTTTGAGTCGAAGAGATCTTTGTTTTGTGCATCTCCATACACCTCCTTATAATGGAAATCTGATGTGGCGAGCGCAAGGTTAAAAGAACAAAGAGAATACTTGTAATGTTCGAATTACGTTCACGATACAGCATTAAATGTACAACGATCATTTTTAAGGAATTTGACTCCTTGTATATATGTATGAATGAGATTGTAAAATTGTTTTAAATTATTAAAATGTATAAATGACCTTTGAAATCTTTAATGACAATCGTTTTATCGAGTCAAGTATTGTACGACTCAGATGAGCGATTTTTATTTACGTACCTATGAAAATGTGAGTGTTTACAACGTAATTACACATACGTTCCAAGCAGGAGGGATAATGAGACGAGTGAATACTTTGAACTCTCGCGCTCGAGAAAATCCACGTCGATTTTGAATTTCTGGGTACGGGCGCAGACCTATTACTGAAATTTAAAGATAAGTTAGGTGTATGAGCGGGGCTAGGGTCGATGGCGGTGAGACGGAAGGGCGATCGTTCTTACGAATAATCATTAGATCGCCTTCTTCTGATTGTAACGGATAGATCCGCGCCACGCTCTACGTGCTTCGAGAGAATCGTAAAGGTATGTGTTGAGAGAGTGCGAGTTTATAATAGGATTGTGTTAAATCTCGTCATTTGTCGTGCCTTTCTGTTAATGTAGTGTGGCGGCTTTTTATATATGGTCCATTTCCTTTGCCGAACGTCTGTCTGACGCCTTGATCGCCGGTCTCGAGAAGGAAGTCCATTGATCCTGATGCTTTGGTTCTCCTAATTTGTGGTGGCTCGTATAGTCGCTTCACTCCTTGAAGACGAGCTGTGCCTGAATCTATGGGATTAATAAATCGGCGGCTATCGAATGGACTTTGACTTCACAGACTCCTGATATGGCCTCGACGAGCGGTAAAATAAAGGGAATGGTATATTCCTGCAAGGTTACACGTATGTGAGTGATTAAAATATATCTTGTTAATAACTATTGAGCGGGGTGGCTTGGACCCGATTAATATTCGACCTTTATAATCTATTCGTGTATGTGCTTTAAGGAACTGTAAGAAACGCAAGGGAAATATCCTTACGTATAATTTGACTTCGCAACCATAAAGACAGTACTTTATTATTGCATTTTGTCAGGAATCCTTCTCATTCCCGGAATTTTTGTCATGAATGTCACGTCTATTAGAAATAAATTTCTAAAAAAAAAATTGAGCAATTTTGTTTGTGTATCAACATAAAAAGGATTTGTTACAATATTTTCCCCAAAAAAATTTTTGGCGAATTCGGCTATAAGTATTTGTAACGCCTTTATGGCCATGATATAGAAGTTTAAGACGTCTCAAACCCAAACTTGTGACGAATTTGAGACGAAAAATGAAGAAAGATTCTCATAAGAGACGGAAATTTATCCCTAGATCAGATAGCGAAAAAAAACAATAGAAGCAATAAACAATACCTCTATAAATCAAAAGACTTTTATACCTAACTTCGGGATAACACTTACACGCGTACAACGCTTGGGACACGCGACAATATTTCGACTTCGAGTTAACAAAAAATGACCGCAAAAAACACTCCTTATATTTTAACCCTACATGTGCGAAGTCCGCGAAGATTGCATATGTGCATATATGCTATAGGACGAATCGTCTCACAACTTCTTTCGGCCTGCTAAAAGACGAACCCAAAAGTAGGTAGTAGATCATGACAATGGAAGCAATAAACTGTACGCGTGGCGTACTCCTAATTAAAAATTAATACTATCCCTCATCAGCCCATAAGATTGAAAATCGTGAAGTTTTCTTAAGGAACACATCATATGAGTGTAATGCATCGAATCATAAATATTCAAGAAAATCATGCGTCTCTTGCATTCAGAAACTATGGTTCTTCCATTACAATTTCTGTATATGTATTACTGGATTATTCGAAATACTTTCAAACGAGTAACTTTTTGAGATTGTGTTATTTTTCCGAAAAGAGTAACATTTCAAACTTATTCAACTAGGGAAGGAATGGGGCAAGCCATCAGTGTTTTGCAAAGGGAACAAGTGTTGGAGCAAACACTAGTGGCATAAAACTGACTGCCGATATGATACGAGACATTTCCAAAACTCATATAATAAATTGACTTCGTAGACGGTCGAAAAAAACTATGCGGTCCTCCTATTCTTTAAAGTTTTAAATCTCTAGCTGATAGAGAAAACCTTTACGAAGCGAAAGAATCGTATTAAAAAGTTCGCTTCCAGTGGGAAGTTGGTTTTTTATTAAAAAAAAAAAATATAAAATTTTCTGGAATTTGGGGTCTATTTGAACGCTGAATTGTTTCGAGCTAAACGGCATTTCTGATTCGTAATTTAGCATGGATGATAAAGCAAAGTTCCAACTTTATATTGCAGAAAAGTATGTCAAGTAAAAGTGCATAGATCTTGAGATTTTGCTCTTTTCGCAGTTGCATAAATTCGTCTAACTTGCCAAAAATCAAATTTTCTGAATGCCAGATATGAGACGAAAATCGTCTCACAACTTTTGTCGGACCGCTTGAAGTCGAACTCAAAAGCAGGTAGTAGATCATGACAATGGAAGCAATAAACTGTACGCGTGGCGTACTCCTAATTAAAAATTAATATTATCCCTCATTAGCCCATAAGATTGAAAATCGTAAAGTTTTCTTGAGGAACACATCATATGAGTGTAATGCATCGAATCATAAATATTCAAGAAAATCATGCGTCTCTTGCATTCAGAAACTATGGTTTTTCCATTACAATTTCTGTATATGCATTACTGGATTATTCGAAATACTTTCAAACAGAATCAGAAATGCCGTTTAGCTCGGAGCAATTGAGCGTTCAAATAGACCCCAAATTCCAGAAAATTTTATATTTTTTTTTTAATAAAAAACCAACTTCCCATTCGACGCGAACTTTTTAATACGATTCTTTCGCTTCGTAAAGGTTTTCTCTATCAGCTAGAGATTTAAAACTTTAAAGAATAGGAGGACGTCATAGTTTTTTTCGACCGTCTACGAAGACAATTTATTGCATGAGTTTTGGAAATGTCTCGTATCATATCGGCAGTCAGTTTTATGCCACTAGTGTTTGCTCCAACAGTTGTTCCCTTTGCTAAACACTGATAGCTTGCCCCATTCCTTCCCTAGGTGAATAAGTTTGAAATGTTACAGTTTTCGGAAAAGTAACTCAATCTCAAAAAGTTACTCGTTTGAAAGTATTTCGAATAATCCAGTAATGCATATTCGGAAATTGTAATGGAAAAACCATACTTTCTGAATGCCAGTGACGCATGATTTTCTCAAATATTTATGATTTGATGCATGACACTCATATTATGTGTTTTGAAAAATAGCTTTACGATTTTCAATGTCTTGGGCTAATGAGGGATATTATTAATTTTTAATTAGGAGTACGCCACGCGTACAATTTATTGCTTTCATTGTCATGATCTACTACCTGATTTTGGGTTCGACTTCAAGCGGCCGACAGAAGTTGGGAGACGATTCGTCCTATAGCACATATGCACATATGCAATCTTCGCGGACTTCGCACATGTAGGGTTAAAATATAAGGTGTGTTTTTTGCGGTCATTTTTTGTTAACTCGAAGTCAAAATATTGTCGCGTGTCCCAAGGGTTGTACGCGTGTAAGTGTCATCCCGAAGTTAGGTATGAAAGTCTTTTGATTTATAGAGGTATTGTTTATTGCTCTTATTGTATTTTTTCATTACCTGATCTAGGGATAAATTTCCGTCACTATGAGAATTTCTTTCTTAATTTCCCGTCTCACAATTCGTCACAAGTTTGGGTTTGAGACGTCTCAAACTTCTATATCATTTTATGGCCTCCTATTGCTGAAGAATGAGCTTCTTCAATTAAATGAGTTCCTTGTTCCTTTGTTGGATATTGCGTTATTCCATTGCAAACTATAATTTTTGTAGTTGAATTTGAAAAAATTGAATTTAAAATTGATTTCACTTCTTCCCAAGATATATGATTAATTCTGGAAGTTTTTGAAATACTAATTGATCGTAATTTAAATTTTTGAGATAATTCATGTAATGAGTGAATTGATGATTCTACTTTTGTTCGGCTTTCTTTTTGCATATTTATTTCTGTTAGTTCATTTTCATATATTTGTTTTCTTGGTCTACCTCTCTTTCTTTTTGTTTAAGAGGGAATATTTTTTAAATTTGTAACTAGATTTTTTCTTGGCCTACCTCGTGGTTTTTTCACAAGAGGTTTAGAAGATAAATTTTCGTCTAATTTTTCTTAAATTTCATTTCGATTCAAATTTTTTGCTTTTTCTTGCTCTATTCTCTTTTGAGCTCTTGTAGTAGTAGTTTTCCATGATAAATTTTCGTATTTTTTGGAAAACATTGGATTTAATAAAAATATTGTCATAAAAATAAGTCTTCAAGCCATATTTTTGAATAAATTTGTATATTTCAAAATATTCTTACCAATCTCACTGAATGATTCTTCACTAAGGAATTCTTGAAAAAATTCTGGAATTTTTGAGTCAATATTTAATATTGGGGTTTCCGGAATTTCGCTAAAATGATCTACGTCGTCTGGTACGATATCTGGATTCAAATTTCTTCGTTTTCAAGGTTTCACCTCATTTTCAGAGTTTTCTTGTTCTATTTCTTGTAAAGGTTTTCTTGGGAAACATTTTTTCTTGAGAAGTCATAAAAGTATCATTGTTATCAACTTGTAAATATCTTGATTTCTCTTTGTTATCATCAATGGGGTTGCTTGAGTGAGCGTCTGCATTTACATTCATTTTTCCTGCTTTGTAAATTACATCAAAATCATATTCTGCGAGTTTCAATCTCCAACGTGAAACTTGTAAACAAGGGTCTTTAGAATTTTGAAACCAAACTAGAGGTTTGTGATCAGTCACTAAAGTAACTTTTCTTCCATACAAATAAGGACGAAAATGAGTTACACAAAATATTATAGCAAGAGCTTCTTTTTCATATGTATCATATTTTTTCTCAGTATCACTTAGACTACGTGAGCATATGCTATTGGTTTATCTTTACCTATTTTACCTTGTGATAAAATACCTCCTATTGCAAATCCTGAGGCATCTGTTGTGAGTATAAAAGGTTGAGAAAAATCAGGTCGTTGTAAAAATCGTTCTTCACATAATTTTGCTTTTAAAATATCGAAAGCTGCTTGTTGTTTTTCTGTCCAATTAAAAGGTATATCTTTTTTTAGAAGTTGAATTAGAGGACTTGCAATTTTTGAAAATCCATCAATAAATCGTCTATAATATCCTGCTAAGCCTAAAAATTGTTTAACATTTTTCTGTGTTTTTGGAACTTGAAAGTTTTTTACAGCTATTATCTTTTTGTCTGGTTGCAAGTGAAGATTTGCTTTTCTAAGTCCTTCTGATAAATTCTTAAATTTAATTTCGTGCTCTTCTAGAGTGTTTGCACATATGACTATGTCATCGAGACATACAAAAAGTTCCGTTCCGATTAATCCAGTCAATGTTAAATCCATTAATCTCTGAAATGTGGCTGGTGCAGTTTTTAAACCGAAAGGCATTCTACCGAATTTGTAATGACTGTGAGGTGTAGAAAATGCGGTTTTATGCGAGTCTTTTGGATCCATTTTTATATGGCGAAAACCGGTAGCTAAATCAAACACTGAAAAATATTTTGCAGATCCTAGAGAATCAAGTATATCGTTTATATTAGGTAAATGATACGAATCGCCAATTGTTTTTCATTTAATTTACGAAAATCAAGAACCATTCTCCATTTTATTTTTCCTTGAGAATCAGGATTTTTAGGAACTATCCACACTGGAGTGTTATATGGTGATTGTGAGGGCTTGATTATTTTATTTTTTAATAATTCATCGACTTGTCTTGTAATTTCTTCCTTGTGAACTGGGGGAAATCTATATTGTCTTGAAAAAATTGGAGCGTCATCTACAGTAGGAATTGAATGTTGTAATACATTAGTAGCTTCAAGTGGTTCTCCTGGGATTTGAAATCTGTCTGCATTATTTTTAATTAATTTTCCTACATGTTCATATTCATCTTGATTTAAATGATCTAATCGAAGAAGTTTTTTAATACATTCTACTCTGTCTTCGTCTGTTACATTGTAAATTTTGCACGAGTTAACTAGAGAATTGTCAGTGCTTATGAAGTTATTTAATATTTTACTTGATAAATCTTCGTTATTTGATTGTTTAAAATTATGAAATTTTTCAATTTGTTTATAACATTCTTGTTCTTCAAAATCTTCTAAATTAACTATTGGGACGGAAAATGTTATTGGTATTTCATTTGTATTTGCAAATTTTAAATAAGCTTTTCCCTTGTGATTTTTTACAGCTTCGTCACCTACGTAGGCGCCATCTTGGATATGTTATCGAAGTACATACTCTGCACTTTTTTCTGTATTTTTTATATTAACATAAAATGTTGTAACTGTTCGAGCTGGAATAGTAAATGTATTGGTTTGTACAAAGTTTTCTTACGGTTTCTGCAAGGTCTTATACAAAATATTACAACAAGTGTTTCCAGACTTCTCTATTAAATCACCAATTTCCAAAGGGACTATTTAAGGATACATTTCTTTTTCACTACAAAAAAAAAGACAAAGTAAGTAAAATAAAATTTGTTTGACTGTCTAACTATTTCTACTCGTCTTTTATTTTGAATATATATTCTTCTTGTATCCTCCATATGAATATCTGGGTGCCATTAATCAATCTGGTATCGATATTCATATTTATCTTTCCTTAACCTATCCCCGAGAATTTAAACGAATTGGTGTGCTCCTTAATGCGATGTGCAATTTCGCTTAAACTCTCACCTCCCTTCTTCCAATTTTGAATACTTCCCTTAGGTTTAGAAAGAAATATTTATTGATTCTGACTGCCAAATTAATCTTAAAATTGTTCCCGAGTTATTAGAGTGAAAACTCTAGACTCAAAAATCTACCTTTTAAATTGTTCTTTCGACAATTTAAAATTTGTGTGACCTTAGACGTCACATTAACATTATTGTTATTATTGTAAAAATTTCTGGGAAAACTATTATTATTATTTTTGTATCTTTGTTGTAAAAAATTATCATTAATGCTTCTATAATTATTATTTCTATTTTGCAAATTATTATTGTTATTGTTATTGAAATTAAAATTTTTATTTCTTAAAAAGTTGTTATTCGGAAAATTATTGTAATTGTTTCTTGCAAAATTATTATTATTATTACTTCTTTGACCATTGAAATTACTATATCCTTGTTGGTTAAGACGCAAAAAATTTTTTTGTTTATTATTAAGAACTGTATCTTGAGCATTACTTAAGGGGGGAAATAGGTTTAGAGGGTGGTTTTTCAATAATTTTTATGAATTTTTTTCGAAAAACAGAAATGTATATAATTTATTTATACTTTATGAACATTTTGTGTATATATTTAAGAAAATATTCTGAAATTTTTGAAGCCTTTCGTTGGTAAATATGGAAGATATCAGCTGCTGCCCATGGAGCGTCACCATCAGAAGTGACAGTTTGTGTACATTCTGGAGGCCAGAGTTCTCATCTGAAATTAACAGGGATTTAAATTTACTTTAATAACATATCTCTCTTCTATGTGAACCTAACTCCACCCAAAAAAATCGAAAATTAAATTTTTTACAGGTGTGTAAACATAAAACATCGATTTTTTGGCTTTTTTTGCTACTTTTTTGACATTTAAAAAATATTTAAAACAATAATTTTATCTCGGATTTAGGTTTACATAGAGCGTAATTGTATAAAAAAAAGTATATGCCAATTTTTAAAGCGATCTGTCGAAAACTTTTTAAGCTAGAATGTACACAAAATTGAAAAAAGTCATTTCGAGAAAAACGCGTTTAAAAAAAAAATTCAAGAAAACAACAAAGTCGAGACTGTAATGAGATAAATTTTTGTACTTACTGATTAATCAGCGATTCCAGCACCATATAGTAATCCTACTTCTTCTTCATAAATTTCATTTTGAGCTTGCAATTCATCTTTCCGAGTTTTCCGAGCTTCCTTTGTCTCCAAGGCGCTACGTCGATGTTGTCGGCATCCACTTAAAGACGACTGTAGCACCGGAACGAATTGAAATTTTTCATTGAAACTTTGGGAACATATTCTTCGATAGTTTTACTAACAATTTATGACATAGAAAAAAATTCGAGTTTTTTAGTAATCTAAACCTATTTCCCCCCTTAAATGAAAAAATTTTTCAGTTGTGTGACCTAGTTTTTTTACAAATTAAACAAATAGTTTTGTTTTCAAGTGCTACGTTAAATCGGGTTCTTTTATTATTTTTATTATTGGTTGATTCATCACTTTGTGAATAATCCATGTTTTTATTTCTTCGTAGTGCAGAATTTGCAGCTAATCTTCATTCTATATCAATACTGTCGCTAATAACTTCTTTAAGAGTATCCTTTTCTTGAACACGAATTTGTAACTCAGGACGCAAACCGCGTATAAAACATTGAATTACGTCTTTTTCAAGGTTTAGTTTGAAATTATTATCTACCTGACCATTATTATTGAGCCTGTGAGCATCTTCGATTTTGCCGGCAATTTCTTTTATCCTAGCAGCATAGGAAAGTACGTTTTCTCTTTCCCACATAAATCTATGTTGCATAAGTTGAACCAAAAATGCATTTTCTAGCTTCTCCAGTTAATTTACCTCTTAATAACCTTGCGAGTTTTTCTTGAGCTGCAGGTGTCGGTAGCATTGCTTTTGCCTCCATGCAATCCTCAATAAAATGTGACAATGGGAGGTTGCTTCCGTCGAACAATGGGACCACCTCTAGCGCATCGCGTAAGGATACCTGCTGGCTGTTGGGTATGACTACGGCCATTTCTTCGTTATTTACTATTATTGGATTATCTTGATTTATGACTTCTGTGTCGCCTTTGTCGTCGTCGCTGTCGTTACTAATTATAGATTCGCGTGCCAATGAGGTTTCCAATTTTTCTTTCAAAGTTTTATTGTCTATTGTTATTACTGTTGAGCATAGCAAATTGCATTCGTAAAAATAAGATAATTCGTTCGTTAGAGTTTGATCTTGATTACTAGATCCTGTTACAATGCAACAATTAGAGTCTTGTCTAAACTTGAATCATCTAACTTCAGAGTGTTATCTAATTCTTGTTCTGTAGGGATTGGATCAGGGATATTTTGGCACTTATTATCAGTTAAATATTATCTATTTCTAATTGGTTTTATTTTTAAATTACCCTTTTGATTCAAATCTACTATTTTTGCAAGCTGACTATCCTGTTTAGCTTGACTACGTGTTATAACTTTCGGGGTAGATTCTAAAGGGATATTTGGTTTTGACATTGAGTCATTATAAATTTACAATATTTTGTATTGAGCGTTGTGTTAGATTGTTTATTGCTATTTAAAATTATTCGATTGTTTATAAGAATAAGAAGAACTATATATAAAGAATTTGTTTCAAGAAAAATAAAATGAAATTAGTAAAATTTATTTTTAATTTGTTTATTTATTTTAAATAAAAATATAATTTGAAATGAAATTTGTATTTCTTCACTTGGAAATAAAATAATGATATAAAAATGTAATTATTGCAAATATTTAAATTAAATAAATAATCGCTCAATTGATTGTAAATTTATAATTTTTAATAATAAATTTCTCAAAATAATAAAATATTTTTCTTTACCAACTGCATGTGCCCTTTATGTAAATTTAAATAATTTATTTTATTTATTTATAAATTGTTTATAACAATGATCATTCGAAATATTCATAAATTATTTTCATTATATTGGACAAGTTAACTTGAGCGCAAATCTTTGGACAATTTTTTTTTATTTGCAATAAAAAATATTCTGTTTCTTAACAGAGTTAAAATTAAAGTTATAAACAATACAATCACAAGCACTTCGAATTTTGCCTTACCCTCGGATCTTAATCAATGGTGACTGTTCAACGTACCCAAAAAGGACTTATACTCTCATGTGCTGTTTTTTTATGTTTTTTTTAACTTAAATCAAAACCTAGTAAATAAATTAGAATAGTTTTTTAAATAAGATAAGTTCCTTAATCACTTAGGTTAGCCTCAAGGTCAGATCCCTCTGTGATTTTTCAAACATTTTATTTTATACAATTTATATAAATTATAAAATTTCAAAGAAATGATTTCATTATTAAATCATTAAGGTTAGCCTCAAGGGCAAATCCCTTTGTGATCTAACAATATTTCATAATCATTTATTTATTTATTATCAATAATCAATGTGTTAAATTTCGATTCACTTGTGTTTCCCGGGCCGATGCACCAGACAAAAGGGAGTATGTTACGTCACAAGTACGCAAATACTTACTTTGATCTAAGATTCCTCGTTTTAAGTTAGGATCGAATGATCCTCGCTTAGGGATGAGGATAAGTCAATGAAAAGACACAATGATTAAGTGTTCCTCACAGGTATGACTGAGATGCGATTCCCACAGGTGTGACTGCGACGGAGTGAATATCCCCTAGGTTTGACAAGGACACAACAACTATTCTTCTTGATACCGAGTCTAGGATCCTTTCAAGGATTGAAAAAACGGACCACGGTAAATTTATGACTCTCGGGTCTTTACACTGTCAAACTGCACGGTATAATTATCTCACGCTGAGAATTCTTTTTTGGTTTTTTTAGAAAATGCCGCACTTAAATTCTCCTCACAAGACTAGTTTTGCCTTGGCGGCGTGTCCTTTTATATTATATTTTTTGGTGACGTCACGCGTTGCGCAGTCTCCCGCTGCGTGTGACGTAGTTATACCTCTCGTTTCAATAGGTGGTTTTCTCTCTCTTTTAGTAATTTCCCCAGATTTTTCTCTAGACCTAGCCTATGCCTATAGTACATTCTAATGCGTCGCGGGACGTGACAATTTTAACAATTAATAAAGATAATGTAAATGCTAGGCGAAACAAATCGTATTCTTTTCCATCGTTCTTGTGAAAATTCGTCTTCCATAACTCTTATTCCGCATGTGTTGCAAAGGAGTGCTTTTTTTCAACATCTTTGAATTTACTGAGAAAATGCTTTGAGAATGCCCTCAAACTGCTTGTATTCGAATCTGCGAATATAATTTATTAAGAGGAAAATGAAATTCAAGCTCAGGCTTGATAAATTATTTATAGATTGGCAAGTAATGATTTCACTGTATTTTAATTTGTATCGAGCAGTGAAAAATAAGGTAATATTCAATTACGGTTTTTGTTTTTGTATGGATTACGTTTTCTTATTTTTCGAATCATGTCAATTGCTCTTTGACAATGAACTTTCTGATAAAACACTGATCTTAACCATTTTTATCCTGACTATAAATGCGTTTGTGACCATGGAAAAAAAATCCAAACTCAATTATGAAAAGGATACGATTCGTTTCGCCTAGCATTTATGTTTTCTTTCTTAATTATTAAAATTATGAGAAATCGGCGAATGACTCGCAAAAACTCTTTTCTTATGGCTTCCGGGTTCCTTCTGATTCTAAAAATCCCTCGAAGACAATAATATTGTCGAAAAGTCGGAGTCCTTGCGTTTCCTCACGTTCTCATCAACGTACAATTCAAAAAAACACTGCATACTTTCTTACGTACAAGGTTTGTTCGTGGATTTTTCACGAACAAATTTATTTTCATGATGATAAAAAAATTATTTTTTTGATAATTCATGTATAATCATAAAACTTATTTTATCTGAAATCAATAAGGTTCCAAATTTAGCTTCGTCACATATATGGTTTCTATGTGAACCTAATCTCACAAAAAAAAACAGAAAATTCCATTTTTATGGGTGTGTAAACAAGAGACATTGATTTTTGGACATTTTTTCATAACTTTTCTTACGTTTGAAAAATACTTAAAACAATAATAGAACTACGGATTTGGGTTCAAATAGAGCGTAATTATATAAAGAAAGTATCTGCTAATTATTAAAATGATTGATCGTAAACTTTTTGAGCTACAGTGTACGGATGTCCTTAAAAAGTCGTTTCGAGAAAAATGCGTTTTAAAAAAAATGTTGAAAACAACAAAGTTGAGACGGCAATGACATTATTTTTATTACTTACTGGTTAATCAGCGATTCCAGCACCATATAGTAATCTTTCTTCTTCTTTAAAAAATTTCATTTTGAGCTAGCAATTCATCTTTTCGAGTTTTCCGAGCTTCCTTTGTCTCCAAGGCGCTACGTCGATTTTGTCCGCATCCACTTAAAAACGATCGTACCACCGGCACGAATTGAAATTTTTCATTGAAACTTTGGGAACATATTCTTTGATAGTTTTACTAACAATTTATGACAGAAAAAGATTCGATTTTTTGAGTCATCTAAACCTATTTCCTCCCTTAATATGTTATGAGTATATAGCGATCATAAAAAAATGAATAATCACTTCCCATCACTTTATCATAATAACGTTCTCAAGAAAGTAAACAGTATTTAGCACTAGTGGAAGTGGATTTTGAATTCATGAGGGTTGAAAATTTGGGTTGGACCCTTTGGTGTTATGCTGTTCAGAGGTTCTTTTGAATCGAGAAAAGTCACTCTTATTTCATCCAACTTCCTGTCAAATTTTCCTTTTGCTTGTCGACCTGTACGCGATCTATGCTTACGTTTGTAGTCTTGATTAGTAGTAGTTTGGGACATACAGTAAAACCTATCGTAGCCGACACTCTCCTAACGAACATCCCACTCTGACACTTCACATTATTGGTCGAGAAATGTGCATGGTCAGGGCCGTCTTAAACACCGTCTTTGGAGGGCCCTCATATTTTTGTAAAAAATCTTAGTAATTTTTTTTTTCAATGAATATTTAAAATGAAATATTAATTTAATTAATGATTATATTTGAATTATAAATTTTAATTACAATTTAACTTCGAAAAATTGGAGAATTATTATAACCAATTATATTTCAACTTATTAAGATCTTAAATATGTATGTACAGTCGTGCAACATAACCTCAACTGTCATCTATACATTTTCCACTAAAAGCACTAAGTATTCCTTTTAGTTTTTTATCGCCTGGATTTATCCATGAAATTTTTAAATTATCAACAAAAATAACTGTTTATTTTTCAAACTAACTTTTACTCACCTTTTTGCACAAAAGTAAACACAAAACATATGTACAAGCCGGTACATGTGTGTTACTAAACACAGGGGCACCTGTTGCCACAGCACTGAGCCAAGCTAGTAATAAGTCCCTAGAAATTATCACATGTCATTGGTACCCATCGTAGCCGAACTTGTCTCCCATATGTGTCGGCTACGATAGGTTTTACTGTATGGAAGAGTCCAGGAGGAAAATTTCAATTAAAAAATGTGATAAATAAAAAAAAATTGAATTTTAAAATTCAGTCTCATTGATAAAGAACACAAGAGCTTGAATTTCAGAATTAACTTTTTGCTAAAGAACACAAAAGTGAATTCTTAGGAACTCAATTTTTTATGGTGTCACGTCTCCGTGACTATTAACAGTAATATTATACTTAATTGAATATATAATTTTGAACATAAATTGTACTAAGTAATAGCAGATTTCACAACTATCAAAAGTTGAACAAAATATAGCAAATTAATTTAACTGTCAGTTCCATTAGCAACCAGTTTTATTGATTGAAAATTTAATTAACTTTTCTGAAAACTCAGAGCTTGTAAAAACCATTAGTCGAATCATAACCATTAGCACATTCGTTAATTGGGTCATGATACAGGATAATGCAGTCAATCCTTGGAGTTCACTCTGATTGTAACGGCAAAGTCACTCTGATCAAATTCAGTCCGATCTATACCAACGAGCATTGAAACCAGCTACTCTGACATTCAATCATACATTAAACTTCGAAAGTCTATCTTCAACCAGTGGTTCTGATTTTCTATCAAAGAATAAATCTCTAACTAGACTGGTTCGGCCCCGCAAATAATCCGGAGTTATCGCCTGCACTGGTCCCCGAGGTCTGGCTTGCACAGGGCGATGCATAGCGCGGCAGCCATCTCTTCCCTTGTGTCGGTCTCGTCGAGGTCCCTAACTTCTAGCGACCTCTTCGAGACCAAAGACTTAACATCGGCCCTCTGCCCGACCGTCTGATCAAGCGCCTTCTCGAAGGCTGAGACGTCACCCCCTCTTTTCAGAACCAGGAGGATCTCTTCCCTCCTGGTTCTACGGATTGAGAGGACCTCCACTCCCGAACTTTGTGGGGTCTGGCTTTTTCTGGCCGCATCATAGGTGGGAGATGTATTCCCTTTCCCTTTTTTGGGAATCCTTTCCTCAGGGCGAGAAGGCGCAACTCTCTTCTCCACCTTTGTCAGCTTTTTTGGGGTATCTCCCGGAGACGCAGAGTGCGGTCTCCGAAAGATACTCATCCTTTTCGAGGCGGGGTGGGATTCAATCCTCTTCTGGATTTCCACCCCGCTTTCTAGTAGGCACTTGTGAGTGTCGAGCATACCACTCAACAACTCAGTTGCCTCATTTACCGAATCCTTTACAAAGCCAGGGTTATTCCTCAGCATACCCTGTTGGATAACGCTGAGGGCCCTGGGTGACCTTTCCATTTTTTCATTCTGCTCCTTTAGGAGCTCAAAAACGTCCTTCCATCCCTCAGCTCCAGAAGAAGGACCCAAGACCACTTTCCTCAAAGTTTTCAATTTTTGTTCCATAAATCTGTTTACCAGCGCATCGTGCGTAGAGGAGCGGGTCGAAATAGTTGGGAACGGGTTTACCCTCAGACAGAAGTCCTGCCCCAGTTTCTTGAGGCCCAACCTCCGCTTAGCCGGTCCCGGAATACACGGACAGACCGGACTTGCTCAAAGCAACACAGTCTCCGACACCTGTGTTCACTACGTACTACCTGATCAAGGGCCCGAAGAGGCTGGCTCCTGATCCCGCATGTCACGCTACCTCGGTAGAGCTAAAGTCTGTTCAACAAGAGCGAGTCCTCAATTTTTCGAAAACAATTAGAGATTTTAAAACGTTTTTTTAAAAATAAAAGTACTCTCGAAGTACTACGGCGCTACTACCTAATAGATAGTCTAGTCCCCATGGTTATCCAGAATGGCCTGGCACCTTTTCGGCATGCTTCCCGCTAAGTTTTCAGCGTAGTCCTTTGGTAATTCTTGCCATATCTTCCTGATTTTTTGCGAGAGTTGTTTTAGGGTGAAAACACGTTTTCCCGCAAGCTTCCTCTTTAAAACACTTCAGACATTTTCGATTGGATTCGCATCGGGGGACTGTGATGGCCAGTCCAAAGTTGTGATGCCATTTTCTGTTTTTCAGGCGGTGCAGAGACGGCTTCGATGTTTTGGGTCGTTATCTTCTTGTAAGATCCAATCGGCCGTATCGACTCCAAACATCTTTGTAGCAGACCTTAGAAGACCACGTTCATATATTTTCGAGCATTTTCTGAGCATTCAAGTTCTCTGTGAAGAGCTCTAAACACCCAAAACCGCGCTGTGAGAAACATCCCCAAACATGGACCTTCACGGGGTTTTTAACGGTTCGCTGAAGTAATCTACTGCAAACGGTAGACCAGGCATACTTTATGGGAACCCATGCCCAGAACGACGCTTCATCAGAAAAAATGACATTCGAGCAGTCACGGTCGAGATTCTCGGCGGCCATGCCTTTTGTTTTTCCATATGGGTTTCTGAAAGCAGAGGTTTTTGCCTCGTCCTACGTTATTTTCTATTCGATTCAGCCAGACGCTGTCGAATGGTGTTTATACTGATGTTGAATCTCTTTTCGGCTAGAATAGTTTGCTCGTTGCTGCTCGCGATTTGCCTCTTTCAGGCAGATCGGCGACTGGTTTATTGGCTTTATAACGCTCAACCCACTTCTTCACGAACGATTTCGACTATTTGATGTATTTAGCAGCGGCAGTATAGGACATAAGTGGTCCCTTTGGATGAGTACACAAGAAGACCGCTTCAAAACGTTTCGCGTACACAGAACTCATTATGACTCACGTCTGCTCTCTCGGATGATTCGAGCGCTACTGAATCGCTTTGGCAATTGCGCCGTAGTCCTTTGAATGAACTTTCATTAAAAAAAAAAGTTCAAAAATCTCTAATAGTTTTCGAAAAATCTAGAACTCGCTCTTGTTGAACAGACTGTAGGCTCACATCAGCCTCGCCTCCTCGTGTACCGAGGAAGACACTACTCAGCGACGAAGCACTTTCTGCAGGATGTCATGAGGAAACGATCGTTTGGAAACGTTTCATTGAGACTTTGAAACTTTTCACATGAAACATTGAAACGTTATGTGATTAAAGATTTATTGTTACATGAAACATTAGAAGACCAATGTGAAAACTTCAATCGCACATTCACAAACCGTTTAAATGGCAGGTGAGGTTAGACCACGATGCAACAAAAATACTAAGAATACATAAAAAGGTGTCCTGCTCATCCTGTTTATGTTGTGAATTTCTTTTTCGAGAAATGATAATGACGATATAATAATCTTAATGAAGAATGGCACGAGAAAGCACTGCATACATAAAATGTTCTTCAAATTTGTTGCTGAAGGTTATTGCAAATGGAACAATTTTACGAATACAACTAGATTGATGAAGCACATCATGTCTCGAGTTTGTGCGCATGAAGACCTTCTCATGAATAACCTGGTTTCAATTTTTATGCATGATTTTAAGATTTTAAATTTATAATTCACTTATTGGAAATAAAAGTGAAAAAAAGGAAAAACTAAATAAAAAAAATTAACAATATCACTTTTAGCTTAATGAAGTTATTGAAAATTTGCATGCATCTTAGATTATTCTTTAGTTTTAGGTTTTCAAGGTATTCTTGACACTTATAAGAAATTATTGTGGGTCAATAACACAATAAGCATGTGCTAGAACATGTCTCGAAATTATTTACTAAGTTCAACCAGTTTTATGGTACAGTAAAACCTCATTTATCGGGACGCCCTTGAAATGTAGACACCTCGTTTATCGAGATTTGGAGGGGTCCCCCACTACCTCCTACAGCCTCATGGTGGGTTGCCATGACTATTGTTGTTACCCACTTCATGTGACTATGTACAAGGAGTGGTGGTTGGAGGCGGAACAAAATGTCCCGATAAGTGAGTTCGCAAGATCCCGATAAATGAGTGTCCCGATAAACGAAGTTTTACTGTATTTTTCAATATTAAATACAATATTAGTACTAACCAAAAATATTAAATAGAAGGACAATTCTATAAATTGTATTATTCGAAATCAAATAATTATTCTCTCTATTTAAGTAAATTTTATAACATACATATGTCTATTAGCCATTTGAGTTCTTGATATAGCACGTAAGGGTCTTGACGAGGAAGAAGTTAAAAGAATATGTAGTTACATGAAGTAAGTTAGTCTCATCTCTTCTTGCTTCCATAAAAATCCCTAAGGTGTTCTGATAACGTTGTTTTTGCCTCTGCTATTAACCTCTTTAGCTCCCTTGCTTCAATATAGAACTTCATTCCATTCGACGCTCCCACATTTCTTTCGATAAATAATTTAGTTCTGCCTCTGGAGTCTCTTGCTTTTACACTCTTCCGATAATTTAATTTCTATACAAAAATTCTAACTTTTATGAAATAAATTAATCTTCTTTTCAGAAATGAAATATTCCCCAAGTCTCTTAAACATTATTCTCAATTAATTAAGTGATCTTCGAAATTTATAAGATTACGCGCACATTTTTATTAGAAAATTTAACTTTTTATCATTGGTAAAAAATATATTAGTAGATTGTGTAGCTAGGAGTTGAGGCACTGTTTTTGGGGCAAAGAGCGATGTTTTTGGGCCAAGTCGTAACCAAGGACTGCAATATCGGTTGACCCCCATAAACGGCCCAGCTCCTAGCTACACAATCTATTTTTTGCTCAATGGCTTTGTTAATAAGCAAAATATGCGTTATTAGTCAGCAACAAACCCAAATGTGCTTCTTGAGACACCGTTGCCTCCACAAAAAGTGACTGTTTGGTGCGGTTTTCACGCCGGAGGTGTGATTGGGCCGTATTTTTTCGTGGATGAAAACGACCGTCATGTTACCGTCAATGGAGAGCGCTATCGTGCTGTGTTGGAAGATTATTTGTGGTCAGAATTGGATGAACTTGACATCAACGATATGTGGTTTCAACAAGACGGTGCCACTAGCCACACAGCACGCGTCACAATCGATTTATCGAAAGGCAAATCCGGTGAACGTGTTACCTCGACAAATGGTCCGGTCGAATGGCCGCCTCCTTCATGCGATCTAACGCCATTGGATTTTTTTTTATGGGGCCATATCAAGTCACTGGTCTATGCCAACGAGCCAGCAACTTTAGACGACCTCAAAGACAACATCCAACGCGAAATTGCCAACGTTCCTGTCGAAATGTGTGCCAGAGTGGTGGAAAATTGGGTCCAAAGAATCGACCGATGTAAACGGGCTCGTGGTGGTCATATGGCGGATATCGAATTTCATTCATAAAATGTAATGCTTGCATTACAATAAATTTGAACTCAATATCTCAAATATTTCTGTGTTTTATTCATAGATAAAATTGTTATGTCCCTATTGGAAAACCCTTTAGAACGCTGGGCAGAAGAAGAATCACTTGCAACAACATCCGCTCGCACACAAAACATGTTTCTCCTTGAAAGATTTGTCTTGGCATCGAATTCAGTTAAGGGGGGCACTCTACCTGAAGCATCAATAAATGGTCATTTTACTTGATTTTTTTAAAACAAGAAAGTGATGCGACAGCTTTGTAGTCATTTGCGTATATTTAGATATATGTCTGAACTACGATTTTTAAGTTTTTATGTATGAAAAATTTTCAAAATGGTGGTTGTAGCATCCATCTTCCGAAAAATCGATTTTTGTGGTAATCATCCTACAGCCCAAACCAATCATCTGAAACATATGAAATTTTTGTTGTTGTACAGATAAGGCTTGTCTTAAGCGCGTGAACCTCTAAAACGTTAATAAATCTTGAAATTTTGTAACAATATCATACGGTTGGAAAAAAATCAAATTTTTTCCGTTTCTTTCTTGTTATGAGCGACTGAAAAATTGTTTAGACAATTTGTTTATATAGATTTTAGAGGTTCAAGCACTTGTGTAAACTATAATCTACAA
Source organism: Diplolepis rosae (assembly GCA_030998225.1). NCBI lineage: Eukaryota > Metazoa > Arthropoda > Insecta > Hymenoptera > Diplolepididae > Diplolepis > Diplolepis rosae. The sequence goes on along the minus strand of JAPYXD010000338.1, from coordinate 1,145,952 downwards.
AATGAGTGGTCATTGTGCTTTCTACGTTCAGTGGTTTACTCGCAATCGTGCTTACCGACTTAAAACAGGTGGTTTCGAGAAAACGCGCTTCAAAGTTTTCGGTGTGCGTGGCTACGACCGCTTAGCGCGGCTCCGCTCCCGCTGCAGAGCTCCGAAACTATCATCAGTACTTATTTCAAACTTCGGAATTATATTTTCGGATAGTATAGCTATAGATTAAAGCGAAAAAAGAAAAATCGATTTTTTGAAAGTTCCAGGTAGAGTGCCCCCCTTAATCAAAATGCAAACCGGACCCCTTGAAACAATATAGACAATATGGGTCGCATGAGCTGATTCGTAAAGTGGCAACCATTCTTTATCTACAAAAATTTTATGCAATAGCACCTGCTGAACTAGACAGTAATAGATTCTTTAATGCCTTAGGCTTTGAATTCTGTCACGTATATGCTACCAAAGGAACCAGATGTCTACATTTCTTCAGACTTTAGACACATAATCTATATTTTCACTATTTACAAACTCCTCACTGCTGTAATGCCTGATGAGGTTTCTATTCACTGTGAGTAAATAACATCCTCGCAGAAGAGCAGAAAGGCTGCTGCTGACGCTCCCGAGGTTGGAAGGGTTTTGTCACTATTGACAGTGTCTTTGTGTTTTAAGCTAAAGAACATTAATTAAGCTTGCACATAGCATATATCGACTATGAACAAGCATTTCCCTCAGTTTCTCATGATGATCTACTTGGCATCCTTAAGACACAAGGCACAAGGCTAAAATATTTTTATCATGGACAACCGAGGGTGACCAGATTCTCGCACATCACGCATAGCATCTTTCGGGGTGAGTCATTTAGCGCACTGTGGTTCTGCTTGGCTCAGAATCCGTTGGATAGGGAAACTGCAGAGTGTTCTTAATATCACTCTGCAGTTTTCTAATGACAGCGATATGAAACTTGGACTGCACAAGTATCAGAAAGTACACTGGTATTGATTCAGTCAACAAGATAAAGGCCATTAGATGCTATGCGATCACACTTCTTACCTACTCTTTCGGGCTTATAAAATAGTATAACACCGACCTCAAGAGTATCAACAGAACCATTCCCACGGTAATGACTAAGCACCGAATGCAGCACAGGAGTTCGTCGATTAAAAGGATAATCCTATCACGTTTGAAAGGGGGTAGGAGTGATTTGGACATTCGCTAACTATGTAACTTACAGGTATCACAGACGCGTGAATACTTTTATAATAAAAGGCATGTTTCTCTCTACAACAACATCTGTAGCGAGGATAGCAAGTGTACATTCCTACACCTGGCTGAATTAAATTACCCAAACATCAGACAGCTCACTCCGGAGCAACTTGCTATAAAGTGGCCATCCAGGACAAGGTAATTGAAATCAAAATCCTGCATCCTCAGAGGAAGCTTGAAATGGTGACAACTGCCTTGATCGAGGATGTGTAGAATGATCCATTTTCTGATCCTTCGAGGTGATTAAGCCAGTAAGATACATTAGGTGCGCAACTAAGTTTCCGCTGTTGGTGAATAGATGGCTCCTGCAGTAAATGCTGGTCGATTTTGACACATCCAAAACGTCGTCAACAAAACTTAGATATATGGTAAACAAACCGTTTTGACACATTAGTGATTTTGTTTTGGTATCATATACTTTTGGTTGTATGAAAATGTCTGATTTTCCGCCAAATAATCGTCATTTGCGGGAATTGATGATTTTCTTCTTTCATTCGAAGAAAACGGCGGCTGAAGCACATCGAGAGCTCCAAAAAGATAACAGAGATTCTGCTCTAAGTGAAACAACGTGTCGTGATTGGTTCCGTCGCTTCAAAGACGATGATTTCGATGTTGATGACCGTCCGCGTGAAGGAAGGCAAAAAACTGGGGAACGGTATCGAACGCAATTCATGCGTTCGAGCCGAGCACTGCGCGAAAAACGGCCACAATACGAACAGAGGCACAAAAAAATGATTCTACAGCATGACAACGCTCGGCTTCACGTTGTCAAACCCGTTGAAACCTAACTGGAAACGCTCAAACGGGAAGTCCTACCCCACTCGCCGTATTCCCCAGATATTGCGCCGTCCGATTATTACTTATTCGAGTCGATGGCACATGGTCTGGCTAATCAGCAGTACTTTGAATGATTCATTTGTCACCATTTTTTCACAATAAAGTTGCATATTCATCGAAAAAACAACGCAAACTTAGTTGCGCACCTAATACATATGTAAATAAATGTAAAATTTGTTTGTTTCATACAGCTCTTCATTTACATTTTCTTTGGTACTTACTTAGTATTTCTATTTCAGATAATATGAAGCAAAACAATCTCCAAGATGTAACGCAACTCCACAAGACTTGTACATTAAATTTGTTGTACTTCTTTTTTTGTTTTTGGAACATACACGTCAGTTTCTTCGTTTTCGTTTGTTAGTTTCGGAAATGAGTATTAGTTGGTGTTGCTTTAGCTGACCGGAAAGTCTGTCAATCGCATCATGATGGGACGCACGCGATGTAGTAGTCTGCTCCGAGTTTTGCTCAGTAGCAGGTACATGATCATTTATCCACGATTCAGACATTTTCAATAAAAGATCATGAAATCGGAGACTCTTGTGCTTTGTATTAAAATGTTGATATGTCCTGAATGCATTAAGTAATGCGCAATTGAAAAGGTATATGGAAACCTTTTTTGACCATTTTATAGTTTTTCTGTATATAGGGTAGTAACTCAGAAATTGGTCTGCCCGATCCACTCCCTTCATGTATTTATTATAGTCCAATACACTTTCAGGTTTTTTTTATTGTGCAATTGGTTTGTCTGCATTCTTTTAGTGTCAATCAAAGTAGTTTTTTAAACCTGAACCCGTATCACCACTGACCCGAACTCCTCTCAGCGTCCAAACAAAAGCACCATTAAAAATTTGTTCAAGGACTCTAACAGTCGAATCCCCAAAACACAAAAAACACAACCAAATTTGGACCAAAAACACCACACCTCAACAGAAAACAAATCGTGAGAAAAACAAACAAAAAAGGAGGAAAGAAAAAAGAAGGCAACCTTCCAAAACCGCTTCCTTCTTTTTCTTTCTTTCGTCCTCTTTTGTTTTTATTACCCACCACCATTTACATAAATAAAACTTAAATAATCGCCGACGTTTCGGTGCTCTTCCAGCACCCTCTTCAGAGCTGCAATGCTACAAAACAAAAATTTAATTATTTAAATAAAATTGTCTCCTATCACCCTCCATGGAGACGCAGTTTCCTGTTGGCGTTCCGTGTAGGAGGGTCTACGTCTCCATGGAGGGTGATAGAAGACAATTTTATTTAAATAATTAAATTTTTTTCGGCGATAATTTAAGTATTATTTATGTAAATGGTGGTGGGTAATAAAAACAAAAGAGGACGAATGAAAGAAAAAGAAGGAAGGGGTTTTGGAAGGTTGTCTTCTTTTTTCTTTCCTCCTTTTCGTTTGTTTTCCTCACGATTTGTTTTCTGTTGAGGTGTGGTGTTTTTGGTCCAAATTTGGTTGTGTTTTTTGTGTTTTGGCGATTCGGCTGTTAGAGTCCTTGAAAATTTTTTTAATCAAATTAGTGATGGGACATGGAAAGAAAAACTCTGATACATCGAAACATCGATACATCGTAAACAAGAACATCAATGTCTGAAGAAACATCGATATAAAACTTAAAAAACATCGATGTTGTAAGATTTTTCCTTCCCCATAAGTAAATTACTACATTTTTGTGCATAGAAAAGCTGACTTTAATAATATAATACAAATTAACAATAAAAATTATAGAACATTGAAAATAAATATTCAAAAATTGAAAGAAACAACTTCAATTGAATGGCTACAGAATTAGAATTTGATATCCTTGATAACGTTGATAACAAAAGTTCGTGTAATTAGGCAGACAGGAAGTTTTTGTTCAAGAGATGAAATAAATCAATACTAAAGAAGGTGGAATTCTCGATGTTGAATGAATTGTTCAGATTATTCACAATTAGAGACTAAAAGGTTATTTAGGAAAAAGTGTAGAGATCAATGATTTAATAACTGATAATACAAATCTAGCTAAATTACATGGTCTTCCAAAAATACATAAAGGAAATTGCTCCTTGATACCAGTAGTTTCATGTATTGATTCTCCTACATATTTTCTATCAAAAACTTTGAATAATATTTTGAATGAATCCTTACCAAAACCTAATTCCTTTATAAAAAATTCCACTGATCTAATTGACAGAATTAAAAATGTAAAAATTCCTCATAATTATGTCATGGTTTCTCTGGATTTTTCTTCTTTGTTTACAAATATTCCTATTCATTTGACTCACAGGCGTTGAAAAAAGATGGCACCACATTTGCAAATTTACAGCACTTCCATTAAAAGAATTTAAAGATGACATTAAATTACACAGTGCTACAGTGTTTCTGAACTTTTAAAGTGACATAGTAGAGATTGCTTATCTTGTCAAGGATAGCACGAAACCACGTTTTAAAAAATTTTGACACCCTCAAAATCTTTAATTATTGTTAGAAAACCGTTTTTATTGCTTTTCTGCCCTCAAAAATTCCTAACCAGGCTTTTTTTCAACCAATTTCAAATTTTTCAACGGTTTTGGTTAGTCATATATTGTGACTTCAAATATATATATAGTACATTCTTTAGTTTTTGCGATTATGACGAAATTTATATGCAAAATACTGACATTTTGACCGTTTTTTCTTATTGTTCCGATTTTAATGCCATTTTTAAAATACTATTTGCGTAACATACTCAGATCAGGATACATATCGTTGTTGTGCTATCAATTCTGAATAAAACTAGACTTATTTCATTAAAATACGTTTAAAATTGTCGCATTTACGACGCTTTTTCCAAAAAAAGATACGGATGCCGGTAGATTTCTAAATATTTTTTCGAATCATCCTACACACCAAAAAATTGGGGTTATTAAAAACTTGTTAATCAGGCAATATTACTTTCAGATAAGAGATTCCACCAGGATAATTTAAGGACAGTTTATGACTTACTTTTCTTGAACAATTTTGCTTCAGAAATTATTATCAAACATATTACCAATAGAATTCATGAAATCCATATGAAAAAGAACAACCTGATATCAAAGGTTATTGATGACAACTCACAACTTTACCCACAACCAATCATTTCTTTTCCATATTATGGTAAAATTTTATAAGTTATAAAAAGATTTCTTAATTAGTTGGGTGTGAAAACTATCTTTCACAGTGGTACAAAATTAAGTAATCAAATGAAATTAGGACTTAAGGTGACATCTATGAGGTTGAATTGCAAACACTTTCGTGAATCGACAATCTTAGATTGTAAATTACCTAAAAGATTCTAAATTATTTTGTCACATCCTAATTTCTTTTTCCATTACCACTAGATGTTAAAGCATGCATTTTTTCGTGATTTTAAGCCGTGAAATATATAAAATGGCTAATATTTAGGTGGTAATATGTATACGCCGAAAAAATTTGAAAGCGTGCATCTTGCATGTGCCAGGAGGAATCGAACCTCCGAGTATACATATTGGCTTGGTGCGTTTATCACAGTAAGTCCCCGGAAAGGCATGTATATACTCGGCGGTTCGATTCCTCCTGTCACATGCAAGATGCATGCTTTCAAATTTGTTTCGGCCTATACATATTACCATCTGAATATTAGTCATTTTATATATTTCATGGCTTACATTAACAAAAACATTCATTCTTTAACATCTAGTGGTGATGGAAAAAGAAATTAGGATGTGACAAAATAATTTAGAAACTTTTAGGTAATTTACCATCTAAGATTGTCGATTCACGAAAGTGTTTGCAATTAAACCTAATAGATGTCACCTTAAGTCCTAATTGCATTCGATTTATATTACGGTTAAACTAATAAGTGAAATATGCCGAAAATGGTTTGAAATGCTGTAAGCGGTGTTGGCTTGGTGCGTTTTCACAGTAAGTCCCCAGAAAGGCATGTACCATATATACTCGGAGGTTCGATTCCTCCTGGCATATGCAAGATGCACGCTTTCAAACTTGTTTCGGCCTATACATATTACCATCTGAATATTAGCCATTTTATATATTTCACGACTTAAAATAACAAAATTAAGCAAATCCATAAAATTGGGTAAAGATCCATGAGATAGGAAGGATAAGAAAAACATAGTTTACAAAATCAATTGCAAATGTGGAAAATGCTATATAGGCAAAACTAAACGTCCCTTGAGAATTCAAAGAAAGAAACATTTTGATGATATTAAGTTGAATGAAAAATATCATAATGCTATCAGCAAAAACCTAACAGAAAGTGGAGATGATACTAACCATTGTTTTATATGAGAAAAAACATTAGTGTTACATCATGAAACAAATTTTTACAAAAGAAATTTTGCTGAAATGGTTTGTATAAAAAAAGAAGGTAGCAATAGTATTAAAAAAATTACAGATTTTGAAAATCTTAATAAATCTTATAATATGTTATTAGATGTTTTTCTTTAAAAAAATTTTAAAAAATATTATCAATTTAATAACAATCAAATGAATAGTAACAAATAATTAACAATTAATATAGACTACTTTTTCAAATTTTATTTCAATTTAAAAATACATTAGTTCTCAATCCTTATTATTATTTGTTTATCTTTGTTTATCATCGTTTCTCTCTTAATGTAATTCACAACAATTTCACCTAGTCACTGTCTATATGTCGTTAAAATTATTATCGTCAGTTTTAAATTTTAACTTGAGAGGAGAGCATGTTTCTCTTGCTCCCATATCTATTTAATTTAATTTTATATTTGACCAACTAAAAATATTATAATGTTTTTAAAATAAAGTGTGATCAAATTGAAGGTACTTTTTCCAACAGGGTTTTATTGACATGTCACGCGTGACTACTATCAAACTAAATACACAATTTTATTCAGTTTTTATTGACATTTCATCATGGAAAGACTTACGCCTCAACAACGTTTAAAAATCGTACAATTATATTACGAAAATGGACGCTCTGTGAAAAGTGTTTATCGCGCGCTCAGGCCAATTTATGGTGTACATAATCGTCCTACCGAACGCACTATTCGGCATACCATCGACAAACTCGAGAATGATTTAACATTATTGGATGATACTCGACCGATTAGACCACGTACAGCCCGAACTGTACAGAATATTGCGGCTGTAAATGAGAGTTTTGCCGAAGACCCAGAAGAATCGACTCGGCGCCGATCTCAACAACTTGGCCTATCTTATAAACGACTTTTTGATGCCGGAAATTGAAACCCGTAATCTCCACGACATTTGGTTCCAACAAGACGGCGCTACATGTCATACAGCCTGTGAAACAATGGATTTACTGCGTAATCGTTTCGGTGAGCAATTTATCTCTCGTCTCGGACCGGTGGATTGGCCTCCAAGATTGTGTGATATCACACCTTTGGACTTTTATTTGTGAGGGTATGTAAAGTCTAAATGTTTTTTGGATAAACCAGCTACTATTGAGGCATTGTAAGCCAACATTACTGAAGTTATTAGCGAGATACCGACCGAAGTCCTCGAGCGAGTCATTCAAAATTGGTGGTTACGGATGGACGAATTAAAGCGCAGTTGCGGTCATTTGAAAGGGGTTATCTTTAAAAAATAAATGTCGTGAATGGTTCTACACAAAAATAAAAAAGATTGCCCTATCAATTTGAATTTTCGTTATTTTATTTCAATTTAAAATCCTATACCTCTAAATTGATCACCCTTTAATTATTATGTAAGTGACCTTGTATTGATGAGAGTATATTCAAATTTTAATCAGGAATAATTTTGAGGTGACTACTGAGTGTGACAATAATTGATAAATCTTACATATGTTATGGTTTTTAGACCAAGGTAACGGTAATATTTTTTATATGGACTTAGTTTAATCAATATATTGCTATTATACAACATAACTATGATATTTTTATATAGATTCTCTTGAAGATGCTGCCAGAGAGGCATGCGAAACGTTGAGTTTTTTTGAATAAATTGAGATATACATTATTATAAATAGTCTGAACGATTCATTCAACATCGAGAATTCTACCTTTCTTTAGTGTTGATTTACTTCATATTTTAACCTCGGTCGTAAAATATTGTTATTAATTTTATCAATAATCTAAATCCATCTAAATCCAATCTAAAATAATCAAAAAAGAAAAGAATTAGGAACCAGAAAGATATCCCTTTACCAAAAATAAATTACATTGTTGTGCCTTTCAAAACTGATTTTCAAACTTATTAGGATTTCATTTTAAATAAGAGGAAAAGAAGCGTTGCCATCGATCGATAACAAAACTATCGAGAGCTTACATCGGTAGGGTATACTTTGGACCGTAAATCGATTCTCGAAAGCATTAATTCTCCCAGGCGCAGTGAACTTCACGCTGGAAATTCTAAGAATTTTCAGGCGCGCATTATAATTTACAAGAAAGGCGCCTGAAAATTCTTAGGATTTCCAGCGTGAAGTTCACTGCGCCTGGGAGAATTAATGCTTTGGAGAATTGATATACGGTTCAAAGTACACCCTACCCTTACATTGATGTTTAAGTAAGATATATCGAAAATGTGACATCAATGTCTAACATCGATACATCGAAACTGAAATATCGATGCTTTCGATGTTTAGATGTCGATGTTTTATCACTAAATCAAAGTGGCATTATGTATCGTAGAGATCATTCGTATCATTTTCATTTTCGAAGCTCTATAATTGTGCGAGTACTTCATCTTTTCGTTGATGGCAAGCTTTAAGCACATTGAGTTTTGCGCGCTTTGATTTTTCTGGAAATTCTCTATATTGTCGTATAGTTCCACAAACTTAAATTTTCATTCTAAGTGAATTCTCAGCAAGTTCTATACTGTTGGAGTAATTGTCCATGTATAAGTAATGCCACTTTCCTTAAAAACATGTCAATAGATCCATCACTATTTTGCTAAAGGCTGTCCAGCGCCGGAATATATTTTGAATGTGGAAATATATCCCGTATTGGAATCTCATAGCATCCGAATGAGTATGGCATATTTTGTAATTTTCGATGGATTGTAAACTTTAAATTTTAATCGTCCACGCCATGGTATCATTCCTGCATCAATTGAGATGTTTTGACCAAGACTAAAATTTTCTCCAAGCTTTTTGGAAAAACAATCAATTATGGGTTGCACTTTAAAAAGTCGATCGGCATTATCCGGTTTATTATTGTTGTCGGAAAAATGTAAAAATGATAATATTTGTCTAAATCTGTTACGGGACATCGTTTTGCGAAATATAGGATATAACTATAATATTATACATATAAATATATATATATATATATATATATATATATATATATATATATTGAGACGGCCCAGCCTTCAGTATCCGCCTTTTGCGACGAAACGGGAGTGAAATCCACTAAATTAGGATCATTTTTAGAATAAGTAGGTTCCCACAAGACTCGCACGAAAGAATTGCGATGTCTCGCTGAGTATTCGTCAAGTAATAGGGGATTTACTTCCAAACCGGAAGTGAGTATGGCAGGAATGAGGCTATCTACTTATCACGGACATTTTTGTTCGTATCCTCAGCGAGCGCCACACTAACCTGTGCATGCTCTCTCTTGACCGCTCACTCAAGTCAAGCAACGTGTGGCATGGTGCGCTGGATGGACGGGCGTCCCATACCAATGTTTTATTTTTTTGTGTTAGGCTATTCTATTAGTTTATTAATAAATAAAATAAATAAAATATTATAAATAATAAAATAAATAAAAATAAAATTAGCATACAAATATTAAATATTACAATGTGAACATAGTTTTTGATATTGATTACGAATAATAATGAATCGATATTGATTGATCACATCCTATTATATTGATATTATTATGGGAATCATCTGAAATGGCAGCGGCCCGTTCCAGACCATTGGGCATTTTTTTTTTAGATGATTTCATTTTAAGGATTTTTGGTTATTTGAATTTTAGGAACTGGTCATTATCTTTCAACGACATTTTCAAACCTTTACACAAGGTCCACACCTTCCGATTCTGCTGTCCAATAGGAGTACGCGCCCACGCAGGTAACGCGCGCCAGCGGCAGGTGAGATGGGGGAAAGGCCTTCTCGTTATCATCGTGCGCTGCGTTTTCACTTTTGAGCGCACATCAATTTTTAAACTCTCCCACGGGACAAAATATGCGATTTTTTGGAAATTGAAAAACATCGTTATAATCACAAGAAAATTATCTTTCTTGTGATACCAATTTCCAACCTCAAAATGGTCGCGAAAAGGGGGAAAAGACCGTGTATAAAATTCATAATTTATTGATTTAATTGGACTCGATCGCGGTCGCTAATTGAGGCGCGCGCATGGTTAATTAAGGGGGGAAATTAATTGAGAGGTGGAAATCCGAGGCGATGTGCTTGATTGCAGATCCTCGAATTTCAGTCCGTTTGCGCAACCTAACAAGGTAAGGACTTATCGCCTAGCGCAAAATTAAGCAAAAGAATAGATCGAGGCTCGGAACAGGGACTGTGCATTTTAGCATCACAGTTCCTGTCTCTTGAGAACTCGGTTGAATAGATGTTTCCTGTCCCCCCTTAGCTAGGGATCAATGGCTTTGAATTTATTTTTTTTTATAAACTTTATGGGAACCCAAGCATTCTAATTTATCGTTTGGAGATAAAATGGATATAACTTGGTTAGCTCAACTCATGCCATTAGTAGTGTGAACTCTCATCTCGAGAGGCACATCGAACGTGGCATTCACAAGAATTTGAATAAACATAATTCCTAGGAACTTTGGGTGTCGAATCCCTTTGGGGAGCTTCACCTGGAATTCCATTTCCTCATCCCTACCTCGCAAGTGTCGAATCCCCACGGGGAGCTTTGCTTGCTTGGGAACTCCTTTCTTTTTCAATTCTTTCCTTGATTTCACTATTTTCCAATGAGTGAAGCCTGCCAAGTTGCGCGTGTTGTAGATAGATATTAAGTATTTACCAGGGTGGAAGCAAATGATGAAACGTGGCAGGCCTGTGTCATAAACTCTGCAGTGCCCTGTTCACACCTGATGCTTATCTTTATCAAAATAAACTTTAAATAGAAGGGAGGAGTTGATTTGGCTAAGAGAAAAAATGAAAAAAAAATTATATATGCAACGAAAAGAAACCATTGGTCAAAAAAAACCCTTTATTTTCAGGAGTAGGGACGATTCCCCAAAATTAAGACGTGCCTTTGTTTCGTGATGCGATTGCGCGAAATAAAAAAAAATTAATTAATTAAAATTTTTCTGCGTTTTATAGATTCGAAATCCTTTGTTTGCGACTACGGACTACCGTGATCAGGACGCACCAGTTTCCGTTTCTCCCTCTCTAAAATCAAAAACACGTGAGTGTCTTCGGTATTCTTGCTCTCAAAATTAAGAATTCCACGTCGCGAAATTTTCACCCTTCGTGTGACCCTCCCAAAAAATTTCACAGAGGACGATTTGAGCCAAACTGGGCCAAAATTCGGTCTAAAAATAGTAAAATAATGAGTTTGATAGTCGAAATGTTTCAACTGGCGCCCAACGTGGGGCACGAAGGTTATTGAATTTGAAAATTTCGTGAAAATATGATCATTTCGTGTTTAAATGAAATGTGTACTCTTATACCGGGTGGTCATTTCAAGCACGATCTTGACGTTTCGTCTGGTATTCCTGGTGAAATTGTCGTTGTTTTGAGTCCAAAATTATTTGCCACCTTGTGCATGAGTTTTATTTCAGTTTAAAATATATTATAAAGGTGAAGAAATATAGATTCACCTCCAAAATCCTAGTGTCAACAGTCAAAAGTCGGCTTGACGTCACTCAGCTGACTTTGACGTTTGACGCTGTGTGTTAGCACGTGTTGCCTGAGAGTGAGCGCAAAAGGTGAGCGCCCTGGACAGTAAACAAGGAGACAAATAGTTTCACTTTAATAAGCAAGTAGAGGATATAATACTTCAATTTAAAATTATATTCTTTTCGATTTCAAAATAAATTCCCTGTCACAGATTAAATAAAATCCGATAAGGAATGAAAATCAAAATTAATAATGTTTCTTTCAATAACCATTAATAGATTATTAATAATTAATGGTATGTTAACATTTCTTCTGGATAATAATTTTTTTTATTTAACAAATTTGAAATTGATTTTATACGATTAAATTTTTTTTTGTTGAACTCTGGAATGAGAATTTTATATCGATTCAATTTATAAACTATTTTTTCTTAATTACTGTCATCAGAGTGATGATTTAATTACTATAAATTACGTTGAGAAGTTGTTCAAAACCAGGACAAGTCATAACATTTAACTTAGTTTCTCTTTTGAATATCGTGATAGTGAATCACTTAATTTATAATTTATAATTAATATAATATAAATATATATAATATAAAATTCTCGTTCTTTCTTTCCAAATTTAATTTCAAAATGGCCAACTCAAGCGAAGCAAATAGAAGAATATTTAAACAATCTCAATCAATGATGGCTAACAGCTTTAACATGGGCGAGTTATTAAGAGATACGACCCAGCTGCTAACCAGAAACTGTAACGTTTCAGATGGACAAAATGAGGCATTAGATTTGTCGGTAAATGAAAGAAACGTATCACGTGAATCAATAGATACTGAATCTCTTTGTTCCTCTTTACGCGTTGACGAATTTGTAGATTCGGATGAGGAGGATATTGCTGAGCTCGACCAAATGTTGCTCAAGCTTAAATCCATTGGCGTTAAAATTAAGAGCGTAGCAAATAATCAGGCGAAAGTGATAAATAAGGTTAAAAGGAATTCGCAAAAGATATCCGAATTAAAAAACGATACGGCGAAGAAATTTAACGAATTTACAGGCTTAATTGTTGATCGGATGGATAGCTCCGAACAAATACAAAAGGCCGAATGCGATTATAAAAAATTAGAATTAGAGAAAAATATAAAACAAGTAGAGGCGAAAGTGAATACCCTAGGTGAAACTTCCGAGGAACTTCACTGCTTAAGTGGTGATCTAATCGCTAAGAAAATGGTACACGAAAAGAGAATTAAACACCTGGAAGACCACCAGTATGTTTTAGAAAGTAAACTGCAGAAAAACCTGGGCAGTTCCTCGGCAGTCTCACCATGGATAAACAAATACCCAATGCCTAAATTTTCAGGGCATAAGCGTGAGAGGCCAATGCGGTTTCTAAAAGATTTTGAGCGTTACATAAGCGCCATAGACATAAGTACTAATGATTTTAATTATATTATATACGCCTGCTTAGAAGGCATTGCGAGAGAATGGTGGGAACTAGTCTCTCAAAACGATGAAAGTATTAATACCTTCAGAGATAAGTTTATAAAAAAATATTGGAACGAAAATGTATGCTTCCAGATTAGCTCTGAATTGCAATTTGGAAGATTCATTCCCAATAGTAATTTATCTAGAGCTGAGTACGCGATAAAAATGATAAACAACGCCAAAGACTTGATCCCACCACCCTCTGAAAATGAGATAGTATCAAAATTATCAAGGCATTTTAATGATGACATAAGAACGGCCATTATTATCAGAAATATTAAAACTTTTGAAAATTTAATTGAACTGCTTGATGCATTCGATCAAGCAGGCCCTTCTAACGCCAGTTCTGGCAATAATGGCCACTACTTGGGTCAAAATCAAAGATCCTACCCAGATGTGTATGGAAGGACACAATTTTTAAATCAAAATAACTTTAGGAGTGGTGATTTTGCTCTAAACTCAAATAGAAATAATTTTAGAGCGGCAGGTAATTTCGCTCAACGAAATGGGAATGTTAATTATAATCATGGGCACGGTCTTGCCGGCCAGAATTATAGAAATAATAATTTTTCTCCCAATAATACTGCGGCACGTTTCGAAGGGCACCATAATGCTCCCACGAGCCAGCCTGGCACAAACCAGGCCCATGATAATAATACACGCAATGATAGGCGTGAAAATAATTATAGTAACAGACCAAGTGGCAATGGTTTTGTCAAAAACGGTGTATATCACCGTCGCGATAATGTTGGTCCCCCGAATACGGCCTCCTATGAATCCGGACGATCTCTAGGCGGGAGCGGTCAGGAGGGAATGCGAAAGGTGCGGGTGGTTGCTAGCGCGCCAAGCGAAATACAAGGGCGTAGCAACGAGAATTCTAATGTATCAAATAATTGCGAATCTGAAATTTCGAATTTCACGAATAATGTTGATATAACTAATAACCAGGGAAACTAGGTAGCCCTGGGCAGTTGAATGTACATATGTTAGAGGCAATCCCAGGGTCTAACGTTATAGAAAGACCTCTAAACTTAGATATAAGAAAAGATTTATTAGAAAATGAAAATGGTAAATTTGTTGAAAATGGCGATAAATGCCCAAACATTTTTGTAAAAGTTCAGGGCGTTAAAACAGAGGCGCTTATCGACACAGGGAGCGAAATCACGTGTATTTCGGAGAATTTCTTTGAAAATAATAAAAATACGCTTAAAAATTGTAAAATTTTGCCAATCGTCGGCACAAGCGTCGTAGGTGCCACAGGTGTGAAACCGATAAAAATAAAGCATCAATTATATGCAGATTTAAACGTAAATAATGAAACGTATTCTTGCGTGTTTGTAATTGTTCCAAAATTGAACAAAAGTTGTATTCTGGGAATAGATGTGCTTAAGAAGTTGAAGGGAAGGATCAATATAGAAGAAAATTATGTGATTCTACGTAATGAAGGTAAAGAAATTAAAATTGAATTTATTAATGATGAAGAAAAATGTATTCGGGTAATCCATGAAATAAATATGGAGCCCAGCGAAAATTTAACTGATATTGATTCACAAGACTTCGCAAATGAAACTAATTATCCAGAGAAATATGAAGAATTTAGCAACGTGAGAGAATACGACAAAATTGAAGATAAATACTGCATAACGGATGCTGAAATCGATGAAAAAGTGGCAAAATGTGAACTGCTCAACGGCGAAGAGAAGAAGAAGTTCTGGGAGGTTTTAAAGAAATATAGAGACATATTTTCAAAGAAACCCGGACGGATTTCGATATACGAACACGTATTAAAAATAAAAGATGATAAACCTTTTATAATTAAAACATACCCAATTCCAATGAAGTTAAGGAGCCTGGTTACAACTGAACTGGACAATTTACTGGAACTAGGAATTATTCGGAGATCGAATAGTCCATATATAAACCCACTAGTGACCAGTTTAAAAAAGGATGGAAGCGTCAGGATATGCCTAGATGCTCGCAAATTAAACGAGATCATGATTAACGATTATGAATGCGCAGAACCTACTGAGGTGCTTTTTCAGAGGTGTGGCGGAAGTAAAATAATGTCAACAATGGATCTAACCAGCAGTTTTTGGCAAATTCCACTAGCCGAGGAATCAAAAAAATATACGGCATTTCTACACGAAGGTAGATGTTACGAATTTTGCGTAACACCCTTCGGGCTAAAAACTAGTACGGCAGCACTGGTTAGAGCCCTAGATTTCGTCCTAAACGGTCTAGGGAATTTTTTATCTTACTTTCATCGACGATATTTTCTGTGCCTCGGAAAACGTACAACAACATCTGCTGCATTTGGAGTCACTTTTCCATAGATTGATGGAAAACAATCTAACAATCAATCTGGAAAAATCCCACTTTTTCAGATCCGAGGTAAAATTCCTAGGACATATTTTAACATCTACCGGAATAAAACCAGACCCTGATAAAATTGAAATTATACAAAATTTCACAAGACCACGAAATTTAAAGGAATTGCGTGGATTTCTGGGTTTAATAAATTTCTATACTAAATTCTCTAAAAATCATGCTGCGAAAATTGTTCCACTTCTGGAATTATTAAAAGGGTGTAAAATGGTCTTGGAATGACGACCTCGAAAGAACTTTTTGCGAAATAAAACTATTATTCAGCAGTTCTGTCTTATTGGATTACCCAGACGTTAAAAAACCATTTTATTTGCAAACTGATGCCAGTGACGTGGCATTGGGTGCAGTTCTATTCCAGCTCGATGAAGATGGAAACCCTTGCCCCATAATTTATGCTAGCCGAACCTTAAAGGGCGCTGAACTGGCATATTATACAACAGAAAAGGAGCTGTTGGCGATAGTTTGGGCCCTACATAAATTCCGGTCGTATATAATGGGTGGAAAAATCATTATCAGGACTGATCACAAGGCGCTGACGTTCCTGAAAACATGCAAACTCTTGAGTGGACGATTAACCAGATGGACGATGGCCATCCAAGATTATGACATCTCGATAGAATATTGTCCCGGTAAAAACAACTTAGTCGCAGACACTTTAAGTCGTCTTCCAGAAAATGAAAATGCGACAAAAATGGCCAACAAGGATGGCAAAATTATTTTATACGCTCTGGCAAAAAGACCATCGTCAAGTTTGCGAAATCGGCTGCAAAATTTTGCCCAAGAGCAAAAACTGGACCCTATGTTGGTACAAAAAATTAAAGACGTAGAAGAAAAGAAAAGTACAAAATATGAGATACGTGGTGACCTTTTATATTTTGTAAGTGGAGAAAATAAGCGATTATGCTTAACAAAAGGCATCATCCATGATATAATCGACGAATGTCACGAAATGTATGCCCATATAGGCCCTTTAAAGGTCATTAAAATGCTAAATGATTTTTTTTATTACCCTAAACTGGCAAAAATAGTCAGGCGACGCCTAGCCAGATGTGACTCTTGCCAGAGAAACAAAGTAACAAATCAGACTTGTTTCTCTGAAATGAAAAATTACTTGCCCGAAAGGCCAAATGAAATTTTATCTATAGATTTCTATGGGCCATTACCCGCATCAAAAGGTGGATTCAAATACATTTTGTCCACCATTGATGCCTTTTCCAAATATGTGGTTTTATACCCACTGAGACGAGCTAATACAAAAGCCGTCATAAATAAACTAAAAAAGGACCATATTCCCAAATATGGAAAACCGTCTAAAATAATAACTGACCATGGGACGCAATTCACGTCTCCCGTCTGGTCAGAGTTTTTAAAAGAACAAGAAATACAACCGGTATTCTCTTCGATTAGACATCCCCAAAGTAATATTGTCGAGAGAATACACAGGGAATTGTCCAGATTTTTCAGATCTCTCATCGGAGAGAATCATGGATCATGGTGGAGTTGGATTAAGATTATTGAAAGTTGTATAAATGAGACTTACCATGAGACCACAGAGTTCACTCCAATCGAGCTACAGCTAAATAAAAAACCGAAACGAGCCTGGGAGAACTGGCTTAATTTTCCCCCAAATAATTCGAGAATGAATTATGAAAGAAAAATTGAATTGGCTCGAGAAAACATCTCTAGAAAAGGAAAAAACAGAGCTTCAAAATTTAATGAAGCTCATCGTTTAATCACATTGAAAAAAGGAGACTCAGTTCTGGTGAAAGCAATTAATGAGTCCGACCCAAAAAAGAAACTTCTCAAAAAATTCTTGCAGATCTATGAGGGTCCATACGAAATTAAAAAACAGGTTAGGCCTGGCACTTACATTCTATGGAACCCCCAATCCAAGGAAGAAAGGGGGATGTTTCACTCCCAAGATTTAAAAATTTACAAGAAGAGAGAAGCTAACCTCGAAGAAAAAGAATAAACTGAATCAATAATGTCGGGTAAAAATGACTACGTCATTTAGATTTTGTATATATATTTTAAGGATAGCCTGTAAATACATATGTTTAAGCTTAGAATAATTAAGATTATAATTAAACGGATACTAAGAACTTAAATTAATTTTTTTTTCTTTCTTTTAATATTTAGCCTATAGATAGGGGCTATATTGAAACTTAAGGCGGGTTGTTGGATGTGAAAAAGTATGTCCTAGAAAATATGAAAATTAAACAAAAATATTGATAAATTTTAAGATCGGCCAAATATGACAGTGGTCATTTATGATTGTGTAGATATAAGAGATAGTCTAATTATTGCTAATGATTAAGCAGATAGATTTAAGAATCGTGTAGGTTACGCAAATTTAGTACGATAGGCAATATGATTAAGAAGTTAAGTAAATGTTTTGGATTACTAATGAACTGGCCATTCTGAAGTTTATTGAAGGTCGCGTCTAAAAATGAAGGAAATAAAAATGAGACAAGAAATGACGAAAACAAGTAGAAAAGAGAAAAAAGTTTCGTGTCTCTTTCCCGTTGGTTGTCACTTTATATAAAAACAAATTGGAGTCCTAAAGGACAAATATCATCATGATATGTCTCACACTGTGCCCTCGCAATAGTTTTGCGTCGACAGTAGCGTTCCCTTGTGCAGCTCATTCGATGGCAGCCAGTTGCCTTGTGTTGATCTTGGTGTGTCACGTCCGTCAATCCTTACTGGTAAGCAATTGAACCTTTTAAATTCGTTTTTTTTATGCATGCTTCCAACGTGCCGGGAAAGACGCGTGTAGAGAAAATAGATGAGTACGTACATACCCCCCATCATACCCAAATTTACCCTTCCAGAGTGGAGATGTCCAGCAACAACAAGGGAGAGGTCAATCTTAGGGATTTTTGGCACCCAGCTCAGCCAAAACCACCTGGCACCACACCTTCGACAGCACGAGGTGAAGTGCAAAAGGTCAGATGCCATCTCTGAGGAACGGAGATACAGCAGGGTAGCTCCGAGAGGCAAGGCTAGGACAAGAAACTGGAGTGTCCAGACAGGCAAGTTTGGGCCAATTGGAAGGGGGGGCATTCTCAAACATGTCTCAATAAAATACCCATCCGAAGCTTGCCTGAAGAAATTAGAGGATCTCCGGCAACGACCCACAATCTCGGCATACGAGAATGTCACTTCTAAATTAAAAAGGAGTTTCTGCGCTGAGCTACTAACCATAGCGAAACAACAGGCTAAAAAATATGACCTCCTCTACAAAAAAATAGACGGAGTAGTGTACGCACGAATATATGGCCCAGGTTTTGAGCCATATGAATAAAAGTTTTTTTAAATATACTTTCTGTTCACCACCCTTTTAACCCCAATCATGATTTTCTACCTGCATGGTCCTGTTGGTCCTTTTCGGGGTGTAGTTGTTTTCTATATTTCAGTGGTGGAACCGTTTTTTTTATATATAAGAGGATGTTTTGAATGGGACTCTGGCCTTACGTTTCTTTTATGGATGTGCACCTCGCCGGTGTTTCTCTCAACGCAACATTTTTTTTTATCTAGGCAAATTCAACAGAATGGCGACACAGTTCTGGACGGGAGTCGAGGGGGAATTAGCCACTGAGCAAAGCCAGATACCCCCCCAGGACTTGGAAGTGGGCCACTGCTATCAGGTTCTGCCCCTGTCGGCCTACAGCCCTTCGGACTTTACTGTGAGGCTGCGCGACAGTCAGGAGAAGTACCTGTCCCTCGTCAACGAGTTGCGGGAAATCTACGTGGCGAAACCAAACTGGCTTAGGCTCAGAGATTCTGATCTCTCCAGGCACATTCCGGTGGCCTACATAAGCAGAGATGACTGGATAGGCAGGGGGCACGTCGCGATGGAGCTGGCAGACAATCAGTGCGTCATCTACGATGCAGATGACGGCTCTTTCGACTTCATCGATGTGGACAACCTTTTCCGCTTGGGGATTGACCACGCATCGGTGCCTGCATTCTGCTCCAGGATGGCCCTGGCCGGCGTCCGGCCCAGAGTTGAATCAATGTGGAGCCAGCAAGTCTGTTCAGCTTTTAAGGAGAAAACCATGAACTCTCCCCTTTTTGTTCAGGTCGAATTGATCCGCGAGGAGACTGTCATGGTCCAGGCTAGGAGTGAGACAGACGGCTTCTTCTTAGATGCATGGTTGGCTTTTAGCAATCTCAGTCGACTTTCCTGTAACAGGGCAAAACTGTACCCATATCTTGAGGAAGAACAGGATGTCCTCCAATAAATTTCCTTCTTTTTTTTTACAAATCGTTTCTTTTTATGACTACCTAAATTAAAAGAACCCTGCCTCATGGTTTAATAGATATAAGAATGGTCAGGCATGCACACCGTTTTGCAAGTAGGTAGCATAATCTAAGTTATATTAAAAATTAAATACCCAACAAAAGAAAGCAAAAAAAAAAAAAAAAAAAGAAAAAATAAAACAAAAGAAAACGGAGACGGAAAGAGTGTGAGGTGGGTTGGTTGACTCTTTCCTTTCTCCCTTTTTTTTATATACATATATAGACATATATATATATATATGTATAAACGAAAAAATCCCTCATGAAAAAGAGATTGTTTCGTTTGGTGGGGCGTTGGGATGGTTTGGCTATGATCACCACAACACAAAAACGTTTTTTTGCCTTAACCAATAATCACATGATTATAATAAAAGGGTATGGAAATTATTATCTACTCTCATCTCTATTGTTTTTTTTACCACATTAATAATAATAATTATAATAATAATATATAATATATATATATAATAATTATAGTAATTATAATTATTATCCATCTTTGTTTAATTGGTAAGATTTTCGAAATTAGTAACAAGTAATAATAGCATGATTAAAATAGGATAATAAGAAGAAAATCAGTGAATAATCATTCATGTCCTTATTTTTATTCTTATTTTTACTAAAAAATTATAGGAACACCAAAATACAAAATAAAATAATGGAGAACACAAAAATAAAATATACATTTTTCTTTACATACATATATTAATTTTGTCTCTCTGCTGGATGTTGAATTTAAATATTAATTAATAATTACTATATAAAGAATATCAAATGCATGCTTATAATACAAGTCGGAGAAACGAATTGATCCATTGCGAGCAATGGATCACTTCGTTTGGTGGGGCGTTGAGACGGCCCAGCCTTCAGTATCCGCCTTTTGCGACGAAACGGGAGTGAAATCCACTAAATTAGGATCATTTTTAGAATAAGTAGGTTCCCACAAGACTCGCACGAAAGAATTGCGATGTCTCGCTGAGTATTCGTCAAGTAATAGGGGATTTACTTCCAAACCGGAAGTGAGTATGGCAGGAATGAGGCTATCTACTTATCACGGACATTTTTGTTCGTATCCTCAGCGAGCGCCACACTAACCTGTGCATGCTCTCTCTTGACCGCTCACTCAAGTCAAGCAACGTGTGGCATGGTGCGCTGGATGGACGGGCGTCCCATACCAATGTTTTATTTTTTTTGTGTTAGGCTATTCTATTAGTTTATTAATAAATAAAATAAATAAAATATTATAAATAATAAAATAAATAAAAATAAAATTAGCATACAAATATTAAATATTACAATGTGAACATAGTTTTTGATATTGATTACGAATAATAATGAATCGATATTGATTGATCACATCCTATTATATTGATATTATTATGGGAATCATCTGAAATGGCAGCGGCCCGTTCCAGACCATTGGGCATTTTTTTTTTAGATGATTTCATTTTAAGGATTTTTGGTTATTTGAATTTTAGGAACTGGTCATTATCTTTCAACGACATTTTCAAACCTTTACACAAGGTCCACACCTTCCGATTCTGCTGTCCAATAGGAGTACGCGCCCACGCAGGTAACGCGCGCCAGCGGCAGGTGAGATGGGGGAAAGGCCTTCTCGTTATCATCGTGCGCTGCGTTTTCACTTTTGAGCGCACATCAATTTTTAAACTCTCCCACGGGACAAAATATGCGATTTTTTGGAAATTGAAAAACATCGTTATAATCACAAGAAAATTATCTTTCTTGTGATACCAATTTCCAACCTCAAAATGGTCGCGAAAAGGGGGAAAAGACCGTGTATAAAATTCATAATTTATTGATTTAATTGGACTCGATCGCGGTCGCTAATTGAGGCGCGCGCATGGTTAATTAAGGGGGGAAATTAATTGAGAGGTGGAAATCCGAGGCGATGTGCTTGATTGCAGATCCTCGAATTTCAGTCCGTTTGCGCAACCTAACAAGGTAAGGACTTATCGCCTTGCGCAAAATTAAGCAAAAGAATAGATCGAGGCTCGGAACAGGGACTGTGCATTTTAGCATCACAGTTCCTGTCTCTTGAGAACTCGGTTGAATAGATGTTTCCTGTCCCCCCTTAGCTAGGGATCAATGGCTTTGAATTTATTTTTTTTTATAAACTTTATGGGAACCCAAGCATTCTAATTTTTCGTTTGGAGATAAAATGGATATAACTTGGTTAGCTCAACTCATGCCATTAGTAGTGTGAACTCTCATCTCGAGAGGCACATCGAACGTGGCATTCACAAGAATTTGAATAAACATAATTCCTAGGAACTTTGGGTGTCGAATCCCTTTGGGGAGCTTCACCTGGAATTCCATTTCCTCATCCCTACCTCGCAAGTGTCGAATCCCCACGGGGAGCTTCGCTTGCTTTGGAACTCCTTTCTTTTTCAATTCTTTCCTTGATTTAACTATTTTACAATGAGTGAAGCCTGCCAAGTTGCGCGTGTTGTAGATAGATATTAAGTATTTACCAGGGTGGAAGCAAATGATGAAACGTGGCAGGCCTGTGTCATAAACTCTGCAGTGCCCTGTTCACACCTGATGCTTATCTTTATCAAAATAAAATTTGAATAGAAGGGAGGAGTTGATTTGGCTAAGAGAAAAAATGAAAAAAAATTATATATGCAACGAAAAGAAACCATTGGTCAAAAAAAACCCTTTATTTTCAGGAGTAGGGACGATTCCCCAAAATTAAGACGTGCCTTTGTTTCGTGATGCGATTGCGCGAAATAAAAAAAAATTAATTAATTAAAATTTTTCTGCGTTTTATAGATTCGAAATCCTTTGTTTGCGACTACGGACTACCGTGATCAGGACGCACCAGTTTCCGTTTCTCCCTCTCTAAAATCAAAAACACGTGAGTGTCTTCGGTATTCTTGCTCTCAAAATTAAGAATTCCACGTCGCGAAATTTTCACCCTTCGTGTGACCCTCCCAAAAAATTTCACAGAGGACGATTTGAGCCAAACTGGGCCAAAATTCGGTCTAAAAATAGTAAAATAATGAGTTTGATAGTCGAAATGTTTCAATATATATATATATATATCAATATAAACATATATAAACAAAAAAATCGGAAAAAAATTAGTTCCAAATTAAAAAAAAATTCACTTGTTTATAAAAATGCACTACATTGTTATTAGAAAAAAAAACAACGAAATGTGCGCTATAACTTTTTTGAAAGCTTGTACTCTTTCGCGCATTTCAAGTGCAAGGGTTACATTTCATATTCAAAACTGCTTTTACAGTGAGCTGTTGAAAAGAAAAAATTTTTCCCGAGTGGAAAACTTAAAAACATTATATCTCGAAATTCCCAAGTATCACATTGAAAAAAAAGACGTGTCGATTATTTTCGAAGTAAAAAAGCAAAAAAAATGTTTCGTCGAAAAAAAAATTTTGACTGTAAATCTCCCATGAAATCACCCATATAGATATATATATATATATATATATATATACATGTTATTAGTTTATCATTTCGGAACGGTGAGTCGAAAGAATTTGTTTATGCCTTATGCGATTTATACATGTCAGAAATGTGTATTAAAATTGAAGCTTCGGATTTCATAACCGACGGAGCACATGGCCTAGTAGGCAAGAGAGGGGATACCTCAATGCACAAACTTTTTTTTTCATTTAAATAAAAAATTCGGAAAAATGATTTAAAAAACGTGGTAGTACTCTAGACGAATGGGAAGAAATTATATATATATATACACTTTATATTGGCAATAATATGACAAATTGTGATCATTTATCGTTAAATATAAGTCAAAATAATCGTTATTACAGGTTTGGTAGTTACAGATTGAACATTAGCTCAAATTTTGTCGACTTTTTTAGGACTAATACATTTTGTAAGATAAATACCTGAAATGTTCGTGAAAATGAAAGAACTGTTGAGTTAACTCTAAGACAGTTGATTAAACTTTATAATTCGTTATTGAATGAATTCGCAAAACAATTTTAATTTTCTCAAAAAGCCACTATGTCCCAGCTTTACTCAACTTTTGATTACATTTTCACAAATGAATTTTCCCTGTACGCTTACGTCGGTTCGAAATAAACTTTCTGGAAAAATATTCAGAAGCTTTTCTTTGCTTTTATTCTTTTTAAGTCAATTAATGATTTACCTTCGAAGAGAAAACATATAATTAATCGCTAACAATGGTAACTTATTACATTAAAAAAGTTAACAAATTTCTAAAATTTATATCTGTGGTCGTGAAAATATCCCAAGAAAGGAATCCTTAAGTTGGAAGGAAAAGATCAAAGAATCCCGAAAAGTGGACCGGAATATCGGGAGGAAAGCCAGAAACAAGGTACACTTGGTGCAAATTAATATTCAGCCTGTGAAAAAGTATTAATATTTGAATAACAATTAAATAACATTATCAGCATCATAATTTTTAAATAAATATTCTAATATGTCGTATCCCACATCCATTGGTTAAGTCAGCGCCAGCGATGTGACAGTCAATTTTTATTTTGTGATTAGTCTTAGGTTTATTTTGAGAAATTATTTAAAAAGATGCAGGTTTTAACCGTAACCTAGCACTCTTATTTTTGGCTGGCCCAACCAATTTTATCGGTATAAAATTCACCTGAAAATAAAATATTCTCCTAATGACTTATTGAGCGCCAGTCACCCTGGTTAGTAACGAAATTTATTTCAAAACAATAATGAGACTCGAAACTGAAAACAAAACAGGGTCAAGGTAAGGTAACAACAGCTTACCGGGTAAATAAGTATAACACCAGAATTTAATTAATAAAATGATAGGCTACACAATATTTATTGAATTTTGTTAGGACTCGATACAAAGAACAATTAATAATTATAAAAGCCCAAAACATCTACGTGATTATCAATCAGCATAATTAAAATAACAGAATTCTCGGAACATTCCCGAGCCACGCGACAATATGGCGGGATCAATTCATTGGCGCGCATCACCACCAGAGAGAACTAGACTCTACCTACGATTAAATCGAAGTGAGAGAACTTGAAATATCACGAGAGAAAATTAATTTGAATCTATTTACCGTAAGTGAAGAAAAGGCACAATTACAAAAGAGCGCTCGAAAAATATAAGAGAGAGAAGAGAGGCAAAGTGGCTCCGGTAGATCCGATGGGCGCCATAAGGCGTTAGTGTCAATTCAATAATGTCCGGTAGTTCTGGACTACTTGCCAAAGAAATTTAAATAAAAGCAACTTACGCTACCTGTATTACATCCTGGAGATCCGGGTCGTATTTTAGGATAAACTCGCCCTCCAAAACGGCGTAAAAATTTCTAAAAAGAATTTCCCTTCGAGAGACAAAACAAATCTGGCTGTTCCTTAGAGTCGCAGGACGAGAGTGACGATGGCCGACGCGACGCTGACAGAATTCCCGACCTGCCCCACGAATTACATGCGTGACCCAATCGCGGACCCGGGAGCAGGTCACATGTCATACATCTAATAGACGACTAAACAACCCGTGTTTAGTATAGTAGTTGCCCTCGGCAAATATTTTCTACAAACACGCGGTTCTCTCAATTACAACGAACGGCGCGTGTAGTGGATTGGCACTATTATGATTAGTGTCCATTTACATCCTACGACGTAAATTTAGTATCACAAAATGTCTAAGATACTAAATATCAAGTCCCGGGGTCTATGTGCCCCAGGGTACGTCTTCCGGGTCACGTGGTGGCACCTGGTCGTCTCGTGCGTCACTCTCCGACGATCGATAGCGGCGATAATCGAAGTATCGATATCTCGTTGCTCGAAGGTCGACATGGCGGCCAGTGTTGACTTAAACTCGGTAGCCAGTTGTGCCTCATCTTCGACGCTGCTGTCCTCCGGTGCTGCTGTCCTCGTATCGCTCATGCAACAGACGGGACAGGAAGCGTAAGTGCGTGCAGTGCGTTATTAGTGTGTTTCGAGTGCTCTCGGGTGGCGACGAAGTGCGGGCTGTCGTCATACGACTTTTTCCCCAGGGACATAACCCCACCTGTCATACCGATGAGTTTACCAAATTAAATCTTTTCAATGTGACGGGTAAATTTTACCACGTCACAACTCCCCCCACCTTAACCGGGGACTACATTTTGCGTAAGCTTCCCCGGCAAGTTTAAAACAACATGGAGGACCCGAAAACAAAAAAAGCAAACCCCGGGACGCACTTCGTCTCTCCCGTGACCACTCGGAAGCAAAACATAAGCAATAACTCTTAAAAAGAAACACAGAGCTCAAAACAAGCAAAAGAAAAATAAGCAAAAGCATAGGTCGGGAGCCAGACTGGTTCCGACCCCACCAAAATCATAGGCCTAAGAATCAAAATACAACACATGCCAAAATCATAAAAGGCAAAATCGTAAAAGTGAAAAAAAAAGGTCATAACAAAGCTGCATAAGCAAAATCATAATAAGGCTGCATGGGCAAAATCATAAAAAGCGTAAAAAATCATAAAAGGCAACGCAGTTAGGTAATCGGGTATACTTTACCGAGTCACCGGTGGTTCTGCTCGGAAGATTCCTCTAGTTAGGGTCAACTTCCGGATTATTTCCCTTATTACTAAATTTTCCTAGTCCTAGTAAATCCTAAACCTAGAAGTTTAAACTTTTATCTCCATCCATAACTCTAAATTCAAATCTTCGCTCTAACCACAACTACTCGCCAAAGTAATCAAAATTCTTTCAATTTAAGCCCTAATCACCCTAATCTCAGCCTCCCTGAACTATGAATCTGAATAAGGGAAGATACAATACCGGTCCCAGAGTCCTTAAGCGCCATTTCAGCGGACGTACTAGGACGTCGCTGACCTTCCCCCACCTTAAAATCTGACCCGGTATCTCTAGAATTCCTGGAACTTCTGGATTCTTCTCTCTTCTTCAATTTATTCCTAGGGAAACCCATAGGGTGGCCCTTGTTCCTAGAGTCGTGTCCATCCATATTTTCCAGGCCTTGGTATCCCGGTCTGCGAGGTGTGGTCCCCCCGAGTTCCTCGGCGGGGTTGCTACCTCGGAAATCGCCAAAGCCGAAGTTCGTTTGTGCGCAGCTGGCGTGTTTTCCGCCCGATACGCGAATTCGGGAAGGAAAGAATTCTCCGGAGGCGGTGGGGGTCAGTATTCCTTAGCTGCTGCCCACGTCATTTCCCACCTTCTACCTCTTTGGGCCAATTGATCAGAATACCGGAAATCACTTCTCTGTAATACCTTCTTAAATTCCGATCTCAATCCCCGATAGGCCCAATCCAATTGCTCGACCAGTGGTACTTCGTCCTTCAGCATCGCGATCAGTCCTTCCAATTGTGTAAGGTATTCATCCACCTTCTCTTTTGGGCCTTGTGATCGACTTGATATTTGTTCCCGAATACGTGAAGCGAAGTCATAGTCTCCAAACCTTCGCCTGAAGTCGGCACGGAATTCCGACCAACTCCGCCACCTATTTTTCCTTATCCGGAACCACTGCAGGGCTATGTCCTGCAGTAACAGCGGTAGGGCTCGCAACAAGACGTCGTCATTTATTGGCGTAAACTCCCGGCATTCTTCCAGTCGGATTAGGAAATCCTCGGCACTAACTCCCGATTTGCCGCTGAAAGAGATTTTCCAATTGTACACCTATCTGCTGATGTCCTGAATTTCTCGTCGCGTTTCCACCCGGGAGCTGGTAAGCCCTAATCCCTGATCTTCCGGTTAGCCGCCCCTGTAGCCACGTTCCGGCAATCTTGTATCCACGTGGTAAATGCCGTCGTTCCTTGCTTCCCCAGTACCCGGAAGTCGGCTGTGTTGGCCCTGATCCTCGTGTATTCTTCGCCCATGATCTCCATCCAAGTTTAGGGAACTGAAATCCGCCTCATACCGAGAAAAACGGTTTAGTCCCCCTTCGGAATCATAACCAACCCTGCATGGCCCATGCGTAGGCTCGTCCGGTATCCCAGTCTGGGTGATTGTTTCCAAGTTGGTGTCCAGATTAAGGTGCAGGTCCAATCGTCCATCTCGAATGGGTCCACCGCGGCTACCCAGCGCCTCAGGTATGCTTTGGGCGCGGCCGCACCGTTCGGAGGTCTCGTCCGGACTTCCTTCTCCACCGAGGCCAACCCGATCTACACTCGTGGAATCAAAGGTACCATGCTGGGCTGTTGGTGGCACCAGTGGGCTAAAATTTCTCTCTCTATGTGGCTTACCCAGTCCTCCTCGCACCGTATCCCGAAAACTGAGCTCTCGTGGTTGCTCGGAAGGTGATACTCCCCTCGTGCTCGGACGTACATCTTCTTCGGTTTTCTCTGCCGACGCCCGTGAGGGTCTCATAGTACCCGACATTGTCGTGGTCGGAAAACTGGGCATGTACTCGCTGGCCGTAACCGTAACAGGAGCTCGGACTGATGCTGGGATCTCCATGTGGTCATCTACATCCTTATGAGACTGTAGGCCCCTCAAATGGTCTCCACTGCCTTAAGTAGCGTTGGAGGCGAGGTCCGATACTGAAGACTTGTCCGAAAACCCTCTGTAAAGTAGCAGTAGTCTTTTGAGCCATCTACATTTTTCTGACCTAGAACCGTCCACGGCGAGTTCATGCCGAATCAACGCATCAATCAACTCAGTATCCGTAAGTCCGAAGATCCATTCGACGATTTGGTCTACGGTCTCCAGCGCACTTACTCCTTCCGGAAGAGACATTTTCGCGCGCCTGAACAAAATCTTAGGTATCAGAACAAAACTTCAGACACGCGGGCGTTTTCACGATCCCTTCAATACTAAATCCAAGCTAAAACGGAACTACTACTCCCGTAAAACTAAACAGAGTAGTTTTAATTCCCAAGTAATGTCCTTATTTCCCAATTTTCCTATAAGCGTAGTAATGCGCGTTATTCCGTGTCTTGTAGTTCGGCTTTCCATCTTGCTCTTATAATTTCGGAAAGTATACTCTGCCTCCTAATTTTCCAATAAGCTGAAAAAAATGTCTTTCTCACCGTTCCGAGTATACCTATCTATTAAAGTGGCGAGAAGCACTGCCGCGTGATAGACGTAGCAAGCAAAATCTACAATAGCCCGGAAATATCCGAAAGCAGTAAATAATCGCCACCAGCAATGATAAGACAAAAAAAAGGCGATAGAAATAGGGCAATATAAACGAATCACAAAATAAAAATTAAATCACGTAAATCAGCGACAGAAATAAAGAAAAACAGAGAATACACACAAACAAGTAAAATCAGGAAAGAACAATAGTATGTATAGCACAGTGTGTCCAGATTTGGCACGCGAACGTTACGCACACAACGCCAACAGCAGTACGTACGTGAGAATGGTTGCGCGCGCAGCGTAGTGTGTCTGCTGTTCGCGGTGGTTCTCTGAGATTTCTCTGGTATACTCTCCTTTTCTCTCCTTAACGAGAAGCCTTCAACCAGAGATAACTGAGAGAACCACTGCGAACAGCAGACACACTACGCTGCGCGCGCAACCATTCTCACTCTCGACCTTGCTCAGCGACTCGGAAGTTCACTTCCCAAAAAAAATTTCTCCTTTGGTACTGAACTTCATATAAAATGTTCAAATTTCCACTTTGACACTTTCTAACCTGCATTCTAATAAAAGGCAGGTTTTCTTTATTAAATCCAATTGTTACAGCTGGTTAAGTCTAAGCAAGAATTCATACTCTGCGGGTACTTGACAGGTTATCCAAATTCCAAGAGAAATTCATGACATCTTCAAGTCAGTGAATTCTACCCATAAGCTGTCAGACACTGCACTTCCAAATTCCAGCTACTAGTTTCAGGTCCCAGCTCAATTAAACCTTTATGCCCCTATTCTCAAAAATCCAAAAAAAAGGAAGAAAATGTCAAATACAATCAACTCAAATACGCCCTAAAATTTCAATATATAATACATTCAAAATTACAAATAAGTCATTTCAAATCCAAATTTTCGAACATCGAGTCCTCTCTCTCTCTCTCTCTCTCACTTTCTCTCTTTCTATACTTTTCAATTTCATAAAACTCCAAATTTCTTCAAAAAACTCGATTTAAAATTTTAAATGTTTCAATTAATTTCCAATTTCCAATTACTATCTTTAATCCTACCAAATCTCACCAAAAAAAATCCAAATTTTTCAAAACTTGATTTAAAATTTTTAATTTATAAAAATTTTAAATCACTAATATTTTTAATTAAATTCTGGCCTGTCGTCCGGAAAAAATAACTCGTATCGATTATGCCCGGCTCCACGTTGGGCGCCAGTTGAGATGCAGGTTTTACCCGTAACCTAGCACTCTTATTTTTGGCTGGCCCAACCAATTTTATCGGTATAAAATCCACCTGAAAATAAAATATTCTCCTAATGAATTATTGAGCGCCAGTCACCCTGGTTAGTAACGAAATTTATTTCAAAACAATAATGAGACTCGAAACTGAAAACAAAACAGGGTCAAGGTAAGGTAACAACAGCTTACCGGGTAAATAAGTATAACACCAGAATTTAATTAATAAAATGATAGGCTACACAAGATTTATTGAATTTTGTTAGGACTCGATACAAAGAACAATTAATAATTATAAAAGCCCAAAACATCTACGTGATTATCAATCAGCATAATTAAAATAACAGAATTCTCGGAACATTCCCGAGCCACGCGACAATATGGCGGGATCAATTCATTGGCGCGCGTCACCACCAGAGAGAACTAGACTCTACCTACGATTAAATCGAAGTGAGAGAACTTGAAATATCACGAGAGAAAATTAATTTGAATCTATTTACCGTAAGTGAAGAAAAGGCACAATTACAAAAGAGCGCTCGAAAAATATAAGAGAGAGAAGAGAGGCAAAGTGGCTCCGGTAGATCCGATGGGCGCCATAAGGCGTTAGTGTCAATTCAATAATGTCCGGTAGTTCTGGACTACTTGCCAAAGAAATTTAAATAAAAGAAACTTACGCTACCTGTATTACATCCTGGAGATCCGGGTCGTATTTTAGGATAAACTCGCCCTCCAAAACGGCGTAAAAATTTCTAAAAAGAATTTCCCTTCGAGAGACAAAACAAATCTGGCTGTTCCTTAGAGTCGCAGGACGAGAGTGACGATGGCCGACGCGACGCTGACAGAATTCCCGACCTGCCCCACGAATTACATGCGTGACCCAATCGCGGACCCGGGAGCAGGTCACATGTCATACATCTAATAGACGACTAAACAACCCGTGTTTAGTATAGTAGTTGCCCTCGGCAAATATTTTCTACAAACACGCGGTTCTCTCAATTACAACGAACGGCGCGTGTAGTGGATTGGCACTATTATGATTAGTGTCCATTTACATCCTACGACGTAAATTTAGTATCACAAAATGTCTAAGATACTAAATATCAAGTCCCGGGGTCTATGTGCCCCAGGGTACGTCTTCCGGGTCACGTGGTGGCACCTGGTCGTCTCGTGCGTCGCTCTCCGACGATCGATGGCGGCGATAATCGAAGTATCGATATCTCGTTGCTCGAAGGTCGACATGGCGGCCAGTGTTGACTTAAACTCGGTAGCCAGTTGTGCCTCATCTTCGACGCTGCTGTCCTCCGGTGCTGCTGTCCTCGTATCGCTCATGCAACAGACGGGAGAGGAAGCGTAAGTGCGTGCAGTGCGTGATTAGTGTGTTTCGAGTGCTCTCGAGTGGCGACGAAGTGCGGGCTCTCGTCACACGACTTTTTCCCAGGGACATAACCCCATCTGTCATACCTGTGAGTTTACCAAATTAAATCTTTTCAATGTGACGGGTAAATTTTACCACGTCACATTAATAAAATGAGTAAGAAGGTAATTACAAATAATATTTTTACAACTACAATTAAATATAGAGCATCCGCTGAAACCTCTGTTTGTAGATCGATTAAAAAGAACTAAAAGTAAATGGCAACAATTATAGGCATTAAAAAAAGTGTTACTAAGAGATACACACTGCTTCTATGATAATATAAAATATATTGATGTTACTGACTCTGCTTCTGACCAATCTCCATCAATAAAAAATTTGGAAGCTGAAAGTAAAAATATAGTTAAGGTAACTGAAAAGACTAAGAGTAAGAAACGAAAAGCTAATCAAGTTAATCTTGGTGTTAAAAGCAAAGTACTGCATACCAATAATAGATTTAAAAAACCTGAAGATAATGATATTAGTTATATAAAAAATTGTGATAATACCAGACGAAAGAGGACAAGAAATTTTCAACAATCTCAGCAAGAAAATGTACCTGAAGTAAGAAAAAAAAAAGTTAAGAGTACTTAAAATGAAAAAAATATGTTTTAAGCAATATTAAGGATAGTAAAAATAAAATGTATCAATAATGTTATATTATAATAATTATGAAGTAAACAATATATATTATATATAAAACAAAAATTTGTTTACATTTATTTATTTGTGCTAGCAAGACGTTTTTATCGTTACCTGAAAAATTTTCCAAATGTGGGATACGACATATTAGAATGTGGGTATCGATATATATCATTTCTTCCCATTCGTCTAGAGTGTTTCTAAATAATTTTTACAGAATAGATATAAATAAAGAAAACGAATTGGCAAACATGATGTTGCAACTCTGTCGAATCGCGTGCTCTCGGTATAGGTGCATCTCTTTTTCTCCGCGTTCGATCGATTTATCTCTTGACGGTATCGGTGCGCTTGAACGAAGTTAAAGAAATTCCCATCCTGACCGCAGTTTTGGATTAAAAAATCTCAAAATGTATTTAGAAACTACCTGAAAGCCTGCTGAACAACTTTCTCGCTGAAATTTCTGTCAACTCTAAACTTCCTCGCATACTTTTTTTCATTGAAGATGAAAAATAAGAATTTTGCCAGCCGCAACTGTTATTCTAAAAATTATTAGCAAATTAAGAATTTTCTTATGTTGAACATAACCATCTGTAGCTCTATGGTTTTTTGAGTCTGTTGATAAAATTACAGAGTATTCCGGACAAATTTGTACGAAAAATAGCGAGTTGATTATAAAAAATCGATTGATTACGTACCTTCAAAAAATACGGCTTTCTTCGATTATAAAAAAAACTAGAATTCTGACACAAACATTTATGGGAAGAAAAATGTGGAATGTCATTTAACACGTACTACGACGTTTTTTTGATCATTTTTCCGAATTTTTTATTTAAATGTTAAAAAAGTTCGCGCTTTGCGTTATCCCCTCTTGGGCCTACTAGGCCACGCGCTCCGTCGGTTATGGAATCCGAAGCCTCAATTGTTTCAAGAATCAGGCAACGTAATTAGTCTTTAATAAAATAACTACAAAATTAGATTTTATAGGTCTGAAAACTCGAGATAAATTCATTAGTAATTTTTCAAGCACAATGAAATTGTACACCTTACAACTGAACACTAAATTACAGAAAAATTAATTTTGTACATTTGAATGAACTCTATTAGAATGTACGAGAAAATATTCTACACACGATGAAATACTTTTTTATTAGTTTAATTTCAAGGCCATGACACACTTACCCGATTCCTACCTTACTTTTTTAAACCAACTTTCGGCCACACGCAATAAGATATCGATAATTAATAGACCAGCATACAAATTTCAAACTAAGTTCCACATACTTTCTCAAATAATCAGTATCAAAGAAAGTAGAATTGAAAAAAAGCATCATTAAAGACAAATCCGAATTTAGCTAAAAGAAAACATTCTAAATTGAGACTTGTGAGTGAACTTGAAGTTTTAGGCAATCCATTATATCTACCTTGATAATACGCAATTAAGACTTAAGACCTCATGTCAAATGTAGAATCTTATACTTGAAAGTCCTTTTATTTACTTTGCTGAATAGGGCGAAGAAAGCATCCGAAAAAGAATAAAAACAAAATTTGAAGTCAGTTGATATCTTTTATTTATTTTCTTAATTCGAAACTTCTACAATATTTTCTTATTCATTCAAAAAACCTTAAAATTCACCATTTTGGAACGATTCAAACACCACGAAAATATTTTCTGGCTTTTCTGGAATATGCATTTACAATTTTGTGAATGCGAATTTTCGAACAATTCTAAATTCAGCAAAATTTTCTTAATTCATAATTCTCTATCATTGTTATTATATTATTATTATTATTTGCTGAAACTTTTTAACCAATAGGAAATTTTTAAGATTTTCGGATAAAAAATGTGAACAGAAGATATTAACTGATTTCAAAACTTTTTATTCTTATTTTTTTCGTATGCTAAACCTAGAAACTGTTGACCCGCAGCTCAAACGATTCGATTAGTTATGCTCAACTTCCATATCTTTGTATCATTAGAACACAACCCCTTTAAAAATCTTAAGTTGAACAACATTTTTCTAAATGGGATTTTAATTTTGATTACTAGTTATTATACATATTCTTATAAACAAATAATTAAAATTTGTTAAATTTTGAGTAACAGATTCAACTGACTAACTTCTTATTTGATGGACTATAGTCTCTAAATGCATCACATAAGACTAAAAAAATCAATTTTTTCGACTATAATGATATAAAATTAATATACAATTATACAATATACACGGAGAAAAATAGTTGAAGTAATTTTACTCAACTTCTGATCAAATTCGGGACATTTGGACAAGATAGAAGTTATTTAGTGTCACTTTAATTATTTGTGATATATTAAACGTTCAAAAATGAATCAAAGTTGAGTAAAATTCAGAAGTGTAGGGTGAAGTTCGGAAGCGTGCATTGAAAGTTTCTAAATATATATTATTACTCGTAGTATAATTATAAAAAACCAGTCTCTTATTAAATCACAAAAATAGTAGAGCTTTCCATTCATTCTACTCTACGCTTCAATCGAGAGTTGAGTAAAGCGTGAATCGCAAGATTTATTCCACCAGCTGAATCTATTCTCGCAGGAACGAATAAAAGTAATCTGCGCCTAGGGTACACATAAACATTTTTTAATTTCAAAAACGTGTTGAATTTTCAACATACTGATGTTTCACGTAATTATATTTAATAATCAAAATAATTTAAAAGCATAAAAAATACAATTACTAAATATAATTTAATAATTATATTATGTATATATCAATAATCATAGTTATGACGATTTTTTGAAGATCATCCACTGTTTCTGCTTTGCCAAGCCCAGGTACATCGACATTCTTTCCTTCTACGTAAATCTGAAAACAAATTTTCCTTGAAATGACTAAGCGCTACAATGGAATTGAATCTTCAATAAGAATTTCAAAAATGTACAAGTTATAATTTTTTCGAATTAATGAGCAGAAACGACCGATATTTTAAAATATATTACTTACACTAATTGTCATATCTGGTTTGAGCACAATTTGTTTCTTAACTTTTGAAGCATCGTCTGACCAAAGAGACCACATTATACATTGAAAAGCTGGAGTATTTACGACGTTCGACAACCAGACTCCAGAGCGAGGCAGAGGTACGCTGTTGGGATCATGGTTTAAT
The DNA here is from genome assembly GCA_030998225.1 of Diplolepis rosae. Classification (NCBI taxonomy): domain Eukaryota; kingdom Metazoa; phylum Arthropoda; class Insecta; order Hymenoptera; family Diplolepididae; genus Diplolepis; species Diplolepis rosae. Next base: position 1,110,441 of record JAPYXD010000338.1, on the reverse strand, counting down.
TCTTCCCACACTTTTATAAATTTGACTTTCTCCTCTACTTTAGCCTTTTCACATTTTTCTTTAGCAGAAACTTGTGAAATAGTTTGAGTTTCAAAACGTGCACATGCTTTGGAAAAATAATTTGGATCACCATCCACTTTTGAGGAGGACTTATTCAGACCATGCAAAGAAAGAGGGCAATCAGCTGAAGGTTGTTGTAAAAACGTACCACTTTCTTTCTGTGAATGTTTCACGTTATCAGGTACCTTTCTTTCTCCTAGGAAGTGTGCGCATTCCAGTACCTTTTTTGGAAAAATAGACGGCACCACAGTTGCCTTCAACGCTGGTTTTTTCCTTTCCATGGAGAAATATGTTCCATCAGGCATTTTGCACTCAGGATAGTTCCACCAAATATCTTCATGCTTGAAGTGCAGATGACATAAGACATCAGTACTTTTTAGTGGCTTATTTCTTGGTCCACACGCAGATGCAGATATTGCATTCTGCCAAATTTGAAGCTTCTCTTCCTGTCAAAGAAATATTTTAAAATAAGTTTTATTTATAAAAAATGTTTTCCAATAAATAGGGAATACATACTTTATACTACACGAAAATAAAGGAATGTTATTCATCAGATACATGTTAAACTACTTAATTAGAAATTTAATTTCAATAAAAGTTTGATAAAATCTGCATCAAAGATTACAGTTAAAATAAAGTTATAGTTACAAATATTGCAACTCAGGTTGGGATTACTTACCGTTCTTGGTGCACGAAAAAAGTGGCTTTTCCCCCATTTTTTCGAAAATTAGATTTTAAATCAGTGGTAGAGTCACAGCCAGGAATAAAACACTTCATTCTCTACGACTTTTCAAATAAAATGGACCGAAAACCCACGAAAGTGCCAACATTCAAATTGGTGGTTATGTGTGAAAACAGAAAAAGCCGGAAAACAAGTCAGATTCCGTCCAGCAGAGGCGCTGAAATTCGATTCAGTAAAATTATTCTATTTCCCGACTCCACGAATGATTCCGGAAAACCACGACCAATCCAAGTCGAGTTCCCCAGCCTAAGATACGTCTCCTTATACTCCTGCATGCAACCTATGGCAGTGGAGTGAGGAAGAAGCCATGAGCTGGTAGGGTCCATGGTGGGAGCCGTTTACGTTCACGTTCTGCGAACACTGCGTCAAGGGACATGACAGTGCTAAGAGATCCCCAATATAGCATTTTTTTCAAAAGGTCAAAAAGGTCCTCTAATTGCGAATATCTTGAGTATTTTTTCGAAAAACTTGTTAGTTCTTGTTCAAATAATTTTTTTAAAACAATTTCATTATTTATTTTACTTATTTACTTACTTATTTCACTAAATTGATTTTTTTAAAATTTTTTTTTATTAAGCTTTAATTAAAAAAAAGCTTTTTAATTACTTGAAATTCTTTCGTGCAACGAACTATTACACAGGACCACAAAAAAAATGTCTGCGCTAAGAATGCCACTATGATGTTCCCATGTATTTTTTCTCGCTGAAACCGAATCCGTAACCCGTCTGACTTCAGCACGTCAGGATTTCATCTAACCTCAAAGAACACTTCGAAAAATCACTAGATTCAATATACCTTTAACCTCATAACCAAATAAGCCTTAAAACATGTAATTCCTTAACCCCATAATAACTCAACACTATAACTCCATAATCTCTAATCCCTTGACCCCATAACCCTGTACATCGAAAAGGTAATGCCCTGCAAAATCGAAAAATCTTGTGCATGTTTCATTTGTGGGTTACAGTGATAGGTGAATTTCATACAATAAACTCAAACACCCATCAACCTATTACCCCTATACCCCATAACCCTTTATATTTTCGTGTATGTTTCTTTTGTGACTTACAGTGACGAGTGAACTTTATATTCTGCTATATCTTTTAGCAGTCCCAGCTCCCTGACCATACAATCTTATTTCACCGTGGAAATTTTGAATGTAAACATTTTCTCTCTCAAGCTAAAAATTCTGCTACCTTAGAGATTGCTGGAAATGGTAACAAGTGTTTCAAATCAAAATGTGTAGAATGATCGATTTCTCGGTTCTCTAAGGCAACGAAGCCGGCGAAGGTGCGTTGCAGTGCAGGTGGCAGGTAGGGTGTGAGGATGAAGCCAGAGTGTGTCCGACGATGAGTTGAGACTGTCCTTGTCAAAGTCGGAAAGTCCTCATACTTAGTAACCCAGATAACATTTGTGATTTTCATTCCAAAATCACATGACGATTTTCACAATGTGAGCTAGATACGCACTCGAGATGATGTATCATATGATCGTGACTATGGTTTTCATTAGTGAGTTCATAACGCACTCGTGGTGAATTTATAATTTTAACATCATAGGTGAGCTTGATGTGATGGCAATAATTTTACAAGCTGCACACATTAAGCAACTGTTTTTTTTTTTAATTTTGCGCCTTTTTTAGATGCGCGTTAGTATGTTTTGGATTGGTCAGTCTCAATGCGTGATCGTGTGGTGGTGATGAGTGATGTGTATGTCGAAATCTCGTTACCCTCGTTACTGATGGTAGAAGTATATATATTTCATATTCACCACAGATTCGTAAGTACTGATGTTACGTCTATCTACCCAGATAACATTTGTGATTTTCATTCCAAAATCACATGACGATTTTCACAATGTGAGCTAGATACGCACTCGAGATGATGTATCATATGATCGTGACTTTATGACCTGGCCTTCAAATGACCTTGAACCTCGCAGAGTCAAGGCTAACTGATCTCGGTGTCGAACTTAGTGACCATAAAAATATAAGTATAAATTTTTCCAGATTTTTCTAACAGTTTTTTATTTATTTGACCTTCAGATGACCTTGAATTTGGCGTGATCAAGACTAACTGACCTTGGATTCGAACTCAGTGACCTCATACACATAAGTAAGAATTTTTACAGATTTTTCTGACGCATTTTTCTTCACTTGACCTTCAAATGACCTTGAACCTGATGTGATGGAGGTTAACTGGCTCTCTCATCGTAATCAGCGACCTCAAAAACCTTTGTATATCCAATCCGTTTCTGATGTTCCAGAGTAGATAAAATGTTGACCTGTGTTATCGCTCGAACTACAGTAAGTTTTCTATTACTACTTGATCGATTTTGGTTGTCTATCAATAAAATTAATGTCTCCTATTGTAATAAAAACTTTTTAACGATGATTCTTGACGAAATTCATAGTATTTTAATTATTAATTTGCGAATCAAGGTATATAATTTAATACTATAGAAATGTTAGAAAGACTTTTCATCAATTGTTGGAAATTTAAGATCTAATTATTTTGAAGTATAAATTGTTTCTGATGATAATGATTTTTTAATGCATTAACAGTTGTGTCTAGTATACATAGTTGACAATGCTAAGTCATAAAAGGGTAAAAGACAGCTTCGAAATTCGCTGATTTCCAACTACAAAACTCATTTTTATTCAAAATATATCATACAAAATCAAGCAGATATAGTGAACTGTCTTGGCGACAAAAAAGAAAACGTACGGCTTAGGTTGAACGAAACAGGTTAGCGGCTCTCGACACAACTGATTCCAATGATTCAAATGAGCTGTATCAGCATCACGTACAATCTGAATCGAATGAGTCATTGCAGCCCTACGCTGAATCTGATTCAGATGATTCTTCAAACAACAGTCACCCTGCATCTCGTTCTTCCGAAGATTCCTCTTGTGAATTATCATTTGATGACGCAGCAACTGTTGCAAACCCAGAACCAGTTGCTGGTAGCATTAATAATAGAGTTACGGATGACAATGAAAATTCAGTTGCTTCAACCGAAATCGAAAAAAACAATGAAGCAGAGGTCCTTCCTAATCAATTCTTACAAGGAAGATTAACTTTGAGGAACATGTGTTTATCTGTAAATTTAAATCACGTACAGGTCAAACGCTTACTAAGAACGTTAAGAAATGCGCCATTTAATTTACATTACTAGCCGAAAGATCCTAGAACTCTCCTCGAAACTCCTACTGTAGTTGTAAAAAACATTGTTCAAAACGTTGCTGGAGGCAGATACTTGCATTTCGTGTTCAAACTTCTATTGCAAAGAAAATTAGAGAGCGTTCCTGACGATTTGTTGCCTGATCGTATTGAAATTGATTTTAGCACTGACGGTGGTAGGGTTTTCAAAAGTACTCGGCAGCAATTCTGGCCAATTCAATTCAGAATTTCCAATGTGGCACCAGAAAAACCAATAATAACTGGTTGCTATCTTGGTCACAAGGAGTCATCAAATGCATTCGATTTTCTAAATCCACCCGTCACTGAGGTAGTCGAACTCATAGAGCAGGGTGGTATAGATGTGCGAGGCAGGCTGTTGCCTTTGCACATTAGATGTTTCATTGCTGATGCCCCCGCTCGGGCTTTCGTTTTGAATCATTATGGACACAATGCACCTTATGCTTGTTCTAAGTTCAAAGCTGAGGGTCATTACAGCAGTGTTCCCAACTTCGAACGTACGAGAGTTTTCACTGGCAAAGGTCATCAACAAAGAACTGACGATGAGTATCGCGCAGTTTTAAATGAGGATCACCATAAAGGACCAAGTCCGCTTAGTAAGATCATGGAGCTGGTTACTCAAGTGCCGTTTGAGGTAATGCACCTTATTTACATCGGTGTTCTGAAAAGATTACTTGAAGCTCAAATCAATGGTTCTTATGGGTTCCGGCGGTTAAATGCAAGAAAAATGAACATTCTCGACAGTAGATTGTCCTCGTTAGAATGCTACTGTCCTTCTGAATTTAATCGCCGTCCTTTAAAGTTTTCTCTTTTCAATCTTTACAAGGCAACTATGTTTCGACAGTTGCTACTTTATACTTGCCCTGCTGTTTTTTGTGACTTTTTCTCACCTCCTTAATACCTTCATTTTGTGCTGCTTCATTTTATCATCCAGATTCTCAGTGCCAAAAATATTCAAGATGACCTTTTGGTCTATTGCAAAAACGCGATGGTAATTTTCATTGAAGGTTCAGAGAAACTTTACAAAGAGAATATCATGTCGTACAATTTACATGCGCTATTGCATGTTGTCGATAACGTGCAAAAGTTAGGGAACATCGAATCGTACAGTGCCTTTTGCGATGAAAACAATATGAGAGAATTCACAAGTCAAATCTGTAAGCCAGGAGCTGTTCTCGAACAATATTACAATAGGTTACACGAAAAAAACAATTTGGCCTTAGTTCACGAAATTGACGATCACAATATAAATGCATCACAGCAACATGTCGAAGGACCTCTGTTAGATCTCTTACACGCACGTCGATGTGTTTAATTTAAAAAATTACAAGTTGGTGCGATTACATTCGATACGACTCAACGCAACAATTGTTGCATTCTCAGAAATTTAGATATATGCCTTATTCGCAACATCATTCAATTCGGAGGGAATACATATTTGATTGTCAATGCATTTACACATCGAAATTCATTTTATGAATTTGGTTACGCCTCCGACATTGCAGGTGTGTATTGCTGTAAGAACATCTCGAACTACATAAGAGCTGTAAATTTGCAAGACGTCAAAGAAAAATGTTAAGGTGATGCCTAAATGGAAGAAAGCTGAAGGAAGAGAAGAAATTGAAGAAGAACATGAATTCATATTCATCATCCACAAATGAAAATTCCGGTTTCAACCCTTAGTCAGGCTTAGTTCTATAAACTTTGCCTCTGATAAAATATGTGTACGTCTGGAAAAAATTAGGACAATATCTACACAATTGAAATTACGAAAAAGAAAGAAGTACATTGTAAGAAGAAAAGTATATGTTATTATTTTCCTAGAATTCAAAAGTATTAAACATGTATTAGTCAATGAGTAAAATATTTAAAATAATTTAATTTATGAAAGATGATGCCATTACACACAGAAAGTGTGAAATATCGATCGACGGGGAAAGATAATGCTGCAGCTGCAAACGGTCAAAAAAAGAAGTCGATTGAGAAATTAGGAATAGAAATCGACAAATCCTTAGATGAAAAAACAGTGAAGCAGACTACAAAAAACTCCAAGTTCAAAATCCATGGCAAGAGTTCGAAGGGTCGAACGCAAAAACGACCATTACATCTCAACACCACTGACGACGACTCTCTCGCATTTGCCAGAATGAAGAAAAAGAACACATTCTTCAGTGGTCTTGATAATTTATGAAAAGTATCAGCCGAACAAACAAAATCCGAAAAACACCGAAATGTTTCTGCTGCGAGCAAAGCGTATGTATCTTTATCAGAGTAATATTTTCCTTGTAACAAACTTACTTTTCATATCATGAAAAATACTCACTTATGGTTCGAACCTTTTTCCGCCTTAAGGAATCAAGTGAATTCACATTACATTGTAATCTAAGTGTTAAAGTAGTACATCCACGAAAATTAAACCTCGGACAAAAATAGATAATTTTGCTTACAAGAATAGCGATATTATTATTAAAGGGCTAATTTGAATGAGAAAAGATTATTTTCTATAAAAAAAATTTGAAGCACAAAAAAAAAATTTTATTAATAAATTTTAATTGTGTCCCAAATTTTTTTCTTATCACTTCTTACTAAATTCAAGAAAATTAAGAGATTCTAATAAATCACGAATTATTTTTTCGGAGAAAATATTCTCTACAACTTCACCGTTTCCAATTTTTGAAAATGAAATCTTTAATGACTGAAACGATTGAAAATTAATTTTCCAAAACGAAACGGTTAAATTGGAAACGGTTGAGTTGCAGAGAATCTTTTCCTTGAAAAAGTGATTCGTAATTTATTAGAATCGCATAATTTTTTTAAATTAGGTAAGAATCAATAAGAAAAAAAGTTCAGCAAAAATAAAATTTGTTATATACATTATATGAAAATAATGTTTTCTTTTTCAAATTAGCCCTTTAATAATAATACTGCTATTCTTAAAAGCAAAATTATCTATTTTTGCCTGAGGTCTAATTTTCGTCGATGAACTACTTTAATCTAGATTAGAAAATAGAATTTTCTGACGACGAATATGAACAGTCACATCAGGAAAAAAACTTCATGGAAGCGTAAGTGTTATGAATATTTTTTAATAAAAACTTAGTAATGAAACGATAATTCAGTCTTCCAACTGTTATTGAATATTGAAAACTGTTTCCACTCTTCCTTCCGGCAAAACATTCAACGATAAAATAATTTGAGTATTATTCGAATAATAATAATCAACAAAAAAGTAATGTATATCGATACTGTTTTATACGTTGGATGTTCACTTAAAAAAAATGCTGATGATGCTTTTAAAAAAGAAAAACCTCCATTTAACTGTAAACGCTCAAGTACACTTAGAAATATTGGCGTTCTACATATAAAGATGTAATACTCAAATGAAGAAAAAAATGCAAAATGCAATGCGATTTTTTTCAAATTGGTGAAAACATTCGTTTAATAGTAAATATATCGAGGGAATTATTTCAGAATTTTTTACAGCACCATTTTTGAGTAATCGATCGTCGAAGTTGCGAACTGAAATAGGCAATTGCTAAAGAGAGAAAGAGAGGCAAGATGAAAAGTCTAACCGTCAAATCTTTCATCTTGCCTCCCTTTCTTTCTTTAGTAATCGCATCTATGTCAATTCGGAACTTTGACGATCGATTACTCAAAAATGGGACGGTAAAAGATTCTGAAATAATTCACGCATGCACTACATTAAATTCTAAGTGTTATAATCTCAAAATTCATTATTCGTCAACGAAACGGAATTAGTAAGTCCATTACGGTATTGTAGAATGAAACATCCGATGTTGTCATCTGGGATGGATTTTCCGCCAAAACCATATCCATCGACTTCGACTGCGGTTGAAATCACGGAACTTGTTAAAGAAACTGAAGGAAACATGAGTGAAGTTGAGGACGGGATAATCTACTCAAGGTGAAGAAGCATTTTGTTGTGATAGCTCTTTATAAATCAAGTGGCAATAAGAAGTATTAAAACATTGTGTTGCAGTGCGGATGTTGCAGGAAAAACCCTCGTTCTCAGAAAAAAGAGCCATCGTAACTTCACCAATCATCACCAAAAATCAACTTTCTCATCAGAAAAAAACAATTCCGACTCTGAACTCCAACCAGAAAACCGATCGCTCCCGAAATTCATCGAAAATATCGAAACATGATTTAAGGAGAAACATTGAATCTCATTATGAAACGCGAAATTCATCTGATTCGCTAGTCATGTCTGAAAGAATGATATAAGTGTCAACATTCCCGAAAGTTGCATTCGTTCATAAGAATCAATTGAAAAACTCGTTTCTAGGATTATAGAAAACAATCAAAGTCTGATGATAGATATGCTCTGTGCGATTTTCGAGAAAATGGACACTGTCGGGACCAATAAAACTTTGTTCCAACCACCAGCAGGATTCCCCATTCAAAATCTGGACGATTTAAAAACATTGGAAGAAGACGATCAAGAAGATGTGAGAGAACAACTGGTAAGAGGCTTCAGAGTTTGAAAATATATTCCTTTTCAAAGGATTCAATCCTAAACACATTTTTGAAGAGATAAAACATATTTTTATTCTTCACGACCAATATTCATATATTTTCAGGCACTCTGTAAAATGCGCCTCTTCAATCGAAAAAAAAGTAAAAACATGATATGTGATGTAACTCTATTTTTAACCTGTTAAAAACCTCATTTACGTTACATATTCTAGATCGATATCTCTACAATACGCATCTTTTACAAATTATATTGTTTTATTTTTTTCAATAAAGAAGCTGCAGTTCATTTGAAATTTTACAAAAGAGGCGAAGGGAGCAAATCGGCATTCAAAAACGACATTTTGGAAGCTATACGGGCCAAAAAACAAAGTTACAGGAGGAACAAAAATGCTACTGAGAAAAACGAAGATAAAAATCAAAACAAAATCCACAAGCCTCATGGCAAGATAATTTCAAGCGAAGCAATAAATGAAGATATCAAAAAGCAGAATTCTTCATCGACGGATGATGAAAACTGATCTAAATCCAACGACTCAGGCGTATAAATATACTTTCGATTTTTTTCCCTACTAATGTACCCTTTTTTGCAAAATGTATAAATAAAACGATAATTTTGATTCTATAGTCATAATTTTTTAATCCAACCTCAAACTATGAGTTTTCAAGCGTGTACAGAAGCTTTAGAGTAAATCACACGAGTGACTCTCTTGTGAATCTCGAGTGATCTCGATGTGAGCTCATGGTGGTCATACAACTGTATATGTATGTGAGCTCACATTTGATTCACTTGACGATGTGTATGTGATTTCACATGTAAAGCACGAATGTTATTTGGGTAAATCAATCCGCGATTTTTTCATTTTAATTCACTATATACTCGTATACGTTCAATCGTCATTACGTCCCAAAAATAATCATTTCAATACTTTATATTAAAATTGAAATTAAATTATATTATAGTGCGATAATATATGATCTTTACATTATTGTAATTTCAAATTAATTAGTTGAGTTTGAAATTTTTGTTACTGCCTACATTATTGGAGGATCATTAGTCGCGTATCAGATAGGATACGTTGTCGACAGGTATCCTCGTAGACAAATTCAAACTATTATATCGCAAATAATGCAAATGAATTCAAATATTTAAAGAATTTTGAAATCATTCAGTGGAAAAAAAGACGCTTTCGACTGCGCTGGGGTCAAGCCCAGGTCTTTCGATTATCGGTCGACTGCTCTAATCACTGAACTACACAGGCGTCCGACATCTTCTCCACAGGGAGATCTCCTCATTAAAATGGATTCCCGAATTCACATTTGATTTTCTAATCATTGTTTAAACAGAGGAACGATTCAAAATGAGCGATATGCTTTTTTTCTATTTTTGATATAAATCACAAGGAAATGTTTCGATGTCTCGTCTTTTCAGCTATGTTACTTACTACATATATGTTGACAGATCGGTGCAATTGTACTAGGTCATAATTGCACTGACTCATCTATTATTTTACAACTTGGTTTATATTCTTATAGTATTTATGAAGTACATGAATTTTTGGTGTTTATATTCTAAAATATTATTCAAGCTAATTTGCGGATCGGCAATAATGTGATTGATATTATCGATTGATTATCCATTATTGGTTATCGCTGATTATTATGTGCTGTTGTTTGATTATTATTATCAATCATTTAACGGCTGTTCTTAACAATAATGAATATTATTGTTATTTTTATTAAATAATTATTAATGTTTTATTGGCTTGGTTTTCTACATTACCGACGGTAAGGTAGTTTTCATATTTTATGCAACTCAACTGCCTTGTCGATCTCAGGTAATTATCCTATCGACAAGTAGTTATCATCGCAGTGATGTGATTTACGTTCGTCAATCGCCTGATTGTATGCCGGGTTGCCTTGCTGTAGGCGCGATTTGAAATTATTATTAATATTTACGGGATGTAACAGTTGTGCTGTACTATTTTCGTTTTCTTCATTTTGTTTCCTTGACACGGTGTGCTCTGGCGCACTTGGATTTAGTTCAAATTTTCTATTATTCCTTCCTTTTTGGTTATCGTCTTCCGCGTTATATGTTAGTTCTGGCCATTTTGGGATGCTTTCTATTTGTTGTCTGTTGCTGTCTTCAAATATTTGATTTTCCTTTCTTCCGAACCATGTGTTTGGATTTGGGTATCTGAAACTACGGTTGTAGTTAAACTTTGTTCTGTTTAGGAATTCATTATTATCTCGAGTTCGTGGGTATGTGTTTTGACTTTTTTGGTTATTATAAAAATATCTTGTGTCATTGTTAGCGTACCTTGGTTGGAATTGTGGTCTATACTGTCTGTTTTGTAATTCACGCCTAAAATTATTCTGTCTTTCATAATTATTTTCATAGTCTTGACTATGTTGTTGTTCCCGGTTTCTATCTTGTTCTTTTCTTTCTTTTGTATAATATCTGTCGTTCCCGTCATTTTCTATTATTTTTATTTGTTGTCCCTTTATTCTTGATTTTTCCATTTCAGCTTCCCACTCTCTTCCTACTATTTCTAATTCTGTAAAGTTTTTGAATGAGTTTCTTGTAATGTAAATTTTATATTCGAGTCTTAGATTCTCGTAAACTTTCTTTAATTGCCATTCCAAGCTGGGAAGTGGTTCTAATTTCTCGAATAACTGTCTCATTTCTATTATGAAACTGTGAATTTCTTGGTTTTTCTTTTGATTGCAACATTTTATTTTGTTGTGAATTATTTCTAGGTATTTTTCATTTAAAAGACTTGTTTGAATTCTGGTATGAAATTTTCCAGGTTATGCCAATTTCTTTTATTTACTTGATACCAACTTTGAGCCTCTCCTATTAACACGGAGTCTAAATTTTCTAAAGTATCCTGTTCGTTGATTTTGTATCCCCTTTTAAACCTCAATAAGTTACTCAAGAAAATTGTTAGGCTGTCATCTGTATTGTTTCCAAATTTAATTGGCCAATTTAACATGATTTGGAAAGGTGTTTGGACCATTCCGAATGGGAAGAGCGATGCCCGCATTGCTTGTAATTCGTTGTCCTGTATGTTTTCATCGCTTAGATTGTTATTCTCTCTACTTTGGTCATCGTATAGTTCGAATTGCGCCTGGTTTCGTTTATTTTCTGGAATGGTTAATATCTCGTTCCTTATTAATTTTCGGGGAACCGGTGTTGGTAACTTAAACTTATTTCGGTCTTGTTCGTTTTCTTCTGTATTTACGTTTTCTGACCTTTTGTCCGTTTTTGTTATTCTATATCTATTTACGTTTATTTGGCTTTTTACTGTAGGGCTAACTATGTTCTGTGCATTGTGCGTTTCTACAATTTTATTTTGTGTACTTTTTAAGATTTGTTCCATTTTCTCTTTCAATGTCTCTATTTCTAGGGTTCATTCTTGAATTTTTGACTTATCGTTTTTTTGTTCTTCGTTTTCAATTAGTATTTATGCTTCTTTCCAAAATTCATTATTTGTTTCTATAAACGAGTCTATTTCGAATTTTCTATCTTCTTCTGTCCTTTGATTTATTTCGTATATGTTTCGCTCTAATTTATCCCTTTCTAACTTTTCTTCAATTATTCTTTCGATTTTCAACCTTGCTTTATCTAATTTTTCCATTTCCCTTTCTCTTACTTTACGTTCCCTTCTTAAGTAATTCAATTCTGTTTCCCGCAATTTAATTCCATATAAATCTACGCTTTCTTCTTCTAATATCCACCAATAACCTACTGTGTATTCCGTGTTAGGAGACAGCATGCCTTTGTGGGTACTATTTTTTATTTCTGTGTTTACGTTGTGTTTCTGTCGTGTGTCCTTGTCTGTATTGTCTGTATTGTACCTGTTTTGTTAGCATGCTGTCTCTCTCTAACCTCTAATTTTATTTTTCTTTCTTTCCCTAATTCTATCTCTTCATTTCTCGTTTCGACTGATTCTGCCCTACTTATTTTATTTCTCGCTATTTCTTTATTTTCGTTCTCTTCCCCCTCTAATTTACTCTTCGACAATTTATTTTCCAACTCTATCTCCTTTATTTTTTGATTTTCGCTAATTTCATTTTTATCGGCCATTTTCCTGTTCTTTTTTATTTTTCCGGACCTTAATCTCATCGACTTATTTCTACGTTACTTACTCGTGATGTCTGTTATCCCTTTAATTTTATTTTTGTGTTACACTTATTTTTCACCGCACTGTATATTTTTCCTTTGTCACTTGGCAATTTTAATTACTCTGTGTTTTCTCGGCTGGAGGAATTTGCACTACTTGGCAGAATAGGATTTCGTGGGTTTTTTGGTTGGGCGCCAAGTTTACTACCGGGGCCGCTCACTAAGGGAAGAAAAGGAGGGACGCCGAGAAAGGAATACACAGAAATTAAGCGAGCATTTACCAACTAATTAGTTTATTGCGCATTTACACTCCGTGGATCGTAGACCAAGGCACTTAGGCATGAACAATCGACCGATGCCGCGGGAAAACGTAACTCGCTCGACAGCGCTGACCATCACCATCGCGAGACCGGGGAAGAAGAAGGAACCGGCGACGGCACGCGACCGCGAAGCATGCCGGTCCGCGTTCCCCCGGATTCCAGTCGCAGGGCTGTGTCCCCATGGGGCACTTATGTAACTTTGTTACAATACACAGGACCTCGCGAAGTATTAGACGCACTACGAAGAGGAAATATATTTTCAATTTCAATATACTTCATCTTTTTTTCAGAGTAAATTAAACTTCTTAAACTAGCAAGTATTTATCAAATTATTCAAAAATTTTCAAGTTTTCTCTTCTGTTCAGAACAAACTAAAATCTAATATTATCGCAAAAAAATTATATTTCTTTAAAATTCTTATAAGTACCTTCTTTAAATTTGATTCAATCAATTTTATTTTTGTTCCTTGGCCATTCAAACACAAATTAATAACTTTTTTTAGTGATGGATATCAGCTATCGGACATCACACAAATTATGGATCAAGTCGGTTGACTTAAGTACTATGCAACATTAGATTTGGCAAAAGAATTTCAGCAAATTCTTATGGATCCTCGCGATTCCCATAAAACTGCCTTTAGCACATCTTACGGTCATTGCGAATACGTAAGAATGACGTTCGGACTAAAAAATGCATCACCCACTTTTCAAAGATTTATAGACGAGACATTCAAGGATCTACAGGGAAAATTCCTGTACGCCTTTATTGACGACATCGTAGTATTCACTGATAAACTTGAAGAACATGGAGAAAAATGAATCTCATCATGGAGAGATTAGGGAAGGCAAATCTTCAGTTAAATTGTGATAAATGAGAATTTCTTAAAAGCAAGGTTTGTTATTTGGGACACATATTAAGTCAAGATGGAGTAAGTCCGGATCCAAGAAAATTGAAAGCCGTAGATAAATTCCCAAGACCAAAAAATGTCAAAAACTTTCTACAATTTTTCGGACTTTCTGGATAAAATCGTAGATTTATCAAAAAAATTTTAAAAATTGATAAAGCTTTGTGTGAACTACTGCAAAAGAAAGTTGATTTCCTATGTACAGAAAAAAAAAGAGCAAGTCTTTCTTACATTAAAAGAATCACTCTCTAATCCACCGGTACTGCAGTACCCAGATTTTTTCAAACCTTTTAATATCAAAATCGACACATCAGGTTATGCAATCAGATGAATACTTTCCGAGGGAGAAATAGGAAAAGATCTTCCTATAGCCTATTGCTCACGACTTTTAAGAGGCCCAGAATTGGGATACGATGTTTATGAAAAAGAAGCATTAGCAATGATACATGCATTGCAATCTTTTAGATCTTACATTTATGGTATGAAGGTAAAATTAATAACGGACCTACAACCCTTAGTATGGTTCAAAACAGCGGAACTAAATACAAGAGTTCAAAAATGGTGATTCAAATTATCAGAGTTTCATTATAAGATAATTTATAAACCAGGGAAATTAAACGTAAATGCAGATGAACTTTCAAGGAACCCTGTTGAACCAAATCTAGAGCAAGCTGTCAATGTTGTCAGTAGGCATTAGAAAAAACTTCAAGAAATAAATATGCAAAACCCAGCAAAGGATTCCTCAGAAATTGAAGAAAATTTAGAATAAGTAAAGTCTAAAAACGTACTTCACAAGGACAAAAACGCAACTAAAAGGAGATTTAGAAATACGACTACTGTAAATAAACCTAATTATGTAGAAAGCGAATTTAGCAACTCTGTTAATCCTACAGCTAAAACGAAAATGCCTCCCGACAAAGACTTATCTGAAATACCAAAATCAAGTATTTATTCAGGCAACGAGGATACAGTTGTAATGGATAAATAAAACTCTGAATATGAAGAAAATAAGAAAAAAAGAATCAATTCCTGGTACCGCCAGCACATCATATTCTAATAGTGATTCATCATACCAAGATACAAGAAAGTTCAGCACTAACCTACCTTGTCAAGTAGTTGAAACTAAAGAAATTATCCAGTTCCCGCAAGATAACTTGATATACTTTGTCTCAAGCACAGGAGAACCTTGTGATAAAGGAGCAAAAAAAATAATTGAATTTAACAAAATCGAATCTTCACAAAAGTATAAACTATTAACTGTGTACTATACAAATGAAAGAAGTAAATTGAATCATTTTGCTCTTTGTGTAAGGGGAATCGAACCAGAATCCATCTCAACTATTAAAGAAAATGTATATAAAGTCTTATTAGAATTAAAAAGTCTAGTATCTAAGCTCAATTTAAAAACTTTAAGTATCACGAAAAGCGAAAATATAGAGGATTTACTATGGACTGAAGTGATATTCCTCATTAAAAAGGTTTTCAAGGATACAACTATCAAAATAATAATTTAAAAAGGAACTCTTAAATTTGTTTCTGAAGAAAAAAGAAAAGAGATTTTTGAAGAACTACATTACTCGCTAATTGAAGCCCATCGTGGAGTCTCAAAAACATACAAGCGGATAAAACAAAAGTTCTATTGGGAAAACCTTAAGGAACATATACAACGAAGAATCCAACAAAGCCTTAATTGCCAATTAAAAAAATTAGTCAGATTTAAAACCAAACATCCAATGGTTATTACTGACACACCGGGAACGGTATTTGATAAAATTGTCACTTGACGTGGTAGGACCTCTATCCAAAACTAAAAACGGATATGAGTACATTCTCACTATGCAGACTGAAAGAAATTTATCGTGAATACAGACAATTTTCTGGTTATATTAGCAAAAGAGTTTGGCTGTCTCAGATACAGCTAAACTGTATGGGTCTTTCATAAAAACAGTTATAGTTGAAGGGATACTACTGCACCAGTAATATACTTTCAAAACACATATCCAAACTGATATGGCTGCAACAGATGAAACATGGTTATGGTTCCTTTAGCCAAACCCTGTTTTGGAAAATCACCTCAACTTCAAACAGACGCTTGTCTGCTAGTGATGGTAGTAGTTCCAGAGGTTAGGGGTAAGTAAACTATTATATCAGTGGTTGATTATAAATCTAAAAAAAAAATTAAATCGATACCAGCAATACGTGTTTTGTTTTCATGATCACATACGATCACTCTGCAAACGTTTGAACGCACACCAATATACATCCTTGAAACAAACCATTTTTTTTTGCTAAATCAGCATAACAGTCGATGGATAATACAATCAGAAGGACATTTATGAAAGTTCCCTGAGCTGATAGCTAATTTAAAGACATGTTATTAGCTCAACTAGTATTTGTTAATTTCTTATTCATACTTATTAACACACAAAATAATATAACTGAAGTAAGAAGATTTTCTGTCTAATTTGCATAGAAATTCTCTAACGAACTCGGTTAGGTAGAAACACAATACCATTACTTTCAGTGGTGGACCAACTCTCTAAATTTTCCATAATGGTTTAAAATTATAAAGGTGCGAATAACAGCGTTCCACCCCAAATCTAATGAATCTCTAGAAAGGTGACATGCCCTAGGTGAATTTCTCAAGCAGTATACAACTGTAGACCAAGAATGGGATGAATGGTTAGAGATCGCGACCTTAAACTATAACACATGTGTTTCAGAAAGCGCTAAACATACGCCTTACGAGGTAGTGTTCTGAAGATTGGCACGCCTACCCTCAAGTGATCCTTTAAGGGAAGTAGATGGTTTGCCCCCTTATAAGGAATATATTGTCGATCTAGTAACAAGGTTAAATGGAATTAGAACTTTAGTTTATGATAAATTAGTGGAATCAAGAGAAAATCAAAAAAATACTACGATAGAGCTATTAATCCTCGTAATTTTCATATAGGAGATTATGTTATTCTTATAATTTGTATATTCGGTACTCCTAAAGTAGTACTCACAGATCAGGACCAAAGCTCTCTAAGTAAACTCATAACGCGAGCTGCAAAACGGTTGAAAATAATAAGATGCGAAAAGCAACATAACATAACACATGTGTTTCAGAAAGCGCTACACATACGCCTTACGAGGTAGTATTCGGAAGATTAGAAAGACTACCCTCAAATGATCCTTGTAATGCTATACTTTATTTTCATGCACAGCACCCCTTCGGCACCAAGCTTTGTGACGTGGTAGAATTTACCCGTCACATTAAAAGACTTAATTTGTTAAACTCACCGGTATGACAGGTGGGGTTATGTCCCGGGGAAACAGTCGTGTGACGAGAGACCGCGCTTCGTCACTACCCGAGAGCACTCGAAAAACACTAATCACTCACTACCCGCACTTACGCTTCCTGTGCCGTCTGTTCCATGAGCGATACGAGGACAGCAGCACCGGAGGACAGCAGCGTTGGAGATGAGGCACAACCGGCTACTGAGTCAACGTAAACACTGGCCGCCATGACGACTTGCGAGCATCGATACATCGATGCTTCGATTATCGCCGCCATCGATCGTCGGAGAGCGACGCACGAGACGACCAGATGCCACCACGTGACCCGGAAGACGTACCCTGGGGCACATAGACCCCGGGACTTGATATTTAGTATTTTAGACATTTTGTGATACTAAATTTACGTTGTAGGATGTAAATGGACACTAATCATAATAGTGCCAATCCACTACACGCGCCGTTCGTTGTAATTGAGAGAACCGCGTGTTTGTAGAAAATATTTGCCGAGGGCAACTACTATACTACGCACGGGTTGTCTAGTCGTCTATTAGATGTATGAGATGTGACCTGCTTCCGGGTTCGCGATTGGGTCACGCATGTAATTCGTGGGGCAGGTCGGGAATTTTATCAGCGTCGCATCTTCCTTCATCACTCTCGTCCTGCGACTCGCCGAATCACCGACTGTGGTGACTGTGACATAAAATAAGGAAAATCTGCCCTTCCGAGGAAGTTAATAAAGATCCAGCCCGGAAATGGAAGCCGAGTTCGTCATAAAGTACGACCCAGTTACGGAGGATATTATTCAGGTAGCGTAAGTTCGTTTTACTTAAATTTCTTTGGCAAGTAGTCCGGAACTAACGGACATTATTGAATTGACACTGACGCTTTATGGCGTACATTGCATATACCGGAACCACTTCGCCTCTCTTCTCTCTCTTATTCGCGAGTGCTCTCTTTTATATCAGTGGCCTCTTATTTATGTTTGAATAGAAAAAGAAATTGGTTAACTAAAGTAAATTAGTGATAAATTCCAGTTCTCTCGTGTGTTGACGCGCGCCAATGAATTGACTCCGCCATATTGTCGCGTGACTCGGGAATGTTCCGAGAATTCTGTCATTTTAGTTATGCTGATTGATAATCACGTAGATATCTTGGGCTTTTATAATTATTAATTTTTCTTTGTATCGAGCCCTAACCAAATTCAATAAATCTTGTGCAACCTCTTATTTTATTGATTAAATTCTGGTGTTATACTTATTTACCAGGTAAGCTGTTGTAACCTTGCCTTGACCCTGTCTTGTTTCAGCTTCGAGTCTCATCATTGTTTTAAAATAAATTTCAGTTCGATAGAATTAAAAGAAACAAAAAGGGGGGGGGGGTGTCCTGGTGAAAACTCGATGTACCGGCAAACTCGGCTAGCTGAGCTCAAAGTCGGTAGAGTGGGAGAGTTTTTGGATCGGAATGGGCCAAAGAAAAGATTTCTTTACAACACAAATGAAGTGACTTAGCCAGGTCAAATTAAGATAAAAACAATTTTATTCAAAATTAACAATCTGGTTTACCCGACATTTGGTAGCGATAAATTATAGTTATAAAAAAAAGGGTAAAATATTAAACGGGGAAATGTTAAAAGCTAACAAATACAATAAGGGGGTTTTATATGTACAAAAAAAAGGGGAAAAACAGAGTCGAAAACGGGAAATCTGGGAACGTATTATCCAAAGAAAGGGGGGGGGGCTAACTTAGAGGTTAAGCTACTTCGTCCGGTACTCAGGGACGGGGTTGAAAATACTTTAAAATAAAGGAATCGAGAAAAATAGGGGAGGGTCGTTTGCACTTTGGGGGGTCTCATCGCACAACAATACAAAAAAAAAGTCACTAAAATCGCAGCCCAGTCCGGGAATCCGCCCTGACATGTGCCAAATTATTAATCTAAAAGCCAAGTCAACAAAACGGTGGCCACGTGTCGGTAGGACTCCTGGGAAGGATAAAATAAAGCGGCCTCACCTTATAGAAAGGCAACAATGCCAAAACAGCAGACTAAGGGCGATGGCCTCGTGGTCTCTGGGTCGAAATCGTCCTTATCGGTTGTAACAATAGGAAACACTCAAAAATTTTCACTAGACCGGAGATGCGATGCGTTACGACGAAGAAGCTGGTTCCCTCAAAGGCTGCGGATGAAATAGGACGATGCTGTCGCTTGCCGGTCGCTCGTGCCTTCCTGTCGCTTCCCTTACCCCTGGTCCGGCGCGCTGATTGACTGGCGGCCCACTTCTGCTATGATCTAGTGCAGAGGTATCGCAGGAGCGTATTGACGAGGAGCCTGCAGTACCCCAACGTCCACATTCCTGATGAAATTTGAAGACTTAATTCGACAGCAGATGTTGCTCCAGCCTCCTTCCCCTCCGTTGACATCCATATCGTAATAAAAATTTTGGGGGACTCCCTTGCTCATCCGTTAAACGAGGAGTCTTGCTGGGATGCAATAAAAGGTGGCATGTCACGGGCCTGGGCTATAAGGGCCTCGCTAGTGAACTGGAGGTCGAGACTGGAGTTGCCCATGACTCGGTCTTCGAGGTCTCTTGCCAGGTGGAGGAGTCATCTAGGATTCTTGAGGCAGGAAACGCACACAAGTCCTAGGGGCGTCCTCGAAGGGTGCCCAGTTCATGGGTTGACGTAGTCGGTAATTGTTTGAGAATAGGCGGCAAAACTTGAAGATGGCAGGTTCGGCAATATGCAGAAAAATTGTTGTCTTTTCGGGCTAGACGACAGCGTAAGTCCTGAGTACGTCCTGTCCTTAATTCCCTCGACGTCCAACGATGCTCTCAGATATACATAAATAAAATAACAAGCAAGAAATATGGGAGCAAATACTTAAAACATAAAATCAACAAAAATAGCCCTTAGTCCCGGAGTACCGTGCAGCTCTTGAGGAACTCTTTAGTTCGATAAATCATAGCAAATTAAACATTCCAAAATTGAACATCACAAATCGTATATTTTGTTCGTAATTGTGAGTTGCAAATATTTGCAACGCCACATCCTTTAAGGGAAGTAGATGGTTTGCCCCCTTATAAGGAATATATTATCGATCTAGTAACAAGGTTAAAAGGAACTAGAACTTTAGTTTATGATAAATTAGTGGAATCAAGAGAAAAATCAAAAAAATACTACGATAAAGCTATTACCCCTCGTAATTTTCATATAGGAGATTATGTTTTTCTTTTAAAAGGTCCCAAACCAAAAAATTCGGGGATAATTACTCAGGACCTCATAAAATCTTAGAAATAACAAATAAAAATAATGTTAGGATTCAATACAAAAATTGATCAAAAATAGTTCATGCAAATAGACTAAGCATTTCACACATAAAACAAGTAATCAAACCTAAGAAAAATAAACAGAAAGATTCTGATAGCGAATAGAAATATCATTTTTATCTCTTTTTTTTAACCAAATGTATATAATGGGGTTCAACAAAACTCGTATAGTTGAGACTAATACCTCTTTTTGATTACAGATGATTTGGACATTACTTTTCGTTCTTATAGGAGATTATGGGTTTATTGGATACGATTGTGGGTCGCGTCATTTAAATATAACTACCCTATCATTATTAGAAGTAGGTAGTTGTAATTTACATGAATATAAAATAAACATAACTAGAAGATATGAACAGCTACTCCAAATAAATCAATACACAGAAACAAGAATTATACATTGTAAAATGGAAATACATCGAACGATTTACTATTGCGGAATGGATTCTCACGTTTCTATTGTGTTAAATGGCGAAAACGAATATAGCAATGATGTAAGTAGAAGCGCATGTCAGGATATATACAAAACCAGTATTTTAAAAATAAGCGATGCACATGTTGTCCACGGAGTAAAAGTAAACCAAACGGTTACGCATAGCATAATTTTAGCAGGATACTTTAACGGAGAAGGAAAATGCGACGGAGCAGAATATTCAGATCCCTTCAGAACACGGGAAAATGTAGTAGTTCAAGGCACCAATAAAATTACTCTAACCGGACAAGAAGCTATAATCAATTTAAACACAAATACAATTCATTTACGCTCTGGAACCGTATGTTCTCTCTCTGAAGGTAGCTGTATAGACCAAGGGGGAGGTTATACCTTTTGGTATCCAAAAAATGAGTAATTTTTGAAACAGTAAAAGGAGATAGCTTTGCGATTAATAAAGAAAATTCTGAATCTAATCTCGATATTTTCGCCTGTGTAAATTCTAAAGTTGTATATGTCGAAAAGCACATTCGTTCCCAAATGAAACAATTATATAATGATATCGCTCAAAAATGTAATTTAGAAAAACGAACACTAAAAAATTCTATGTCAATAGCAACGCAAGCACCAGATGAATTCGCATTTCATCGAATAAAAGGACCAGGTTACATGTCAGTCATTGCAGGTGAGGTAGTACACATAGTCAAGTGTGTGCCCGTAGAAATAAAAATGAAACATGGAGATATCTGTTTTGCCGAACTTCAAGTCACGAGGAATAACCAAACCTTCTTCCTCACGCCAAGGACCCACGTACTTAAAACTAAGGGTACGGAAATACCATGTAAGAGGATCTTACCATCACTGTACTACGTAGAAAACGAATGG
Organism: Diplolepis rosae; assembly: GCA_030998225.1. NCBI lineage: Eukaryota > Metazoa > Arthropoda > Insecta > Hymenoptera > Diplolepididae > Diplolepis > Diplolepis rosae. Next base: position 1,088,678 of record JAPYXD010000338.1, on the reverse strand, counting down.
TATAAAATCCTACCACTACCTACTACAGCTGAAAAACCAACTATTATAAAACCAATGACAAGGCCAACATGGAACTATACCAATCCTGCAGAACTAGCTACCAATGGGATTCACACCAAAAAGTAATTGGACCAAATCAGGGAGAGAATAATGTTTCCAGCGGAAAGGCCCGCTGTATTATATGACCTAGCACGAGAAATGAGAGGACATCCATTAGTTAATAGCCAAGGGAGACTTTTAAAAATCTCGAACGAAAATGCAGTGTAAAGAATCATTGATAGCACTTGGACCAGGATTTGGACTAAATTTCTTACTTTTGGAACAATAAGCGCAGGGATAATAGCAATGTTAACTATCATCCATATCATCAAAATTACGGTGGACATTATATTACAAGGGTATGCTATTCATTCAGTCTATGGATGGGCAGTACACCTATTGGGAGCCTTATGGACTTCGGTAACGCATTTCCTGGTATACGCAGCTAGAACACCAGCAAACTAACGATATTGAAATGGGAAACACAAAATTGATTTATGTGGAAACCTCACAAGTAATGGCTACATTAAACACCTTTTTAACCAAAATGAAGTCAACCAACTCATTAATAATTAAGATAAAATTCTTTCAATCGTAAATAAATTCTTCAAAATTAAGAAATGTATACTCAGAGATATGTATGCTACTCAGTTTTCAACTTCCTAGCAACCATTTAACGGTGGGGGTGTGACGTCTCCTGTAGTCGTCCACTTTTTCCTTCGTTAAATTATTTTCTACATTTTAATATCCGTTTTACATCTATAAAAAATGTTATATCTTTCTTCGAACTTCTATATTTTTTGTGAATAGTCAGGACTAAGAAACCCTTTAAGATAAAACGTAACACGCACGTACCGCGCCCATACAAATACAAATAGATAAAAAATGCATTCTCCATTTAGATAATAGTCAAAGCAATATATCATAGGAAATAAAATTCTGAAAATAAAAATTAGAAAATTACTTCAATTCAGGAAGAAAATAATATTATTTTCAATATTATTCAATAGATTATGCATTAATAAAACTACATAAATACATTTAATTAACTAAAAAAAAAGAATCCCAATTTAAAGCTATTTGTATTTGAAAACTATATTACAAACTTATGGAATTCAGTCAAATTTCACTATTTTTCCTTCATACGAAAATATTGTTACTCTTAATAAAAATATTTCAACTTTACAAATAATGAGCAGAACCCAAATTACAGAAACTTAAATTCGACTTAGATTCAATTTCAGACATATGATATTATAAAGATGTTTTAAAAGCTGTTACTAATATGAATAATGAATGTATTGGAAAACTAACCAACTTAATTTAATTAAACTACTACTACTCAGTATTTGAAATTATAAAGATGCTCTGTTTTACCGACATAATTATGTTACTGCACTATATTTTAAGGTAGTACTGTCGTAAATGGAAATACCGTTCAGATATTGATAAAATTGAAATCACTGGTGAATATTAAGCCAGAAATGACTCAGTTAAATTTTTGAGGACCTAGGGCACACTGGAGGGAAATAATTAGTAATTGCATTTTGAGACGATTGACACCTAACCTTATGGAAAACTTATGGGTAAGTTTAATTTCTTAAATAATTGATTTTTAATGTTATTTTATTCGAAGACTGTACAAGTTGGTCCATCTTTTGATAAATCGATGAACCCGGAAAAGTTTGGCAACTCCTACAAGGCCCAACCCAATGGTTCAGTCCCTAAGATTTTTCTGAACTATTGCGGGGGCGTAACAACTTATCTTGAACATTCGACTGATCAGAAAACAGAACTATAAATCTTCACTCCCCTGGGAAAACCTTGAAGCAGAAAGGGAAAACGCATAAAAAACTATGCACAGTTCCTTGGAACATAAAATTCTCCTTTTTTTGACATATCAATATCTCTCTCACAACATAAGTGTTTTTTTAGGCAATTAAAATAGACTCACAATTTATTTTCTTGTTTATCTCCTGATGGTTATTTCCAAATTTAAGTTTTAGTTAAAATTAAAATTCTGAAAATCAAGTTTTGTTTAGTTTCAAATTACAAAATTCAAGTCCTCCCGGTGTGACAGAAATTTTAAAAAATATATAAAGAAGTAAGTTCTAATCATTATTTCAAAAGGGTTACTAAGATTCCAGTTAAGAATATATCTATTGCTAAAATAAAGCTAAAAGGATTATACCAGGACTCTTCTAGAATCATCGATTTCTCAAGGGATTAACATTATTAGACTACAAACGAAAAAAAAGTGAGTAAAATAAAGTATTGAACTATAACTCTCTCTTTCCCTATTTTTGAATATTTTTGATTTGTTTCCTCCATTTGAATATCTGGGTGCCAGGAACCAATCTGTTATCGATATTCAAAATTTATCTTCCTTCACCCATCATTAGAGTTATCAAGCAATCTGGTGTGATCCATTATGTGATGTGCAATTTTGCTTGATGCTCATTTCCTTCTTCTAAAATAAAAAAATTTCTCCTAGGTTAAGAATAGTATATTATGTGCCTAGGAACACAATGAGGGTGATTGCGTGACGAGCGACAATGCTCGCAGGAGATCGAAGCCAAGGCGTAGTCGAGACGTAGCTGAGGTAAAGCCAAGACAAAGCCGAGCCGAATCCGAGGCGGGATCAGTCCTGCGAGCATTGTCGCGAGTCTCGCAATGTCCCAAATTGTGTGCATTGGCACATATTCTATTTTATGTGACTGTGGTGCAGATGCGAATTTTTATGCGTACATTGGAATCTAATCTAGTACTTATTGTAGTTGTTTGCTGCGCTAGTTGTACGAAGCGGGCGCAAATTGGCGACTAGTCCTGGCCATTTTGATTTTATCGGTCTTGTGTAGTAGTCAGTGCTAACGCTGTACGAAGAAGAAGTGAGAAGAAGAAGAATAAGAAATAGATTGCGTTCCGCTGTAAGACTATAATGCGCATGCGCAGTTCAATTTCTACATTGTATTCCTCTGTAACGGAATATACAACATTGCTTTACTCTCAGCTGTAACGGAAAAACGAGTTTCCGCGGCTGAGGCACATAAAGAAATTTTTACCACCTCAACTGTAAAATTGTATCCCAAGTTATTGGAACGAAAGTTCCAGACTCGAATATTAATCTTTTGAATTGTTCTTAAAACAATTCAAAACTTGTGTGACCCTAGACGTTACAAATGTTGGTGGCGACTCGATTAGCTTGGCCAGAAAAGAAGTGACGGGATAGAATTTTCCAAATAAGCTCAAATCAATATTTGGTCCCTTGCCTCTACTGCTGAAGTGTTTAAAGTTCCGTCTCTAATTGAGGCTTCGGATTCCATAACCGACGGAGCGCATGGCCTAGTAGGCAAAAGAGGGGATACCTCAATGCGCAAACTGTTTTTTCATTTAAATAAAAAATTCGGAAAAATGATTTAAAAAACGTGGTAGTACGTGTTAAATGTCATTCCACATATTTTTTCTGCCATAAAATTTTGTGTCAGAACTCTAGTTTTTTTATAATCGAAGAAAACCGTATTTTTTGAAGGTACGAAATCAATCGATTTTTACTAATCAACTCGCTGTTTTCCGTACAAATTTGTCCGAAATACTCTGAAATTTTATCAACAGACTCAAAAAAACCCTAGAGCTTCAGATGGTTATGTTCAACATAAGAAAATTCTTAATTTGCTAATAATTTTGTTTTAAAATATATTTTGATATTTTTTAATCCGAAACTGCGGTCAGGATGGGAATTTCTTTAACTTCGTTCAAGCGCACCGATACCGTCAAGAGATAATTCGATCGAACGCGGAGAAAAAGAGATGCACCTATGCCGAGAGCACGCGATTCGACAGAGTTGCAACATCATTTTTGCCAATTCGTTTTTTTTATTTATATCTATTCTGTAAAAATTATTTCTAAACACTCTAGACGAATGGGAAGAAATTATATATATACACTTTATATTGGCAATAATATAACAAATTGTGATCATTTATCGTTAAATATAAGTCAAAATAATCGTTATTACAGGTTTGGTAGTTACAGATTGAACATTAGCTCAAATTTTGTCGACTTTTTTAGGACTAATACATTTTGTAAGATAAATACCTGAAATGTTCGTGAAAATGGAAGAACTATTGAGTTAACTCTAAGACAGTTGATTAAACTTTATAATTCGTTATTGAATGAATTCGCAAAACAATTTTAATTTTCTCAAAAAGCCACTATGTCCCAGCTTTACTCAACTTTTGATTACATTTTCACAAATGAATTTTTCCTGTACGCTTACGTCGGTTCAAAATAAAATTTCTGGAAAAATATTCAGAAGCTTTTCTTTGTTTTTATTCTTTTTAAGTCAATTAATGATTTACCTTCGAAGAGAAAACATATAATTAATCGCTAACAATGGTAACTTATTACATTAAAAAAGTTTAACAAATTTCTAAAATTTATAACTGCGGTCGTGAAAATATCCCAAGAAAGAAATCCTCAAGTTGGAAGGAAAAGATCAAAGAATCCCGAAAAGTGGACCGGAATATCGGGAGGAAAGCCAGAAACAAGGTACACTTGGTGCAAATTAATATTCAGCCTGTGAAAAAGTATTAATATTTGAATAACAATTAAATAACATTATCAGCATCATAATTCTATTATATTTGATTCAGATAATTTTCATCTGTCAATTAAAATGTTTTTAATAATAAGTTGCTTGCCTTCCATTTTTACGAACATTTCGGGTATTTATCTTACAAAATGTATTAGTCCTAAAAAAGTCGACAAAATTTGAGCTAATGTTTAATCTGTAACTATCAAACCTGTAATAACGATTATTTTGACGTATATTTAACGATAAATGATCACACTTTGTTATATTATTGCCAATATAAAGTGTATATCAATACCCACGTTTTAATATGTCGTATCCCACAAAATTTGAAAAATTGACTTTTTTTAAAAAATGGATTAATAATAATGTTTTACAGCTTATATTTAAATCTTGTGAGTCAAATTGTTTATTTAATATTTTTAAATAAATATTATAATATGTCGTATCCCACATGCTGATTTTCACGAATTCTAATATGTCGTATCCCACATCCATTGGTTAAGTCAGCGCCAGCGATGTGACAGTCAATTTTTATTTTGTGATTAGTCTTAAGTTTATTTTGAGCAATTATTTAATAAAATGAGTAAGAAGGTAATTACAAATAATATTTTTACAACTCCAATTAAATCTAGAGCATCCGCTGAAACCTCTGTTTGTAGATCGATTAAAAAGAACTAAAAGTAAATGGCAACAATTACAGGCATTAAAAAAAGTGTTGCTACGAGATACACACTGCTTCTATGATAATATAAAATATATTAATGTTACTGACTCTGCTTCTGACCAATCTCTATCAATAAAAAATTTGGAAGCCGAGAGTAAAAATATAGTTAAGGTAACTGAAAAGACTAAGAGTAAGAAACGAAAAGCTAATCAAGTTAATCTTGGTGTTAAAAGCAAAGTACTGCGTACTAATAATAGATTTAAAAAACCTGAAGATAATGATATTAATTATAAAAAAAATTGTGATAATACCAGACGAAAGAGGACAAGAAATTTTCAACAATCTGAGCAAGAAAATGTACCTGAAGTAAAAAAAAAAAAAAAAATTAAGAGTACTTAAAATGAAAAAAAAATGTTTTAAGCAATATTAAAGATAGTAAAAATAAAATGTATCAATAATGTTATATTATAATAATTATGAAGTAAACAATACAAAATAAGAGAGAAAAATGTTACGTATGGGATGAAACAATATTTAATTATAAAACGATTAAATCAATTTTCTTTCTAAAATACATTTTAATTTGTTCTACTTGCGTAACCAACATAAATATCATAAAATTTATTTAAATAATTATTTTTGCTTTAATTATTATTATTTATGCATTTTTATGAACGTATAAAACAAAAATTTGTTTACATTTATTTATTTGTGATAGCAGGACGTTATTAGCGTTTCCTGAAAAATTTCCCAAATGTGGGATACGACATATTAGAACGTGGGTATCGATATATATCATTTCTTCCCATTCGTCTAGAGTGTTTCTAAATAATTTTTACAGAATAGATATAAATAAAGAAAACGAATTGGCAAAAATGATGTTGCAACTCTGTCGAATCGCGTGCTCTCGGTATAGGTGCATCCAGTGGCGGATCTAGAAAAAAATTTGGGTTTTCCGATAAAAAATTAAAAAATAAAAGATATTTCGGCTTTCACAAAACGTGACGTTAGAATTGTGTTAGACAAACTCGAATTTTTTCGCTAGTGAGATTTGAGGGAGTCTGATATTTCGGGGGGGGGGGGTCCGGATCCCCAGGACCACCCCCCTGGATCCGTCCCTGTGTGCATCTCTTTTTCTCCGCGTTCGATCGATTTATCTCTTGACGGTATCTGTGCGCTTGAACGAAGTTGAAGAAATTCCCATCCTGACCACAGTTTCGGATTAAAATATCTCAAAATATATTTAAAAACTACTTTGTTTAAAACATTTTATCACGTAAAAGTATTTTTTATGACGTGTCAAAAAGTATTAACAGCTTGTTTTATAGCCTTCGATCCTATCTTTTTCAAAGGCTTGATGTGATGCAACAGTTTGGATTTGAGATTCATAATATACGGGAAGAAACCTATCAGAATCGATGCGTATCAAACTTGAAATAAGAAAATTAATTGCAATATTAATTGCAATATTGAATTCTGAGGAAAATATTGGAATATGGAAATGTTTTTATAAAGGGGTAAATATTGTAAACGAAAAAATTGCTTTCTTCATTTTTTATTACATATTCTTAGGTACTTATTTCTCTGGTTCGTTTCAACAACATTCAACTTAACGTTGCAAAGCATAATTAGGTTATAATAATAATCATAATAATATCGTGTTCAACATATAATATAGCGATATCATTATTCAGTTCAATAACCACCTTTTTATCCTTAATGTAGTATTTATATATTTATATGTATACATATACCTTCACATTCATACGTTCCGTAAATTTTAACGTGCATATGGCCAAATACGCTGATTTGTTGCCTCAGGCCACTCTGAACTCAAAATATCTTAACTAAGGTTTACCCTATCTGCCACTTGTCTTTACAGTCGTTATATTCGCAGGAAGGTACGTTGACTTGCTGCATTGTGTGAATTTTAAAGCTATAGATCTAAACTATGGTATATACTTGCATATTTACTTGTATTTACAGAACTCGCTCGTTCAAGTTCCAGAACTTGTGACTTCTTTTTACCAACAGTATTTCTGGTGTTCTTGTCCTTTTTATAAATATAAATTCAATTTTTCATTTAAAAGAAAAGATCTTGAATTAAAATTAGATTGTGAAATTTGAGATATTTTTTTGTTAAGAGTTGCAGATGCTGACAATTATAGTTGAATACTATAAACTTCGAAACTTATATTTAGTTTATACTATATTTAAATCCTAATTTTAATTTTTGAAAAACCTTAGAAGGATGAAAACAGATATTTATTGGGCTTCGAAAAGAATTTTCAGAATGAAAACTTGTTTAGGGATTAATTCTTATTAATTTACTGGCATTTTTTACGAACCCCAAATTTAATTTCCACTATTACTCGTTTGAAACTTGCAAAACTTTTGAAATTGAATTTTCATGATTGGGTTTCACAAAGTTACAATGGAAGTGTTTGTCGTTAACGAAAATTAAAATTGAGGTTGAAGTAAAGCTATATGATACCATCAAGACGTGAAAGAGTGCAATTGAATATTGGTGGTCGAAGTTATTGTAACTTGTATGACTTTTATCACGTCTTTTTAATGTTATATCCTTAACAAGCTAATAACGAGGTGCTTGAGAATATATTAATTTTTTTATGACGTAGCATTCCTGTTCTCATTTTCTGAACAAATGATCTCTTTCAGCGTAAATAAAGAAAAAAATCTTATGTTTGTAAATTTTCTATGAATTTTTACAACCTAAAACAAAACTGTTGAGACATTTTTGAGGATGTTAAAAAAAATAGAAACTACAATCCTATACTAGAATTAAAACAGGTTAATAATTTTTTTTTAAGCATTATAACTGTTATATTTCTGGAATTTATTGTAGTTTAATGTAAATTACCATTTTAAATTTTTATAAATTTCTATAAAAGTATAAAAATTTAAAAAAACCAATTGATAAATATCATTTCGTAAGTATTATAAATGAGAATAATGTTGTGGTAATTGGCATTAAAAGACTATCTCACCAGTAAATCTCTCTAATCCTCAAGTCCAACTCATTGCCCCGTAATTCATGGTGATTCCTTAAACTCTTGTATTGTCTAGAACCTCATATACCTGTTGCATTAAAGAAGTTGTATGCTGAATAATACATACTTGCAGCAAGTGTTTTCTAGTATTAGGCTTGTTTAATATGATATTTTACCATTAGACTCCAGCAATTAAAATTGTTAATATCTTCAAGCTGTTATTACATATGTTGACATTTTAAAGCCGTAACCATGTGATAGTTAAACGAGCTACAGGTGTAACACGCAAAACAAAACGACTACGATGCAAACCTGTAGCCCGCGCGAGTATCGCAGGGTTAAAATTTGAATTTTAAATTACAGTGAATGAAAAGTCGCATTATACAACATAAAAATTCTTTTGGAGATCAAAATCTCGGGGAAAATCACGCATAAATTGAAAAAATAAAAAAGATTGAGTATGAAATGTTCTACAATACTCGATATTACAACTTAGAAAAATAACTTGAATCTTTCCATTATCTTAAACTTGATCGAAAATGTCTTCGTTCATCGTAACATTATTTTTAATTGAATACTGTTGCAAATAATAATGTTCGACTTTTTAATATTTGACCTAGTGTTTTCTTATCGCCTTTCGCTTGAACGTCGTTTTATGCAAAAACGTCTTTTAGAATAAATCTGACGTTTCAATCTAAAGTATCCAGATGGGATCTGCGATTCTGTAAGTAAGAGAATCAGAGAGAGAGAGGTAACAAGCAAGATAGAAAAAAGGAGAGTTCGAGAAACGTGAGCATAAAAAAAGACGCCAAATAAAAGATAAGTCGAGCTTCCCAGACAGGAAAACAAAAAGGGACAATGAAATCCGACATATACCTCAAGGGAATGACTGAAATCGTTGAGGTTGATAATTTGCGCTTCAGCCATGGAAATTACATCCCTTGAAACCTTGGAAATAGCATGACTAAAAGAAATTGAGTCAACTTAATTACAAATTTACGAAGTCCATATTTTTGAATTCATACCAAAGAAGAGGAAAATATGTAAAATAGACGAGATATTTTATGCTTTTTGTTTAATCTAATAACTTTTTAAATACGCGATTTAAAAAACCAAAATTGAAATTTTTTTGGAATTTGCAAATCTTACAGCGATTAATGATCCCAATTTTTCTAAAAGTTCACACTTAGGGGCATGTAATACTTAGGAAATTTTATTGATTTTAAGTTTCTGCATGTTTTTGTCCAAAATAAATGAATTTTTTAAAAATTAGGAAATGTTAGGGAAGGTAAAAAGGACGTAGATAGGTAACGTTTGGTTGAAAAATGAGAAAAGTCCAATTTGAAAAAATCGATCGAAAAATGTTTGTTTGATATCAAAACCAGAAGTATTTTATCTACGTTCGCTTTCGTCTTCTCTAGAATTTCCCAAATTTTGATGACAGACTTTAGTGTATTTTGGACGTAAACATGTAGCAACTGAACCATGTTATTCACATCATGAACTTGCTACTTTTCTCAAGTATCACATGCCCTTAATGAAAGATAGGGGGCTTTTCAAGATGAAAAAATATAAACGTTATAAAAATTGTACAAAAAATAAGCTTCTGGAAACTAATATTTCTCTTTCAATTGGATTGTGCCCAGAAGGGAATTACACGCCTTACTTTCTTATTTTTCATTCTAAAAAACTAGTTTTCCCTTTATTAAACAGGGATCCATAAAACTTTTTATTTTCTCAAATAGATACTCCAAAATAAAAGAAAAATATAAATTTATCTTGAGGACCTACACTATAAAAAATGTCTACGAAATTTGACATAGCTTGTCGTTATAAAATTACACTAAAATGTAAATACGCAACAATAGTGCACGTAGTTTCATAACGACTACGTGAAATTACATCGACCGTTAAGGGTAATGAAAGGACTTTGCATTACGGTTGCAATTTTTCAACGACTGTAGTAATTTTACAAACGAAAAAGTGGAAAGCTTCTCCGACAGCTAATGTAATATTATCATCCATCAGTTATTTTACATAAACAGTACCAGTTTAAATATTGCGATAGTAAATGGATTTTTACGGATCAGAGTGTAATCTTAAGTTCCCTTAAAAAATTTGCCACGTCTTTCTATAGTCTTTTTATTACCAACGACCAATGGTATAAAATTTCCGGGATATTTTTCACAGTGTAGGCATAGAAACAGTATCCATGAAAACAGATTTTTGTTGCCAGTAGTAGATTACAAAACCTTGGTTTCTTTATCTGAAAAATCATTGGAGTGGCTCATGATTAAAGTATAGATACACCCAAAAAAATGTAAGTTCAAATTAAACTGCAACGTGTTCAAAATGAACCGAATTGTATTTATTAAAACTCAGATTTCAAATAAAAATAAACCAAATGGGTTCTTCTTGAATTTTATGCAGTTCATTTCAACTCTTATTTTTCCTGTTCACTGAAATTGCAATATTTTGAAAGAATTTCATTGGCCTCGTTATTCTTGTTATGGGCAAAATATTGGCTAAAAGTAATGCCAGAATACAATACAGCCAAATGAATAACGATAATTGCTGAAGTAGGAAGAAACGATATTGTGTTGATATAGTGCAATGCTTAATTGCTACATGACCTAGTTGTTTCTCCATAAACTGACACGAAAAGCTCAAGTTAATTAATATCAATGACTGCATGCAAGCAGTCTTAGGCTGACGTTCATATTCATACAGTTGCACTTTTAGCGGTGACGTAAGTCGTGAAATATATTACATTAAAGGCTACAGTCGTTGCACTTTTTCAATATTCATTCTTCGTTACCATTCATTCATTTCACTCTGTTGTGTTTTCAAGTATTCACCACTGCTATTACGAAATCCATTGTTGGCACGTGCTTCGACGCAAACTTTAAACATCACTAAATAAACCAGTCAGTCTTTGTCTTCGTTTCCGTCCTCTGCTTTAATTAAAATCTTCATTTGAAATTAGAGTTCACCATTTTATGTTACATCTTTTGGAGTTCGACACTTTTCTATTGGATTATCCAAATAGTGATTAATATTAGAAAAAGTAACGTTCCCGCTGAACTTAACTGCCCGGCACCACCTGTAAATAAAAAATTAAAGTTAGTTTATACCTGGCTGCTTAAATAATTGGATTTTTATCATTTCTTCAATGCAAAGTATTTTAATTGTTTCAGGGATTTCTTTACTTTATTAAAAATCACAAAATCCGAATATTAATTGATCAATATTAACAAACTATGATTATATTGGATCTATAACTTAATTCGTGCGGTTTTCTAAGAGATGGAATAACTTGATTATTATTCCATCGATCTAATAATCCGAACATGCGTTGGAAAGCTACTGTCATTGTGCGTCTTTTTCAGTATATGCACTGAGAAAACAGTTTTCTCAAATCAACAAAAATATTTTGTTAGTATTTAGCTAACAAAATTCTTTTGTTGTGCCAACAAAACATTTTGCTATACCAATCAAATTTTGTTACTCAAACAAAATGTTTTGTTGTGACAACAAAATGTTTGTCAGGACAACAAAAAAAGTTTTGTTGGATAATTTTTTTTCTCAGTGTGTCATTCATTTGAAGCGTAAACAGCAATAATTTTTTTTCACTCAAATATGTCGAACTTTGTGCCTCAAAAAGTGTTTTTGCGGGGAGTTCTTCTTGATTACTTTAATATGAATAAAACTGCTGCCGAAAGTCATCGTATTTTGGTGGAAGTTTATGGTGAACATGCTCTAGCTGAGTGAACGTGCCAAAAGTGGTTTGCACGATTTAAAAGTGGTGATTTTAGCTTGGAAGACGAAGAACGTCCTGGGCAGCCAAAAAAGTTTTAAGATGTAGAACTAGAATCATTACTCGATGAAGATTGTTGCCAAACACAATAAGAGCTCGCAGAATCTTTGGGAGTCACTCAAGCAGCCTTTTTAAAACGTTTAAAAGCAGCCAGATACACTCAAAAGCAAGGAAATTGGGTTCCACATGAACTCAAGCCGAGAGACGTTGAAAGGCGGTTTTGCATGTCCGAAATGCTGCTGGAACGCCACAAAAAGAAGTCATTTTTGTATCGGATTGTTACTGGTGATAAAAAATGGATCCCCAAGCGCAAAAAATCATATGTAAAACCCGGCCAATCAGCCAAATCAACGGCAAAGCCGAATATCCATGGCGCGAAGGTAATGCTCTGTATTTGGTGGGATCAGAAGGGTGTGCTGTATTATGAGCTGCTAAAACCGGGTGAAACCATCAATGGAGAACGCTACCGAACACAATTAATCCGTTTGAAGACAGCAATAGCCGAAAAACGCCCGAAATATGCGACCAGACACGAGGCAATAATTTTCCATCATGACAACGCTCGGCCCCATGTTGCTATTCCGGTTAAGAACTATTTGGAAACCAGTGGATGGGAAGTTTTGCCCCACCCGCCTTATAGCCCAGACCTTGCCCCTTCTGACTACCATTTGTGCCGGTCGATGCAGAACGCCCTCACTGGAATACGGTTCACATCAGAACAGGGTATCAAAAATTGGCTTGATTCATTCTTGGCCGCCAAGCCGGCGCGGTACTTTTGGGATGGAATCCACAAATTGCCAGAAAGATGGGAAAAAGTCATAGCTTCAGATGGGCAATACTTTGAATAATACTATTGTACATGTTTTTCTTAAATAAACGTCCAAATTCAGAAAAAAAAACCGCACGAATTAAGTTATAGATCCAATAAGAATTTTTTGAACAGATTTTATACTTTCTGCGCAGAATATCCTAAATGATATGGAAAAAAGATTTAAAAAGGTTTCTCAACTCTCGTATATGGGTAATTTTCCAAAAACTGGGCACTTTTGTGTTAAAAAAATATATTATTAAAACTACTTGTAAATACGTTCTAAAACTTAGTAAAGTCCTTTATTTTATTTTAGTCAGAATAAAATAACTTTATATACCCGAAAAATGACTGGAGCCGAATGGAAATATGCCGAATGGATGAATATACCGAATGAATATTTCAGTCACATATAAAACATATAGAGAATTGTTTTGAAATTTGTGCTTAATAGTCTTACAACATAGGTCAAAAGGTACAATTTTCAAGAATAATATTTGAATTTTACTGAAATGTATGTAACGTCCTACGCCCTTACCTAATGTAATAAACTTTATTTTAAATTTTAATCCCTGTAATTCTAAAATTTAATATCTTTATTTTACTCTTTCTTTGAAATTCATATCACAGTGGGTCCACTCATATAGGAAAAAAGGGGAACGAATTATAATGTTTGCTATCAACAAGTGGTGGCGCTATTGTCGCTCCGATTTTATTTTTAAACTGCTGTAACCATAGCGACCATATCATTGCCAGTTGAAATAATACGCCCGATGCTCATTTTACTCAACTGCGGTTTGAAGCTCCTCAAGTGTCGGTGATATACTAATACATTTCATGTTAACCCACTGACGCATTGTGATGCCCTGTCGTCGACAACGTTTTACTTAACTCCTTACTATTTCCTATGTAACGCTTATTGATATTCACTTTGGGTGAATTAGGTATTTATAAATTCATTTTACCCAACTAGGATTTAATAAATGTTCAAGTGTCCTTAAGTCCCAAGTTTAATCGACAGAGTTGAGTAAAATTACTTCAACTATTTTTCTCCGTGTAATAGTATAGTATTTAACTGTTCATTGTGATTCATATTTAAAAATTCTTTTTGTATTTTTATTCTTTCACAAATTATTTTCAACTTTAAATCATTTAAATTTATGAAATGGATTTCATACAATACATTTCAAAATTTTCCGCTCTTTAGAATACATCGAGTTGGAGGGGGGGGGGGGGGGGTCGTTTGCATTGATATTAGTTCTTGCTATCAAAACTTGGCGGCGCTGATGCTATTTTTCACTTTTTTAAGTACCCTCCTAAAATACATGGTAGTGGCTCAAAATGCTCGCAGGACTGATCGCGCCTCGGCTTCGTCTCGGCTTTGCCTCAGCTACGTCTCGACTATGCCTTGGCTTCGATCTCCTACGATCATTGTCGCTTGTCGCGTAATAACTCTCGTTATGCGCCTAGGTAAATAATATACTATTATTTGCCTCCGGCGCATTTACTTGTTTTTATGCTACAGTTGAGAGTAGCGTAATGTTATGTATTACGATACAGAGAAACACAATGTAAAAATTGAACCGCGCATACGCCTATTACGATACAGCGGAGCATTATCTTCTTCTTATTCTTCTCCTTCTTCGTAAAGTGTTGGCACCGTACCGACAAAGCCTTGTACATTTGAACTGCGCATGCGTCTACTAGAATACGCTACTACTCCACAAGATCGAAAAAATCAAAAAATGGCATTGTCGCTCGTCGCGTAATAACCCTAATTATGCACCTAGGCACATAATATACTATTACAATATTATTTAATGGAAAAAATGTATGAATATGGAAAACGACACTCTAAGCCTACTTGTATCAAAAATTAATGTGTCAAACTACTCGAGTATATTCAAATAGTAATTTTATTCTGAAATATGTTTTTTTTAGGCCAGAATTACAACTAAATCATTCATAATCTCACGAACTGAATTCACTGTATGAAACGTTAATAAAATCATATTATTTTGATTTGAATTATAAATAATTAAACTAAGTTATCCCTCTTTCGTACATATACATATCTATACACACAAACACATTGTAAAAGTTTAAAATATAACAGCAATTCAAATATCTAAAGATTTTAGCTGAAATCATAATTAATGTCAGTATTCATATTGGAAACACATATATATTCTGTATAACAAATTGATTTACAGTATTCATATATAATAAATAAGTTAGTAAAATTAATAACTTTAAATCATTATAAATATCTTTTCCTAATATATTCAAGTAATTTTATATATGTATCTCAAATATGTTTACACAGATATTTAATTTAGAAATTCGTACATTTATTTAAAAACTATTAAAGGAATAATTGATTACATCTTTTATTACTAATAAATTTAGACATAGTTAAGAATAAAATATTTGTAGACAAATACAAAACAGGTTTCAATTGTTAAAATTTACTAATTAAAATTACTAAATTTGTCATCGAACTTATTATTAATACTTTGTGTAATCTTGTGTAATTTCAGACGTCACCGTACATACGATATTTACTGAAATATGAGTGTCCACGAAAATATGTTTTTGATTACGTTGATACACAAACAGCTATCATTTAGTTACTATGAATATCGTTTTTAGTTTCGTTTTATCGTAAAGTTGCAGAAAAAATCAAGGATAGTGTTTTGGATCAATAATTTTGTTTTTTTTTTACTTCAGAATATATTGAGATAAGCAAATAATATAATTTTAACCCTTTGCGGTCGAGCGCTTTTTCAAGTGCGCTTCTCTCTGGGTCGAACAAATTTTTTTGAAGAAAGTGATAACATGCACTAAAGTGTCAAATATATGAAGTTAATTGAAAAATATTTTATTGAACGGAATTTCAGACTTTATTAAAGAACAATAAAAATAATTGTATTATTTTAGAATAGAATATTTTATTCTAATGAATAGAAATGTGATGTCGCTTGTGCGGCTACATTCATCCGCAAAGGGTTAATAATGATGGATGCAAAAAAAATTCTTAACAATTTTATTTCATTCTCTTCCTCCTTTTAGGATTAAATTTGAACTCAACCCAGTTTTTAGTTTGGTGCCACGTTCGACCCAACTGGGATTACCATTTTGAATACAATTTGGAAATTACTGAAAAGTCATAGAATTAGCATTAAGTTGAACGTTATCCGATGTGAAAGATTTAATCTTGCTTCGTAAACTTGAGTAAATAAAAGCAACACAATGTTATTACGTTTAGATGGATTTACACTTAACGTTCCAATAATGACGCTTTAAACAGGGCTTTATCATCGAAACCCTATCATTTATCAATATAAATTACAAGTGGATGAGACAGTGAAGTGTATTCAATGACATTATAAGTGTTTTCAAATACTTAAAATGGATAGAAAACGTCGTGCAAATGAAAAATTACGTTCACGGGTACGAAGGCATCATGTGATTTCTAAGTTTAAGGCCATGTCCTAGGTCGGCTACGTAACCAAGAAAACAAATTTTTTTTCGCCCATATAAATTTTTTTGTAATGAAAATACCACTCTAAAACTTTGGGAAATGGTAGAGAGAATAATAAACTACGTTTATCTGCTTCATTTGGGTAAAATTCTATTGTGATTTCTGAGTTGTTGAATGAAACGAGTCTTGAAAATTTGTTATTATAGACTAAATTTTATTTAAATTACGTAAACGTAACAAACATGCAAGGAAATGACGCGGTTTTGCAATTTATTGAGCCGAGAGAACTACCGGATATGCTGCGATTAGTTCCTTTTTCTAATTAGATCAGTCTTCAATAAGTGTATAAACTCGACTGCTCGTCTAGGTCAGTTGTAGATAGATCGAAAGGTAAGATTCACAATTTTTGAAGTCTGGGAAGACGTAGGTGGGTCAGAATTTCTAACACGGATCACCCGAATTGGATGGAAATTCAAATCTACTTCAAAATGATTTTGCTTTCCTTCGTGCGATGTAAAAATGATTTCTCGGGTGAATAAATAAACGTAACAAAATACTTAGTTGGAACATTTAATGATGAATAACTAGAAGAAGAATGATATATAGTACAACATACTGAATTAAATGATTGATTTTACACATAATTCTGGTTAATGTAAGTGTTTGGAATATTTTACAAATAATGTGTTGATTCTTCGGCTGATCGAAAACTAACAAATTAAGGTAAAAGCACCAATAGCCGGACGTCTAAGGAAATGTCATTCAATTTTTTGTATTAATCGTTCTAAATGTGATGCGGAATCAAGAATTGCCGCGATTATTTTGATGTATGTGTCCTCCCTACTATAACAAAAACTCTAAAATTGTGTTAAATCTGAATAATCCATTTTAATAATTCTCTTTATTAAATAATGCTATGGAGCCAATTGCCGGACGGGAAAAGTGAATTGATCCAATAGCCGGACAGCGCTGCACCAATACTCGGAGAAGAGAATATTACAATTTTATTGATATGTATTTGATATTTTTTAAGCATAATAAACACTGGGAAATACCATATTTAGGAAACATTTTTAGGTCTTCACTCGTAAAAAAAAATATTTAAAAGATTTTACAAATAGAATATATTATATTTAGAGCTTGCAGCGCTAATTGTCAATCATTTTGCCTTATATCCTCAATGGCATTTATAATATCCGTTTTAGTATAAAGCTTTTTAATCATTTTTTCTGATACTTTTTCCATGATCTATAATGAAGACACCAAATACATAAAACCCAGAAAATACATATCGATACCCACGTTCTAATATGTCGTATCCCACATTTGGAAAATTTTTCAGGAAACGATAAAAACGTCTTGCTAGCACAAAAAAATAAATGTAAACAAATTTTTGTTTTATACGTTCATAAAAATGCATAAATAATAATAATTAAAGCAAAAAAAATTATTTAAATAAATTTTATGATATTTATGTGGGTTACGCAAGAAGAAAAAATTAAAATGTATTTTAGAAATAAAATTGATTTAATCGTTATTATTATTATTATATTATAATATAACATTATTGATACATTTTATTTAGACTATCTTTAATATTGCTTAAAACATTTTTTTTTTACTTTTAAGTAATCCTAATTTTTTTTTTTTTTTACTTCATGTACATTTTTTTGCTGAGATTGTTGCAAATTTCTTGTCCTCTTTCGTCTGGTATTATCACAATTTTTTTTATAATTAATATCATTATCTTCAGGTCTTTTAAATCTATTATTAGTACGCAGTACTTTGCTTTTAACACCAAGATTAACTTGATTAGCTTTTCGTTTACTTAGTTTACTTAGTCTTTTCAGTTACCTTAACTATATTTTTACTCTCGGCTTCCAAATTTTTTATTGATGGAGATTGGTCAGAAGCAGAGTCAGTATCATCAATATATTTTATATTATCATAGAAGCAGTGTGTATCTCTCAGCAACACTTTTTTTAATGCCTGTAATTGTTGCCATTTACTTTTAGTTCTTTTTAATCGATCTACAAACAGAGGTTTCAGCGGATGCTCTAGATTTAATTGGAGTTGTAAAAATATTATTTGTAATTACCTTCTTACTCATTTTATTAAATAATTTCTCAAAATAAACCTAAGACTAATCACAAAATAAAAATTGACTGTCACATCGCTGGCGCTGACTTAACCAATGGATGTGGGTTATATTCCAATATATATTAAATAACCAATTTGACTCACAAGATTTTAATATAAGCTGTAAAACATTATTATTAATCCATTTTACAAAAAAAGTCAATTTCTCAAATTTTGTGGGATACGACATATTAGAACGTGGGTATCGATATGTTGAAATGAAAATACTTTCTTAAAATATCAGATTTTCAGCAAATCCATAGTTCAAACATTATTTCTTTAAAAAATTATTCATTATTAATCATAATTTATCATTATTATTGGAAATTATCATTCAAAAAGATCAAAAAGTGGGGAAATTTCACTCTGAAATCCATATTTTCATTGTTCTCAATGTAAAATCAACAAGAAAATAAATGTCAAATGTCAATTGAGGTTGGATTTCATATTTGACTAATTAAAATATGTTTAAAGTAATTTGCCTAATATTTTGTTACATAGATATCTTCTATGAATTTAAAACAATGAAATACTTACCACATTTCTTGAAAATATTAACAACACGGACACGCGCGTTCGGTTATTGGGCAAAACGAATATTCATTGACCTAATAACCGGATTTAAAATAATTAATTAAAGGAAAATGTTTTTTAATTTTGCAAAATATTATGGTTTACATAAAGCATTTGACTTTAGTGTAACACGAATTAAAATGACAAATGAAGTTAAATGTAAATGCTATTTGCTTAACAAAGACAACGCGTCAGTTAGTTTATAGAGCAGATTTCGCTACATTTCGACCAGCCTTGTACTTCAGTAGAGAAATTTTTTTTATCTTGGCGAAGTTTTAAATTCTAATTCAACAAATTTTTCACTTTTTTAAAGTGTACGTTTCGAGGTTTGTATAAGGTACATCAAAATAGCGATAAGTGATTCATAAATCTCTAATTCTGAGAAAAATGCATGGCTCTGTCTGGCTATTGGGTACACGAAGAAACTCTTCATTGCAAAATTTAGTATTATTATATTTATTTTTACCAAAAGTCAATAGGAAACGAGGATATAACATCACTTTTTTATAAATTACTATTTTGAATATTAAACTATACAATTACTAATAATATTGGAGAAAATGGTGATATAATTGTATTTATGCCTAAAAACAAAAGCAAATTTTATTACTTGAAATAGTAAAATCATAATCGACACATCGAACGAATTATATTGAAGTAAACTCAATAAATGTTTCATTAATTGCTAAAAGAGATTTTTAAGTTTACAAAAGACAATAGTAAAGTCACATCTTCTGTCTAACCGAATTACCATGGACTTTTGGAGATAGTGGAACCATATTTATAACTTTTTCTATCGAAAATAGGAAATAATTGCACCTCCATGATATAAAAAAATCAGTCATTCCTAAATTTTACCATAGTTCTTATTAGATTTTGTGAGCTACATAGAGAGAGTATTTATAAACATAGTTACATATTTACATACACATACACGTATATATATATATCAATATAAATAATAAACATACCAATGCACGCTCAAATACTAATTCAACGCAATTTAACCTAACCGCACAACGCACACATTCATAAACGCATCGCAGTGATATGTCAATATTGTCAATTACAATGTAGCAACTTCATTATAAACTGAACTGTGGAAACTTTTACGATTTGTGAGGAAAAGCTGGGTAGTCCCTCTGCTAGAAAAAATCGTAAGTTAGAAAGGCGCCATATTCAAATGTAAAAAAATCTGCGCGCGCAGCTCGCTTCGCTCGCAAGCTTGAGCGCGCCTACGGCGCGCGATTTGATCGTCGCGCTTCGCGCTCCGATCATTCTGGGCCTCGCGCTTCGCGCTCGGTCTTGTGCTCTTTGCATACATTTAAGTTTATTTTTTATAATATAATACTGAAGCTCAAACCAATTTTATAATATTAAAGATGATGTTAATTACTCATTTTCTCAAATTCACTAAATTTCTTTTTCAGTTTAAGTGAAACAGGAAATTCAATTTACTTAAGGCTATATCGGCCTTAAGGAAAACATACTCATCATGACACTCGCGCTTCGGGCTCGATTTTCTGTATACATTTCAGTAACTTTTTAATAAATTACATGATTAAAATAATTTATTTTCTTCCAAATCTCTCAAAAAGAAAAAATAATCGTAGACTTTATTTAAGGTAGTACGATCACGAAAATTAGACCTCAGGCTAAAATAGATAATTTTGCTTTCAAGAATAGCAATATTATTATTGAAGGGCTAATTTGAAAGAGAAAAGATTGTTTTTCATGATAAAAATTTGAATCACAAAAAAATAATGTTATTAATAAATTTCATTTTTGCCCAAACTTATTTTCTTATCGCTTCGAGCCAAATTTTTAAAAATGATGCGATTATAATAAATCACGGTTCATTTTTTTATGAAAAAGATCCTCTACAACTTGACAGTTTCTGATTTTTGAAAATGAATTCTTTAATGGCTGAAATTATAAAAAAACAATTTTTCAAAACAAAATTTTTATAAACAAATTGCTGTATTTGATAATAATTAATTCAATTTCAAAAATAGGAAACGGTCAAGTAGTAGAGAATCTTTTTTCTAAAAAAATGAACCATAATTTATTAGAATCGCATCATTTTGAAAAATTTGACTTGAAGCGATAAGAAAATAAGTTTGGGCAAAAATAAAATTTATTAATAACATTATTTTTTTGTGTTTCAAATTTTTTTCATGAAAAATAATCTTTTCTCATTCAAATTGGCCCTTCAATAATAATGTTGCTATTCTTGAAAGCAAAATTATCTATTTTTGTCTGAGGTCTAATTTTCGTGATCGTACTACCTTAAGGAAACGATTTTGCAGAACAACGCTTATTTCGTATCTCACATATATTGGTGAAAAAAATCGAATTTTTTTAATATTAAAAATCAAAACAAAAATTTATACATCCTGTCGAGAAATTTTTTAATAAGAATGTGTAGACCTCATTTAGGCAAATAATTTTTCATCTAAACTTTTTTTATGTATCTCATATATTTTGTCTAAAAAATGGAATTATTGAATTTTAATCGTATTTTTTGGAATTGAAACGAAAAATATATGGTTTTTCATAAACTGTGTAAAACAAAACTTGTAGATCTTCTTGAAACGAACAACTTTGTACTCTTACGTTTTTTTCGTATTTTACATATTATTGTTAAAAAATTGAATTTTGGATTTTCAATAGATTATTTTTGAATTAAAAAAAAAAATATGCATCTTATGAAAAAATGTTACAATTCAAATTTGTAGGTCTTTATGTAGAAAATAATATTGTATTATAACGTTTTTTCGTATCTCGTATAATTTAACTGGAAAATGGAATTTTGATATTGACTTTTTTCAAATTTGAATATGCTGTAACATTTCTAATTTTGATTTAATCCAAAAATGTTATCAGGATAATTTCTAGAGATTTATGAGCACTATCTAAAACCAGTATTAAAATTTTTGATTTTTTCAAAAAATAATTTTCATAAACACAAAAGTAGTGCTCAATCCCTCAATTTTGATTGGATGTGGCTGGTTAACGAACTTGTCCTTACTTTTTCGGCTCCGATAAAGTGTGCCAAAGCACAATTCAATCTGATAATCCTACCGAGAGTTATGCCGCACACGACCTACAGACAGACAGACAGACAGACAGACACTTTCGTAAAAACCCTTTTTTCGGACTCAGGGGGTCTCAAAACGTAAAGATTTGATGAAATTTTCGAAAGTCATTTTTCACATAAAACCAATACCTTCTCATCCATGATGAGAACGTAAAAATATATTGCTATATCGGCTACCGACAAATAATCATAACGAGCACATGGAGCGATTCTCGGGTAATATCAGAAACGTGCGGCGTAACTGACATCACTCGGCAGTACATTTAATATTTCCAATGGGAATTTTGACAACGTACTATTCCAATATATGATGTATTCGATTGCAAAATATTCAAGTCTTTCTCTCTTCATTATTCATTACTATTGACAATGGTAATTTCTCTAAACTATTTTGCAATTTATATTATTCAAAAGACCAATTCTTGCATACATAGTTTTACTTTTTACATTCTCATCATGGATGAGAAGGTATTGGTTTTATGTGAAAAATGACTTTCGAAATTTTTATCAAATCTTTACGTTTTGAGACCCCCTGAGTCAGAAAAAAGGGTTTTTACGAAAGTGTCTGTCTGTCTGTCTGTCTGTAGGTCGTGTGCGGCATAACTCTCCATAGAATTATCAGATTGAATTGTGCTTTGGCACACTTTATCGGAGCCGAAAAAGTAAGGACAAGTTCGTTAACCAGCCAAATCCAATAAAAAGTGAGGGATGGAGCACTACTTTTGTGTTTTTGAAAATAATTTTTTGAAAAAAACAAAAATTCCAATCCTGGTTTTTGATAGTGCTCATAAATCTCTACAAATTATCCTGATAACATTTTTTGATTAAATCAAAATTAGTAATGTTACAGCATATTCAAATTCGAAAAAAGTCAATATAAAAATTCCATTTTCCAGTTAAATTATACGAGATACGAAAAAACGTTATGATACAATATTATTGAATACATAAAGACCTACAAATTTGAATTATAAAATTTTTTTATAAGATGCATATTTTTCTTTTTAATTAAAAAAAAAACTATTGAAAATCCAAAATTCAATTTTTTAACAATAATATTGGAAATACCAAAGAAACGTAAGAATACAAAGTTGTTCGTTTCAAAAAGATCTACAAATTTTGTCTGACACAGTTTCTGATAAAAGATATATTTTTCGTTTCAATTCCAAAAAATACGATAAAAATGAAAAAATTCCTTTTTTTAGACAAAATATGTGAGATACAAAAAAAACATTTAGATGGAAAATTGTTTGCCTAAATGAGGTCTACAAATTCTGATAAAGAAATTTCAGGACAGGATGTATATTTCATGTTTTGATTTTTAATATTGAAAAAATTCGATTTTTTTCACCAAAATATGTGAGACACGAAATAAGCGTTGTTCTGCAAAATCGTTTCCTTAAATAAAGTCTACGATTGTTTTTCCTTTTTAGATATGTGGAAGAAAGTAAATTATTTTAATCATGTAATTTATTAAAAAGTTATACTGAAATGTATACAGAAAATCGAGCGCGAAGCGCGAGTGTCATGATGAGAATGTGTTCCTTAAGGCCGATAGAGCCTTAAGTAAATTGAATTTCCTGTTTCACTTAAATTCAAAAAGAAATTCAGTGACTTTGAGAAAATGTGTAATTCACATCATCTGTAATATTATTATAAAATTGGTTTGAGCTTCAGTATCGAAATATAAGAAATAAACTTAAATGTATGCGAAGAGCACAAGACCGAGCGCGAAGCGCGAGGTCCAGAAAGAACGGAGCGCGAAGATCGAATCGCGCGCCCTAAGCGCGCTCAAACTTGCGAGCGAAGCGAGCTGCGCGCGATGAGAATGTGCCCGCGAAGCGGGCAGATTTTTATTTATATAGGTATCACTTATTTCTAGTTTCAATTTGCCATCAAAGATATTAATCTTTGCAACTCTCAATGGTAATTTATAAAGTTGTACTATATTTACAATTGGTTCAGAAAATGTATTTCCTCCTACCGCTATAGTAAATAAAACTAGTTTTGTTACTATATCCTCGCTTCCTATTGACTTTTAGTAAAAATAAATATGATAATACTAGATTTTACAATGAAAAGTTTCTCCGTGTACTGTTCGGCTATTGGTGCTTTTACCTTAACTCATCATATTATTAAGCCTGCAAGTAATATATAACAATTAACGTTCGATCCTGCACAGAGTACCAATATCTGAATTCGATACTATTTTGCACAAAACGTGCTTTGGTTCTGTGGCTGTCTCGAATGAATAATAATAGTAATAATAATAATAATGACAGATATAGCATAAACCACTTTGCCAAAAAAACACTCGAAATTCTAGAACACCACTACAAAAATAACGCGTTAATTTTTTATAGAGGTCTGTGCTCAGTTTCGACTGTAAAAAGACTGTTCTACAAAAGGAAAACTGATAATGATGTGGAAAAAAACAAATGACGATCGCTAGCAACTAACGTGTTCAAAGGCGTCGAACGCTCCGTGTCATAGCGCGCTCCGAACGTTCGATCATACTTAAATTGACATTACATTAATCAACAATAAAAATGAGAAAAAAATCTTTTTGCAAAATTAATCTGGATTTTAGTTCACATTGTCAATGCATATCGAAAAAACACCATAACGAGTAGAAGTAATTTTTGACCATATTTGAGTTATCTGTTTAAGGAGCATATATCATCCTTGAAAATACTACTTATGTAACGAAGTGTACATCCCTGTACACACGTCACAGCTTCCCCCGCTTACGCTAAGCAGCGCGTGCAGCGGTCCCCCTACCACGTACGAACGAGATATAGGGAAGGACCGCAGCACTGGAACGGCAGTTCGCCCGGGGCGGCGAGCCGAGTTACAGCGGAGCGCCGCACTGGACGGACGGCAGGAGATGCCTCTTCTGATGGGTGCTCCCATAGAAGGATATCTCCGTACAGACCGACCCCATACCTGGAGGAACCGGACCGAGCGTTGACGGATGGGCGCTCCGATGGTCAGCTCTCGGTGCGAGCAGCAATCAGCGTCAGGTGCCCTTGACCGAGTTCTGCCTGGGGGCGGCCATTGGACGTCGTCCGCGACGAACCGTCGAGCAGGCCGGTGCTTTCCCCACGTCGAATGCCAATGGATGGGCGCTCACATGATTGGTCCTCGGCGAAGCGTAGACCTCGGCGTCAGGTGCCCCTGACCGAGTTCTACCTGGGGCAGCCACCGAATCTGCCCGAAGTCGATCCAGACGCACGACCAAACCGATCCGAAGACCCCCGCACACTCCCGAACGCCGACGAACACTACCGAACGCTAACCGACTGCACTACGAACAAGACCGAACCAACCCGAACGCTGACGGACACTACCGAACGCTAACTGACCGTACTACGAACACGACCGAACCGACCTGAACACTCCTGAACGCTCCCGACCACTACCGAACGCGACCGAACACTTACCGACCGCACTCTCGACACATTTCCGAACACATACCGCGCGTAACCGACCTCTCCCAGGGCGTCTAGACCCAACCGTCACGACAGACAGACCGACCGACCTGACTTACCTGAAACCTCGGCTCTACTGATGCCGCCGTGGCCGAGGTCTAGAGGGCTAGGCGTTGCCCAGATACCGCTGGGAACGTCTCTCCCTAAGCCGGACAGCTGACCAAGACCACGACAGACTTACGGACTTACGACCCAGACGAAAGGTCAACGCGCCCTGGACAAGAGGCCGGACTCGACGATATATTATGTACGCACGACGACCTAGCGCGGAAAATGAATGTTATGTACCGGGTTTTCAGAAAAACAACGTTGTGAACTGCGGCGACAAGATGATCGGTCCACTATGACCGAAGCGACCGCCAGGTCTGTGCCCACACTCGCGTGGACCATCAGCGCTCTTCACCCACGCACACACACACACATTCCACTCGCTCACGCACACTGACACCGTCACACTTAACCTTTATTATTTACACTCACACGAACACACAATTTTATCTGTACCTTTTAATATTATTATTTTTCTGAATAAATATTTTGTTATCTTTATATATAAATCTATCCAGACTCGACTCATTTCATCACCTACTCCCCCACTCCTACCGAACCCTGGCTGGCTGAAGCATCTGGCAGCAAGATGGAAAGTAGGGATGTTACACCTATTCTGTGCTAAATTCAAATGAACTGATGTCAAGATTGTATACTACTTATATACGTTTCAAAAATCTGTTATTTATTCACCCAAGAAATTCTTTTTACATAGCACGGAGCATTCGTGCGGTGAAGAATAAATGCGCGTGAGCGAAGGGCACAGTTTTGGCACCTCACGCGACTATGTTTTCGACCGAATTGGATCGTTCCAAAATGCGAGTGATTTTTTTTCTCAACGGAATATGAAAGATAATTGAATGAAGTACATGTGGTTTTTTTTCTAGTCGAAATCCGATGAAGAAGACATTTATTTATCAATTTGTTACAAACAATTATTAAAATTTCACATAAAATTTAAAGTTTTCAAATCGGGAAAAATCATAGTATATCCATGTTAAATGACGATTCCATTATCACAAAAAACATAAAAATCGGATAATTAGATCAGCCAGAATTAATTTTACAAAAAAAAGTGACAAAAAACTTTAATTGTTAATATTATAAACAAAAAATTTTTTAAACGAAATCACTTTAGATTTATGTCAGGAATGGTAAACACTATCGTAAAAAATCATTTTGAAGTAGATTTGAATTTTCATCCAATCCGGGTGATCCGTTTCAGAAATTTTGACCCAGGTCAAGTTTCGAAGGCGAGTTTAAATTGGATTTTCCGAACATAGCCGAAGTGTTTTAGAAAGTTCAGCAGAGCCCCTTAAGTAATTAAGAGTGCAATAAATGTTTAGCTAGTGCTCACCGCTTTAGGCTCTCGATGGTTTACCGGTAGAAACTTGCGGCAATCAAACCCTTAGAACGTTACTGTTATGCAAGATCTGTCATGGTAATGCAGATTGCTTGATTGATTATTTTATGACATACTTTTTTTGTTCCCCTAAATGTGCGCTTTCACTCACACTTTCAATTCTATTGTACATCATTAACGTTTCCCCAACTTTTTTCCGCTTTCTTTTAACTTTTAATTTTTGAAGTAGACAAAAAAAATATTAATCCGAGGACTGACTTGGTCTCGTGGCCCACCTAGGACATGGCCTTAAATAGAATTCAATACAAAACCAATCTGACTCAAGTGATGATGGCAAGTTACACAAAATTTTATTATATTTACTGCAAGATATAATTTCTCAAAATAAGTTGTTGTCTATTTCAGAACCTGTAGAACACAATGCAAAAGAACAGAATATTGAAGTTTAAAACGGTACGAATTGATTCGTGAGACATAGATAGTTCAGCGAATATCTCTCTTGAACTTAAATGACGATGTTAAGTCACCATTTCCTTCACTTTAGCGATGTTAACTTCAGTTGAAAACGTTGATGGCCGATCAGAGAGAGGCAAATCTTCCACCACATCTCAACCCCTTGTGAAAGCACTGTACCACTCATATGCACGTGTTTTTGATAAAGCCGGTTCACCGTGCGCCTTCTGTAACATTTTCAGCGATTCCGCACACGAAATT
The DNA here is from genome assembly GCA_030998225.1 of Diplolepis rosae. NCBI lineage: Eukaryota > Metazoa > Arthropoda > Insecta > Hymenoptera > Diplolepididae > Diplolepis > Diplolepis rosae. Next base: position 1,060,833 of record JAPYXD010000338.1, on the reverse strand, counting down.
CCATTTGCAATTCAAAATTTGAGACAAATTCTTTGTTTGATATTCTTATTCATTGGAAAAATAGCGAAATACACTTGAGATAAACTGACAACATCGAGCACTGTGAACAAACTATACTACTGTGGGCAAAAACTAAAGTGAATTTTTAATTTAAACTTCGCGGGCTAACCGATTCGGGCTAACTTTTATTTTTATGCTACTCGGAAGAATCCAAGGCCTTAAGATTGCTTGACACAACCACAAGTAAAATTTTAATAAGCCGAGATGTTGTATTTTTGGAAGAATTTAAAAAATCTAAGGTCGAAGAGATTGTCTTTGAAGAAAATCCTCGACAACTTTCGATAACCAACGATGAAGAAAACAACGCTATCAATGATAACGAGGAAAAACAGACGAACGAACCAAGAAGATTGGAACGATCTAATAAAGGAGTTCCACCCGACAGATTCATGGGACGCCTAAAAATGATAACAAATCAAGAAGAACCGAAAACAAGAACTGAAGCACTACTGAGACCAGATAAAAGTCTATGGATCGAGGCCATGAATGAAGAAATGAAATCATTAAAAGACATCAAAACCTGGGATATTGTAATACCTCCAAAGGATACAAATATAGTTGGGTGCAAATGGGTCTACAAAATAAAAAGAGACACCAATGGGCAAATAATAAAGTACAAGGCTAGACTCGTTGCGAAAGGTTTTTTCCCAAAATTTCGTAAGGATTATAATGGAGTGTTCGCCCCAGTGGTAAGGCCAGTAACGTTTAGGGCTCTACTAGTTACCGCAGGTAAAGATAATTTAATTATTAAACATTTTGACGTAAAAACAGCTTTCTTAAATGGTCATCTAAAAGAAAATGTTAACATGAGCCAGCCTGAAGGGTACGAAGAAAGGGTAAGGTATATGTATGTAAACTCCACAAGAGCTTGTATGGTTTAAAGCAAGCGGCAAAGGTTTGGTATGACAAATTAAATTAAATATTAAAAGAATTTGGGTTTGAACAAAGTGAAGCAGATCCTTGCCTATACATTAAGAGATTCAAGGACATATTAATTTATTTAATTATTTATGTGAATGATATACTTATTGCTGCAGAGACCGATGAAAAAATAAATCAAGTAGCCACCACTCTTAACAAATACTTTCGATTGTCGGACTTAGGTCATCTGTATCATTACCTAGGTATACAGGTAGAAAAACATGAAAGTTTCTTTTGTATAATATACATCAGTCAGGATACATCCAAAAGATTGCTATAAGCGTGGAACTTCAAGATGCAAAGTTTTCAAGAATTCCACTTCATCCAGGACACGTAAAGGCCAATTTAACCAGGGTCCAATAGAGGCTGATTGGAAGGAGGAAAAAAGAACGGTCCGTTACCTGATGGGAACAAAGGAGCTAAAACTCTGTCTTGGAGAAAACATTGAAAACGAAGCATTACTTGGTTATGCCAATGCAGACTGGGCGGGAAACAATACTGATAGAAAGTCAAACAGTGGATACGTTTATCGGCTGTTTGGCCGAACTGTAAGTTGTGCTTGCCGCAAGAAAACATGTATAGCTCTTTCATCGACAGAGGCTAAGTACATTTCGTTGCCCGAAGCATGTCAAGAATCAATGAATGCCAAAGTGAAATTGGCACACGAAATCCAGCATATAAAAATCTTAACAGTAAATTAATAATGTTCATATCAAAACATATTGAAAACCACTTTTTGCTTTAATCTTATAATTCTGCTGTAGATTAATAACTAATAGATGTGTACTCGTTACCATTATAATATTTCAAATTTGAATTTCAAACTATTTGACTTGTCAAATTTCATTTTTAGATCAAGTTAAACAACTTTTACTGGAACCCAATAAATTTGTGTGTGATAACAACAATCCATCAGATGTAGTACTTCAGAGATGCAGTGAAAGTGAAGTTATAGGTTGGGTATACAATATATTAGTTCGATTATCCTTTAGACAATGATGCAATATTTCTGATAATTTAATTTGTATTTATTGGTGATTATTTGTATTCCATTCCTGAAAAATTTACTCGTAAAATCAGCCATAAAACTTTTAAATGTTTGCTTACACTAACCAAAATTTCATAAGCTGGTTATTTTAAAGAAATACATTGTTGAAAATTATTTATGTTATTGAACATTTTCATATAATTAGGTTGTAAAAAATGAGAAACGTATACGGAGAAAAATAGTTCAAGTAATTTTATTCAACTTCCGATCAAATTTGGGACATATGGACAAGTTAGAAGTTATTTAGTATCATTGTAATTATTTGTGATATATTAAATGTTCAAAAATGAATCAAAGTTGAGTAAAATTCAGAAGTGTAGGGTGAAGTATGAAAGCCTGCATTAAAGATTTCTCAAAATATATATTATTACTGGTAGTATAATTATAAAAAACCAATCTTTTATTAAAAAACAAAAATAATAGAGCTTTCCGTTCATTCTACTCTACGCTTCAATCGAGAGTTGAGTAAACCGTGAATCGCAAGACTTATTCCACCAGCTATATCTATTCACGCAGGAACGAATGAAAGTAATCTGCGCCTTGAGCACACATAAAATATTTTTAATTTGAAAAACGTCTTGAATTTTCAGCATACTGATGTTCCAGGTTATTATATTTAATAATCAAAATCAATTAAAACATACAAAATACAATTGCAGTTTATTTTAGTACTCTCTGAATCCAAAATAGTGGATTCCACTTATAAGCTAGTGATATAAAAATTCATCGTACTGCAATCGTGTTTGATTGTGTTTTGTCTGTTCGTCACGAAGCTTTCGCACATGCTCCGCAGTGGTAACCACTATTTGTTTTTATGATTATCCACTGGTTTATATAATTTATTTAAAAGCTTCACATCATCTAGTTATATAGATACTGTAAGCTTAATAAATTCTCGATACAACATTTTTTCTTAATTCATTTACAATTACTTCTTTCTTTTTCACTTAAGTTTTTTAAATTTAACTGATCTCAAGAAAATTTAAGCAACAAAAGTCTTGATAAATGTATTACATAAAATTCGAAAAATCTACACAGGATTTAGATTTTACATCAGTTTCTTAGGCAAAATAATAATTTGGAATTTGCAATTGTAAAATCCATATTTTGAAAATATACAACACAAAAAATAAAAAAACCTTCTTTTCAATGTTTTTACACAAGATACTTTTTGATAATAATGCAATTTTTTAACATACATTTAAAACTTTAGTTTTATTAAACTTTATACTCAGTTATAATAAAAATGTATACTAAATATTAATTAATAATTATATTATATATACCAACAATCATAATTATAATAATTAATTAATTATATTAATTTAAAAAAATATTTTATGAATAATTTATGAAAAAAGTTGATTTTTTTTACTTGAGTAAGGTTAAAAACTCTAGTCACGACACTTACTCTCACAAGTTCTGAATAACTCTTGCAGTTACTATATAAGAAAGTTCCAAGATTTAAGTCTGAAGATTCTAAGCGAGCGTGTGCATGATTCGACGAAAGCGTATCGTGTACTATATATAAGTGTAGTTATTAGGTTTATATATGTAAGGTTATGTGTTTAAGTGTATTTGTGATTAAAAATATGATTGGCTACGACTGAATGGTGTGAATATATTTGTATGCTGTTTATGCATGTATGTATCGGATGACTAAAGGCAGGCTCAAGGTAAGAATGTTTTTTTACTCAAGAGAACCATACCATTGCCAGTTGAAATAATACGCCCGATGCTCATTTTACTCAACTACGGTTTGAAGCACCTCAAATCCACTTACGCATGTTGATGCCCTGTCGTCGATAACGTTTTACTCAACTCCTTACTATTCCCTATGTAACGCTTATTGTTGTTCACTTTGGGTGAATTAGGTATTTACCAAATTCATTTTACCCGCCTAGGATTTAATAGATGCTCAAATGTCCTCATGTCCCAAGTTTAATCGACAGAGTTGAGTAAAATTACTTCAACTATTTTTTTCCGTGTAATGTCTTACATTTGAAAAAAGACAAAAAAATGCCCAAGGATACAGGAGATAAAACAAATTTGTAGTTAAAGATTATAAAATGCATCAATGTATTTAGGGTAATCATTTTTATTTACTTTAAAATAATCCTAACCACTATTTTTTAATTTTTTGAAAGGCCGCGTCTAGTCGTTCACCTTTTTAAGACATATAGCGAATATCCTACAACACAATTTGCAGGATAAATAAATAATAATAAATTCCCGTGGAAATTATCAATAACTCCCGCATATGAGGGAACAATTGCGTAATTTGCGTCAGCGTCGTGATTTTTTCGTCAATTTTTGCAACATCAAGTGTCGTCATCTAAAGGGACCAAAAGGTAAATTCGTTGCGAAAACTCGAAAGTATGGGCAGCCTACTTCATCGTTATGAAAACCTATAATCGGTGCAAAATTTTTTCTGTCGAATCTTCTGACTGACATTTTTCGCGTGTACTCCAAAAAGGGGATTTTCTTCTCGCGTTTCAGACAAAAGAAGTGGCCATTTCTGTGCATGCAAGAGTAAAAATAACTCGTCAAAATTATTCTCTCCCTCCCTTGTAGCATGTGACGTGGTAAATTTTACCCGTCACTTAAAAAGATTGTTTTTAGTTAAACTCACCGGTATGACAGGTGGGTTTATGTCCCGGGGAAAAAGTCGTGTGACAAGAGATCGCACTTCGTCGCCAGCCGAGAGCACTCGTAACGATTAACACGCGCTATCCGCACTTACGCTTCCTGTCCCGTCTGTTCCATACATGATACGAGGACAGCAGCACAGGAGGACAGCAGCGTTGGAGATGAGGCACAACCGGCTACCGAGTCGACGTAAACACTGGCCGCCATGACGACTTGCGAGCATCGATACATCGATGCTTCGATCATCGCCGCCATCGATCGTTGGAGAGTGACGCACAGGACGACCAGATGCCACCACGTGACCCGGAAAACATACCCTGGGGCGTATAGACCCTGGGACTTGAAATTTAGTATTTTAGACATTTTGTGATACTAAATTTATGTCGTATGATATTAATGGACACTGATTATAATCGTGCCAATGTACCACACGCGCCGTTCGCTGCAATTGAGAGAACCACGTGTTTATAGAATTTAATTGCCGAGGGCAACTATTGTAATAGGGACGGGTTGCCTAGTCGTCCACTAAATGTCCGCGATTGGGTCACGCATGTAATTCGTGGGGCAGGTCGAAAATGTTATCAGCGTCGCGTCTTCCATCATCACTCTCGTTCTGCGACTCGAAGAGACAGTTGTGACCTCTTTCTTTCTTTTCCCAACTCGAGGTCATTTTAATGCAGATGTTTTGAGCTTTGATAAATTTTCATTTTGATTTGTAGAGTCGATAAGTGATTTTGATAAATATTGTACAGCCTCTTATTTTACTAATTAAATTCTGGTGTTTCACTTATTTACCCGGTAAGCTGTTGTGACTTTGTTGTGACCCCGCCTGGTGTTACGGTTATTACTTTTGTTTTGAATAAGTATTATTATTATTATTATTGTCCTTGAATAATGAGAATTTTGTCACTCGAGAGAGTGACTGGCCCCAACAAATCGCAAAGTAGATTAATTTTATTTTGCAGGAAAAATTCGAACTCGAGCGAAATTTGTTGGGTTGGCCGGTAATACGATTTGACAGGTTACGGGTAAAACCTGCATCTCAAGCATAAATATCTGTTTTTTAGATACTGTAGGTGCAACACATTTACCGAAAGAAATAAATGGAATTTGGTAGAAAAAAATGTCTCTGATGCCATTGACATTGCATTGTTTGGAGCAAGAGACTGAGAAGAAGGACGCAAGGAACGAGAGAATGCAAAAGTAATAAAATAATAATTATAGTAGTTTTAAACTTTATATTTACTGACTCAATTCAATTCTCTGAAAAAGCAGTTGATTTTAATAAAATGAGTTTCCAAAACCTTTTTACAGTTTGAACTAAAAGAAGAAAATTTCGAAAAATTCACTTATTTCAAGAGTACCCTGTATTTGGAGAAATACCCATATAAATTATTTGTTTTAAAGTGAAGAATTTAAAAATGATAAATGAATATTCATATACTAAATTTGAAGATACTCGAATGAATTTTGAAGTGTGTTTCTGAATTTTCATGCTTACGCAACAATCGTTAAATTTCAGGTAAGAACTCGAAGGATATCGCTTAAAAAATTCTAGGAAAAACTGAGAACTTCATAATTTCTATTCTGCTTGGCTGTTCATACCAGCAAAAAACTTTTAATTGTTGAAAAGTTACCAAATTTTAATATGCCTTGACCTTTTTTCTTTTTGTTATCTTACTTTTATTTTATATTATACAAGATTGAATTATAGAATCAAGACGCATAGGCTGAATGTAAACTACTTAGCGGCGTCTGACGAAGGATTGTCCGATTTGTCAACGCACCCATAGAGGAGGAAGACGTACCGACCTCTCCGGCGCTCCTCATAGGTGCGCACGCTTAGAGGGGTAAGTGCGCGAACCCAACCCAAGACGTACATAAAAGGTACCACTACGACACACACGGGACTGACCTACGGGGCCGCGGTGTGCTCACTCCCATAGGCCAAGTGACGAAAGAAAAATAGTGATTGCTACGTTCCCTAGTCGCCGCTAGTGTGTCAACGAAATGAACGTCGTGCGCGGTAGACATGTTGTGACTTGTCCGCATGTTGCAATTGATTAAAATTGATTACGATTTCAAATGATTTTAATGAACTTCGATCTAATGTGCCAACAATCAGCAGTGCTTTACTGTTTGCCTTCAAAATGAAAATAGTTGTAGCTGCAAATCGGGTAAGTCACCAACAACTTTTGTTTTGAATCTAAAATAAAACTCATAAAGGCTTGGTTTCTCGTTTTGTTTATAAAAATTCATTACGTATTATATTGCAAAACGCGGTAAGAAAATTTGCACTAAAAAGTATTTTCGTCCTTCAGTTTTAAATCCGCATTCAAGTGTCGATAAAGATAAAACTCCAGTCCCCTTCAAAGCTGATTTAAGCTATGTAAAGTAACCTCAAATATAATAAAATCCGAATTTTTCGCATGGGAAGACGAAAATTACGCGCCCTTCATTACTGGATCTGAAATGAAGGGGGAGAGGTAGTTTTCGTGAAATCTAATTCCTGCTACGTCCCCTAGATGTCGCTGATATAAATACATTTGTAGGGAACGATGATTGGCTAAGCGCGATTCGGCGAGTTTCCCATCTACTGTTGTATCTCGTTCTATGCCGTAGCGGCAGCCACGCTCTGTAACTAGTTGGTAGTTGATCGTTCCCGTGATCGCTTCATGGTCTGACCATAGACCTTTCTTGATTGTTAAATAAATATTTTTGTTGAGTGAATATTGTGAGTTGATCATTTCATCAAGTTGACGAGGGGAGTAGGATCCCTATAACCAAAATATCTACACATTCACCCCGCCACCATCTGTAAGTACCCCTTTGTAATACATGGTAGTGGGCACACCGTGTACGGGGCCTCGTCGGTGACATACTGTAGACTCCGCTCTTCGACCTCCCGTCTTTGTTTTACTAAGAATAAACTCTTCATCTTTCAAACAAGTTTCGCTCCATTTCTTGAACCCCAACTGCCCTTCTCAGGGCAACTAACTCCAACCGTCCTTTTCAGGACGACCACGTAGAACAACTCACCACCCCCACGCAGCCGAGGTAGTCGATGCCCTGCGGACAAATCCCTTTCTCACAAGTCAGATCATCCTCAGCCTTGTTCGATGCCCCCCTTGGGGACGCTCCGCGGGTCTCTGACGCATGGGCCTGAACCCGCGCCAACGTCGGAACCCCGAGCCTTTCCATCTCCAGAGACGACCGGCTGACCATCAGCCACGCCCGGGCTGCCGACGCACCTACCTACACCTACCTACACTAAGCGACACCAGGAGGGTATCTCACGGATCGCCGATACGCACCTCTTGGCGGTAAGCCCAAGGGAAGACTGCCACTATCCCCACCTTCCCGCGACTCCCCAAGGAAGCTACTGAAGTTTCGGCGGTACATCCGAGCTAGGTTCTAGCGGGTCAGGAAGGTTCTTTTCCCCGTCGCTCCTGGCGTAGACTGGGCGGGCGTCCATTTCCTCGGTCTGGACCTTCCCAGCGATTTTCAAGCCTCCACTCCAGGGGCCAACACCATGGAAGAGCAGCAGAGTTCCCGAACGGTACTAGAGCACGCCCGTCGGGAACGTCACAGGTCTCGGAACTACGTCCTGTCCAAGTTTATCCGGGACTTCCAGCCTTACCTCTGCCCAAAGCCCGAACAGGACGCAAGAAGAAACCTGAACTGTCCGAATGTTAGTTTATCTTTTGATCTGAACGGTCGATCGGACACCCAGACAATCCCTACAGATAGGCAACCGCGTACCCAGGGTACGCTCCGGCGGTTGCGATTACCTCCTCATTACCAAGTTTTACTAAAAAGAAGTTAACAGGGGTGTGTCCGAATTGGCGAAGAACATTACGAAGTTTTGTTTACGTTTTACCAGTACACCACGGGTCACCAGGCTTTTGTTTACATTTTTTTTTCCTAACCGCTTTTTGAGAAAAAGAATTCAGTTCAGTTTTGACTGCCTAATCGCGAGTATGTTATAAGAGAGCTGGAAACCCCAAATTTCAAACAGCATTTTTTTTCGCATCAAATTTCATTAAACGTGATCTATGATTTGTTAGTAGTTTGTGTTTATGAAAACGGATTTGTTAAGCGAATATCCAATCATTGGAAAATAATGTGAGTAAATAAACGGAGATTACCTACACACTTGGTTGTAATGAGATACTATATTTTCGAACTCGAAGAAATTCGAAATAAACAATCTAAAAGCTACCCTAGTTTTTCTGATATTTCGCGTTTAGTTGTGAAAAGGCTGCAGGATATATTGAATGAAACTTCCATCTCAATTCCTACAGAAGCAAGAATCGAAAATATCGTTAAAACAGATCAAGATTAGTTAAAACCTGAACTCGAACTCGTATCACCACGAACCCGGATTCCTCCCAACGTCCAAACAAAATCACAATTAAAAATTTCAAGAATTGGAAAGTAATCGAATCCCCAAAACACAAAAAATACAATCAAATTTGGACCAAAAACACAAGTAGAAAAAACCTTAAGAAAACAAACAAAAAAGGAGGAAAGAAAAAAGAAGGCAACCTTCCAAAACCCCTTCCTTCTTTTTCATTCTTTCGTCCTCTTTTGTCTCTACCACCCACCACCATTTACATAAATAATATTTAAACTACTCGCCGACGTTTCGGTGCTCTTCCAGCACCCTCTTCAAAGCTGCAACATTAAAAAAAATATTCAACAAATGTTGCGTCTCCTATCACCCTCCATGGGGAATTGAAAAAGTCGCGTGGAAGAGATAAATATACATCCTGGTACAAAAGCAAATTAAATGCTTCTCGTGCAAATAAATCAAAGTTATTTGATCTTCTAAGTGAAGGAGAAAATCATTTACGTCTCTTCCGAAAAAATCAGATAATTATGAAGTACAATCGAAGCGTTTAATGATTGATGTACTTCAAGATCAAAGTAAAAAAGTTATGCAAAGAAAGCGTTAAGAGGTGAAAATTGACGGTGAAAGTTCTTACTGTGGCTCGATCATGGAACGCAATACAAAACATGATTACCAGCCCGCCGAAGATGTTGAGGATACATGTGACCCTTAATGGAATTATTTTATAGATCAGACGATATTATACTGTTCAACATTCTCAAAAGTCTGTGACAGATACGGCATCGGATGCAGGTCTGCTGCGTTACTAGCTTCAGCAATTTTACACGACCTGAGTAAGTACATTCCGGATGCAAAAGATTTAGTTTTTGACAAGAACAAACTCTATCAGGAAAGAACAAAAACTCGTCATCAACTTCAGAAAGAGTAGCTCTCGTTGGCTTCATAAATAAAGGCTTTTTACTTCGAGGGCAGAAAAGACGAAACAAAAGTAATGGGTGGAACAAGTAAGGGAAAAATACGGCAAACAACAAAATGAGAATAACATACTTCTCTCATCTAAAAACCAAGTAGTACTTATTAAGAAGACATATCATCTTCTTCGGATGCAAAATTTCGCATAATATCCTTCAGTTTTTCTATGACAAAGAAATTAAGACCTCCAATCTAGATTGTGTAGATTGCGATGTCTGTCCTACGAAAACTGGTGAACACGCAGGTATAATTCGATTTCTAGAATTGGAATTGGGTAAACCGCTACAATGGAGTGCTTGTCAGCTTCATGATAATAAGCTGCGATTGAAAGCTTTGTTTACAAAACTTGATGGAGGAACTTCTGGCCTTAAAGATTTTTCTGGTCCAATCGGAAAAAACTTAGTTTCTTGTGAAAAACTTCAATTTGTAAACTTTGATGCTGTTGACAGTCCTCATTCTACTGTAGTTGACATCCGTGATCTTATTTCTGATCAAAAGTACCTGCTAGATATATGGAATGCTATCAAGGAAGGAGAGTGTTCTGAAGATCTTTCTCGAAAACGTCCAGGGAAATTATCGCACACCAGATGGTTGACTAGGATGAGTAGAACTCTTCAAACTAACATTGGGATAGAAAATCCATCATTTGAGTTAAGAGTTTTGACCTACCAGAGCGGTCAAATGACCGCTTTTGACCGCCCGAAAAATAAATGTTTTTTAATTATTATATGATAATTATTTTGTGTTTATTGTTTATGCGAAATTCTGCATTAATTACAATCAACTGGAAAAGACTATAATGTTTATTTCAAAAGCGGTCATTTGATTGCCATCGGTAGAAATAGGTATATAAAATATGTCGGTAGGTTTAGTGTTAAAGATGCCCCGAAACATCTGTGGAATATCATTTCTTTGAGTGCGTACCTGAAGGAAAATCTCACTGCCTGTAATCAAAAAGTAAATAAAAACAAAAATAATGCCCACTTTACTCACCCACAAAATCTTCTTCTCGCTACACTGAACTCATCGGCTGGAGGAAGTGCAAAATTTCGGAACCGCCATTAACGAGATCGATGACAATTGAAAATCTCACCAAATTCACAACGAAGGACGTAACTGATCTCTTTCCCAAAGACATTTTTCATCTTCTATGCCATACTCAAGCAGTGGAAAGGTGTGTAAAAGAAGTCACATCCACATCTCGGCAAGTTAACTCCTCTGAAGTTCTCTGAAGGAATTATCCAATCAAGATTCGAAAGTCGGAGAAGCTTGCCCATTTTTGAAACGAAAAATGATTTTGTTTTGAAATAAAAATAGGCCGACTAAATTAAAACTAATGTCAGAAATCGACAAATATTATGTGTCGTTCTTGCATCTAAGCCCTCAATTTATGAAGTAGAATTTTGAAAGGCTTAGAACACTCAAATTGAAGGTCTTGTGATTCAAACGTATTTCAACTGAATTTTTATTTACGTTTCAATTTTCAACAATTAAAACCATGTATAAAAATTTCTAGACATTTAGTCTAATTGCGTCGATCTGAAATTTAAAGCTGGTGGAACCAGGTGTCAAAAATACGTCTTCTTCGAGAAATATTGTCTCACAACATTGTTGTGACAATTTATTCTTTACTTGATATTTATAAATTATAATATAATGATATTATAAATATTATATTATAATATTATATATTATATTATAAATTATATTATAATTAATTATATTTAATTTATTCTTTATTTGCTAAAACTGTCGATTTAACATCAAACGCTGCTGATCCAGCTATCAAAGGCACATATTCGTTGGGAAACTTTCATGGATGCCAAAATTTCCGGAGGATGTCTTTTTTTAATCCGATTTCAATGTTGGATTGACGGGTAACCCAGGTAACCAATAAATGATGACAGACTTTCGTGAGAGTCAAAGTTCCTTGAAGAAGATGTGTTTTCAAAACTTGAATATGATAATTAGTTGAGTAAACTGGAGAATAGTAGTTATAAACTATTTGTATCTTCACGATGATCAGAAAAGTGTCATTCTTGTCATCTCAACTAGATTAATATAAAGTACAAGCTAAAATGAGGCAAGAAATAAGAGGTTTGATATATAACAATGGATATAATATCATTAAAAAGAACGGGTAAGTGAAGGTTTATTATATGTATTATTCTCTAAGTCTGAATCAGCGAGATTTTCTCATAATTTTAATCAGTTACTGACATCTCACTTTATAATCAGTAATTTCTGTCTGTCAATCAATCATTAAGTGCTAACTGAAAATCAATCACTTTTGACTGATTAAAAAGCAATAGGTCAGTCAGTGATTAAAATTATATCAAATTCTAACTCACTTAGACTTAGTGTGTTATTAAAGTACACGGAAAACATTTGTTAATTAATTCGTTCCTAAGTCTGGGATACAAGAAAAATCCATGAAAAGTTTAAACATACTTAAATATCAATCTGACGAACAATTTTGAAGAGTTAAGAATTGTTTGAAAAAATTGCTGGAACTGTGCAATACTATTCTTGAAAAGAATCAATTGAAAACTACCTATTTAGTATTATTATTTATAACTGCGGCTGGGACCCGGGAGGGCCCCTGATGCTTGGGTATTCCCGTTGCATCACCAACTAAAACCTCAGGCACGACTCCACAGCCTGTGCCAAAGGGCAAGGACCTGGGCCACGCTTTTGGTCTGAATCACGGCTACGTCTATGCAGAAGTAGCCAGTGAGAATCTGGCGTTTGTTTCTAATTTCTGGACAATCGCAAAGTATATAGGTGGAAGTTTCGTGACCAATAAGCACTTCTGTTAGGGTCTTCACCTCGGTTCTACTAAGCCTGCGCATATCTGCAGTTCGTTTGGGGTTTAGATTTTATCAAAACAAAAAATGTTCTTATTTTCACATTTTCGCTCGGATCCGGCTGGTTAAGGAACTTTTTCCTACTTTTCGGGCTCCGATAAAGTATGCCAAAGCTTAATTCAATTCGATAATTTTATCTAGAGCTATCGTGCTCATGACCTACAACTTCTACCACTATCGCAGACAGATAGACAGAGAGGCGGACAGACACTTTCGTAAAAAACATTTTTTTTTACTCAAAGAGTCAATGTGTAATATGAATATTGCGATCTTTACAGCGACTAATAAAAAAATGATGAACAATAAATTTATTTTTCAGGAAAATCAGAGACTTTCAGGAGAAAAAAAGGTATCAGAAAAATAGTATACGTTTGGTTTATATTTTAATTATTAAATTATTTGGTTATTTAAAACCCTTTCTACTAGAATTATAATTATTTTTCAAGTTAAAAAACGACCTATAATAAGTTGTGAATATTCAAAACTGAAGTTGAAATTATTTATTACCTTCGACAGATTAAAAGGCTACAGCCTTTAAAAAATAATTCAAACTAATAAAGAATAAGTAATTTTGCTATTAATTTCATAATGAGGTTGAGCGTAGACTTTAAAATTATAACAATGTATTCCTATGATGTATTCCTGTGAAGAGATTCGATCCTAACAATGAAAATGTCATCATAAAATGAAGCTTTACGAATAGGGTATTTTGAAATCTTCATTCAGTAATACAGGAGGAAGCCAGTTATTCTTCCGGCTGGTCTCTTCTTCCTTTAACTATTATTTGCTTCAAGAAATATATTCTCTACGTCCTTCTGGCGTTCACTCATCTCTAATTAGGAATCAGAAACAAGCCAGTCTTCCGCCGTTATTCCGCGCCTTTTGCTTCACTCTGGGTTGCTGCACGCTCACCATCCCTTCGGGAGTTTCTCGCTTCGCTACATTTATCTCGTTGCTTTCCAATTTTTTTCTCCTCTTCTCTCTTCTTCTCTTTGTTTCTCTTTCTTAAGACTCTTTTTTCAGTCATTTTTTTTTGTATTTTTTTGATCCACTCCCTCTCTTTTCTTCTGTCTTCCTTTTCTATATTTTTGCTTCTCTTTTTCTTTCTTCGACCTGAAGGGTTCCTTTCTTTCTCCTTTGGTACGGAAGCTCGTCTCCCTTTCTTGCTGTCTACCCGCTCTTTTTCCACACATTTCCGCTCAATATTCTCTTTTCTTTTTTACTCTCTTATTCCTTCCATCCACTTTCCATCGAATGGGCAGATGATTTATGAACGTATGCTCAGAGAGCCTGTCAGGCTTGCACTTTTGAGCATAGAAATCATTTTAATTGGAACCGCACGCTCGGTAAACGTCGAGTTTAACGGGATGAAAGTTTGTCGCCCAATAGGGAGAGGAAAAATATCGCGTGAGACACGTACGATATAGAAGGTTTAATTAAGCTTCAAGAGTCAAGTTTTTTTTTAAATTTCTTAGCATAACGATCTCAATTGGACGACTGTGAGGAAAGTTGCTTTGAGGGGTTTCAAAGTAAATTTTATGTAACAAAACGAAAAATATATTTTTATCTCATTGTAAGTTTCGAAAATTTTAATGCGGATTTTTGCATAATATTTTTTAGTTCAGTGAAAGATCAGCAAAAGCCCTGAAGAACTGGTTTTGTTTTTTTTTTCCAATAATTAAGTGAAACAATATTTCATTGATAAGTTTTTTAACGCAATGGGATGGCTCATGTTAGTTTATATATACAAAACGATCATTTGATATGCGAAAAAATAGACCTGTTAAAACTTAGTATTCTAACTTAGAAAATCAGAATAGATTTTGACTACCATCCTTCTAAAAATTTCCTAAACGATTATGTAAGTAATGTAAGATTATGTTTCTCTCAAACACTTCCAAACTCATAGAAAATTGTGAGAATTCAAAAAGTTCAAAGTCAAATTTTTTGACATCAGGTTCGGCATTGAAATATTCAAAGGTTTAGAAACATATTCCAGATCAAACTTTTCTGAAGCCTCTTGATATATCATAATTCGTCGAATTCTTTTACAATTCTATTTTGAAAATTTTTAAAATCTTTTGAAAATCTCTTCTTTTATTTTTAATTTATTTAAATATTTTTAAAATGGCCTAAAATTCTTCAAAGTTCTCTGCAATTCTTCTAACTCTTTCTAAAAGTGTTCAAATTTCTTAAATCATCCACGGAGCAAAATGGATTATAAAATTTGGGTAGGGTATTAATTGTCTAGAAATCGATTTCTCCAAAAGTTTTTTTCTCCCAGAAACTGTCAAATTCAGGCTGCACTTCTTGATCGCTTATTATTTTCATAATAGAGAGACTAACACTTGTCAGAATGGATGAATGTCAGTAGTGGAGAAATGTGTAATTTTGAAATTGAACAATAGATGGATCTTAGAGTAAATTCTTTGAGAAGCATTTTGAAAAGTGAAGTACAACAGAAACATTTATTAAAACTATAACTGTGAAAGTTAATAATTATATTTGAACAATAATGGTTACAAAAATAAATTCTATTGCATTTTCAATGACCCCGTTGTCTAGGATCATGCACCTGGTTGCTAAAAACAATACTCCACAGGAACTTTTTTTTATATTCATATATTAAGGGTTATAAAAACAACTAAAAATGCATTTTTAATGACCCTGTTGTCCAGGATCATGCACCAGTTTGCTAAAGCAATACTCCACAAGAACTTTTTTTATATTCACATTTAAAAGTTATAAAAACAACTAAAAATGAATTTTTAATGACCCTGTTGTCCAGGATCATGCACCAGGTTGCTAAAACAATACTCCGCAGGAACTTTTTTTATATTCACATTTAAAAGTTATAAAAACAACTTATAATGCATTTTCAATTGTTTTCATTACTATTAATGTATAAATATAAAAAAAAATTTACTGTGAAGTATTGTTCTAGCAATCTGGTGCATGATCCTAGACAACGGGGCCATGGAAGTGCATTGTTAGTTGTTTTCATTACTATTAATGTATAATTATAAAAAAAGTTCAAGTGGAATATTATATTAGCAACCTGGTGCATTATCCAGGACAATGGGATCATTAAAATGCATTGTCAGTTGTTTTTATGACTATTAAATGTGAATATAAAAAAACTTCCAGTTGATTATTATTTCAGCCACCTCGTGCATGATCATGGACAACGGGGTCATTAAAAATGCATTTCTAGTTGTTTTTATAACTCTTAATATATGAATATAAAAAAAGATCCTGTGGAGTATTGTTTTAGCAACCTGCTGCACGATCCTAGACAACGGGGTCATTAAAAATGCAATAGAATTTGCTTTTGAAGAATTAGTGTTCGAATTTAAAAAAAGTTCCAGTAGATTATTATTTTAGTGACCTGGTGCATGATCCTGGACAACAGGGTCATTAAAAATGCATTTTAGTTGTTTTTATAACCCTTAATATATGAATATAGAAAAAGTTCCTGTGGAGTATTGTTTTAGCAACCTGGTGCATGATCCTAGACAACGGGACCATTGAAAATGCAATAGAATTTGCTTTTGTAACCATTAATGTTCAAATATAATTATTAACTTTCACAGTTAAAGTTTTAATAAAGTTTTCTGTTGTACTTCACTTTTCAAAAGGCCTTTCAAAGAATTTACTCTGAGTGCCATCTATTGTTCAATTTCAAAATTACACATTTCTCCACTACCGACATTCACCCATTCTGACAAATGTTAGTCTCTCTATTATGAAGATAATAAGCGATCAAGAAGTGCAGCCTGAAGTTGACAGTTTCTGGGAGAAAAAAACTGTTGGAGAAATCGATTTCTAGACATTTAATACCCTACCGCGACATCACGAAGTAGTATAAGGAGACCCCACTCCTATGCAGCCTTTGGAAAATTTGGACGCGTAGATTCAGATTTAGTTAGTTTACATCGTTCGTTGCGCCGCTTGCGGAAAAGCGTTGCAAAACAAGTTTCAAAAATGTTGGCGCTCATAATAATGTAAGCGTGATTTGTACGAACAAAAATTACCATTCATTGCCATACATGTGCGAGAAGTTTTAAATATATTAATAAACAAGTGCGTGCAAGATAATATGGTCTATTGTTTTACTGATGGTTGCGCATCCACGCGCTATGTTGGAAAGAAGAAAAAAGAAAAAGAAGACAGACTGGAGAAACGTCACTTCTTTTGCCCTAGCACGGTCAGTATGTTTAATTATTTTATAAATCTGTAATGTGAAGTACATTGATCTGTATTTAATTTTTGTGTCATTGCAACTATTTTTTCTTGATCTCCTAGCCGAAAGTACGGTCCTCCCGGCCGCATTTCACTCCAGAAACAACGACTTTTGTGGCCGATAAATTCATCGTATAATTTAATGTGACTTCATGCAATTACACGAAAAATCAATATTAATATTGTTTTCTAAGAACAAATTTTCTCTGGTATTTGTTAATTTTAAAAAAAGTTTTGATTTACAATTTTTTTTTGCAGTTATTATATGATTGCATTTCTTATTATAATATTTCCGAATAATATATAGCTGCAACAAAAATTACGGATACTCATCAATCTCTCTTCGAAGATTTTCAAACTCTTCAATGCAAGTAAGTTTAATGTAAATACTTGAAGAAACAAAAGGGTTTGCTTTCTATCTTCGCGTTGACAGGTAACATAATCTAGAAAATTCAGAAAAAGGCAAAATGTAAATAACATAAACTATACTTCACTTAGTAAACACATCTATATTGTATATTATATTATATTTTATATAAAAGAACAACAGTATACTTTTAAAATGATGTTAACTATAACGGTGCCGATGTTTTTGTTTATCTGTTTTCGTGCAGTAGACAACACGACAGCCATATTGTGAAAATTCAAGAGTTTGACATATCCCTGTAAGAGGCACTACGAGCGATGCAAACTAACTAAATCCGAATCCACGCGTTCAAATTTTCCGCGAGTGGGGTCTCCTTATACTACTTTGTGCGCGACATCCGAAACGCGCTTCTTCGGATGTCTGATTTTCCACATTCGATCGGTCGTACGTCGAATGTCGAATGTTCGACATCTGAAGAGCGTCCGATCGAATGTCGAATTTTTAAGATTCGACCGACGCAGGATCTAGTTTGCTGTTTTCAATCAGACATTACACAATATACATACATTGTATAATTGTATTTTAATTTTATATCGTCATAGTCGAAAGAATTAATTTTTTTAGTCTTATGTGATGCATTCAGAGACTATAGTCCATTAATTAAACAAGTTAGTCAGTTGGATTTGTTAATTAAAATTTAATAAATTTCAGTTATTTGTTCATTAGAATATGTATAACAACTAGTAATGAAAATTAAAAAGCCCATTTAGAAAAATGTTGTTCAACTCAAGATTTTCAAAGGGGCTGTTTTCTCATGATACAAAGATATGGAAGTTGAGCATTATTAATCGAATCTTTTGAGCTGACATATTAATTTTATATAATTTTAACTAATTTGCTAATAATACATTTGAATATTTTTTATGCTCATCTTATTCATATTATTACGAGGTCAGTGAATGATCAGCGAACGGTTAGTGAACGGTTACTGGACCGTTCACTGGACTGGGTACGTCAGGGAAGTTTATACAGCTACACATAATTTTAACTTTACAATAAACAAGATCGATAAATTGAGGGTCTGGTTCAAAGACCCAGGTGCGAATTGACCGTCGGCCCACGGTTGGGCCAACTAGCGAAATGATAACGCTATCCGTCTGTAACGAATCGTATACGCGTGCTACGCCACCGCACCCCTACCGCGGCGTACGGAGGGGTGCTCCCACCACCGCGACTCACGTGAGTACCCCCACCGGCCGTCGAGCCGCGCGCGCAGCTACCCACACCCTTCGCGAACGGTATATAAGGAGGGTCGGAACACCGAGACGAGGCAGTTCAGCTGGAGCGATGATCCGGGTCACCTGGTAAAGCCGAACCGAGCGTCGATCGAAGGGTTCCCCCATGGTCGACTCTCGGTGGGAGCGGACACCCAGCGTCAGGTTCCCTTGACTGGGTGTTGCTCCAGGCGAAACCAGGTGGCGACCGACAGAGACGTGACGCCGAAACCTCCCCGACAACGATCCTCCTGTTCCGGCCACATCGAGCGTCGATCGATGGGTTACCCCCAGTGTGCCCAGATCGGACAAGCCAACCATTGGCACACAATTACAGGCTACGTGCGTGAGAATAAAGTAGGAGCTGTAAGTTTGGTTGCGCGCGCAACCAACTTCTCTTCTGAATTCGAAAACTCGGAGATGCCCGAAAATCTTCGGGAAACTTCGGCTCTCTCCTTATTTCGTCTATATATAGCATATACGAAATAAAGTAAAAGCAAGCGTTCCCTAACTTTCTGAGTTTCTGCGGTTTCTTCGATTCGATGTCTCGTGCATCTCGTCGTCTGCTCGCCCGGCGACTTCTGTTTACAAAATTTGACAACTAACAAATTTTGTTAAAACTCTTAAATAATGTTGATGACGTGACATAAATTTTATGAATTTCAGGAAATGTTAAATAATTCTTTCGAGTGTGTGATCTGCAAGGACTATTTATTCGATACTATATTTGTTTGTAGAATTTAAATGCAGAATTTGAGGTTAGGTTCATAACCTGTTGTATTCAAGTAGTTTTATTTTTTAACTTTCTTTGATTTCACTCAATTGATTTTGAATATTGTAAATTCAGAATGTTAATTAATAGTATTTTTATGTAAATTTTTAAAATAATAATCATTTTTAATTAATAAATTCTGTCATTATTAACTTTCTTATAATTCTACTTTCTGACAATATATAACTCTTTAATTCTTCCTTACCTATACTATACCTTAGGTAATAAATTACAGATATTAAGATGTCACAAAAGTACAATATCAATCAGATAAATTAATGATACAATATATGATCTGAAAATAAAAGAGTTTTAAAATCGTTTGAACTCAAATTTTTTTTAATTTTCAAAGGCTTTTTTAAGACTATAACTTCTTTTTAAAAGTGATTAATTAAAAGCTTACAAGAAAATTATAAGTATGGACAAATTAAAAATAATGAGGTATTGAAAATTGCTCATTTAGCAATATTTCCAATTTCAAATTGAATAAGTTGGGAATATTCAATTAAAAAGATCTACAAATAATTATAATGGTTTCTCTTTACAAAAAATTTTATTTTAAACAATTCCAATTGTAAAATTTTCTCGATTTTTAAGCGTTTTTAAACTAAATTTATATAATTTAAAGTAATTTTATTTATTTAACGAAAAAATTGAAATGGTCTTCGGACTTTAAAAAACTAGACAATTTATTCATGAAAATCATTTCAAATTGCAATTAATGAAATATTTGAAACGAAACACTTATAAGCTGAAAGTACTAAAAAGTGCATAATTTTAGAGTTAATATATTATATATATATATATAAATATTTATTTATTAACTTATTGTATATATATTAAATATATATTCATTGATTTTATTGATGAATATATATATACATTATTATTGAAATGAGGGAAAACAGATTTTTATTTTTTTAAGAAAACAATTTTTACTTTCATACGATGTTGTTGTTCATAATAATTGGCTTTAGGATCTAGAAATGATAACTCAGGAATTTATATACTTTCAAACGTTTCATCTCTAATCGGAGTCCTCATTAGTGATCATTATTTCTAAAATATCAAAACTTTGAATAAATATCCTATCTTGGAATAAACTCGGAGATGCCCGAAAATCTTCGGGAAACTTCGGCTCTCTCTTTATTTCGTCCATATATAGCATATACGAAATAAAGTAAAAGCAAGCGTTCCCTAACTTTCTGAGTTTCTGCGGTTTCTTCGATTCGATGTCTCGTGCATCTCGTCGTCTGCTCGCCCGGCGACTTCTGTTTACAAAATTTGACAACTAACAAATTTTGTTAAAACTCTTAAATAATGTTGATGACGTGACATAAATTTTAGGAATTTCAGGAAATGTTAAATAATTCTTTCGAGTGTGTGATCTGCAAGGACTATTTATTCGATACTATATTTGTTTGTAGAATTTAAATGCAGAATTTGAGGTTAGGTTCATAACCTGTTGTATTCAAGTAGTTTTATTTTTTAACTTTCTTTGATTTCACTCAATTGATTTTGAATATTGTAAATCCAGAATGTTAATTAATAGTATTTTTATGTAAATTTTTAAAATAATAATCATTTTTAATTAATAAATTCTGTCATAATTACCTTTCTTGTAATTCTATTTTATGAGAATATAAAACAAAACTAAATAATTACTTACAGGAAATAATTCTTTAATATTCTTTCTTACCTATATCTTAGGTAATAAAGTACATCTATAAAGGGAAAAATTGTTACTGTCAATATTTTTGGTCGAAATGAGAAATTGAAATTTTGAGTTTAGAATTTAAATCCAATACTCTTACAGTCTTGCAAATGAAAATTAAATTACAGATATTAAAATTTCACAACAGTATAATATAAATCAGTAAATTAATGATACAATGATCTAAACATGAAAGAGTTTTAAAATCGTTTGAACTCAAAAATTTTTTAATTTTCAAAGGCTTTTTTAAGGCTATAAGTGCTTTTCAAAAATGATTAATTAAAAGCTTACAATAAAATCATAAGATTTAAAGAAATAATTTGTTTAAATGAAATAATATTTGTTTAATTCAAACAAAATATCTTCAAACGAAATAAATATTTGTTTGAATAAAATAAATTTCTGCCTTTAATCAAACCATGTATATCTTTGACCATATATCATTGAATTAATTTCTTTGTTTTGAGGAAAAATTAAATTAAATTTTATTTTAAAAATTTACATAAAAATACTATTAATTAACATTCTGGATTTACAATATTCAAAATCAATTGAGTGAAATCAAAGAAAGTTAAAAAATAAAACTACTTGAATACAAAAGGTTATGAACCTAACCTCAAATTCTGCATTTAAATTCTACAAACAAATATAGTATCGAATAAATAGTCCTTGCAGATCACACACTCGAAAGAATTATTTAACATTTCCTGAAATTCATAAAATTTATGTCACGTCATCAACATTATTTAAGATTTTTTACAAAATTTGTTAGCTGTCAAATTTTGTAAACAGAAGTCGCCGGGCGAGCAGACGACGAGATGCACGAGACATCGAATCGAAGAAACCGCAGAAACTCAGAAAGTTAGGGAACGCTTGCTTTTACTTTATTTCGTATATGCTATATATGGACGAAATAAAGAGAGAGCCGAAGTTTCCCGAAGATTTTCGGGCATCTCCGAGTTTATTCCAAGATAGGATATTTATTCAAAGTTTTGATATTTTAGAAATAATGATCACTAATGAGGACTCCGATTAGAGATGAAACGTTTGAAAGTATATAAATTCCTGAGTTATCATTTCTAGATCCTAAAGCCAATTATTATGAACAACAACATCGTATGAAAGTAAAAATTGTTTTCTTAAAAAAATAAAAATCTGTTTTCCCTCATTTCAATAATAATGTATATATATATTCATCAATAAAATCAATGAATATATATTTAATATATATACAATAAGTTAATAAATAAATATTTATATATATATATATAATATATTAACTCTAAAATTATGCACTTTTTAGTACTTTCAGCTTATAAGTGTTTCGTTTCAAATATTTCATTAATTGCAATTTGAAATGATTTTCATGAATAAATTGTCTAGTTTTTTAAAGTCCGAAGACCATTTCAATTTTTTCGTTAAATAAATAAAATTACTTTAAATTATATAAATTTAGTTTAAAAACGCTTAAAAATCGAGAAAATTTTACAATTGGAATTGTTTAAAATAAAATTTTTTGTAAAGAGAAACCATTATAATTATTTGTAGATCTTTTTAATTGAATATTCCCAACTTATTCAATTTGAAATTGGAAATATTGCTAAATGAGCAATTTTCAATACCTCATTATTTTTAATTTGTCCATACTTATAATTTTCTTGTAAGCTTTTAATTAATCACTTTTAAAAAGAAGTTATAGTCTTAAAAAAGCCTTTGAAAATTAAAAAAAATTTGAGTTCAAACGATTTTAAAACTCTTTTATTTTCAGATCATATATTGTATCATTAATTTATCTGATTGATATTGTACTTTTGTGACATCTTAATATCTGTAATTTATTACCTAAGGTATAGTATAGGTAAGGAAGAATTAAAGAGTTATATATTGTCAGAAAGTAGAATTATAAGAAAGTTAATAATGACAGAATTTATTAATTAAAAATGATTATTATTTTAAAAATTTACATAAAAATACTATTAATTAACATTCTGAATTTACAATATTCAAAATCAATTGAGTAAAATCAAAGAAAGTTAAAAAATAAAACTACTTGAATACAACAGGTTATGAACCTAACCTCAAATTCTGCATTTAAATTCTACAAACAAATATAGTATCGAATAAATAGTCCTTGCAGATCACACACTCGAAAGAATTATTTAACATTTCCTGAAATTCATAAAATTTATGTCACGTCATCAACATTATTTAAGAGTTTTAACAAAATTTGTTAGTTGTCAAATTTTGTAAACAGAAGTCGCCGGGCGAGCAGACGACGAGATGCATGAGACATCGAATCGAAGAAATCGCAGAAACTCAGAAAGTTAGGGAACGCTTGCTTTTACTTTATTTCGTATATGCTATATATAGACGAAATAAGGAGAGAGCCGAAGTTTCCCGAAGATTTTCGGGCATCTCCGAGTTTTCGAATTCAGAAGAGGAGAAGTTGGTTGCGTGCGCAACCAAACTTACAGCTCCTACTTTATTCTCACGCACGTAGCCTGTAATTGTGTGCGAATGGTTGGCGTGTCCGATCCGTGCACACTGGTTACCCCATGGTTGACTCGCTGGCACCCAGCGTCAGGTTCCCCTGACTGGGTGCTACTCAGGCTGGCCAGGTCGACACCTACCGTTCACCCGGAGCTGCCGAGCCGAACACCGACCGATGGGTTCCCCCATGGCCGGTTTTCGACATGTGGGAGGGCTCAGCGTCAGGTTCCCCTGGTTGACCCTCGCACAGACATCTCCGGGTGAAACCCTACGATACCGGTCCTCCTGGTCCGGCCACATCGAGCGTCGATCGATGGGTTCCCCCATGGTCGACTCTCGGTGAGAGCTGGCACCCAGCGTCAGGTTCCCCTGACTGGGTGCTGCTCAGGCTGGCCAGGTCGACACCTACCGTTCACCCGGAGATGCCGAGCCGAACACCGACCGATGGGTTCCCCCATGGCCGGTTTTCGACATGTGGGAGGGCTCAGCGTCAGGTTCCCCTGACTGACCCTCGCACAGACATCTCCGGGTGAAACCCTACGAGACCGGCTGTCCTGGTGCAGCCGCATCGACCGTTGACCGATGGGTTCCCCCATGGTCAGCCCTCGGTGGGAGCTGGCACCCAGCGTCAGGTTCCCCTGACTGGGTGCTGCTCAGGCTGCATCGAGACAGCATAGACGTTACTAGAACCGAACCGAACCTAACCGTCCAACCGAACCAAACCGAACCTAACCGTTTCCTACCGTACCAATCCGTACCTATCCGAATCGCACACACCAAACCGGCGAACCAGCTCGTCCTCTGACCAATGGCTAATGCCATTGGCCATGGGGCGAGGGGGGCGGTGCGTGACATCAGGCACCCCTGATTCACGTCTTGCCCGGTTCTCACCGGGGTCACGTGAACCTAACCTTCTCCCCGGACAAACATATCGACCAACTGACACACTAGTACCTCGGCCCTCTGGATCCTGCCATGGCCGAGGCCCCGCCCAGGATTGGGACCCGTCAAATACCGGTGACCGGGCCCAAACTGGGGAATTAACCGACCGACCGACCCACCAGTACCCTTGGCCCTCTGGATACCGCCATGGCCGAGGCACCGAGGGTGGGGCGCTAACGCTCAGATACCGCTGAGGGCGCCCCTCCCTAAAACGACCGAGATTTGACCGTGACCGACGAAACGAACGACCGGAGGAGAGATCGAGGTGAACGCGCCCCCCGAGGGGAATCGGGCTACGACAATCAAATTGTAAATCGCCGATTCTTAACGCCTACGACCCTGTATGTTTTGTTTGCAGAAAAATAAAATCGTTCAACGCAAAACCGGTCCAACAGCAGCGAACCGTTAGGCCTGTGCTCGCGCACCCGCGCATACACGACAATCACACCACACACACGCACACACAAAACACGTACACAGTAAACTCACAAACTGACACCGGCACACCATTTGTTATTTTTGTTATCCACATTTACACATACACACTGTTAAAACTAAATTATTTCATAAATTATTACATTTTTCTTATTTGTATTTGTATTAGTTCTTTATCTAAATAAATTTTATATATATATTTTAATATTTAAAATCCGTTTCGTTTATTACGTACCCTACTCCCCCACTCCTACCGAACCTTGGCTGACTGAAGCGTCTGGCAACCAGGGGGAAAGTAGGGAAGTTACACGTCCATTGGCATGAACAGTTGGCCCGACGCCGGGTGCCGGAGATGGGCCATCTTAGGCAAAATATGCTTGTACCCGTGTAGAAAATGAAATCAGGGTACTAGCAGGCCCTGATAAGGTACATTATTTGATAAGTACATTATTAGTATGTTATTGATACATTATTTGTAATCGCACGCTTGAATTGAAAATTTCATATTCGATTTTGGATTCGAACCCTCTATCTAACCTACCTATATTATCTACATAACTAAACGCATTCCTAACGCCTAAAGCCTCTCGGATATTCTCGCTTAGCATATACCGAAAAAAATCTCGCTTATAAGCTACTGCTGCAAAGGCCGTATAAGATGGGTCTGTACCCTGTTAAGGAGCAATCTTTTTGTTTCAAGTATTTTAGTCAGTTATGGGTTTAAAATTTTTACACTTTCAAAGACTAAATTAAATTTCTATAAAACACAGTATTTTTGTATGAAACTTGGAAAAAACTTTTTTATCAAAAACATTATCTAATAAAAAGTTGTATACTTTAGAAGTATACATTCTTACAGTACGTTAGTAATAATTTTCATAGTATACAACTTTTTACATTTTAATGTCAAGATTTTTTTCTAAATAAGGCAATTTCCGTACGGGTATAATCTAGTTGATAATATGCCGACGATTGGTTCAACCATGGCCCAGAGGTGGGCCGGCCAAACTATCACGGTCATCTAAGGTAATTCGCCAAGGTTGGCCCGACAATCGGTTCGAGTCTGGGTCATAGTTGGGCCGATAGTTGGTCGTGCAATGGCAACGGAATCTAGTTATTAATATGCCGACGATTGGTTTAACCATGGCCCAGAGGTAGGCCGGCCAAACTATCACGGTCATCTAAGGTAATTCGCCAAGGTTGGCCCGACAATCGGTTCGAGTCTGGGTCATAGTTGGGCCGATAGTTGGTCGTGCAATGGCAACGGAATCTAGTTATTAATATGCCGACGATTGGTTTAAGCGTGGCCCAACTATAGTCACCAAACTTTGGTCGCCAGAGTAGGGCCAACCGTGGCCTGATGGTCCAACTCTGGCAGCCGACCGAAAATCTTCAACGCTCGAAAACGCGTTAAGTATTGTCCAACATTCTCGAAACGTAAATACTCTCTAAATACTGTAAAAAAATAAATAAATACTCTAAATACATACTCTCTAAATCTGATTTAGTCAAATTTTCACTGATTGAATCAGTGATTTGCCCTTTTCACTGATTCACCAGTGAAAAATATTCCTCACTGTTAAATCAGTTAATTTTCACTGAATTAATCAGTGAAATTTGGCTGATTCACAGTAGTCTCTTTTTAGCTATTTGAATCAGTCAAATTTCACTAATAATCAGTCGATTTTGACTGATTCAGATTCAGAGAGTACAATATAAACTATCAAAGCCTAAAAAATAATAAAATTGCTAACAAATTTCTATTTTTTAACAATATTTAGTTGCAAATTGAGATTGGTTGGTCACTAAATTTTTTTAGCTTCACCGACAAAAAGGTTTGAGGGAAGTCACATTGGGTCCACTCATAACCATAGCAACCATAGTTTGATATTCTTTTGATAAAATCGGATGGTATAAATCATTGATTTATGTTTACAAATTTTCTGCTCTTTAGAATATACCTAGTAAGAAAGTGGGCACTGAATGGCATTGAAATGTCAATATCTGGAAAGAAATGTAATCGAGAATGAAACTTTTGAATGCATTTTAATTCCTAGGCATTAAAAGGCATTCAGAAGTTTCATTCTCAATTCCGTTTCTTTTCAGATTTTGACATTTCAATACCATTCAATGCCCACCTTACTGGCATCGGGTTTCGGAGGGTTCGTTTCCATTGATATTAGTTCTTCCTATCATAACTTGGCGGCGCTGATGTTCATTTTCACTTTTTTAAGTACCATCTAAAATACATGGTAGTGGCCGTACTGTGAGGGAAGTTCAGATTTAAAACAACTTCGAGTGAGACATTTTTTCCACACTATTAAAGACCGATTTTGCTTTAATTTTTCTGATCATTTAACTGAAATTAGGCAGAAATATGCATTTTATAAGAAAGCATATATGGTTTTAGGAAGTGTACCTTTTTTGATACAATTCTTTCAGTACTTATTGAGTTACCGTATTAGACAGCGTTACACATTTTCTTAATAAATGCATATTCCTACGAAATTTCATGGAATTGATTTGAAAATTCCTAAGAATCTTCCTTCAATCCCTAGCGGACCCGGCTGAGAGAACGGTCATAGAATACTCTGACCGTTCTCTGACCGTTCTATGACCTCGCATTATTATCGCTAAGAACGGTAAAAAAGACATTAAAAGCATTGCAATTATGATCCTGTGGCGAAATTTGGATTAGAAGGTGAAGCAATAAATACAATTATCTTATTTTTCAGCGATAAAAACTAGAAAAACATAATATCTGCCATTGAAGGCAGTGCAGTGGTTCACAATTGGAGGAACGTCTCCACCGTGAAGGTTTACTACCCTGTGAGACTTTTCGTTAGAGTAAATGATAAAGATGAATCAAAATTTAGTATAATATCGTTCCAAAATGGGGAAAGCCGAGGCTTTATTATACTTATTCATATTATGACATCGAAGTTTGATATAGTCATAACGGTCTTTAATACATGAAGAAGATAAAATAGTATTTTAAATACTAAATATTATGAATCTCTATTCGAGAAAATGATATTATGATTACTAATTTGTCTAAAAATAATTTGAATAAGATGAATAATGAATATCAGATTTTGGAAAGCATGTTTGAGAAATTCATATTATTTATTATATGAATATGAACTTGCTAGAAACCTGGAAAGGCGCAGCAAAAATCAAAATGTTTATCCTCGGTTTTTTGTATAATTCGTTTCAGAATGCCGTACGAGTGCTTCCGATGTTTTCCGATTGGCTTCGTAGACTTAATCCAAGTCCTCCCAACTCAGTAGTGACTTATAAGCGATATTTCTTTCGGAATATGGCAAGCGAGAATAGCCGAGAGGCTTTAGGCGTTAGACATCTGTTTAGTTATGTAAATATAGGTAGGGTTAGAGGGTTCGAACCCAAAAAGCGATTCTGAAATTTAATTCAAGTATGTTATTATAAAATAGTGTATTATTGCGTACTTAAATATGTGAACATAAATGAGGTATGATAATAATATTTGTGTATGTGTTTCAGAATGTCGCATCAGAAAAAGACACAAGAATTCCTTTTCTGAAGCCGTTACTTCTAAAGGTCAAACCTTTTGGTAGAGTGAGAGGTTTTTCATATACACGGAGAAAAATGGAGGGTCAAAGTTAGAGGTTCAAAATTTTGAGAGTCAGACCGACCCTCTAGATTATCAAATAATCCTTCCATAATATTATGGACATAATCAGGGAGACTCTCGATTTATGATCAGCTTGATTACCACAGAGAAACAGTCACACTATCAAGATAATCAAATCGATCCTCTGGGATAATCAAGTTGAATATTTTGTTTTAAATTTTCATATCGACCCTCAAGGATGATCAAATCGACCTTCTACAATGATCAAATCGATTATTTTTTTCTGACCCTCTACAGATGATCAGTTTGATTATCTAGAAGGCTCTCCTATAGTCGATCATCATATTTGGTCGACCTGACCCTCTAGATATTCAGGCTGACCCTCCATTTTTCTCCGTGTAGTGGTTTTCAGATTCCCATATTCTTTGTTTGAAAATTTGAAATGATTCTTTCAGTCTTTCGAATAAAATGTATTAACACCACTTTAAATTCACTTCGCAACTTTAATATAGTGAATTTCAAATTCTCGTCAGTTTTATAACAGATAGTAAAACATATATTCCATTTATACAAACGAAAATATCAACTTTGCCCCTTGAAAACCACTATATTAATTTCTGATACGTAAACCCTGCTTGCCTCACTTTGAAACGATATTATACTAAAATATGATTAACTTTTACGATTTATTCTAACGAAAAGTCTCTCAGTGTATGGGTGGAGACGTTCCGCAAATGGAGAACCACTGCACTGCCTTCAATGACAGGTACAAGATGTTTTCCTAGTTTTTATCGCTGAAAAATAAGATAATTGTATTTATTGCTTCACCTTCCAATAAAAATTTCGCCACAGAATCATAATTGCAATGCTTTTAATGTCTTTTTTACCGTTCTTAGCCGTAATAATGCGATTTCATAGAACGGTCAGAGAACGGTCAGAGTATTCTATGACCGTTCTCTCAGCTGGGTCCGCTAGGGATAGTGAAGAATAAATATCTCAAAACAAGTTGTTTAAAATTCGAAGTTCCTTCGATTCTTTTTGTTGGCGAAACTAAAAACATGGCAACTAACTACACTGAGAAAAAACCCTGGGCTTAGTGACGTGATATATGTAATTGAAAATGTCCTTAACTACTTTTTGTGGTTGAATTCAAGCAATGGTTGACCCATCAGTGTAGGTACTAAAAGTGGTCTCCGTGACTAAGTAATGTAGTCACAGCGACTATTTAATATTGTCACAGTCACTATATGTAAGTATCAACTATAAAGTTATGTAAAATCAAATGCATAAAATCACTGCGTGGAACATTGTTTTTCTCATATAGCGCCTGCATTGAAAATTCGATTTTCGGTACCTGCAAAGCTGGTTGGAACTTTAAAGGTAGGGTTACAAATCGCAGTTTCAAGCTGCTCTACGCAGTTACATCAAATTAAATTCTCAAAACAGTTGCTATGAAAAATAATATGCATTACTCGAAACAATACACAACGAATTTAATGAGTGTGAAGTTTGTTGCACTGGTTATAGCGACTACGTTTTTCTAGCCATGAGAATTCAACGTTTCAAGTTCTCATAGCGAGGCTTAAGAGTTATGCCTCCGCTACACTGGAGGGTTATCCCCAATGTGGATGAACCTCTGCTCGGTGTAGTTGGACTAAAACCGCTTAAGTTCGATATGAAGTTCGCTGCTTGAAAATGCATCTTGAATCAGATCAGTGTTGCCAATGTTTCGTCACAGCATTGCCAACCATTGCCAACTTAATACTACATATTATACTCGTTTGAAGCCGCTTTGCAGTGTAGTTTCAAGGCGCTTTGACTATTGGTCGACTAGTAGAGAGGTTCATCCACATTGGGGATAACCCTCCAGTGTAGCGGAGGCATTAAGGACAATTTCAACGACGTTAACTAGTCGCTACAATCAGGTATTCAGAATATGGCTACCATGGCTACAATTCATGTTTCTGTAGTCATGGGTCAAGTAGAAACAACAAGTCTCCCTCGTTACAGGCACTTTCATTCCAACTACATTATTCCTAGTCATTATGATCAAATACTATTTTTCTCTGTGTGACCTAACTAACTAACTAACCGAGGTTGGTTACTTTTTATATATATTATTATAATTTATTATTGAGCCATAGAAAGCTGTCAGTAGTTGTATTGTTTTTTAGGCATCGCTAGACAATGCTGCACATCTATACAAAAATACAAATAATTTTTACAAAATTTTACTAACTTACGCTATATCTACGCTATATATTTGCAATATCTTAAAAACTTATTCATTTTCAAGATATATGTATGTTTATAACATTTTCATGTTTTGAGACGTTTGGACAATACGTTTACGCTATGCGAAAAAAATTAGTTTCGGAAAAAGTCCGCAACTCATATCCAAGTCCGGGATACAAGAAAAGTTTAGCAGATGTTTAGAAACTTTTTGTATAATTTTAGGAACGTTCGGAAAGAATTCAGAAACTGTTCAGAACGTTATAAATATAAATGTTATGCACGTGTTTATTTTTATAATATTTCCGTATATTAAAAGTAATTTCTTATAAATTTATCTTTCACTATTTTCTGTTAATATATTGATCATAAAATTGGAAAGGTTTTTGTTTAGTCAAAAATTTTGTGAAAGAAAGAATATTACTAACTTTGCTGATTCAGAGACCCGTGTTCGATTCCCGCCAGCTTTTTCTAATATGATTTTTTCTGTTTCAGCTTTAAAATACAATTTAATACTTTATTATATTTTAAGTATTAACTATGTATATGTTGTATATACTTTGTTTCAACTGCTATATTCTAATAAATATGTATAATATTTCAATGTTTCCATGTGCAAATATGTGAAATCAATGTCAGAAGCAAATAAGAATTATACAAGTAGAGAAAGGAAAAATACAACATTTTTTTTTTCAGGCAGCCTCCACTTTTTTTGGAACTGTTTATTTACTTAATAGTTTCGGAAAAATTTCCGAACTTTTTTCAGTTATTCCCAAATTCATTCAGTTTTTATCTGGTTGGTTTTTTTTGGAACAAAAAAGAAACTTTTTCCATGTAGAGCTGTGTATTTTGTTCGATTTGAATCGATTACGCATTATCAAGCGTTGAGTGAGTTCATTCTTTGATTCGAACCCTTAATTGCACTAAGTTTAACTAGTATAAAATGATTGGTTTTTCAAACTAATTTTGTTTTTTTAGGTTCCAAATCCTTTTAGATTCGGAAAATAAATTTTTCTTATCAAGCCATGAAAAATGAACGTCACACTTGAGCGTGATCTAATATACAATGTGATTGGTGTACAAGAGGAATCGCGTCGCCACGAAATAAATCGAATATTCTCGAGTTGTAACGGCTGTAGGTTACATAAGACATCGAAATGCAGAGCCAAGTGGCAGCAAGGGATGTTACTCTCTTTTCTTCTTCTTTCTTCGAGGAATTACTCAAGTACCTCGAGTATCTGGTGCACCGCCATAGAATACGGATTTGCACACTTTGCCATTACGCAAATTCCTTTTAAAAAGAAATTGCCAGAGTGCGCTAAAGTACTGGGAAAAATATGAACGAGGAACGAAATGTCCAATATTGCCCTCCAGGGCTTTGCGGAATTTGTAAAGTGTGGGTGGAAAGACCGATTGCGACGGATGTGGAGTTCTCATTTATTTCACAAGCTTTATACTGACGCGAAGACGAAACTATTATACCTAATTTAACTCGAAGTTTCAAACTTGTTTTTTCAAGGCTTCTTCACAAACAAAATCCATTAGATAGAAAACCTACTTTTTTCACGTAACGTAGAATAAAAGATTTAAACTTTTCTTCATTGTTAAAAAGTTGCAATAATGGACCGCTGAATAGTGAATACTATTGACTCCAAATTTTCATAATTTTCAGTTTACATGAATTTTCATTCAATATGTATTAAATATAGGAATTTTTATGTTTGTAAATGAGATATTCAAGTCGCAAGCTGTTACTAAAGAAATTTCTTTTAAATTTCAAATTATAGTTTAATAATACTTCATAGCAGGTAAAGAGAATAATGTATGGCATATAAATTAGTTTCTGTTACACTTCGCACTTTAATCGTGCATAATAGGTATATATACATTTACAATTTCGACTGATCAAATCTTCACCGCTTTCTCATTTGCAATGCAAAGTATTGAAATTTTTGATTTCATCTAATTTCCAATATTAAGGGATATATATCTTGCTTCTACTTTTATTTCAGAACAAGAATAAATCAATGTCAATTTATTGTTATTGGTTGATACAAAGAATTCATTCATAATTCTCACTATTTGGTTTACTAGTAAAGTAACTTAGAAATATTACCTCTATCGGGAAGCCAGTTTTTTCGCTTTCGTTCTAAATCGTTCGACTTCTGCTCAGATTTCCCAATTTCATTTAAATTTGACTGCGATTTGGTACCTGAAATGAAAAAGAAAAAACTTTACGATAGCAAATAATAAAAAAATTAAAAATTATAATATTATCTTAAAAATAAAATCTTGAATTGTTCGAGAGTATTCTTGAAAGTAATTATTTTAATTAGTTGATTCTCGTTAAAAATGTTGAACGCCTATTACAACTAATCAAATACCAAATTACCAAGAAAATGCGTAAACAAATTATTGATAATTATGGTTCATGCAAAATATATATGTATAATAAAAAATAAATAAAAGATTCTATATATTCGGCTTTCTTTCAATTTCCTTGTATTTACTAGTGACTTCATTTATGTCTGAATTTATATGTGTCAGATGCGCAGCTATGAGGTTAATTGGACATTATGAAATTATTACCCATCAATTTAAGAGAGCGGTTAGACTTCAAGACAAGGACAGGTGTGACAAGTGGTAATTGATTGAAGATATCTACGCTTCTATAACTCGAAAAGCTTCCGGCACTACCACTAGCTCAACTACCATGCAAACTCTAAGTAAACACAATTCTATTATCCACCAACAAGTGAAATAGGCTATGCTTTAGAGTCAGCCTTTATGCTCTCAGGCTGACTTTGACCTCATGTAATGGTGATAAATACAAACAAAGTGCAGCTCATTCAGCCTCTACAAATCTGATGTTAATTTCTGGAACCCAGATCGTTTCTTGATGAAGGTGTGGCGTGAGCTTGAGAGAATTTTTAAATCTTTTCTGAAGAGAGCAATATGACGAACAAGTTAAATTGCTTTTTACAATGTTCCGGTCTGGCCACGTTGCATTCGAACTGGGTAATTGCACGTAAATTGGATTGAACGTTTATTGAACGCGACATCTAGGGTGAGTTATTAAAATCACCGCAATTACATGGATAATTAACAAATTATACATTTACCTAACTAATTGTTTATTTGATTAAAGTTCCAATCAAATTATAAGAAAAATACCTAGAACAACTGCACAAGATTTCGCTCTTGACTTTCTCTTCAAGACTTCCAGGTTCACCAACAAAAATAATTTTCTAAAAGGAAAAGATTCTAGTCCTTATTACTAATATAAGTATTATTATAATTTATACATGGAGAAAAATGGTTTATAAAATTTAAAAGCGGTTTGATTTTAGAATATAGAAAAAATTGTAGGTTATGTCAGATTATGTTATAATCTGGATTATACTTCCTATAATCTAGATTTTAGTATTTATAATCTAGATTATAGTATTTATAATCTAAATAGCTGTCCCATAGTCACTGAACCTGGATATTAAATTTTATAATCCATTTTTCTCAGTGTGATATATCATTTTTCTGCAAAACGATGTTATATACGCTTGAGATCTACTTAAAATGGATTGTTAAGTATTAGAAATGTAGTTCCCTGAGCGATAATCTTACTTCGGCCATCTATCGCGTTTGTTTATAACAGAGGCGGTAGAACCAAAAAATATCAGTCGCCAGATAGGAATGTAGCTTCGAGTTTTCTAAAGAAAAGAATACATGGTGAGTTCCATGCCAAATCGGACGGGTTCAGGACTCCATATTTCCAATTTACTTGACATTTTAAGGATTGATAGACTAACAAATAATGAAGAAACCCAAAATTTGAGATTTTTTCATGCATTATTTAAAAAGTTATGGAATAACCAAAAAAAAATATATGTTTTTGTACTTTTTCAATTATTTAAAAACTGAAACTAGGAAAAATTCTGAAAAAAATTATACAAACGTATCATTAGATGGCCGATATAGTAGCATTTTTCGGAAAAATTTTAAATCCAAATTTAATAACAAAAAAAAAGAAAAAAAAAATCCAAACAAATTGATTTTTTGAAAAATCTAAAAAAATTCACAGTGATAGCCCCAATTATTACGCAAATTTAAGGTATATAATTAAGGTGCGCAATCGAAAATTGCGCGAAATATGAATGTTTTTATACAGTGATATGCGTGAAATCACGATCTTCGATTGACGGCGTCGAGCGCAACTTCCACTAATGCTGCATTACTGTCTACTCTCTCGAGAACATTATTATCAAACAGTGATGCGAAGTGATTATTTATTGTTTTATGATCGCTTTATACTCATAAAATATGAATACTGCAATGAGTTTTATGATCATATAAGGCCATACAGAGATGACTTGAACTGAAAATTAATTTTTTTGCAACCTTTATCATCTGGAAACACTCTGGCATGGCCATGCAGGGATGCGATTCGATGTTAAGGGTCGGGAGCCCGAAAATCGAGAAAGATACTTTTGAAGAGCCCAAATATCAGAAAGTGTTTCTGGACGATACAGTTTGCAAAAAGATGGATTTTTTGCAATGGTTTGTACACTGAGAAAAAGGTTTGATTTTCCCATCCAATTCGTTCGATTTTGGAGCGGTATCCAGTTTATTGGTTTGCACAAGAAAATCATGGTTATTACAGAACCACGAGTTGGTTGGTATTACAATTCAGTTGTTCGATGTAACTATTTTTAATAGTAATACTAATACTAAACAACGTTCTGTTGATTCTACTAAACAGAATAGTACGAACGCTGACTATTTGCTTAGTAGAATCAACTGTATAGTCCTCTGACCTGACGCTCCTAACTATAAGACTAACTTTCAAAGTGACATGCTTGATAACAAAGAAGAAACTGACCCCATGCCAAAGAAATGAACAAAACTCTTATAAGACTAACCTCTCTGATCCGCTGACCAGCAGGCGGCTCGTGTTCGTGATAATCGTAATGAACGTATGAGTAAGGCTGGTCCCACACAGTGTGTCCAGATTTGACATGCGAACGTTAGGCACACAACGCCAACATCAGTACGTGCATGATAATGGTTGCGCGCGCAGCGTAGTGTGCTTCCCGTACAAAGTAGTTCTCTGAGTTTTCTCTGGTTGAAGGCTCTTTGTCAAGGAGAGGAAATCAGAGAAATCTCAGTGAACCACTGCGAACAGCAAACACACTACGCTGCGCGCGCAACCATTCTCACGCATGTACTGCTGTTGGCGTTGTGCGCGTAACGTTCGCGTGTCAAATCTGGACACACTGGTCCCACAATGTGTCCTAAGATTCATACATATCGTTTTTCAAGCTGCTGACAACTAGTCTCGATAGGCGAATGATTAGTTTCGTTGATTTTCGTGCGTTAGGTTAGGCGTTCGAATCCCCCCCCCCCCCCACTGTGTTTGAAATTTTAATTATTAATTAAGCGTTAAAAATTACGATTACCAATTAATTATAAGTAGATCCATGTATATCTTAAAAAAAATCATGTTTTATGTGTAAATATATATTTTTCAGGATTCTTTTTTGTAATTTTAAGCGCGATTTTATTGATCACTGAAGAGTAGCATCTACTGCGCACGCAGTCGCACGTACGATTCTTGTTTAGTAAAACGCACTCAACTTCAGTATATTCTACTAAACAAGAATGGTACGCGCGACTGCGTGCACAGTAGAAGCTACTCTTCTGTTTAGTACCTCTAACCCTTGCAAGGGTGGGAGCCGCTAAACATTTTTATCCGTGCAGCCAATAAGTTCGATGGCGCCTTAGAGTCCAACGAATTGAATAAGACAACCAACCTTTTCTCTTGGTTTAACAATGAATAAAACTTGGATTCAACACTACACACTCACTATTCGTTCTTCTTTTATAAGGACAGTGACTACTGTCAAAATGTCAGAAATAAAATTTAAAAACTTCAAGACCGACTAGGACAAAATTACCGTCCACCTATGTATAAAAAACAGTCAAAAACCTACTGAAGGACATCCATCAGGTACACAAAAAGTATAGACTTTGTAGCAAATGACTTTTTGAAATCGTTTTCACCATAGAATACCAATGATAAAATATAATATAGATTTATCAAGTTGGGGGGGGGGGGGGTGATATCCTGTACCCAGATATAAAAGTCGGACTATTGCCGGTGCCTGAGATGGTGGAAGAAATTGAATTGTTAGAAAATTCTATAATAGAAATCCTAATAAATGTGAATTATTAGAAAAAAGGTACATCGCTTCAGAATTCTATCATGCGTTTCCAAATAGTTTGGTAATTTTAGAGAAATATTTTTCACTATATAGTGGCTAGCTTCCTATGTCTTTTGCACATGCTTGCGTTATTTTTAAAGGGCTATTGTCCGTGCAGGAATGGGGCACAGCATATTACGATGGTGTTTATTATTCAGACAGCAAAGAATGGTATGTGTGCCTGTACGTATATATGCAATAGAAGACATGTATATGTGGTACACAAAATACACTGGGATGGTAGTACAGGAGCCAATGGTTGCAATTCTGGTTCATCGTGCCACAGAACATTGTCACTGCTAATGTTTACCCAAGATTTGCATATGTCTGTCTGCCCTATCCATTCCCAGTGTACAGCAATCGCCCTTCATTGCATGCCAGCTTACCCACATGCATACGAAAATGTGCTGGTTTCACGGTACTAAGCTCATCTGCCATGGCCAATTACCTTACCAAAATAGGCTATTGTCTTAAAACAGTCCTCTTACATCAGAGATGCTACTTTATCGAGTTAAGAATCTGTTCTACAAGATACAAGAAATAAAGTTTTTGACATCGCGAAGGATTTTTGATCTTTTAATTATTTAAAATGAATTGTGCAAAAATAATTAGTCAAATGAGAATGAAGTTTTAAGAAAAGAGTCAATGGAAGTTGACTGAGATTTAATTTAAATAAATCTCAATATCTTAGGTGTAGTCTATCTCTTTTTTAAAAGAATGAATTCGAATATATGTATATAATAATGCTAAAATCTCTTGAGGTATTTGCTTATATTATAATAATACTGTAAATCAAATAACTCTTGAAAATGCAAAAAATGTTACATGTAACAATTTAAAAATAAAACTTGTTAAAAAATTTCTAAAATTATATTTAAACTTTATTTAAAAAATAAATGAGAATAGGGAACTAAATATAGAGTGCTAAAAGGATATTGAATTGATTAAAAGATATTTTTCTATATTTTACAGTGAAATAAATGTAAATACTATCTTTTTTAAAGTGATTTTATCTTTGCATTAAATATTTTTTGAAATCAAAATTTTTTTGTCTGAGGTATTTTTTCTAATTTTTAGCTGTTTTTTACCTTATATATAAAATCACATTGATAGAAGAATATACTATTTGTTTATAAGATTGGCTCGGTCTTCAAAGTTTTCAATACAAATATTGTTACTTCTATACTGACCAAACTAATCAATAAATATGTACAAATTAGAATATATTGCAAATCGGTAACTGATTAAGTAAGCCGTATTGCGATTGTAGTAAGTTAATTGAAATTAGTGAGGAACCTCATGCGCGAGTACAAATCCACTTAAACGTTGTAGAGACATGTACAAAACAAAGGCATTCTCACGTGATCGCGTTCGTAGGTGTTGACATTCTCATCCACGGGGCTAAGCTTGAGTGTTGTAATCTATAGAAAGTTTATATCTGTATATGTACGAGGAGGGTACTAGGGCGGAGGACGAACATTAATGCTACCCTGCAGACCGCAGATGTTGCGCCAATTACAAACCTCAACCCTTGGCGTGGCCCGAACTCGGAAGCATAAGCCATTCCAGAGACTCCCGACTTACCACCGCGTTGTCGAGGCTTTCTGTTCCGTTACACTTTCCCTTGAGGGTAAGGATTAGGAGAAAGACAGGCATCCGTATCACCAATAGAAAGCAAATAAAGTGTTTCAAAAAACCATCAGACACTTGTAAATTATTTCACATATATTTGATTATGTTTTGAAGTATGTTTTAGAGTAACAAAAAATGAAGTACATACCTACATGTGTTTTCTTATACAACATCGAATTCATATCTAGATGCCAAAATCATCCTTCAAATTTTTCGAATAATTACTTGAGAAAAATAATTTTCAGTGTAATTCATAATTTAAAAAGCAATAGATACTCTGATTAGATTTAAATAATATCATTAGATTGCAGTGAAATATTGATTTCTTAATGATCATCCCCTGAAACGAGGGTCAATTGCCCTCTGTGGTTGAAATACACAAAAATTTCGGATTTTCACCCAAGTTACAGTTTATTATTTTTGTGAATACTTCAATGAATTGGTTTAATATATACAAAACGTTATATCTTTTTACACTCTGTTTTAGATTCAAAGAAGGTAAACTACGTTTAAGGGCATGTAATACATGAGAAAAATAGAAAATTCTATATGTTTGTGTCCAAAATATATAAAATTTTGTTATCAAAATTTGGGAAATGTTAGAGAAGATAAAAACGGACGTAGATGGACTACTTTTGGCTTTAATAATGTAATCGAATTTTTCGGTATATTTTACTAAAATTGAACTTTTTTTCATTTTCGAAACTGAAAGTAATCTATCGATATCCGTTTTTATCTTTTCCACTATTTCTCAAATTTTGAAAACTATTTTTCATGCAGTCTGGATTCAAACATGTATAAACCTAAAATCAATGAGATTTTCTAATTTCCTAAGTATCACATGCCCTCAATGTACATATTTATGTTCCTAAACAAGTGTAACAATACTGTACTCTGAACGCATGAAGGTTTCCCATTCTGATTGGAAAGAGTAAGTTACTTTTAATCATTTTGGTATAAGCATTATTTGAGGAATTAATTTCTTCTATATACAAATTTTTCCAAATCATTTCAATCGATTATGTCGATAATTAGAAGAGTGTATCACTCACCATGATAACCGAACTCTACCATATCAACTTTATCAACCTGTAATTTAGAATTAACGTCATATATAAGACCAGATGGAATTTTCAATATATACTTGAAAAATTTTTCTGTAAATTTCTTCTATCGCTTATAATATTTTGCAAAAAATTATAGTACATTGTGCATCTAGTCACAAGGCGCACATGATACTTTGTCGAATGATCGCAGAGGAATATTTTACAGTAAGTGCTCAAATGGTATCCTCTCATTTCGATGCACTTGTTGATCCCGTGTAGAAATTTCCCTATCTTTCCTTATTTCAAGTTGGGTTCTAGTGGGGCCCGGACTAGAATTTCCTAATATAGAAGAAACTGGTAGGGGCGCTGTTAGCACCCGATTAGTATTTCTAGGCCATAAAAAACTGACAGGGGCTCTGTCAGGTGCCAGTGAGGGAATCATTGTTTCGCTTAAGTATGAAAAATCTATTTGTATCTGGCGGCGCCCCGACTAGAGAATCCCTACTTGTAATATTTGTGGTTAAGGTTAGATCCATTAGATACAAAATAACCTTTATTCTTTATTCCGATTGAAATTTTGTCTTATCTCAGAAAAATGGAGATTTTCTGAACACGGTATTGGATGAGATCAATACTTAAGAGGAATCAAGCACTTTTAAGAAAACTTTTTTATAATTTTGACTCGAATTCGCATGTAATCATAATAATTATATGCGAGCGTGTGTGTATGTGTGTGTATCTGATTGTGTCGAGGTAGTAACAATAACTAAACATGTAGTTCAATTAACATGGGGTGAATAGTAAAATCAATTGAAGCTTTCATAATAAACATAAGGGGTAGAAGTTAGTACATAAGAGTAGTTAGAAAAATAAACTAATGATAAGTAAATAATTGTACTATTTTATTTTAATAGTACTTCATTAGTTGGAATTACTTATTGCGAACTTGAATGCATAATTT
This sequence comes from Diplolepis rosae, assembly GCA_030998225.1. Classification (NCBI taxonomy): domain Eukaryota; kingdom Metazoa; phylum Arthropoda; class Insecta; order Hymenoptera; family Diplolepididae; genus Diplolepis; species Diplolepis rosae. The sequence goes on along the minus strand of JAPYXD010000338.1, from coordinate 1,019,985 downwards.
CGTTATGAGATAAATTTCTTGATCCAAAAGTTTCATCATATTTTTGGAATTGAAAAAACTCATATTTATTCGATTCTGAACATACGTTGATTTTACACTTCAAAACAAAAATTAAACGAATCATGACCTGTATAAAGTATCCCTAATATACAATAATAAAAATTAATACTTCTAAAATGTATATAAATCTTTTTATTATGTAATGTTCTTTATTTCAAAAATTTGATCTGTTTCTTTCAAAAATATTTTATTTGATAGAAAATCGATTTAATAATTAAAAATCTTAGAAATTTTAATCAGAATCATAAATTGGCATAAAATTTAAAAATTCTCGATTACACCGGGCCCATACACTTCTTACACGGCCCTGCACTAATTGCAGGTTATAAGCGCTATTTTCGTTCTTGTATTCCAAACGTACTTAACTTCAAAAATGCAACTGGGGCGTTTACGAACTACGGAAAGTAAGATAAAAAGTAGTCAAACCTAGTGAGATTTTTTCTCGGTGTACGTGTAACGAAAAAGTACTGTCAATTTACTCAGAAAAAATTTCCTAGCTTAAAAACAGATTTTTTCCTGTGAAAACAGCAAAGTTTCCCTGTACTTTTTCTCTCAGTGACAGAAGCGTTACGTTACCGACGGGACCCTGACTAGTTTTCCACGGTATAGGGCAAACTCGTCAGGGCCACACTAGGCCTCTATCGAAATTTCTACACGGGATCCGAGCATCGAAATATTGCACACAACTGGGATGTGTATGTATGTTATTATTTGTATATAAGCAGTCCTGATTCACCTGATCATGTTATCACGAGTTATTGGCACTTCTTAATAAACTTGTTTTTTTAAATAATTCTATGAATAGAAATCCGCCGACCTAAGGTTTGGCCATTTGGCCAAATTTCATTCACCGAACCTCCTTTACCGATCTAACGACCATTGAATTTACTATTCAGTACTTCCTGCTCAATTGACAAATAATGCGTTGGACAAGCATCATATCATGTTGAAACCACATGTTCTGGCAGACTTCCAAGCTTTGCTCTTTAAGCAATGTTATAAGTTCATTTGTCAACATGTTACGACATTCGTCACTGTTCAAATGACCATCAATAGAATACAGACCGATAAGTTGATCTCTAATTACTCCACATCAAACATTCACGGGCCAAGGATGCTGATGCTCAACTTCGCGCAACCAGTGTGGGTTTTCTACACTCCAATAATGCTTTTTGTGTTGATTAACCCTACCATTGTTCGTGAAAGAAGACTCGTCTTAGAACAGTACTCGAAAAAATAAATTTGAGATCCCTTGTGTCTGCTGAAGCGCCCATTGACAAAATGTCACTCGTCCATGAAGTTCTTGCTGCAGTGAAATATGAAAGGGATGATATTTATTTCGTTTTACTACCTTCCAAACACTAATTAGAGACATCCTGGAATCGCGGCTTAGTTGGTGTGTAATAACATGGGGGTCATGCGTGACTGCAGCTAAAATCGCGACTTCATTATCACCTCCAGTAACTGTTTTTCGATGATTCCTTTGTTTTGCATGCACAGTTCCATCAGTGGTGAACTTTTTGACAACGGCCGGTAAAAAGAAGCGCGTGATCGTGGATTTTGTCAAATATTTGGGGAATAGTTACTTCACCTGGACGTCTCGAACGATGTTCATCTTTTTTGGATGTACGGCCATGTTTAAACTCATTCACCCAAATGTAAGCAGTTGCAAACATAGGAGCGGATGTGCCATGAACTTCATACAAGTCAGCTTCGATCTCATTCGGTGTTAAGGCTTTTAAATAAAGAGTTTTCCAACAGGGACATAACAATTTTATCTATGAATAAAACACAGAAATATTTGAGATATTGAGTTCAAATTTGTTGTGGGTGTAGTGCACACATTTCGACCGGAACGTTGGCAATTTCGCGTTGGATGTTGTCTTTGAGGTCGTCTAAAGTTGCTGGCTTATTAGCATAGACCAGTGACTTGATATGGCCCCATAAAAAGAAATCCATTGGCGTTAGATCGCATGAACGAGGCGGCCATTCGACCAGACCATTTCTCGAGATAACACGTTCACCGAATTTGCCTTTCAATAAATCGATTGTTCGGCGTTTCAAATGATCAAGTGACTTTAGTTCTTGAGTCAATTTAATCTTGAAATCATGTGGACCAAGATCTTTTCGCATAATACACCACAGTGTTGTTTGAGCGATGCCCAATTCTTGAGAACGACGTGGAATCGACTGATTTGCCCCATTTTGAATCGATGCACTTACGGCTGCGATTATTTCTTCGCTTCGAGCAATATGATTAAGGGTGCGTTCATATAAAGATACGAAATTGTTATGTCCCTATTGGAAAACCCTTTATAAGTGTTTAATCACCGCTGGAAACGCACTTTTTTCCATTGCACAAAAGTTTGTTTTGTTCCAATCGACAATAAAAATGAAGCTGTGTGATGAATATAATTGAAACTTTGACAGCTGTCTAGTGAGTAATGAGGCTTACTGAAACCAAACCATTTTCGATACAACGAGCGCCATCTCTTGGATTTTCTAAGGACTTATTGAACGACCCTCGTAATGGTTTAATATATTTTTTACTCGCTATGTAATGTGTTTTACCTTTTTATGAAGGTACTTAACCCTTTCAGGGGCACATTTTTCTGGTGCATCTGCTCCAGATATGATAGTGACTATATGGGTTTTCAGGGTTGCTGATTACGAATCTGTAGTCAGATTTTCAAAATTGAAAATGGCGGATCCAATATGGCGGTCAAAATTTTCAAAAAAAGGCAATTTAATGCTAAGTTTTGGTTATAAGGGTTTTTGGGATCGCTCATTAGGAATCTGAGGTCAGATTTTCAAAATTAAAAATGTCGGATTCAATATGTCGGTCAAAATTTTCGAAAAAAGGCAAATTGATGCTAAATTTTGGTTATAAGGGTTTTTTCAATTGCCTGCGATCTGGCGATCCCGGAAGAAAGGAATGTGATTCAGAAATTTGATCATAAAAAAATGAATAATGAAAGTACGTAATGGTAATGGTACTGTTTCAATGACTCATGTTAGGTCTGTCGTTTGCGAGTGTATCACTTTATTTCGCCGCAATAACACTTTTTACTAATATTCACCTAGCAGTCACGGTAAAAAATGATTAAGACATTTTTCTATGGAAAATAATGAAAACTAAATGGTGAAGAAAAGAATTGTATAACTTTTATCCGCTGTTGTGGGGCCAGAGTAATAGTACGTGTAACATGCACATTGACCATTCAGTGTAAAGAAAGTTACTAGGACCTCAATGATGACATAAGATCTTAGAGTTATAAAGTTGAATAAATATATTCATGAAATTATAAATAATTTTCCCGCAAACAATGTTAAATAAATAAGTAAATTACGAAATATGAACAAAATTTATTATTCGAAATATTTGAAAATTTTTTTTGAAAAAACTAGCGTACGAAAAAATCTGATAAAAATATATATCATAAAATTAAGTGTTTAGAATACGTCAAAAAATCAGCAGAGGCTCACGTTTGCAGGTTACGGAAAAACTGATTTTTTTACGAAAAAAACGTGTTTTTTCGTGTTACTTTTTTATAACAAACAAATATATAAATAAAATAATGCAATTTTTCACCAGATTATAATAACTCAGATTTCCAAGAGTCTAATAAGTGTATATTTGCATAGATAAAGTGCCAAAATCTATCGGAAATATAAAAAAAACTAAGACAAAAAAAGGTGGTTTAGACTTAGAATTTTTAGGGAAAAAATGAAAAACAGGTATTACAACCAAACATAGTCATTTTGAATATTTCAGATATTCAAGTCGTCCCTACGAGTTGATTGATTCTACTTGTACCATCTGAGATAATCGAGTCAACTTTGTAAGATGGTCGAGTCGACTCTCTCGGATGATTCCTTTAAAATTGCACGAACAGGGTCAATATTAAGTCATAATGTTCACAAAACCTTGTTACCAGTTTCTAAAGGGTTAAATTAGTAATTATATTAAAATAAAACTTAAAAGTTTATGAGGAATGTGACAAGAGTTGTTGGCGGCTGGGGTTATGTGGACGCTTCGATGATCATAGAATTTCTATCACATCAAAAAAGTCAATAAAGTTATCCAGATACATATATTTCTGCATATTAATTTATATCATTTGTAAGCTTCTCAGACTATTGTATAATTTACTAATTAATATGTTACCTCTCCTAAACTGGCAACAAGGTTTTAGGAATGTAATGAAATAACATTGTCCCTGTTCATACAATTTTAAATGAATGTTACTGATGTACAAACGAAAACAAAATCGCTTTGTTACGCCTTTTCGTCGTTTCTCGCAAGGATTTCCGTTCCGATTCCCAGAAATGGCTTTAACTTTTTTATTCTTCTCCATTTGCACTGTTATTTTGTTTAATATATTAATTTTGAACTTCAAACATTTTTTCCATTCACAGCTTCACGAAAAATCAGGAAACGATGTAAAATTTCGGCACATGCGCACCAGCGCTTTTCAGAATAAAAAGGTTTATTGAATTTAAATAGTGTCAAATAAAAATTATTATATTAAATAAAAAAATTTCTTCACCTAATTGCACAGTCCTTGAAACAACAACTGATTTTTTGTTGGTAAATTTTCTGTTTTAACACAACACATATACATTACGCGTAAAAAAAATAAATATGTTACACAGAAATACCTTCTCAAACCTTCGTGAAAAAGGAGACAAATTTTTTAAATTGCACTTTACGCTGCCTGCGGGGCTGGTCGATATATCGACCAGCAGTCAGGTTGGGGACTCTACCTGAGATATCCAGTGATTTAATGTATAAATTTTGCTATTTATAAGAGGTCAATTTGCACAGAAATTTCCCCGCAGCTAAAAGGTTAATACAGGTTTCCAATTAGAGGTTTCAGTTTGATTTATAAGAAAAACGCGTGTTTTTTGTGAAAAATAATTTGATTTTTATTTCGTCCAATAGCGGTAGGTTTGCCATTAATAATGAAAAACAATATCATTCATATGGCCTCCACGGCTACGTTTGCAAGACCATACTCTTTAGATGAAATTCCCCATTACATTTCCGGATATTTGGGGCTCTATTTCCGGTTTTTCGAGCCCCAAATGCAACAATTCTGCTCATTAACGTAACCTTTCAAGGTGAAAATGAGTCTCATCACTCATAATGATTTAATTCAAAATTCCAAGGACTCGAAACCGCTCGAATCCTAAAAAGAACGACCGAATTTGGACCAAAAAATTCAGGTTCATTTTCATGCATTTTTGTAGTGAATTTTAACAATTTAAATGCGTTATTGAAGCGTGTATCGCTCCATTTTTATTAATGACATAGTTTTTAGTTGTTATCTGTCAAAAAACGGCAACATTTATTATGACAGCTGCCAAAATAACAGGCTATTTAAAATGAAACCTCTAATTGGAAAACCCTGTATAATCAAGTTACTCCTCCAGGGAGATTAAATTTAAAATCTTGTTTTTACTTATTTATGTCGACAATTCGAGATGATAAAATCGATTCCCTTTGATGATCGAGTCAATCATCTTCTTACAGCCTTTAGGAACGGTCAGTTTGATTATCTAAATGGTTCAAATATAAAGATCTACAGTCAAACATAGTCAGCCTGACTTTCTAGATATTCAAATTGATCTTATATTTTTCTCCGTGTATTATTTGGATAGTTCATAAATAGAGGCAGTACTTAGAGGAGCAGCGGGGCAGGAAAACTCTCAACGTAACAATCTACATAAATATCGAAGTCAGTGATTGAACCTACCTGGAGAAGTACGTTTTGGATTTTACCCGGCCTATACTTGAAGCCCCCTAACCTTCAGTGGATACTTCTATACCAAAAGTTACTCACAAATTCCTGCCATACCTCTCGCATGAGTTTTTGAAAACCTTAATGCGACATTCTTCAGTCTTCGGTGAAGATGAAACATTACGTCAAACTACTACAGGTGTGCAATACAAAATAACACTCCCAGAACCGATACCATTTCGGCACTCACTTCGCCGCTATTCACGAACGAACTCCGGCAAGTGTTACCTCGACTTTGAGCTCAGAAATTTTTCTGAGATGGATAAGCCAAAAATATTTGACACGCGTCTCGTTTTCTTCCGAGTGGGCCTTTGTTTCCACTTGATTAATTTTCGAAAATTGGGTGACGCGCGCTACTACAGCCAGACTTTACGGTTAAAGTTCCAGGTGGGCCGCTTAATCCGCTTGACCATCGGGCTATTGTGATTACAACGAAAAACTGTAGAGTCTAGCTGTAGTAGCATGCGTCGCCAAATTTTCGAAAATTAATCAACTGAAAACAAGGGACCACTTGAGAAAAAGCCGAAACATGTGTCAAATAGTTTTTGCTTATCCACCTCAGAAAAATTTCTGAGCTCAAGTTCAATGATCAACCTAATTTTAAGCTTCAAGACAGAAATTCCATTTCAGCTTGAAAGAAGTGATTAATACATGGCAACTTCAAACATAAAATTGATCAGATTCTCTCTTAAGGTAATTATTGTCCAAATTAAATGTCTCAAGAACTTTATAAAACTTTATGCAAAATGAATTCGTGCACCAAAAATTATTTATGTTAAATCTCAGGCCAATTAACCATCTAGTTTTAGAGAAATTGTCATTTAAAATCAGTTATTTGTATCATTGCTGTAATGGCAGTAATGTGCAACACGAGGCTATTGAACTAGAATTCTATCTTCAGCAATTGACAAAGTCGTAACTTGCATTAATTTTAATACAGTTACATTACACTCGGTTAATCTCATTAACCCATTAACGCCTGAATGGACGTTTTTTCTGCAAACTTTCCGGCCATAAAAAAAATTATGTAGAAAGTTTATAAAAAATCCAGCCAAGGTTTTTCTGAAGTCAAATTTCATCTTCTTTAAGAATCTCGCCATAATTTTTTGATAAAACGTAAGCCTTCATTGTTATTAACAATTTTATTGAAAAAAAAGTGAAATTATCGAGATCGATCACTTTTAAAACCATCGAAACACATGGAAATCGAATTCCAAGAACTGCAGAAATCATTTTTCTTGCGTCCATAGACATAAAACTCGAAGTTCACTTGCTGTTTTTTTGATTTTCAATAACTAGGTGTCATCATGAGATTTAGTTTTCAAAAAAATAAGTTTGGTTGCAGCTTGGATAAAAGTTGAATGGAGACATAGTTGGTTTAAACAAAGTCATACTATGAACTTTTTACATCATTATGGTCAAATGTCAAAATCAGATAAATTATAAATCGCGAAAGCTGTGTCAGAAAGCGCCATCTGCGCAATATTAACAAACAGCAAGTGAACTTCGAGTTTTATGTCTATGGACGCGAGAAAAATGATTTCTGCGGTTTTTGGAATACGATTTCCATATGTTTCGTTGGTTTTAAAAGTGATCGATCTCGATAATTTCACTTTTTTTTCAATAAAATTGTTGATAACAATAAAGGCTTACGTTTTATCGAAAAATTAGGGCAAGATTCTCAAAGAAGACGAAATTTCACTTCAGAAAAATCTTGGCTGGATTTTTTATAAACTTTCTACATAATTTTTTTTATGGCCGGAAAGTTTGCAGGAAAAAACGTCCGTTCAGACGTTAATGGGTTAAGGTAGTACCGTCGTTTATTAAATACCGTAACGATATCAATGAAATTGAATATATCAATTCATATAGGTCTAAAAGTGACTCAAAAAAATTTTTGTAAGGCCAGGGTATGTATGAGATAAGTTATAAGCATTTTAGTTATTACTTATTTAACACGTAGTCTTATGAAAAATCGAGTTTCCAGTACAGTTATCCTCAAACTGTAAAAAAACTACCGTACAGATTTGAACAAAAAAAGAGGAAATATAAAATGGGTATCCGCAGAGCATTTTTAGACCTTGGACGTATTGATTAACTACGTGTGATGATAGGAAATGAGCGATGAAATATTAAAAATGACTTGTAAGACATGTTCCGGTACATGTTTTCTATTTTTGTATTGACCCACAGTAATAAACCTATGATGATTGAATTGGCATGGGGTCAGTTCGTTTTTTTCCAATTTTTTAGGTGGTGGAAACCATAAAAATGACGTTCAGCAACGGAAGACGGCCATGACTCAGTAGATGTGTCAAAGTCGCAAAATAGGTTAGGCGCGCGCTCTATTTGAAATTCCACGTGCTGCATACAAGTATATACGCAATTGAAGGTTTTGTGGATTTAGAAATATTAAGAAAACAGTTAATGATAAATAGTTTTAGTTACTTCTCTATATAATAACAATTTCAAAGATTACATATAATGCACTTATTAACATACTTATACAGATCGAACGAAGTAATATAAATAAAAGTATTTCAGTTTACAAACTCACATTTCCACGCAGCCCAAATAAGCATACATACAAGTTCGGCGTTGGTCTGCTATAATAAGAGAGCGAGTCTCCCGATACCCACTTCCGTGGGTCGCGACGTTGCTACGTCTACCTACTCACCGAATTAAACGAGAGAGTGTGTATGCTTGACTAGCGTAGTGGCGACGGTACTTCCATAAGGTAAACGTACAAGTTTGTGGACAAGTAAGATATGCAGGAATGATAGATCGGAAATAAAATAAATTCAATATGTGTTTGAGATGTAAAAAGAATTTTCATGTGATACGTGTTCATTGAAGTTGTGAAAAATACTTTTATACAACACAAGCATGTTTTTCTCGCTTTTTGACGCGTATTTTGCGGGCATAAAGTTTGTCACAGTGGGTCCACTCATATAGGAGAAAAGGGTAACGAATTATAATGTTTTCTATCAGCAAGTGGTGGCGCTATTGTCGCTACCAATGTTATTTTTGAACTGTTGTAACCATAGCAATTATATCATTGCCGGTTGAAATAATACAGCCGATGCTCATTTTACTCAATTACCGTTCGAAGCACCTCAAGCGTCGGTGATATATTTATACATTTCAGGTTAACCCACTGACGTATTGTGATGCCCTATCGTCGACAACGTTTTACTCAACTCCTTACTATTTCTCATGTAACGCTTATTGACATTCACTTTGGGTGAATTAGGTATTTATCAAATTCATTTTACCCGAATAGGATTTAATAAATGTTCAAATGTCCTTAAGTCCCAAGTTTAATCGACAGAGTTGAGTAAAATTACTTCAACTATTTTTCTCCGTGTAATAGTACAGTATTTAACTGTTCATTGTGATTCATATTTAAAAATTCTTGTTGTATTTGTATTCTTTCACAAATTATTTTCAACTTTAAATCATTTAAATTTATGAAATGGATTTCATACAATATATTTCGAAATTTTCCGCTCTTTAGAATACATCGATTTGGGTGGCGGAGGGGGGGGGGGTTCTTTTGCATTGATATTAGTTCTTGCTATCAAAACTTGGCAGCACTGGTGCTCATTTTCACTTTTTTAAGTATCCTCCTAAAATACATGGTAGTGGCCGCACTGTGAAGTTTGTCATTTAAGCCCTAGGGCGTAAATAGGGATGCATTGCTTAAAAGTAGTCATTTAAGCACCACCCCCCCCCCCCTATTTACGCCCGCAGGGTTTAAATGACAAACTTTACAAAAAGCGAGAAAAACATGCTTTTTTTGTATAAAGTACCGTGTACAACACGGGGGTAAGATCGTTTAAAATCTCGTGCGATGTTTACTGTTCTCGGCTTCGGCTCGCTATGTAAACATCGCACTCGCCTTAAATGATCAACTTTACCCCCTTGTTGTACAATGTACTATTATATGCTTCTTTGAAGGCTTGTATTATTTAATATGCATTTTTTCCTCAAGTAGTGTCGCTGCACCAGTTTGTGGACACTAAACTTTTTTCAGCTCCAGTTTGTGAACAATGGATGTACCAGTTTGTGGACACTCAATTTACCTCCGAATTTGTTAGCCTCGATTCATATAAACTTGCATGATGTTTTAATGGAAACAATCACTTCATTATTGATAATTTCGTCCTTTTTTAATGAATTTACATCTTATAATAAAGTTTAGGAGTATATCAAATTTTTCTGTATTAAATAGTCCTAGATTTTTATGAAAAGCGACAAATTTTTCGCATGGAAATCAATTAGAACTTTAGAAATATTATAAAAAAACTATTGAACTCTGTATCTTTGCAATTGTTTATTATCATATTCAAAAAGTGTAAGATGAAAAGTTTTGCTTATAAGTACATTTTACTTATTTTTTGAGGCTATAATCGATAAAAAATTTATTCACAATCGGAGAATCGTTAATTAACTAATAATTTACTGAATAAACCTAAATACAGAGATAAAACACGTTAGAATTGATTTTTTCACATGACTGTCCACAAACAGGTACATTCACGTATTTTCTGTACTAGTTTGTAGACTGCTGTATTTAACAATAAATGATAAAAAATTAAGACTTTTTAGCGACGCTCGTGTAAAATATAAACAGCCTTGATTTATTAAAACCTTTTTTTATTAACTTACCTTGACTTTAGTGCGTTTCCCATAAACAAACGTAAGCCTTCGGTCATAACAGTTTCTACTAAGATGGAGGCGATTTCATTGTTACCACTATGCTGACAGTGAGACTTTCATAAAAAAAGGCGGTTTATTTTTAAAATATTCAAATTTAACATCGACAACTCATATCAATCTTATTTCTTATTATTTCAGGATAATGTTCATAAAGGTTATGGTAAGGTTTTTTATCATTTGACATATTAATGGAGAAAAATATGAACAAGTGTCCCCGAACTGGTACGTGTTCACAAACTAGTACGTTTACCTCACCTGTGGCAACGTCGCACATGTAAACAGTTGAAAAAGGTTTATAGGTGTGGAATTGGTTAAATATGCTAGATTTATGTTTACACGCATTACCATCGACCAGATGATTACTCAGGCTACGTTACGATTGTTTACTGTATATACGCCATACGACGTTGACACATTCAAAAGTTCTTTTTCACTACGTGAAACGTATTCTTAACAATTTTACTTATAATTTTCAAAATTCTTCCGTATGTCGATATTTTACGAGAGGCATCATTTATATTTTAAGCCTAATAATAAAAAACAGTAATTTTTCATAAAAAATGTCTTTATTGTTTTTCAAAGTATTCTCCTTTATGATCTATACACTTTTGCATGCGTTCGAACATTTCTTAAGCATTTGTTTGCGCCAATCGACTCTTGCATCTCTTTGAGCTTCTGTCAAATTATGTGGGATCCAACGAAAACAAATATTTTTCACAGCTAAATGTTTATGCAATATTTTATATCAGCGTTTCACATTGGCATAGAATGGGGCTTCATCGCCAAAAGTAGAAATAAGTTGATCGATGCATCCTTGTCTTGATAATCCACGTCGAAATTCGTAATAAATAATCGCACGAAAATTTTCACGAGTTAGTTCCATTTTTTGGTGAGACACAATTTTCAAGTCACTGTAAGCAACACAAATAACGCTCAAATGAAAAAACGTTCTAAAGATGGTTATGGTAAAAAATTTCAAACTTTCCAGTGCAAATGTCAGATGACACCTGAGAACACTCAGTGTTGCCAAGGCTCAAAATATAAATAGTGTCCCTGGTATAACCATAAGAATTATTATTTCCAGTATTACGACTTTAGAAGACGGATTTACATGCGTATTTATGTTTATATTAAAATAGGATACGTGGATCTTCGCTTGTCCTGCATAGTTGGGCAATAACTACCTCAAAAGTATTTTTTATGAGTTTAATTGCATACTATAGTATTTGGGTCCTTTACAGAATCATAAATTTTCGCAGAAATGATAAAAGTGAGCAGCATAAATGTTTTGAGCTATAGGATTTACAAAGGTCACCTACTTGAACGATAATTTTATTATTCTTCATATAAAAGGGGTTAATTAATTTGAAATACACTTTAATGTTCAGGCTTTATAATAAACATTAAAAACTCAGATCGAGTCTTTACAGCAATGTATATTTCTAGGGTTTGTCTTAGACAGAAAAGAATTTTATAATAATTTATCAGAAAATAAAATGTAGAACGTTAGGGAACCTTTGGGCCATTCAATTCTGGTATTCGATTTGATCTCAAAGCTAATGATTCATGAATCTAATAGAAAATGGTTGTTTGTTTCTACAGGGAGACACACTCGCTATTGGCGACACTTGCCTTGATAGAAGAACGGTTTTATCAGGCAAAAATTCAACGCATAAGAAAGGATGGAGGTTATTTGACAAGCGGTAGACTGGATTATTAAATCTATAATTTTCGACAGGTTTTACCATAAACCAGTTAATTATTAATAAACCTTGTTGTCACAATTTTTCAGTAAACGAAATGCATTGTCTTCAACATACAACTAGCATATAATTTAATTAACTTCATTGGTGATTGTGCGAACTGCCTCGTCCGAATAGATTACATCTATCGTACTAAAAGTAAATTCATTCAAACCAGACCCCACTATAAAAACGTTAAAATATGTAAACAACGTAAGTTTTATTAGAACTACAATTAAACTTCACTACAGATTAGTTTGTTCAATCGTTCAAGTATTTAATCCTTTCATTTAGGTTATTTTTTATTATTAAACGCCCTTAGCTAATCTAATTTTTTCAGTGATCTTATAAAATAAAACATTACAGAATGCAGTATGAAGATTGCCATTGATTGAATAGGATGCAAGTTACTTAAATCTGCTTCCTCTAATCTGATAGAGCCCTTTTGCGAAGCAGTAGAGTGTGTGAGACAGAAAGAAAGGATCAGGTAGAAAGAGAAAGTAATAGAGAGTGGAATACTGTGAGACTGATATTATTCTTGGGTCTTCCTCGCTGGAGCATTATTAGTTCTGGCGTGTTAGCATACATGAAATATTGATGTTACATCTCCCTCCTGGACGAAGTTACCAGTCCCAGGCTCTGTTATGAACAAACTTGTACTCTTCTCTCTCACCTCTAACCACTACTCACTTTCATCTCTCTTACTCTCTTCTCCTTTAGGCGCCTGATTGCCTTAAAGCCACTCTTAAAGCCGTAACAGCCCTCGACAATTTTAGACGTAACTCTTGCTAATTAACCCCGAAGCCAGGCGCGAGAAGTTATGACTATCTTGCTCCCAGGTAAAGGGTTCTTCTCAACTTGACAGTTGCGAAGACAACGTTTTACGGCTTGATCTCAATTTATATTCCTACGTTTTACACCCATGAAAAAATGTATATACGTAATAACCTTCCTTTACAAGTATATGAGAACAATTTTGTGTACAATGTTTATTGAATTTAATATACATAATATATACATAAACATGGTAAATAAAGTCATCTTCACATAACTGTAATGCAAGCTCTATACAATGTATTCAACTGCATGTCTATTAATTTAGAGAACTAAATAGTTTGTATTTTTATTTCAGATCAAAAATTCATGTTTAATTCACTCTTATTGTATGTTTTTTTTATCGCCAGGAAACTTAATTAATTTTCTACTCTCAACACAGTTCCAAATAAACTTGATAAAATGATTATGTATGACTTTATTACTACCAGGCCTGGCTTGTATGATATATTGCAATATAGTAATGAAGCAACTTTTTAATTACGCAAAATTCGATAGTCAGTGGTACTCGAGATTTCAAGCACACGATCCATCCAATTACACAGTGTCAGCCTTATTAAGTCAACGTTCCCAAATCAAGCAAATCATTTCAACAGCAAATGTATACTAAATTCAAGCGTAGAATGTTTCGGAATGTTATCTTTTTTTTATAGGAATGCATATAATGAGCTGCAAAATAAATGTAACTTCTAGCGTCAATGACACATTATGACAATCACATATTAATAACAAATAAAATATTTCCTGATATTTAAGTTCAAATTGTCGCTACACTTAAATTATATAATAAGGAACTTACAAAAAGTAGTAGTGGGAATAAAATCTTTGGCCTACCCTTTTTTTTTTCATTGTGAATTGTCAGAGAGCTTGGGTTCCCATACACAGAATTATTCATTTCGGTGAGAACCTCTGAATCTGAAACATTGCGAAAGTGCTTTTTAGTTATTGAATATATATATTCTAATCTCGAGTTTACTTATTCTCTAAAAATATTCATTAGGATCAATCGAAAATTGTTGATTCCGTTTAATAAAAAGTAGCATGCTAAATGTGGATGAACAAGAAAAGAGCAGAAACTGTGACTTTTTATACTTAAGAATAGCATTGATTGAAAGCGTGAATTTCGATTATTTTATTAGTGTTGACCAATCCTCGTTTTATATAATGAAATGTTTGTGGCAATAGTTATATATCATTACCTTGCAAGAATACTTATTCTCCAGAATTATGTGTCATATTTGTGATAGGTGTGCACATATATTTGAAGTTATGTTAGGCTAGATTTTAGAATACTTATATGTGTTAAATGTGTTACATAGTCGTTTAATAAAATACGCTTTTAGAATTCTGTAAACATTCTATTTTGTACATAAACCTTAAGAACATAAATAGTTTAACAGATAGATTATTTGTACTTAATTAAATCATATGGCACTACTGGATAATGATAAGTTAGCTCTCTGCTGATCTGTCTTTTTTATCTGTGAAGATCTCGGTAAAAAAACATGTATCCCAATGAAAACAGTTAAATGTCTAGGCCATTACTAATTCTAATTCTAATTCTCGTCACATTTTACTTTATTACTTCTGAAAAGGTAAAAATGCAGTGCAAGCTCGGGGAAAGTTGTATGATGTTTATAGTGAAAAATCATTAACAGAACAACAGTGCCAGAATTGGTTTGCTCATTTCCGTTCCAAAGATTTGTACCTCAAAGATGTACCACGCTCTGGACGCCCAACTGAAGTTGACGGCGACAAAATAAAAGCAATGATAGAAAATAACCGGCGTAGTACGACACGTGAAACCGCAGAGAAGCTTAACATATCACATACATGCGTTCAAAGACATTTAAAACAACTTGGTTACGTTGATAAACTCGATATTTGGGTTCCTCCCAAATTGAACAAAATTCAACTCATCAAACGAATTTCCATTTGCGACTCACTGCTGAAACGTATAGCGAAACTGATCCATTTTAAAGCGAATCATAACGGGCGAAGAAAAATGGCTTGTTTACGATAACGTCGTGCGAAAAAGATCATGGAGCAAGTGAGATGAGCCTGCACAATCGACATCAAAAGCCGATATTCATCAAAAGAAGGTTATGGTGAGTGTTTGGTGGAATTTAAAAGGTATTATTTATTTTGAGCTGTTCCCAAGGAACCAAACTATCAATTCGAGTGTCTACTGTCACCAGCTAATGAAGCTAGGCTAGAACATTCCATCAAGATAACGCCAGACCACATACATCTTTGGTCACTCGCAAGAAATTATTGGAGTTAGGCTGGGAAGTGATACCTCATCCATCGTATAGTCCTGACCTTGCATCATCCGATTATTATTTATTCCGTTCACTTTAAAACTATTTGAATGGAAAGACATTCGATTCAAATGAGGCTGTCAAAAATGAGTTGATTCAGTTTTTTGCTTCTAAGAACCAAACTTTCTACGAAAGCGGAATTATGAAGCTGACTGAAAGATGGCAAAAGGTCATCGAACAAAAAGGTCAATAAATAATTGATTAATGTTTGTTATTTGTATTAATAAATTTGCTTTGAAAATTATTGACGCCTTGTTTTAGAATTACGCACTTATCGAATTTATTTTAATCGACAAGGATTTAAAAAATGTTGAAATATGTCTCAAGTTTAGCCGACAGAGTCAAGTAAAATTTTTCGAACTATTTTTCTCCGTGTATAATCTTATGAAACGCAGTGTAACAATATTTCATCCTAGTCATCATCGCTATGTTTATTAATTACATCTGGTACGTTCTCAATAATAATTAATTTACTTAGTATTCGTCAATTTTCGTTTCTTGCCTCTTTTAGGTAAAAACTTTATTTTAAAAATCTGCAATTTATTTTTTCATTTTTACAAGTCTCGTTCAACTGACAATTTCTTACCATAAATGTGACGTCTCAAGACACATATTGTAGAATTTTTTCTCATTTTTAAAAAATGTGGACATGCTTGGGCCCGAACCACGGCAGTTATAGAATTTTTCAGAGTTCATTAATTGTAATGATACTGTAAAACATTTTTTTAAAAATTTAATCATAATTTATCTATTTAATCAATTTAAACTTTTCAGTATATTTTACTGAAGCTATAATAGTTTTTTAATATTCTGATATTATGAAACATGAAAAATGCATTTTATACATGTATTAAAAATTTATAAAATAAAATAAAGTTATGAATAATTTTATTAACTTCTGCCATAGACTGCTATTTTTAAGCAGATTTCACTTCTAATGAATACGGCAATCTTTTTCAAATATTTGATCATATATATTTTGACCCAAAAAGAAATTGTAATCTTCAACTCTAAAATACCATAAACCCATTAGAATTCTCTCTTTTAAAATAAATAGCATAAGATAATATCTGTGAACACGTAGAATGGTGCGTGGTATAGGAATCAGCCCACAACTTAATTATCGCATCTTTAGTAAATTATCGGCATATGCGCAGATTTTAGGTCAGGCTGGCGATAGGTAATATGGTTTGACAACGATAATGAGTTTCCAATGCTCTCATGTTGTGCTATACCTAATGCAGCTAATCATAGATTCAGTAGACAACCAAAATTGCAATGATTTTATTGTTTGAAGGTGATTAAAGCATGATGTGGTAGATTTTCCTATAGGTTTTTGTAGCTTTTAGCAGCATTTAGGAACTCACCTTTCTTGGGTAGATCGGTAGTGGGCGGACTTGGACTCGTACTTGGAGGGGGTGATTCTGGAACAAAAGAAATTAGTTTTTATTTTTAATTAAAGTTTATCCGCTGTAGGCACGTGTATACAAAAAATAGGGAGTGGAGAAGAAAGAGTGACTGCAGAGAAAAGCAGGGATGTTATGAATCGCGCCACCTGTTACTAACTTCGGCATAGAACGTATTAGATAGCAGACATCTAGCCTGCTGGCCATGCGACTAGACAAACTCCAGATAATATTTTATCCGGTACCTACTAGTAACCCGCACCCAACATGAATTTACTTGAATAATTATTCCCAATTTCATCATTCGTCCTCGTTCGCCAACCCACGCCTGGACGATTTCACGACTGAGAGCGCGATGGACTTCATTACTCAACCCACTCGATTCCTCAATTTCGACAAATTTCACATGCCCTAGAATTTTCTCACCAATGGGATTCTTCCGTCTTCTCTGGCTAATGACGCTTATTGCAGAATATTAGAGTTTTTCTACGATATAGTAATAGATATTCCATCATTAAAATTTTTTGCATTTGAGTGAGTATGCCGACTGTATAATAAAAATAAAGATACAGGGAGAAAACGTTTGAGGTATGAAAACAAAAATACTCGGACGAGCGACAGACCTACAAGTTACAAAATATCTTACATTATAGGATATTTGTTAAGTGATTAATTGGGTATGTTTTCTGTAATGAACGATAACATTTACTCCCTAGTTTGTCAACATAGATCGATCAGAGCGATATTAAGATTGCCAAATAAAGTCAACTTTATGAATAAGGCAATTATAATTATATAAAATTAGCAATTATATAAAATAAGGCAACAATTTCCGCTAATTTTCGCTCGACCACGCTGGAGCGCTACCCCCACTCTCGCGCTAACCTCGGAATGCGTTTCCAACACCAGCAATAAGGGCACCGTGAGAAATGGCGATTTTCACGTTCTTCAGTCTTTAGAAAAATTCATTCAAGATTAATATTAATATAATTAATAGGCATAGTCGAGGCGTAGTCGAGGCGCAGCTGAGGCGAAGCCGAGATGAAACTGAGGCGCGATCAGTCCTGCGAGCATTTTAAGTGAGTCTCGTAATTACCCGAATTGTGTGCATTGTCTCATATTCTATTTTATGTGACTTCGGCGCATTTACGAGTTTTCATGCGTACACTCGAATCCAATCTGAAAAGGTCGAAATTGCCGTGATTATCGCCCATCTCACTTGACATTTCGCGAATACTTCCGGTCATTTTGATTTTCTCGATCTTGTGTAGTAGTAGCGTATTGTAATAGACGCATGCGCAGTTCAAATGTACAATACTTTGTCAGTACGGTGCCAACGCTATACGAAGAAGAAGAAGAATAAGAAGATTACGCTCGTTGTATCGTAATAGGCGCATGCGCTGTTCAATTTTTACATTAAATTCTTCTGTAGGGTAATACGCAACATTACGTTACTCTCAACTGTAGCGTAAAACGAGTTTACGCGCCGGAGGCACATAAAATTATTGTACAAGCAATTCAAAAAGGGCTTTGCTTAGAGATCAACAAGAACATTCATTATAGGTTCATCTACAAGAGGATGCCATAAAATGCGTATATTTCGGAATCCGGTACAATTTTTATAAGATGCAACCTATGTCTTCAAGATTATGCCCAAAACTAAGAGAGTCTCAACAAGAGCATGCTGAAAATGCGAGTCTGTCATGCCCCTCAAGTAACTGCTATTTATACCATTGAGTTATAATATGACTATCGCCTTGATAATATTAATTCATTATTTTTACAGATCTTTAGCAGATCAGTTGCTCGTGGTTTAATGTATTATCGAGACTCATGGAAAGAAGAAGCGAAAAACGAATCACTTAATCCAGATGATTTCATCCGTCCACAAACCGCGGAGAAACTAAGGATGACTGAAATCAACATTAGATTTATCGGAATATGCACTCCAGAATTTAAAGATGAAAAAGGTCTTTACAGGCAGAATAAATCAAATTTTTTTAGAAGTCCTTGATTCGCGCGTCAAAATATTTTATATATAAAATTCCATACACTTAGTCTTCCAATTATCAAATCATTTAAAACATAGTTTTTTTTATAAATGTAATAAGTTTTATAATTTTTATTTACTTGACTATATTTTAAGAATTTTGTACCTGTGCGTGTGTTTTTATTCACGAATTATGGTTGCAATCACATCGCAGAAGAGTATATATTTTTTTAAAATTTTAAATTATATAAAAGAACTTATAATTATACAAATAATCTTCATAAATTTCATATATTACGCCTGTATATTTTCATTCTTTTCTCGCATCAATTCAAAGTCCAGGAATATCCAGGCATAGTTGCTACAAAACTAACAGTGTATATTCTATTCAATAAAACCTTACAAAATAATAATTAAATTCTAGGGTTTTCGAAATTTTTCAATCCACTTTTTCGAACTTCATTATTTTTTTTATTAGAGATTCTTTGAAACAGTCTGACTACTTGGAGGAACGAATGACCATCTTATCAAACCTACATTCCTTCAAATATATAAAATCCTAACACCAGATTCTTCGGCAATTATAAAAACCAGTTGCTAGGATTTTCACACAAAACCAAGTAGAACAGCAACAGATTCAACATCCAAATAAACATCTCTTCAACTTCACAAAAAATGTGGAAGAAGCCTTTTCTAAACATTGTAAGTAGAGCAATGTTTCTGAATTAGTTGTAAATGAGATTACAGCTCTATAAACGGGCAACTTCCCAGTTGCCTGAAGGTTGCCATATAAACGGGTTTATCCCAAGTTGAGAGAGGGGTACTCTATGTACGCGTTCATCCCCATGAATGGGGAAGGATGTATTTATGGTAACGCCGCGTGATTGGAACAAATGTCGTTTGAATGCTATGAGTGAACTGGTGCATGGAACCTCTTGAGAGGACACTTCAATACTCTGCAGCTTACGATTAAGAACAATCCAACTGATCGTTCCCGTAAGGCATCCCACTGGCCTGGCTCTGTCGAGGTGATGTGCCATGCGGGATCAGGAGCCGGCACTTTCGGGACCTTGATCAGGTAGTGCGTATTGAACACAGATGTTCTTGTCTGTAATGCCCCGAGCGAGTCTGGCTCATCCGTGTTTACCGGGACCGGCTGAGTGGAGGTTGGGCTTCAGGGAGCTTGGATAGGGCTGCGGTCTGAGGGTACACCCGTTCCTGACTACTCCGACCCGCTCCTCTACGCACAATGCGCTGCTAAAAATATCTGGATTCCAAAAAGATAAAACACCCCGATTACCACCAAAACGAGAGTTGGAGAGGCTGCCGAGGTTTTTGAAGCCTCTTTAATACTGACAAATGTTTACTGAAAAGCGGGGTGGAAATCCAGAAGAGATTGGAATCCCACCCCGCCACGGAAAAAATGGGGATCTTCTGTAAACTACGTTTGGCGTCTCTGGGAGATACCCTAAAAGGCCAGGCGAAGGGTGAAAAAAGGGCAGCCTCCCAGCCCTCAGGAAAAAACTCCTAATAGCAGGAAGGGCGGCCAGTGACCCTAGAATGCCCAGGTGACCAAGAGTCAGGCCCCAAAAAAAGAAGGGGACTGGCAAGTGGACACAAAGCGGGGCGAAAAAAAAAGAAGAAAAGTAACAAAAAAACGGAAAAGAAGGCGAAGGACCCTGTGCACAGGGCATGGCTGTTTCAACGCGTACCTAAAACGCTTCAAGAAGAGAGACAAGGAGACGTGTTGCTACTGCGATTCCCCTGTGAATAATGCAGAGCAAGCACTTTTCGTCTGTGCCAAGTGGCGCGTGGCAAGGGAGACTGTTGGTCAGGCAGTGGGTGCGAAGATCACTCTTGACACGATGGTCTCTCCAGGCCTACCCGACTCTGTGTAGTAGAAATGGCCAATGAGTGAGCTTAGGGAGGGCAGAGAGGGCGGTAGATTAGTTATAAAAGTGGTGGTAGGTGGCGCCAGATGTTTTCTGGTGAGGGACGAAGAGAGGAAAGGCTTGTTGTGCTTGCATGTTACTTGTCTCTGATTATTATATTTGCAAATAAGTAACAAAATGTATTTGTGTTGACGTTTGTATACATTGATGGTTTAAATGTGTGGAATGAAATTTTTAATTGAATATAAATTAAATAATTAATACAAAATCTAGGCAATATTAAATAGAAAATACGTAAAAATTATTACAGATATTTTTTCATATTTTCTTTGTGATTTTTCCAGAATCTCGCATCAATTTTTCAATTTATTGTCGATTACAAATTTTATTCACATTCTCAAAAAGCAACTTATAAAAAAGGTATCCATATATGAAATTTAGAAACTATGTATATAAGAGTCTTTTATATA
Source organism: Diplolepis rosae (assembly GCA_030998225.1). Taxonomy (NCBI): domain Eukaryota; kingdom Metazoa; phylum Arthropoda; class Insecta; order Hymenoptera; family Diplolepididae; genus Diplolepis; species Diplolepis rosae. Next base: position 998,744 of record JAPYXD010000338.1, on the reverse strand, counting down.
AGTTGATTTTTGAGAATGTGAATAAAATTTGTAATCGACTATAAATTGAAAAATTGATGCGAGGTCCTGGAAATATCACACAGAAAATATTAAAAATATCTGTAACACTTTTTACGTTTTTTCTATTTTATATTGCCTAGATTTTGTATTAATTCTTTAATTTATATTAAATTGAAAATTTTATTTCACACATTCAAACCATCAATGTATACATGCATGCGAACTAATACATGTGCACAAAGTCTTAGTTGCAAAAGTGTTGGTAGGTGGCGTGGAATTCCGCCATTTCTATTACACACAGTCGGGTAGGCCTGGGTCTCTCTGATGCTCTAGTCTGAACGGATCTGGACGCTCATCGAGTAGTGATTCGATGAGCGTCCAGATTCATCATCAATGTGACGAATGCGTCACACTGATGATGAAGATAAGGAAGCTCGATGGGCTTCGGGAGCGAAACAACGGGGAGGGCCAGTAGAAATCGCATCTGGGCCTACACCCTTGGTCGCAAGTCCCGGACGACTATAAGCCGGAACCAATCGCCCGTGAAGTTTAAAGCTGAAAGGTCGTTCCGTGGGCGGTGTATTGGTTCGAGAGAGGGGGTTTTTGGTTTTAACAGGTAAGCATAGCCTCGACCTAGGAGAGTCCTGTACTACGTCTATAAAAGATTTCGCCATTTTTCCTTCTCACTCCAAAAAAATACCCACATTGTAATATTTTCAATATATTTGATTCAACATTGAAATCCCAAAGTTTGATAAGAAAGTTTCACGTATTGTACATTACTTGTAGACAAACACGTGTAGAAACCTAAAATCAATAAAGATTGCTAATTTTTCAAGTATCACATGCCTTTAAAAAATATTCAAAACTTTCTGGATTAATGTTTCGTATAAAAAATATGATAAGACAGTTTTGATTCGCCTCGGAATTCGTTGTCAAAGGATAAAGTCAAAGCCCGAAGTTGCTAGTAACAACGCCATTACAGAATTGGAAGAAAGCAATGAAAACTTTTCGAAGCCACCAAGTTAACTATTGTGACAAGGACGCTCGTATAGATGCACAAAGTTGTCAACTTATTTCAAAAAAGAAATAACAGGACATAGTAAGCGAGGTCGACAAAAACCAAAAAAAGATGCAGATTGGTAATCAAAAGAAACTATTGCCAATCACACGTGCTGTTCTCGTCTGTGGTAGGCAAGAGATTGCCCTAAGAAGTCATTAAGATCAGGGTATACTTTTAGAAAAAATTCCAGTAGAAAATGATGAAAACTTCAGAGCTTTGCTACGATTCGCTTTGGAAAGTAACAACGGTGTTTTGAAACCCCATCTGGAGACAGCTAGTAAAAATGCAACGTACTTGAGTCCACATATCCAAAATGAAATCATCGAAGCTGCAGGCAAAATCACAGTATCGAACTTGGTGTTGAAACTTAATATTTTATTTTGTATCTTAGGCTATTTATGGCGTACCTGACTGTGCAATACCTTAGGATAATTGTACATCTTGGCAGCATATTGCTTTAATCCTCAGTATATTGACAGAAAGATTAGCCTCTTTCTTTGGAACTACGACGAATTTTGTACCCTTATGCGTTTATAGTAAACTTTCTACCTTTATGAATCTGTTTTCTAAATTCCCTTTCAAGTTATTCTGTGAACCTACGATTTAATAGCTTATTGTTACCATCTTCACACCCCCTAAATGTTAACGCCACCCGAGTTGATCGGTCCTTCCTCGTTGTATCACAATCTCCGAGTGGGTTTACCCTGATCGGCTGAAATCGGCTCGCAATACCTTCGGGCCGTTAAATTTCTCTTCGTTCGTTTAAGTCTCCTCAGCATAAACCATGTAAATTCACGTCTAGTTATATTAAATTACGTTTTAACAATAATAACGTATCCGTTCTCATTTTCAGCCTACATCATTACATCAAATAGTTTAAGTCTCCAAATTCTAATGCTTTTGGAGAAAGACACGACTCTTCGGATATTCAACCTCCGGGTCAGCAGTACGGCCTCACATCACAACACTTGGTAAAACGCGTCAACAAGTCTTGATGTTACCTGAGCGGTCAAGGTGCTTCTACATATTTTTATGATTCAGTTTCAATGAATTCATAAGATGTTTTTGGAGTTTTTTTTTTTTTGAAGTTTTTTATCATATTCTCCATAACATAATCTTGAAATATTAGTGAATTTTTATCAGTATAGTATATTATTTTGTGTGCGAAAATGTCGAATTTTGAGCCGAATAAGTGTCATTTTCGGGAACTTTTGATTTACTTCTTCAATTTGAAGAAATTTGCAGCTGTGATGCATCGATTGCTTGTAGAAACATATGGTGAGGCTACTTTAAGTGAGAGAAGTTGTCGTGAGTGGTTTCATAAGTTTAAGAACGGTGAATTTGACATGGAAGACAAAGAACGTAGCAAAAGGCCGAAAGTGTACGAAGACGCGGAATTGGAAGCATTATTGGATCAAGATTCAAGCCAAACGCAAGGAGAACAATACAATGGACAATACTGTGAATAAAACATAAGGTTTCATTCTTTCACAATAAATGCCCAATTTTTATTGGGTTTATACATTGAAAACCGAACTTTTTTAAATGAAGATATGTTAATGCTTTATTTTTATTAATTAATGAATTTACATGTTATTCAAAACATTGTCAATCGCTTGCGATCACTTTTTCCTACATTTCTAGTAGCAAATGAATTCCACGTCAGAAAAAGGCTTCGTCCTTTGAGGCCAAGAACGAATCAAGCCAATTTTTGATACCTTGCTCAGAAGTAAAGCGTATTCCAGTGAGGGCGTTTTGCATCGAACGAAATGAATGGTAGTCGGATGGCGCCAAGTTTGGTGAATATGGCGAGTGAGGTAAAACTTCTCAGCCACTATTCTCCAGGTATTTTTTGACCGGTATAGCAACGTGTGGTCCAGCATTGTCATGATGGAAAATTACAGACTCGTGCCTGGTCGCATATTCCGGCCGTTTTTCTGTCAATGCTCGCTTCAAACGAATTTATTGTTGTCGGTAAAGCTGTCCCGTAATGATTTGACCTGATTTCAGCAACTCGTAGTGGATCGGTCCCTCCTGATCCCACCAAATACTGAGCATTACCTTAGAGCCGTGTATATTCAGCTTTGACATCGATGTTTCTGGTTGGCCAGGCTTCACATACAATTTCTTACCCTTCAGGTTATCATAATGTATCCATTTTGCGTCGCCAGTAATAATTCGATGCAAAAACGACTTTCTTTTGTAGCGTTCGAGGTGCATTTCAGACATGCAAAATCGCATTTCGACATCTCTTGGCTTCAGTTCGTGTGGTACCCAATTTCCTACCTTCTGGATGAACCCTAACGCTTTCAAACGCCTGGAAATGGTTGCCTGTGTCACGCCTAGTGCTTTTGCGAGCTCATATTGCGTTTTGTACGAGTCTTTACTGAGGAGGGTCTCTAATTCATCTTTGTGCCTTTGAAAGCTGACCGATGGAACTTCAAAATGACATATATGTCATTGGAGTGTTACAGCGCATGTGTTAGTGGGGCCATCTGTTGTAAAAGTTCGGTTTTCAATGCATACACCCAATAATAAAAAACGGCGGAAACTTATTTGTACACCTGATACATGGAAACCCGCACTCATAGACTTTTCGTTAGAGTAAATGATGGAATTGAATGAATGTTTAGTATAATATTGTTTTATAATGGGGAAAGCCGAGATTTTATTATACTCATTCATATTATGGTATCGAAATTCAATATAGTCATGACAGTCTTTAAAACGTGTAGAAGGAAAATTAGTATTTTAAATACCAAATATTATGAATCCCCATTCGATAACTTTTGAGTACGAAAAAATGTTATTATGATAACTGAGGTTTCTAAAAATAATTCTAATAAGTCGAACAATGAATATATAACCTGGAAAGCATATTTGGGAAATTCATATTATGAATATGAACTTTCTAGAAACCTAGCGACGAGCAGCAAAAACAAAACATTCTTTCTCTTTTTTCCGTATAATTCGTTTCAGAATGTCGTCCGAGTGCTTCCGACGTTTTCCAATTGGCTTCGTAGACTCGATCCAAGTCTGCACAACTCACTGAACTCAATAGTGGCTTATAAGCGAGATTTCTTTCGGAATATGGCAAGCGAGAATGGCCGAAAGGCCTTAGGCGTTAGAAATGCGTTTAGTTATGTAGATTTAGATAGGGTTAGAGGGTTCGGACCCAAAAAGCGATTCTGAAATTTAATTCAAGCGTGTGTGATTATAAATAGTGTATCATTGCGTACCTAAAAATGTGAACATAAATAAGGTATAATAATAATATATGTGTATGTGTTTCCACTAAAAACCTTCCCTCTATCTTTTTCAAGTTCTGCATGCGTTTGAAAAAGACACAAGAATTCATAATCCGGAGCCGCCACTTCTGAAGGTCAAACCTTTTGGTGGAGTGAGTGATTTTTCATATAGTGGTCATCAGATTGATACATTCTTGGTTTCGCTACGCAACTTTAATATAGCGAATTTCAAATTCTCGTAGGTTTTATAGCAGTTAATGGAACATATATTCCATTTATTTGAACGGAAATATTAACTTCGCCTCTTGAAAACCACTACACGAGGTGTGTCCGAAAAGTATCCGACCTGCGTTTATATCTCCGCGTTGGTGCTATTCTTCGTCATCCGAACCATGGCATCCTTCGAAGTAGTCCCCATTTAATTGAACCACACGCTCCCAGCGGTGCTTCCGTATCTTAAAGCAGTCCTCGAATGTAGATTTTGTAATGGCTTTCAGCTCGCGCGTCGCATTACTCTGAATCGTCTCGATGTTGACGAACCGCTTTCCTTTGAGCACCATTTTCAATTTTGGGAACATCGAAAAGTCGCAGGGAGCTATGTCGGGACTGTACGGAGGCTGGCGAAGCTGTACAATCTTGTGTTTCGACAAAAATTGCTGCCCAAGGTTCGATGAATGCGCTGGCACGGTATCGTGGTGAAGAAGCCAGTCACCGCTTGACCAGAAATACGGTCGTTTTCTTCTCACAGCATCACGCAATCTTTTTAGAACTCCAACGTAATATTCTTTGTTGATCGTCTCACCTCTTGGAGCAAATTAGTAGTGCACAACACCTGTACCACTCCTTTATCTGTGTCATACCCATACTTTCGTTCACAAAGGCCTTCTGTGTCATTTCAATCGGTAATAATGTCATCGTAAGAAAATACATGGTTCCATTTAAAAAAGTGGACTTGACCTTGACGTAGCTTCAGCGCCTCCATCAATAAAAAAATAGGGTGGTCCAGTATGACGGCCTGTTCGAACACTGAAACTTTTGTCTGAAACATTTTTGGATATGATCAATAATTTGAGTGCTATCGCTCTGTAACACTTTATGTGCCTCACCCTGTATTAATTTCTGATACGTAAACCCTGTTTGCCTCACTCTGAAATGATATCATGCTAAAATATAATTCATTTTTATGATTGAAGGCAATGCGCCAAGCAGCTCACATGACAAAAATCATATATTAATCCAACCATGTGAGTACATTTCACGGAGAATGAAATATCGTCTTATAATTTTGGAAGATAAATAAAAAATTACTGAGACAGGTCTAATTTGTATGGAATTTTCATGATGATATTAGAGAACTTTGATAAAAATAAGTAATTTTAGGAAATTTGCAGCCTATAAGACCGACAGCGTTAGACCAGTTCAGCAGAACTCAAGGCACTCAGTTGGTAATATTAATATAATTTTGAAAGAAACTTATTTTAATGCACTATGCCTTCCCCTATTTCTTCCATATGCTAATATTTACCATTGTCTAAATTTTGACAAATTTATTTTGATTAAAAATTTTATATATAAAGACAAAAATCGATAGACAAGGACTTAATTGTTTACGTCTCCTGCATGGTCCATGGCCTTAAGGAGAAAAAAAGAAATAGCCGTTAAAAGCTGCTACCACTACTACTACTGCAGCTTGCGCAGTAACGACTCCGCAACGGGATTTGAAAGAACTGTTCTCTAAAGTTTATGATACAAAGGATTCGTAAACCTATAATACCTCGAATTCAATTCCTATTAAACTTTTGGAAATTCTTTCATATTTCTTTCACTATAAATTATTGAACCTTTTAAATTCGAGGTTCACTGTAAAAACTATAAAACTTTTAAGAAGTTTTATCAAATCATGTGCAATGATGGCTTGTATCCGCTAATCTAGAACTAGTTCTCTAAAGTTTAAAAAACTCATTTACCGTGTATATTCTAAGAAATGTGTAGTATAATATTTAAAATAATTAGTTTCAAGTATAAGAGAATCAAATTATATAATTTCATTTCTTCATTAATATCATAATCCAATTTTTATTCTCATCCTGTTTGAATATTAAAAGCGGAAATTATTCCACAAAAACGAAAATTTGTTCACTTTTTTGGGATCTTTTTCCACTTAAATTATGAAATATATCAATTTTTCCTAATAAACTGGATATTTCTCCGACCATACAGTAGGAACTTTTTCCAGTTCTATGTCGGAAATATTTCTGACTATGTCTTTTGAAAAATTTACAACCTATTTGAATTTTAAGCTGTCCGACTATTTTCGGAAAAATTTCCGAAAAATTTTTTACAGTGCGGGTGACTTTTTCTAATATAAACTATACTGCAGTTGTATGATGAAGAAGAAATATTATAATATATATCAGATGTACAAATAAATTTCCGCCGTTTGACAAAAGTTGACATCACCAGTAAGTTTTGGTTGAAATTGACAGATGTAAAACGTCACTGTCATAAGGTTGGACATCTGTCAACAATATAGTCTTGAAATATTAGTGAATTTTTATCAGCATAGTATATTTTTTGTGTGCGAAAATGTCGAATTTTGAGCCGAATAAGTGTCATTTGCGGGAACCTTTGATTTACTTCTTCAATTCAAAGAAATCTGCAACTGAGACGCATCGATTGCCTGTAGAAACATATGGTGAAGAAATAAAAACATATGGTTTAAGAATTTATTGAATCAAAATTCGTGCCAAACGCAAGAAGAATAATACGATGGACAATACTGTGAATAAAACATAAGTTCCCGTTCTTTCACAATAAATGCCCAATTTTTAATAAAAAACGGCGGAAACTTATCTGTACACCTGATGATAACCAAACCACGGAGAGAAATTTAATAGCAAGTAGTACCATCTTTAAGAGTGAACCAGAATTATTTGGAAATGTTATCAATGAATGGTAAAAATATATCACCTGATCGTAAAGAAAGGTCTTTATGAGTTTTAATTGAAATTCATAAAAACGACAGGTGACTTATCCGAGGTACAGATATGTCTTTCACCATTTGTATGGTAGTATGTTAGCGTTATCTTAATGTGTATTAATAGATATATTAAACAGGTTAATATTTGTAAAAAGACAGTAAATGCATTAAACAATTGTAAGATGATGATTTTTTTCATAGAATTGAATATAAAACTATTTATGTAACGACTGCATGATTTCCTTGGTTTCTCGCACGTTTTTTAGGGACCTAAAGCAGGTATTTGTTGATGAGGGTTACTCTACCGTCGTAGGCCGAGAAAGTCTTCTTTGCCGGCCTATGTATAAACGAATTAGTTCCAAAAGGCGCTTCTTGTGTCCGCATGCGTATATGCGTGGTTCATGACGTTGATGTACACTCGCAAAATAAACCTTCTTCACCCTAGTTGCATAATATACTATTATCAATTGAATGAACCGAGGAAACCATAACTCTGTTACATAAAATATCATGTGCATCGTGGAGATAAGCCCTTTCTTGTTCTTGCATTATTTTTCACATACTCGGCTCCGCGTCGTACTGAAAACATTATGTTCTTAGACGAGAAAGAACGGCTTACCTTCCGTGGTGCACAATATGCTATTGTAGCGATTTTTTGGTGTTATTGATACTTTTGATAGTAATGCCGTTATAAAATACGTTCTTCTAGAAACAACTGAATTTTCTGTTCCAAAAAGTTTTGATGATAAAATATTTATTAGAAATGACTGCTATAGTGAAATTATAAATAATTGATCATTCATTGCAAAAATTTACTGACTATTGTTTTCTATACAGAATGAAATTAAAATGATTTTTAACAAAAACTAATGGAGAGAGACAAGTTATAAATTAAAAGGCTATATTGTCTCTTTATGAACTATCAGAGGCTCTCAATCGTAGATAAATAGTTAAGTGCTTTGCGAATCGGGAATTGCGCAAATTGGCTGAATTCGCGAATCGATTCGATATGGCCGTCTCCAATAATCGAGCCACTCAACGTGGCTATTACGGGGAGATTATCTGATTCCAAGAGCAATGTGGTCGTTCCGGACCATAGCTATAAATAGTATCGGATAGGAGATTCATTTATCACTTTTGCAAGTCGCCGAAGAAAGCGAGAGACATTAGAGAGAAAAACGTCGGTTCGAAAGTAGAAACAGAGAGGAAAGAGCGCTAGTGCAAAAGAGAGTAGAGAATCACAGTGGCCATTTTGTTCTTAGTTGAGTGGCAGCTCCGTAGGAAGAGAAAGAAAGAGGATAGAGTTAGGCATTGACTTTTCACTTTTGATTTATCGCACCAACTTTTATTTCTCCCAGAGAGATATTAAAACTCGTTGTCCTGGCCATTTAACTTTGCAATGTTGATTGATGATTGGCTCCTGCCGTCCAACTTCTCAATAGTTACACTTACTTCGAAAAAATAATTTCCGTAAAGTATCTAGGAACACTTTTTCATTAATTATTTTCATTGTGATTGATTTTTGTCTAAGCTAAGATATGCAAATGACTTGTTGAAACAAGATTTCAGTATTTTGGTTCATTGCGCTTTTTCACACACAACCCTTTGATAATTGGAGATAATGAAAGGAAACGGAATGGAAAACCTTTAATTGGTTAGAAGAGGCTTCTATTATAAACTGAGAAACCAAGCGACTGATTGCAGAGACGATGCTAAATCGACTAATCTGTACAGCACAGATTTCAATTTCCAATCAAGTTCAGTAGATAGACCCTTCAATACGAGCTCTTAGTTCCTTAATGAATTAATTCGTATACTTCCTGGTATACCTCTTATTCATTAAACTATGAATAAATTTTCATGTACTCGATGTCTGAACTCAATTATATGAAACTGTCTTTTCTAAACTCAAAAATAATGTCAAAACACTGTTCTATCTCTAAATAAAAATAAGCATAATATAAGTATATTTCACAATGTAGATAATTCCCTTTTTAAAAAAATGTCTCCTTTATTTTAATATATAGTACATTTAATTTTTAGTGTAGAAATAGTTTTTCAATAGAACATCATTAGGTCAAATACTCACTTATATTTTAAATATATTTTATTTTGAAGTTTGAATTTCTATTATAACTTTCTGAATTCAAATTACATTGTCCTGATAAAAAATTTTATTTCAAACAAAATTCATAAAAAGTTGCAAATTTTTAGGAACTGAAAAAATCAATGACCTAATTCTATTTTTCAGCATTATTATTCAGGATGCGAAAAAACATTCGAGTATAGAATTCTTTACTATAAAGAGATCTATAAATTTTTATTTTTATTTTAAAAAAATATTATTGAAAATGAAAAGTTCCATTTTTTAGCTACACGCGGCTACTAAATAGCGAGCTAAAACTTAGGAACGAAGCGAGTTACGCGCGATAATAATGTTTTTTCTTTAAAAGCGTTAGAAACCCCTTTCAATATATTTTGTAGAAAATAGGATAAAAATAATTAAGGTTTGAACGGAATTCGTAATTTATGAAAATTATCGTTAAAGTTGCAATAAAAATACAACTGAATTATCATTATATGTGTAATGTAGGTTATAAAAGGTAAGATAAGTGATGGAATAAAGAGAGTGAGAGTTTGGTTCTTTTATTAGAGAAAGCCGTTGACGTACTGCAAGATTGATTGGAGTTACGGGATGGAAAATTAACGGTCTGGCTTGGGTATTCGAAGGGGTGACGGGGGTGAAAAGACGAAGGAAGGAGTGTGACAGCCGTCGCATACTAATTCCACCATTTTCCTCTTCGCAGGGAGGTGGCTACCCGTAACGTCTTTTCAAAAGCTTTACTATATTATCTCTGTCCAACGATATGGGCCTTACGGCTTGGTATCTTTGTGTTTTAAGGGAGTTACTCACCTACCCACCCAGTCAAAACACGGTTAAACACGCAGGTTGACTACAGGAGTACTTGATCTGTCAACGTCGCATTTTGTTTGTTAGTGTACGCACGGGTGTACAGTCGCACATTAGGTCACGTCAATACCTAAGAAATGTTTCTTAGACATGAAATTATACAATGAATTAAAAAGCTGCACATTCGTCAAGATGAGGAAAAAAGTTAAAAATAAAATCTGTGATTATCTGAAAACAAAATACTAATTTACTTCAGTTTTGATGGTATATATTTATTGTATATGTATCAAATATTCTAAATAATAATTAATGAACGATTGTGATGATAATAGATATGTATTGAAAAACTGTTATATCGAATCAAGACTGTGAAAATAAGACAAATTTAGTATATCATTGAGAAAAATTTTACGTACTACGTATTATTATATGTATGTAAATAAAGTTTTTTGTATGTACTTAATTCGTTAATTTATTATACGAATAATTAATATGTTATATTTCATTTATCAAAAACATGATTTTCATAAAAAATTTTAATCACCAGTTAGTACGAGCTGCTGAACAGATATAAGTGATATAACACGATCGAATCGTGCGCTCTAGCTAAAGCGACTACGTTATTCTAGCCATGAGAACTTAAAATTTTAAGTTCTCATATTAGCAATTTTTTTTTTGTTTTATATAGAGTTAAAACCTCGACTCTCTCATTTAAATAAACGTTCTACTCATCTTACATCAACGATTTGCTTATTTTTTGAAATTTTTTTAAGCTCAAATTGCGCCACTTATAGGTTTAGGTGCGTGTTTCTTTCTAATTTATGCCAACTCAAACCAGATCCTGAACTCTCGAATACAGTAAGCCCTACCCAGAACGACACTTCTTATCGGTATCGGTAGCTTCGATAATTCGAAACCTTTTATACGTAATTTCCTGCTTTTTTTGCAAATCTTTCAAGTCATAAAAAATGTATAAATACGGCATGATAGGACGCTAGGCGCTCTTATTCACAGCAGCTCTTATAACCCGGCTGCCACCGCGGGTATCTCGAGCTCTCGGGTCCGCTTCGCTTAGTTTTGAAACCTGTTTTGACGTTTCAGAGAGGTAGGCAGCTCGTTAAAAACTCTATAAAAGCACCCTCAATTTACGAAATCAGCAGTAACTTCCTCAAGTTTTAATGTGTCGGTTCTTTATACAATAAAGTGAAAAGTCGTTGCGTCTAGTAAGTTACTCCGCTTAAAATTGGATTATCAGTGGTCCCAGCCCAGGTTGCTACACACCAGACTGCTCCACTGGACTCGAACTGCTATTTAAATTTGGATTCCCCCAGAATTGTTGGTTCCTCAATTGAGGAGTATTTCTTGTCAAAAAGTCTGCTGCTCACTAAAAGATTTCTTACTGCGTGCTTCCTGGTGTTGAATGCAGAAATTTAATAAATGTTGATTTAATAAAACGAGGAGAAAAGATTATTATTAAAAAAGATAAGTGATTAGGATGTCACATGTGTTCAAAATTTGATCACGATAAATAATCACTTGTTTTCAAAACAATATCTTCAATTTACAGATGAAACAGAAGGCTATAGTTCTGACAGTGTCTCCAGAACGTGGGATTTTTCGGCCCCCACCACGTTCCCATCTGGGAGAAACACATGCAAACGTGGCGTGTCAGTGTGTAGGCTCTGCTACACGCTGCGGTCACCAGCTTCGTGTAAAGCCGAAGGTGCACGAAGACGGACTTCGTTACAATGCTTGAGTTTTCAAGTTATCTTTAGATTTCACGCTTTCGTTTATCGAGTCGAAATTAAGAATTGTATTTTTCTCGAGTACGTGCAAAAGAGGCGCGAAGCAGACGACGAATTTGAATTTACGAAGTATATAGTTCAAGAAATAACACTTTTCTTCAATTTCTTGAAGAAAGTCTGCATGACATAAACATCAGTATGATCTTGGAAAATTTCATGAGGATTTCAACACTTCAAAAATAAACTTTCAGTGAAATTTAGTGACAATAAATGTATAAAATTTGAATCAATATATAATTTTCCATTCAAATTTATATACTTCTTACTAATTTTGTACATTTAACAATTTTTCAATTAGAACAATATTTTCTATCAAGATAAAATGAACATAAAATTCAAGTTCATAATTTATATTTTCAGTTATATGTTAGAAATATTTTCATCTCACATTTTTGTAGCCTAAGCACAAACTTTTCATTCCAAAACTTAAAATCTCTACGGAAATGGAAAATTGTCTAATAGCAGTAGATAAATTAAAAAGCTAAAATATGTGTTTATTGGTATTTCCATATTAACATATAAATATCAATCAACTTTAAATTTTACATAAAAATGTTCGTTCGAAGTGTTTAAATCTTGTTACAATTTGACAAGATTTTATGGAGGAGTGCAATCTTTTGGATGAAATATTTTGTAGCTCTTAATTTGTCTGTCCGTCTGAAATCGTAGTAAGATTTGAACAGTAAACAACAAATTTTCCAATATAATTCAGGATCAATAATAATTGATTCAGGAAATACTTCAACTCTGTAGAGCATTTTTGTATTTCGAATTCAAAATGTGTGCTTAAGCCACAAAAAAGTAAACTGAAAATGTAGATATAAAACTAATTATGTCATGTTTATGTCTTCTTAATGGAAAATACTTTGCATATAATTCTCTAATTCGATATTTTTTTAATGTATGAACATTCAAGAAATTGATAAATATTCCATCTTTTTATAGGAACTAAAAATTTCCGGATAATGCTTTGATTGAGAAAGCTAAAAATTTGTCAAATATTGATATAAATTGCAATTTTACAATTGCATTATTTTTCAAATATTTTAACATCTCTTCAATCTTGATAATTCTTACAGAAGTTTATTTCATGTGAGTGACTTTTTCTTTTTCTAATGAAAGATTTCGTAATTCTAAATTCGGCCCAATTCGTAACATTGTAAAAAGATTTTAAAACTTCATAAAATTTTTTTTTCTGTTTTATTCAAAGTCAATAAATATTCAATGTTTGGAATCGAAATATTAAGTAAATGATTTTTAATTTCTGGGAATAAACTGCTTTAATAAGACAATCTTTCTTCTTTGTGAGAAATCTCAATTTTAAAATTAAAATTCTACGCATAGGATACATAAACATAATATGAAAATACTTTTATTACAGAATTTTGAAATATACAAGTTGACCAATTTTTAATCGAGTAAATCGGCTACTTTAAGCAAAAAATTATGTTAAAAATATTTTATCAAAACAAAATAAGACACATTAAATTACGGTTTACAATCCACATTCATAGATTGATGGTAAAAGCAGTTTAAATTTTTTTAATCTTACGTGTTAGTGACGTATGCACAGACTTTTAATCAGATAAATGAAATGCTTTATAGAAAGTCAAAATTTTCTTATTACTGCACTTAATCAAATTTATAAAGTAAAAATATTTTTTAATTTATGCTTTCACTCAATTCTTTAAACATTCATTAATTGAAAATTGTACTCAAAATTTAATCTTGCAGCGCTCCAATATTCCCACAATGTTACAAAATCTTATTAATCATTATTTTAGTCGAATTATTTTCAAAATATTTAAAAAATAAATGTAAATATTTTGATTAAATACTCTATCAAATTTTGCATTTGACTGATCTTGCAAAATTGTTGAAAGTTTTGAATACCGATAGAAGAAACTTTAAATGAAATTTTATGTCCATAAATGCTTAAAGTTCTATATAGAAATATCAACTACAACATTCTCAAATTTTATAAATAAACTACTAAATTCAAAACGTTTCGGATTTTTTTTTAAAACTGTACAAATTTCAAATATGAATCAGTCAAAATCTACTGATTATCAGTGAAATTTGACTGATTTAAATAACTAAAAACAGGTTACTGTGAATCAGTCAAATTTCAGTGATTACTTCAGTGAAAAGTAACTGATTTAACAGTGAACAATATTGTTTCCACTGATGATTCAGTGAAAAGGCAAATCACTGATTCAATCAGTGAAAATTTGACTGATTCAGATTTAGAGTGTATACAAATTTCAAATATAAAGTGTACTCTGTACATTAATCAAACAAATTTAGAAGATGAATATTTTAATAAATATTTCTAAATATTATTGGAATATGATACATATCGATTTAGAAAAACTTCTTCAAAGTACTCAGCCATTTTTCTTATTTTACGACATTTTTGTACCATGTTTGACCTTTGGGTAGGATTCAAGAAAACAATTGTAGACATACTTTCATTACTTAGTAAAATACTATGAAGACTTGCTTTTTAAATTAAAGCGAAAACTTTTCAAACCTTTAACAATCGGTTGCATAGATTCTGCTCTAATCTTGGACGCAATTAGAGAAATAGGTTTTTTTGCTTTTTTTAGATCTAGTTTTTGCCTTTAACATAAAAGAAAGAAAACACATTTGAAATATTAAAATAAAAAAGATGGTTCATTCTTAGAGAATCCCAAATATTCTGAAATAAAACTCCTTTCCACACCACCACGGAGGTAGAGTTTAAGGCTCGTTTTTTTTACGTGGTATCCCCTGTAGGCCTAGTCCACGTCCTACGAAACGAAAAGGGTTTTTGTTTTCAAGCAAAAAGAAAAAAGGAAAAAAATGAAGCAAAGTGGTAAAAAACGCTACAAATGTAGCCCGTACTTCAGGCTTGCCTCTATCAAATGCCAGTATACGTCGAACAAAAATGTTTTGTTTTAAATCAAATGATGAAGAAGTTTGATTAATTCGGGATGATTTGGGGTGCTTGATTATTGTGAGTCCCCTTGCCTCTCACTTATGCCCAAAGCGTGATATTACTCAATTTCAGTATGTTTTCTTACTCACAAAATAATAATTAAAACTAAACAATTTCCATACCCGAGGCACGCGAAGAAAGGAATAAAGAACGTATCTCTGATATAAGAAATAAAATGTCATTATTTTTTGAGTAAGAAAGGGGTTTGAAATTGATTAACGCCATGCCTTGGCCATTAGAATTAATCCTCTCCTTCGTGAGCGAAGAGCGACAAACCACTTTCCCTATCACTTTCTGCCATCTCATATAGATTTTCGGTCATTAATTGCAAATGCTTCGAAGTGATGCTCGTTGTTCTGGCTGTTTCAGCTCTCGCCTTTAGGGCTGATCGAGTAACACAAATTGAATTGACCGTCCTGTTTCCTAAGCGATTTATTTTGGGAGTTTTCGCGTCCGTGAACATGGAGAAACCTCGCTCCGCCTCAGCATTTGAATGAGGAAGACTCCGAACATGATTCAATACTGAGGTCAAATTTGGAAAAAGTTTTTCTCCTGTACTCGTCGAAGATACACCGATACTAGACCACATTTCGTCAAAAGATAAATTCGACCACTTTTCTTTGAGTTCCTGTCTGATTTTGAGTAAAGAATCCCACTCTTTTTGTACACCTATTCTATCAAACGACCCTGAATCTTGACAAACTTTCCAGACCCTAGGAAAAGTTTCGCTTCGATCAGCATAGAATGCTACTTGAGGCCGGAAAACAGCAACGCAAGACAAAAAGATGTCATCAAAAGGAAGTCGATTGCGAATTTCTACTATTTGCAATTTCTTGTTTGTAAGTTGCTGCTGGAAATATTTTTGCGTTTCCTTACCAACGTCAATGTCTTGGAGCGGATTTTGATTACTAGGATCTGCAAAGTTAACATTTCTAATGATTTGAAAGAATAAATTCGGTTGAAGAAGACCCTCTTTCAAATAACTGCTAAGAATCCATACGAAGAATTTAGCCGAGTTTGGCTGAAGTTCCTGAACCATTGTTTTACGACTTTGAAATTTCGCATTGTATACGTTGAACCTATTCAAAGTAAATTTCAAGAATAGGAAATATGCGAGTGTCAAAGGATTCTGCATTTTTCCTAACAAGTCTTTGGCCTTCTCTACCTTCTCAGATACGAGGACCATAAGATACTGAAGAATAACTTCCCAATTCTTTATTATAATATCTATGCATCGATAGCGGACAAGCCAGCGAGTTTCAGAATGACTAGGAATTTTCTGATAGTCATTTCCTAATTCCAAAAC
Organism: Diplolepis rosae; assembly: GCA_030998225.1. NCBI lineage: Eukaryota > Metazoa > Arthropoda > Insecta > Hymenoptera > Diplolepididae > Diplolepis > Diplolepis rosae. The sequence goes on along the minus strand of JAPYXD010000338.1, from coordinate 982,451 downwards.
AATCGATCGAAAAATAGCCGTTCGCTTGGAGCTAGCATTAAGAAAAGCTGGCAAATCTTTGATTAAATCCTCTACATCTGGGATTGTGGCACAAGCATATTTTGCTACAATTGCTGACGAATGCGAGACACACGGGAAAACAATTAAACGGGGACTTTTTTCCTTTAATTTTGTTTTAAATGAGGACCTATTGCCAACCATCACCTGTGCATTATCACAAGCTAAAGCACAGATATTAGATAAAGGGATTTTCTGCCCGGACAATGCTTTTTCGAACGCATCAAAAATTTTAGAGGCAGAACAATCCGAAGCATTTACATTAATAAGCTGGAGCAATTCCACCCTGACAGAAAATGTCGTTGGCTCCACATATCGAACCATTAATGACAGCCACTTTTTTAGAGTCCTGTCGGTCGTTTCGTCTTCGTACACTGAAAATGATTGCTTACGCAAAATATTTGCCATGCGATCAGTTTCAGCAGCACATACGACGTTATTTACAAATAGGACCATTTTAGTGTGGCTCAATCTAACGTCTTTTAAAACCGAAGGTTCCATATCTTGAAAAAGTCCTATCAATTCTGATGAAATCGCGAATGGTAAATTATGCTCTACGAAAAATGTACTAATCCTAATCTCTGCTTCTTGTACTTTCTGTTTGAAAGTAACACTTTCCGGAATCGTGGAATTTGTGAATTCTGAAGCAGAAGAACTTGCTACACAAGGTTCAACACTGTAAGAATTGGCAGTTACATTAGAAGAATTTTCACTTACTACTCCATAACATTCTAATTTATTTGAAAACTCTTGCTTCTTTCTGTGTGATAAAGATGCTTCATGCTTTTCAATTTCCGATTTGCCACATAGCAACGTTTTATTGCAAATTTTGCAATGAAATCTTGTTTCATCTGCTAATGTAACCACCCACTCTCTCCACGACGGAAATTCCTCAAATCATCCCAACTGAAAGTTTTTTGCATTTTTCATGACTTTTCTAGCGGGTTGACATTCGTTTGAACCAGAGTTCAAACGGTGGTCAACCTTCGTTTGAACCTGGCTGTCCTTCAAAACACTCGAATTTGGGTCAACCGGATTACTCATTGTGAACACTAAATTATACGACGAAGGAAAACAGAATTATTTGAAAAGAATTAATAAGATGAAAAGTCGATAAAATTGAGCGAATGTGAATAATTTGTAATCTGCACACAAATTAAGTTTCACAAAATAAACTTACCCACAAGCATCAAACAATAACGTACGTAAGAGCACTCACGTATCACCAAATAATAATATAATATTCTTACTTTTGCCGTTTTCAATAAGGAATTACGATAAAAATATGAAGAATCCACACTCTTGCCTTCTCAAATAACGCATAAAGCGAGAATCAAGTATATCTTAGAAGAAAACAAAAGAAGGTTGCTATTATTATTTGTTTTCGTCTCCAATTTGACCTCTATACCGTTCGTTTGCGATTTAAAACATTGGTAACTTTTTGGCTATTAATCTGATTGAGCAACAACTTTTCAGAAAACTTTCTTTACTAAAGTATTAAAATTTTTCTCCTGTAGATAGTTTCAGAAAATGTAGACACTTAATACAATATTAATAATATCGTAAAATTCTGAAAATTTGTTAAGCTAGCGCAAGTGGAAGTAGAGAAAACAATTTTTTTTTAAATGTACTTCTCCCAATTACTTGAAAAATTAGAAGTTTTAAAAATTTTTGCAAATGGAAAAACGATGTGCCTTGAAAGTGTGTACAAGTCCTTGAAATTCAAATTCGAACGATTTTTATAATTAATTATCCTGTACATTTAAAGATACAATTTTTGTATTTGGAATAAGTTTTCTGCAATTAGGAAAAAATTTATTTAGAGTACATAAAATTTATTGAACTATTACTAGTAAACTCTACCTCCGTGGTGGTGTGGAAAGAAGTTTTATTTCAGAATATTTGGGATTCTCTAAGAATGAACAAGCTTTTTTATTTTAATATTTCAAATGTGTTTTCTTTCTTTTATGTTTAAGGCAAAAACTAGATCTAAAAAAAGCAAAAAAACCTATTTCTCTAATTGCGTCCAAGATTAGAGCAGAATCTATGCAACCGATTGTTACAGGTTTTAAAAGTTTTCGCTTTAATTTAAAAAGCAAGTCTTCATAGTATTTAATTAAGTAATGAAAGTATGTCTACAATTGTTTTCTTGAATCCTACCCAAAGGTCAAACATGGTACAAAAATGTCGTAAAATAAGAAAAATGGCTGAGTGCTTTGAAGAAGTTTTTCTAAATCGATATGTATCATATTCCAATAATATTTAGGAATATTTATTAAAATATTCATCTTCTAAATTTGTTTGATTAATGTACAGAGTACACTTTATATTTGAAATTTGTATACACTCTAAATCTGAATCAGTCAAATTTTCACTGATTGAATCAGTGATTTGCCTTTTCACTGGATCATCAGTGGAAACAATATTTTTCACTGTTAAATCAGTTACTTTTCACTGAAGTAATCACTGAAATTTGACTGATTCACAGCAACCTGTTTTTAGTTATTTAAATCAGTCAAATTTCACTGATAATCAGTAGATTTTGACTGAATCATATTTGAAATTTGTACAGTTTTAAAAAAAAATCCGAAACGTTTTGAATTTAGTAGTTTATTTATAAAATTTGAGAATGTTGTAGTTGATATTTCTATATAGAACTTTAAGCATTTATGGACATAAAATTTCATTTAAAGTTTCTTCTATCGGTATTCAAAACTTTCAACAATTTTGCAAGATCAGTCAAATGCAAAATTTGATAGAGTATTTAATCAAAATATTTACATTTATTTTTTAAATATTTTGAAAATAATTCGACTAAAATAATGATTAATAAGATTTTGTAACATTGTCGGAATATTGGAGCGCTGCAAGATTAAATTTTGAGTACAATTTTCAATTAATGAATGTTTAAAGAATTGAGTGAAAGCATAAATTAAAAAATATTTTTACTTTATAAATTTGATTAAGTGCAGTAATAAGAAAATTTTGACTTTCTATAAAGCATTTCATTTATCTGATTAAAAGTCTGTGCATACGTCACTAAAACGTAAGATTAAAAAACTTTAAACTGCTTTTACCATCAATCTATGAATGTGGATTTTAAACCGTAATTTAATGTGTCTTATTTTGTTTTGATAAAATATTTTTAACATAATTTTTTGCTTAAAGTAGCCGATTTACTCGATTAAAAATTGGTCAACTTGTATATTTCAAAATTCTGTAATAAAAGTATTTTCATATTATGTTTATGTATCCTATGCGTAGAATTTTAATTTTAAAATTGAGATTTCTCACAAAGAAGAAAGATTGTCTTATTAAAGCAGTTTATTCCCAGAAATTAAAAATCATTTACTTAATATTTCGATTCCAAACATTGAATATTTATTGACTTTGAATAAAACAGAAAAAAAATTTTATGAAGTTTTAAAATCTTTTTACAATGTTACGAATTGGGCCGAATTTAGAATTACGAAATCTTTCATTAGAAAAAGAAAAAGTCACTCACATGAAATAAACTTCTGTAAGAATTATCAAGATTGAAGAGATGTTAAAATATTTGAAAAATAATGCAATTGTAAAATTGCAATTTATATCAATATTTGACAAATTTTTAGCTTTCTCAATCAAAGCATTATCCGGAAATTTTTAGTTCCTATAAAAAGATGGAATATTTATCAATTTCTTGAATGTTCATACATTAAAAAAATATCGAATAAGAGAATTATATGCAAAGTATTTTCCATTAAGAAGACATAAACATGACATAATTAGTTTTATATCTACATTTTCAGTTTACTTTTTTGTGGCTTAAGCACACATTTTGAATTTGAAATACAAAAATGCTCTACAGAGTTGAAGTATTTCCTGAATCAATTATTATTGATCCTGAATTCTATTGGAAAATTTGTTGTTTACTGTTCAAATCTTACTACGATTTCAGACGGACAGACAAATTAAGAACTACAAAATATTTCATCCAAAAGATTGCACTCCTCCATAAAATCTTGTCAAATTGTAACAAGATTTGAATACTTCGAACGAACATTTTTATGTAAAATTTAAAGTTGATTGATATTTATATGTTAATATGGAAATACCAATAAACACATATTTTAGCTTTTTAATTTATCTACTGCTATTAGACAATTTTCCATTTCCGTAGAGATTTTAAGTTTTGGAATGAAAAGTTTGTGCTTAGGCTACAAAAATGTGAGATGAAAATATTTCTAACATATAACTGAAAATATAAGTTATGAACTTGAATTTTATGTTCATTTTATCTTGATAGAAAATATTGTTCTAATTGAAAAATTGTTAAATGTACAAAATTAGTAAGAAGTATATAAATTTGAATGGAAAATTATATATTGATTCAAATTTTATACATTTATTGTCACTAAATTTCACTGAAAGTTTATTTTTGAAGTGTTGAAATCCTCATGAAATTTTCCAAGATCATACTGATGTTTATTTCATGCAGACTGTCTTCAAGAAATTGAAGAATAGTGTTATTTCTTGAACTATATACTTCGTAAATTCAAATTCGTCGTCTGCTTCGCGCCTCTTTTGCACGTACTCGAGAGAAATATAATTCTTAATTTCGACTCGATAAACGAAAGCGTGAAATCTAAAAATAACTTGAAAACTCAAGCACTGTAACGAAGTCCGTCTTCGTGCACCTTCGGCTTTACACGAAGCTGGTGACCGCAGCGTCTAGCAGAGCCGACACACTGACACGCCACGTTTGCATGTGTTTCTCCCAGATGGGAACGTGGTGGGGGCCGAAAAATCCCACGTTCTGGAGACTCTGAGTTCTGACTATAAATCAGTGCCAGTGTTGCTGATCCGTACCGCAATTTTTACCTCCGTACTACGTACAATATCTTACCTACTATGGACCCCAAATATAGCATGATTTTCCAAATGTCTCTATTTTTGCATATTATAAAATATATATGTAACAGCAACTAAAAATATTAGTTCGTAAGATTCTGAAAATTACTAAGCTTTAAATACACAATTACTATAATAAATCAAATGAATAGTAGACTGATAAAAGGTTTTGAAAATATTTGTAAGATTATAAAGTTTCATTGAATGAAACTGATTATATGCGTTTGTGATTTTTTATATAGTTATTATAGTTTGAATATTTCCTAATAAACCATATTTTTTGCCTAAAAAATTAATATTATTACGTAATTTTTTTAGGATATTAATTTAACAAATAAGGTACAGAAGCGCCTTAAAGCGTACCCTAATTTTATGTCTAATTAATTGAAATACCATAATTTTGCATAGACCATTGCATAGTTTTTTCTCGAGTATTTGGCAACAGTGCTCCAGGTAATTTTAGTATAGCTTTCTCGCAAGACAACTGCTTTAAAAAGAAAGATATAAAAAAGATACAGTGACTTGGTGAAGAATGGATTGATGAGTCTAAGTGATAAGATCGGATCATAATAAGAGCTGTGCAGAAATGATAGGACTTACTCAACAATATGGACAATTTTATTATGTCGAGTGTATAACTTCCATTCGTGATTTCGGTTGAAATGGTTAGTACATAGAGTAACCAGATTTAAATGGATGACGAAATTTGGTTGCCGGATAACTTGTTAAATTCAATTTCTAAACCAACGGATACTAGTCTATTTGACAAACGTAATGGTTTATGAGATTTTCGTGTATTAGAACTACAAAGTATATATTATAATGCGATGGAGTGAATTAAGAAGATTTGTATCATGCTTAAATATTGTAAAATATTTGATTATCCAATTTTAACAACACTTTACAAATTTTAAAATATTTTTAAAACAAAATAAGTTTTAAATTGATGAAAAAAATTTCAATTCAAATAACTTAAAGAATTATAATAACAAGTTTAATAAATTGATATTTCGATAGATTCACTCATGAAAGAAATTTCACCAATTGAAAATGTACCATTTTTACAGTAGGCAATAAAAACAGAATTTCTTCTTTTCGAAATTTATCTCATGATTAATTTTTCCTGGATAATTTATTTTCTTATTGTATTTAGTAAGGTATTGTAATATATGTCAAACCCTATTTGGAAATTATATTGTGATAGAAATAAAGAAATTATGTTGCTAACTTCTAAAAAAATTGCAATTTATGGAGAATTTTTTCATAAATAAAAAGCAGATTTCATAAAGGGAATAATTCTCTCTTACTAAGAGAAGTTTTTTTAGCAGAAGAGGTGTAAAAAATTATTCATCAGAAGATGATCGTGGAATGTGAAGTAGAGATTTAAAAACTTGTTATTTACTCATATCTCGTATAGAATTGGAAACGCGCCAAAAGTATCGCAGTTCTTTTCGCGTGAACCGAATAAAGATTATTCTTTTCAGCTGGAAAAGTTTGGATCCAAGGGTTATTAAAGTAGAAGTCACAACAGTAGGGTGTTCGTGCATGAAGTTGAAAAGATATAGAACTCACATTTCCAATTCTGATTAAACTTTATTCCCTAGATTAGTCGAGAAAGTAGATACTATTTTTGTAATGAAAATATTTCATTTTGATCAACAGGTTTGGAACGAATTTATTCTAATATTTTTATTAATTAAATAAATTTTTGTTTCTTAAATACAACATTTTTTTAAACATTTTTCCATCAAAATTTACAATTTTTTTGTGAAAATTAAAGGAAATTATGCAACTTTTCTTCACGACTAAAGCAACGCCAGTTTTCAAACTGTAAATATTGATAATGAATTGCGTTATTTGCAGTGAGTATATAATTCATAAACTTGTCAAATGTTCATTGAACCAAAAATTCAGAATTAATATATATCAAATATCGGATATTGACATTCTAATCCACAATTCGTTTATATTTTAGTCGTGTGTCAATCTTTTTGTTTCGTTAATATCATTCTGGTATTGAAGAGAATGGATTATTGGATCTGTCGAATTTCTACAAATTAATGCAGCTTTTTGTGTCGTTAGTATCAAAATCAGGTAAAGAGTAACAATAATCTTCATATTATTCTCAATTTTTATAGGATAAAGTATATGTAATATATATAATAAGTATTTCAAATTACGTGTTTTAGCATTATAATCCCGAAACACGTCGTATGAAATAAATACGAACTTTTACAAAACCGTATAAGCCTCAATTCACTATATATATTTTAATTAAGATCTAAATTCTAAACTAAATTCTGCTTTAAATTATTTTCAACAACTTTTAAACGAAATATATTGAAACGGTTTAAATTTCCACATATATTTTTTACACTTGAATTTTTATAACAATTTTAATCCAAATAACGTTCAAAAGCTTTAAATAAAACAAGAGCTAGAGATTATTAATGTGGAAATTATTTTTAAGAACTTGAATTGATTTCCAAAGTGAATACAGTGATGAAAAAAAAATATCTTTAAACTCATCTGTAATTTACCTAATAATTTCTTCAAAATATTGTTCAAAAATATATGCTCTACTTTTCACGTTTCATCACATTTTCTGGCTTATTAAATGAGAAAGAAGTAATACAACAATAAGTTGAAAATAAGTCGTTTTTTTAGTCTAAAATATGCTGCCGTATGATACTTTTTTTTAAAAATCAAAAGCAACGTTTACAGTACTTTCCAATCATAGAATATCATATATTTATCAATATGATTTCAAATTAATTAGTTGAGTTCGACATTGTCTACGAGGACACCTGTCGACAACATATCCTATCTGATATGCGACTAGTGATCCTCCTATAATGTAGGCAGTGACAAAAATTTCAAACTCAACTAATTAATTTGAAATAATTTACAGCTGCAAGGCTGAGCCACTGGGCGATATAAGGAGATCTTCATGTGGAGAAGGAGGTGTCGAACGCCTGTGTAGCTCAGTGATTCGAACAGTCGACCGGCAATCGAAAGACCTGGGCTCGAATCCCAGCGCAGTCGAAAGTGTCTTTTTTTCCACAGAATGATTTTCAAATTCTTTGAATATTTATCAATATGTATACCTTCGAAAACATGTATTTCCGAAAAGGATTTTGGATACATATGCTTTTGTTAGACATGAATTTTGGTTTGGCGAATATCGTTTCAGGTGAATATATGTGTAACTCTCGCTAGCCTACAATGCGTCTAAAGGATAGAAATGTTTTCATGATACTCCTACACGTCATATACACATAGAATGTGCAATAATATTCGACACATGAATAGTACTTAATACACCATGGTGTAAAATACAGTACATATATACTGCAGGTACTAACAATGTAAAATTGCTTGCTTCTTCATTCAGAATTGAAACTACATGTACAGATAAGCTATCAAAAAATAGTCCTTTTGGATTACTCGTATTTATAAAAGTAAGATTGAATCTAAATAAAAGAATAAGGCTCACCTAAGAAAAAAATATTCTTTTAGTCTAGAAAGACTGTTTCCTACTCCAGATGTATAGTCTCTTTAATATTTCTTATACAGTGTCTCATATCCTTGAAACTGATTTTGTCATTTTTCGTCACGTGTTTTCATTCCATTTACGTTTTCCAGAAAACGAATCTTTACTTTTACATTGAATTTTCATATTCAATAAAGGTGAAAGGTTGATATAAAATTACATTTTTATGGAAATTAAAAAAATCCAACCAGACGTAGTAGCTGAGAATAAAAAACTTGTTGTTCAGAACCATGTCAAATAAAGAGAATCTCAGGTGACTCATCAGATGCGCATTGTCAAAAGGAATAAGAATTCCTCACATTGAAACCTGTTACCAAAACCAAATCCCCCTCGTTCCACCCACAATCTCTGTATTTTCATCCCTTTTGTACGACTGCATCCTGGAAGTCACATTCCTCTCAACTTGTATTTTGCAGTGTCCCATTCGATTCTCTTTTTTCGTATCAAGAAGGCAACATGCGTCCCGGAAACCTCGAATTTCATTCCTTCGATTGGTATAGAAGAAAGTCCCTATATATTTGACTCTGAATATGTATTCCAGTTACGAAGTAAATTCGCACGTTCTGACAGGCCCGTCAAGTCGATCCACACTGCGCCGTGTCAAGTTTCGAAGCTTTCTCTGGGGCACGCATCGTCGTCTTTTTTTCTTGAGTCTCAGAAGATCCTTTCACTTCTTCTTCTCTTTCTTGCACGAGTGGTAGTCACTTGTATAATTCATAGGACCACCCAACGTTCGTGGTCCGTGGATTCTCTGATCCCCTTTTTCTGCTCATCCCTTCATCGAATCCACCCAACCGGTAACCCTCGCAGCATCTCAATGCTGACCGACCACCAGATTAGCTCCAGGAAATTGCCAAACTTCTCCGCTCCGCCAGAAAAGTCGATTCCAAAAGTTGTTCTTCAGGAAGGTATAGAGGTTAGATACTTTCGTCGACGGGCAGCCAACAGTGCACGTGGAACTGTCTCTCAAATTAATTCGCCATACGTCGTGTCTGCATCAACCCTCTTTCCTAGCTCTTCACTTGATCTGGTTCCAATATCTGGGATAGATATCGTATTTACCTGTCGTACCGTTCAACACTTTGAGAAACAATTTCTTAGCTTGATGGTTGCTTTAAAGTACTTTTGATAATATTGGCTTGCTTCTTTCCATGGCCACGATCCACTTGCCAACATGACAAATTCAATGTTCAGGATTGTATTATAAAATGCAAATAGTTAGAGAACTTCATCATATAGGAGTGACGCTGAATAGGATTGACGTATAATGCAATAAGGTGCTGTGCATCACAGAACATTTTCTTGTATGGAAGTAGTGATTTCTTGAAATATTTTTTCCATTAAAAGACCTAACCCATTGATATAAATTATTAAGGAACTCGCTGTTGATATTAAATAATAAATTTTTCTTCGTAGACAAAAACATGGTGATTAGTAAGAAAAAAAAAGAACAGATTTTTCTATTCCTGGAAAGTCGTTCAAAGCTTGAAATGAGTATGGTATTGATAGTAACGAATAATTATTTTCATACAAGAAATGATAATGAGGAGAATTTAAACGTGTTTAATTAGAAGATATAAACCGTTAATCAAATCGAATTGAACATTGAATAATTTCCCTAACTTTCTCTAAACTTTTCTCAGTTGTTTATTTTACCAATTTATACTGATCTTAATTTATTATTACATATTTAAATTTTTTTACTGCGTATGATGTCCTGCTTATCTCTTGGGTTAGTGTACTCAATCCATTTTCGAAGTTTTATTCTGCTGTTGATCTTTCACTGGTTGGTGATTCTGAGAAGTTCTTTGTTCATGATTTTATCGGGCCAAAAACATATAATTGAACAATTTTTTCTGCGAAAAAAGGAACGCTTCCACTCCGCTGGGTATCGAGCCCAGGACCTTTCGATTGCCGGTCAAATGCTCTATCATCTGAGCTACGGAGGTTCCACAAAACTTTTCTCACAGAAAGATAGATAGATGACTTTCAGATGTTACGAAGGATTGAAAAAAAATTTTCTTGATCTAGCTGCTTTGTTTTTTGAGTCAGCTGCGGACCCTCCTTTATGATGAAAGATAGTGTACTCTATAAAAGCAGCATTTTTCACGCATATACAAAAAAATGCTGTATGTCAAATGAGAAAATCAGACAATTCTGACTCGCGTGGTATAGCCTGCTTTCCATACTTGTTGCACAGAATACTATTTTTCAACCATGTGCGGGAACTTTACACCTTGCGCACTGAAATATGTGCCCAAAATGGCATATTTCTAGGAATGTTTTCATTCCCACACACTTCTCAGAGTGATCAGAAATCTGCCATTTTGCAGTTATTTTTTGATGCGCAAAGTGCAAACTTCTTGTACATTGTCATAAGATACAGTTATGAAACATAAACTGAAGGACATAAATATTTATAACATAACGACACTTTAATTATTGATTACGTCTAACTCCAACCGTTTGACATTGTAAATATATTAATGGTCCTAATGATGTTTTTATTTTGAATTTTAGGATTGATTTTTAATGAAGTAGAATATTTTGTAATATAAGAGGTTTTTGTTCTTTAGATTATTCAGGCTAGTGGAACCTCTCGGAATCGACTTTACAGTCATAATTATCCGAAACTAGAATATGTGTCATTCTAATTACTTCTTTCTGACAACAATGCATTAATAGGATTAAATCTGTACTTATTGTAATTTTAAACTGGAAACCCCCGTGTGGAAATCGAACCCGGGAACTGATCGGGATCCGGACGGATAGCCCTAGTTGTAACCGGGAACCGGGCGGGCTATCCGACCAGGAACCCGCCAGAAACGTATCGCTGGTTTGGTTATGTTCCCGACATGAAGGCTGGTCGGGAACCGGTCGGGCTATCCGACCAGGAACCCGCCAGAAACGTATCGCTGGTTTGGTTATGTTCCCGACATGAAGGCTGGTCGGGAACCGGTCGGGCTACCCCGCCCTTTTCTGGCTGTTTTTTAGGGGGGTTCATGGTAGCATTAAAATTTGTTTGGAAATTATTATAGGATGGATAATAAGTAGTAATTATTACAAATTATTTTGGAATAAACTCATTAATATACTTTTTAATCGCCGTAATAATTTTAAATTACAATTCACTGTCAGTTTCACTTTCTTCTTGACGATATGACCTTTTAATGCGATTAGTTGACAGTGCTCTTCCGACAATTCACATTCTTCGTTCACTCTGCCAATCTTTGGCATTGCCTAGGACAATGCTCAAAGCGCTGTCAAATCATTTAAAAACTCACTCAATCCGCTTCGAATATGCTTCGGACACTAAACACTGTTACCCACTTCGTACACAATCCACAGGGGCACACGCGTAATCCACAAGCCGCTCTTCGAAAAGAGAAAAGTAGCCGCAAGTTTCACTGTCCTGTCGAGGATCCCTCTCGTTGCCAAGGGTGAAATGTGACTAAATCTCCCCCATTTTAAACAAACACCTAAAGGAAAGTCAATTAACTGAACATCCCAACCGAACGTCGTGGGAGAGGGTAATTAATTTTGATACCTGCTCGACGCTAACCTTAAAGGTCAGCGCAGAGCCTACTAAGATAAGTAAACGAACACAAAAGAAAACAAGCGACAAAGACCGCGCTTTCGCTAAATGGCTCAAAGCACCCGAACACATGCCCTTAAGGAAAACTACTGCGTAACATCTTTGAAAATTTTTAATAATTTTTAAACATCATATAGGTTCACCCTGGCGAGAGTTCTGGATTGAAATTCATTCCGAATCAATCCGCACTATTCCGAGCCATTCCGGAATCTGATTCCGAACTAAACCAAGTTATTTCAAATAACTCCAAAGCAAATTTTCATTTCAAATCAACCCGAAGTCAATTCAAAATCAATCCGAATAAATCCGGTCAATTTATATAAATATATTATATTATATTTTTATTATATTATATATATTATTATATATTATATTTATATATTATCTAATCCATTTTTATTTCATTTATCAATATTATAAATCAATCATTCCGGATCCATTCGGATTGAAAGTTTGGACTGATTCGGATTGGTCGGATTTATTCCGATTAAGAGTTCGGATTGATTTTAAATGGTCCTCTGATTAATAGGGATTGTAAATGGCTTCGGATTTATTCGCAATAACACGGATTGGTTCAGAAACAGATTTCTGAATGGGTCGCATTGGTTTGAAATAAATTTCCAGTCGGAGACTTTCGCCAAGGTACTTGACTATTGCCCGACTAGTTCCCGGTCAGTTTCTGACAATGAACTTCATCCTGGGATGATTCTGCCAGTTCCCGACTTGACCCGGTCTGGTCACGAGTCAACCGGGCCGGTTCCCAACCAGTTCCCGGCCATGCAATACAGCCCAAGTTTGCCCGGCAGGGATCCGGCCAGAAACCTTGTTGTAATGGGGCTAACCAGGACAATTTCCACACGGGCCCTTGTCATTCTAATTAGATTAATGCTAACTATAGCGAAATAGTTGATTCTGGTCAGGCCGTGTTCGCGAGCATAGGCGATAGCGGCCACTATACTTGGATCCTGTTTTGAGCTTACGCCAGATGGCGCCGAAGTATAATTTCTTAAACCTCACCCCGCTGACCACCGCACCATAGTTGCATAACTAATGGCTGCTAATGGTCACTAAAATGTGCTAAGATGCTGAAGGATAGGAATAAACTTCGAGGTTTAATAAAACTATTTAAGTAATTATTATTAAGTAAGTATTCGAATCGCATTGATAGACTTGCTTTTTGTGATTGCAGTTTTCTGATAAGTGCATCCTTACATACATGGAGTATTATTATTTCAATGTATATATTTGTAATTTTGGGACGCTTGGGTGATCATCTCTATTTGTGTTTAGCCTGACAGTACTCTGCGATACACAATTAAAACTCCATGTATGTGAGGATGCACTCATCAGGAAACTGCAATCACAAAAAGCATGATTATCAATACGATTCGAATAATTACTCGATAATAATTACTTACATAATTTTATTTAACCTCAAAGTTTATTCCGATTTCATTATTTCCTGAATTATCTGAACATGATCTGAACAGTCATCTATTATCTTCTTTTAGGGTTTTGAGCTTACGCCAGATGGCTCTGACGAAATCTATGTTGGGCCACCACTAAAGCATTACGCGGGCATGGCCTGATTCTGGTGGACATTTTTTCGGTGTAATTAATATACGCATATGTATACTCAGTCTATCTGTGATGCCAACAAGCTTTTCTATGGCCTTTGAAGCGAACAAACCGCATCCTTAATTTGTACGGGTAGTCTGTCACTCAATTTAGAAAATCAAGTTAAAGGAAATTTATTTATAAAATCAAATTAAATAGTTTCATGAGCTTTGTGATTCAAGATTTCCCCACAATTATCTTTATATGTAAGACCTCAATTGGGAACAGTAAAGACTAATCTCATTGGCTGAGGAGAAGTAAAAGATTTATTTCCGTAAAGTTCAGATTAAGAGGTAGCAGGTCTTTGTACTTTCTAGATGCAAAGAAATATAAAGGACCCTTCCACGTGATTTAGTACAGGATTTTCCTGCGAAGGCATAATTCTTGATATTTAACTGTAGTGTTTGAATACTTGTCGTAATAATATTTGTTAAAAAATGCCACTCTTTGCCCATAAACTTTGATAATCTTTTCTTGCCAAAATACACACATATAATGTTAATATTAAAATTCTGATACTGAATTTATATTTATATTTATAAATGCATTTTAAAAAAATATATGCAATTATTGCAATAATATTAGATAATAAAAATTATTTTAAGATTCAAAGCGTAACCAAGCGTCTTAGAATTATTTATCAATCTATCTTCCCCCTATTCATCTGAATATATAGATATTGATAAATTTAAAGCATTGAAAATCCATTCAAAATAACTTTCAAGTAAAATAAATAATAAAAAAATTAATAAAATTATTCATGTTCCTATATAGGATACTTTTAAGTCAATACATCACTTATTTTCTTTTGCAGTTGTTTGCATTTCATTTAGCAACGTGTGCTAGTGATATAGAAAATTATTTGCAGTCAAGTTATTGGAGGTTGAAGTAAGACAAAATATGAACATCTTCATACTTTATGGCTGTTATAAATTTATAATTATTTATCATTTTTATGATAAGTATGCTTGAGACTTTGTAGAGCTGACCAAAAACGTATTTTATATTCTTATATTGCTTTTTTAAGGGAATATCATTTATTATAATTTCGTAAATGCAATTTGAAACAACAATGGATTCAATTTATGCTGATGCGCCTAAGGTGTTTATCTCAAATTAATAGAATTCAAAATTTGATGCTTAAAAAATCGATAATTCATAAATAAGAAGTATCAAGGATAAAATTTCGGTGTCAGATTGAAAAACGTGATATGTGCTTCTCTAGCGGACCCAGTCCAGTGAATGGTAAGCGAATTTGTTCACCATTCATTAACCGTTCACTGATCATCCGCTGATCTCATAATAATATAAATAAGAAGAGCATATAAACATTTAAATTGTTTCCATTATGATTCAGCGGTATATTTTGAGTTTGAATCGATCGAATACGATTTATAAACATTTAATATATTCTCCACAAAATATGATTATTTTTGGGCAAAATCAGTCAACAAGTTTCACACTAGAAAAACAAGAACAATATTGTAACATTTATAAAGACAAGAATATGATATATCATGTCATACAAAAATTAAAAAGCTTTTAATAAGTGATACTCATAATACTGTGTTATATAATCTTGTTACCTATTTGAGGATATCGAATCATAAAGAGAAAAAATACAATAAGAAAGTGAATGTATATTAATCATATATGCCAAGTATAGTTTAGTGAAATTACGTCTTATAAATGGTTTTATTTCATTTACAACGATAATGTTGCTCATCGTAATTGGCGCATGGAGCAAGATAGTTTGAATACTTTTACTCAACTCCTGACCAAAGTTTGGACATATGAACAATTTGGAAATTATTTCGTATTATTGTAATTCTTTGTAACGTACGAAATGTTCAAGAATGAATCACAGTTCGGTAAAATTAAAAAGTGTAGAGTAAAGTATGAAAGCGTGTATTAAAGATTTCTTTAAGTATATATTATTGCTCGTAGTATGATTATAAAAAAACAATTTTTCATACAATCACGAAAATGCTGGAGCCTTTCGTTTATTCTACCCTAGGCTCCACTCGAAAGTTCGGTAAACCGTAATAACTCCCAAGCCAAGATGTTAACGACCGTGCCGAGGGCTGCATGGCACCAGGGACTGGTGTCTTTTACGGTGTCTCTAGGAAACCAGTCCGCCTTCTGGAGTATTTAGACCTTACCCCTGCATGCAGGGCTCTGCAGAGGTGGACCATCTACTTCCTTAGAAATCGTGAGAATAATATGGAGAGAAATGATTCAAATAGAAGTATTTGCGAGGAATTTTCCGGAGGAAAGTTGGAAGTAACCTGTAGTGAGCAGTAATCCGGATTTGGAGAAACACCAGGAAGAACCTCCGGAAGCAGGAGTTTCTGGAGGTGCAGCAAAGAAGAGCACGCTGCGGTGTCTTGTTAAAAAAGAACCGTAGTGCTATCCTTGCGCCGCAAGAAAATATAAGCCCCGAGATGATTATATTTCGGAGACAATGCGTTGCGTGGATTTTCGGAGAGCAGTCCCGAAGACGAAGCATTCGAAAGACCGCGTATGAAGCTAAGCAGGCAGTAAATAACCACGAAGTTCGGCGTAAAGCGCATATAGAACGTGTCCCTGAAGTTTAAAGTTAACGGGGTACCGAGGTCATAGTCTGGTAGGAAAGCAGGGGAGTTTTGAGTTTAGTGGGTATTTCCTTCGGCCGAGTCCCAAACAACGTGCATAAATGCAGTCTCTATCTATCCAAACAAAATAAAAATCTGCGCCTTGGGCACACACAAAAGTATTCTAATTTTAAAAAAGTGTTGAATTTTGAGCATACTGATTTTTTACGTTATTATTTTTGATAATCGATCCCAGTTATAAAAATACAAAAATACAATCAGAATATGTATATGGCGTGTTCCATGGCAAATCGGACGGGTTCAGGACTCCATGTTTCCGATTTCCTTGAAATTTTAAGGATTGATAAACTAACATAAATAATGAAGAAACCCAAAATTTGAGATTATTTCATGCATTATTTAAAAAGTTATGGGATAAACGAACAAAAAAAATATTTTTGTTCTTTTTCAATTATTTAAAAACTGAAACTAGGAAAAATTCTGAAAAAAATTATACAAACGTATCATTAGATGGCCGATGTAGCAGTATTTTTTGGGAAAATTTTTACTGCAAATTCAATGATAAAAAAAATGTTTTTTTCAAACAAATTGATTAAGGTGCGCACTCAAAAATTGTGCGAAATATGAATATTTTTGTAAAGTGATGCGCGTGGAATCACGATCTTCGATTGACGGTGTCGGGCGCAAGTTCCACTAATGTTCTATTAGTATCTGCTTTTTCGAGAACGTTATTATCAAAAAGTGATGGGAAGTGATGATTAATTGTTTAATTATCGCTTTATACTCATAACATATTAATAATGTAATGAGTTTTGATTATACATAAATTATCAAAAAATAATTTTTTTTATTATAAAGAAAATAAATTTATTCGTAAAAAATCCACGACTCTGATTTTTCGTCAATATTATTGTCTTCGAGAGATTTTTGGAACCGGATGGTACCTGGAGGCTGTGAGAAGGAAGATTTTGCGAGTCATTCATCGATTTCTGGTAATTTTAACAATTAAGAAAGAAAACATAAATGCTAGGAGGAAGAAATATTATTATTTTATATCCTTCTTCTAAAA
The DNA here is from genome assembly GCA_030998225.1 of Diplolepis rosae. NCBI lineage: Eukaryota > Metazoa > Arthropoda > Insecta > Hymenoptera > Diplolepididae > Diplolepis > Diplolepis rosae. Next base: position 965,073 of record JAPYXD010000338.1, on the reverse strand, counting down.
CTTCATTTTTTTATAACTCTTATCCTGTATGTGTTGCAAAGGAGAGCATTTTTTTTGACATCTTTGAATTTATTGAGAAAATGATCTGGGAATGCCCTTAAACTGCTTTCATTTGAATCTGCCAGTATAATCTATTAAGAGGAAAATGATTTTTAAGCTGAGGCTTGATAAATTATTTATAGATCAGCACGTGATGATTTCACTATATTTCTATTTGTATCGAGAGTGAAAAATCACGTAATATTCACTTACGGTTTTTGTTTTTGTATGGATTACAACAATGTTTCCTTTCTTGTCGAATCATGTCAACTGCTCTTTGAAAATAAACTCTCGTGGATTTTTTACCAACTAATTTATTTTCATGATAATAAATAAAATTATTTTTTTGATAATTTATGTATAATTATAAAACTCATTACATTATTCATATGTTATGAGTATAAAGCGATAATTAAACAATTAATAATCACTTCCCATCACTTTTTGATAGTAACGTTCTCGAAAAAGCAAATACTAATAGAACATTAGTGGAACTTGCGCCCGACGCCGTCGATCGAAGATCGTGATTCCACGCGCATCATTTTACAAAAAAATTCATATTTCGCACAATTTTTGAGTGCACACCTTAATTATATACCTAAAATTTGTGTGATACTTGCGGCTATCACTATGAATTTTTTCAGATTTTTCAAAGATGGCGTTTTTTCAGAAAATCAATTTGTTTGAAAAAAACATTTTTTTTTATCATTGAATTTGGAGTAAAAATGTTCCCAAAAAATACTGCTACATCGGCCATCTAATGATACGTTTGTATAATTTTTTTCAGAATTTTTCCTAGTTTCAGTTTTTAAATAATTGAAAAAGAATAAAAATATTTTTTTTGTTCGTTTATCCCATAACTTTTTAAATAATGCATGAAATAATCTCAAATTTTGGGTTTCTTCATTATTTATGTTAGTTTATCAATCCTTAAAATTTCAAGGAAATCGGAAACATGGAGTCCTGAACCCGTCCGATTTGCCATGGAACACGCCATATATTTAGTGCAAAAAATTTTCATTTTACGAGTGGTTACGAGACAGGTTTCTGTATATTAAAAGAAGTTAGATGTGATGTAATGATCTTTACATATGTGATAGTGCATGTAGTAGTGCGTTGGTATAGTAGGGCTTTATTGACTTTCTATTTTGCTTAGTCAATTTGTTATCTTAAGTGGGTATTATAATGACATATGGTAATACCATCTTGATCATTTTATTGATCTGTAGATCTTGCTGTAACTTGCGTCGATAAAGCCACACGCACGGTGATGTTATCTTGATCGAAGTTATTGGTTTCTTCATCTACCTGTAATTTCGAGTCGATAAAGTCGCGGGACGTGATAATTCGATACGAAAAGTTGAGAAAGAAACGGTGTTAACAGTGGAATGACAGTTTGTCACAGTGTTCTACTATATAGGAAACTAGAAAGTTCAGTTTAGTTTCAGTTTCATCAATAGATTTTAATTATTTTTATTTTCAGCATGTGCATATGTTCAACCCACAGATTAAAACTAAGCATTTTTATTTTTTTTAAATTGATAAACAAGATACAATAAAACTATCAACCTGCATTTTTCTGTACTGCTAGAAATTTCCCTGCGCAAATTACTGAATATTACGATACTTGTATCTAAAAATTAAGAAACTTGAACAACAAATTTTACGTTCTAGCTAAATGAAGCTTTATACAGTTATACTACTGTGGGCAAAAACTAAGGTAAATTATATTATAAAATGAAAAATCTTTATTTATTTATCCAAATCAATTTCATCTCCTTCAAAGTAATCCCCTCCCGATATAATGCATTTGTGCCAACGTTTTTTCCAATCGTCGAGACACTTGTTAAATTCGATTTCTGGCGGAAGGAATTCATAATGCACCACACCACAATAATCGAAGAAAACTGTCAACATGACCTTGATTTTTGAGCGACTTTGGCGCGATATTTTCGGTCTTGTCTCACCTTTGGCACGATATTTGATTGATTGATCGGTTGCTTCCGGGTCGTAAGCATAAATCCAAGTCTCATCTCGAGAAATCATACATTTCATTTTATCCTGATAATCAGAAAGCATTGTTTCACAGACTTCAACGCGATGCATTTTTTCCAAAAAGTTGAGTATTTTTGGAACCAATCGAGATTTGACTTTTTTCAGGCCCAAATGGTCTTTCAAAATGGTTTTCACTGATCATTTTGACATTTCAACCATATCAGTAAGGTCTCTAACAGTCAATCGACGATTTTTGTGCACTAATTCTTTGATTTGATTGACGTGTTGCTCGTCAGTTGATGTTGATGGTCGTCCGGGGCGTTCCAAGTCATCAACACGTTCTCTGCCTTCTTTGAAGACTTTGTACCACTTATAAACATTTGTTTGCGACATGGTCAAATCACCGAAGGCCTTCTGCAACATTTCCGCACAGATGTCAGTAACAGTAGGACCAACATAAAAATAAAAGAGTTTTCCCGAATCCGTTAGCCCGTGAAGTTTAAATTAAAAATTCACCTTAGTTTTTGGCCACAGTAGTAAGTAGATAAAAATATTGTTAAAGTTTCGTATTTTAAAGATGGATCCAAGAAAATGTATCTCTATCTTATTTTGGCTTAGGGTCAGTTTCTTTTTATTTTCTTCGATTTAGGTTATCACTATTAGATATAAAAATACGCAAAAAAGAAAGAAAGGCAAAAGTTTCGGCCACATATGGGGGCCCTCTTCAGTGCCATAAATTCAAAGATTAATTCAAAATTTCTGTAAAAGGTTAGAATATAGGAGATAATTAAAATAAGGATTATCATGTAAATCAAAAACTTATCTCACAGCTTGTAATTCAAAATAAAGTAGTTTAGTATGCAACAACACGAATTGAAAAAATATTTAGAGTTCACGGTGAATAAAAAACCTGATAAAATGAAAAAACATAAAAAAATTTGCACGCGAACCGACCGGAAAATTTTTCAAATTTTATTATGAAAGAATCCCGAGTTGAAATCTCGAGCAAGTTTTACGTTTTTACACTGAAAGATATTTATCGTGAATACAGACAATTTTCTGGTTATATTAGCAAAAGAGTTTGGCTGTCTCAGATACAGCTAAACTGTATGGGTGTTTCATAAAAACAGTTATAGTTGAAGGGATACTATTGCACCAGTAATATATTTTCAATACACACATCCAAACTGATATGGCTGCAACAAATGAAGCATCGTTATGGTTCCTTTAGCCAAACTCTGTTTTGGAAAATCAGCTCAACTTCAAACAGACGCTTGTCTGCTAGTGATGCGTAGTAGTTTCAGAGGTTAGGGGTAAGTAAACTATTATATCAGTGGTTGATTATAAATCTAAAAAAAAAAAATTAAATCGATACCAACAATACGTGTTTTGTTTGCATGATCACATACGATCACTCTGCAAACGTTTGAACGTACACCAATATAAGGTAAATGTACCAGTCGTTGCTTGTAATAAGGTTATTATTCATCTCTCATAACAAATTTTTAATGTAAATGCTTACTCAAAAATGCTAAAAAATAAAATATTCCGGAATGTTCAAATCGTAGTTCATAAAATGACTACGTGCTTATTTTTTATGCAAATGGAACTCTTCTCGCATTTAAGTATTTATATCAATTTATTTGACATCAATTTTTAAAGTTTTTGATTTATATTTGTGATAACCCTTATATAACAATAAATAATACAATAATAAATTTCTCGCGCAAAGACTGGGCCAAACGCATTTTTTCATATTTTCGACTATTTGTTAATAAGTGTTGAAAATTTTCAGAATAATAAACTTTGCAATACAAATCAAAAGTCTCTTTCAAAATGTGATTCGATTAATATGACGAAAAATTTTATTTTTCTATAATTAAATTCAATAATCTTCGAAGGCTTTCCTTAACCGCGCAACGACTGGTACATTTACCTTACATCCTTGAAACAAACCATTTTGTTTTGCTAAATCAGCATAACAGTCGATGGATAATACAATCAGAAGGACATTTATGAAAGTTTCCTGAGCTGATAGCTAATTTAAAGACATGTTATTAGCTCAACTAGTATTTTTTAATTTCTTATTTATACTTATTAACACACAAAATAATATAACTGAAGTAAGAAGATTTTCTTTCTAATTTGCATAGAAATTCTCTAACAAACTCGGTTAGGTAGAAACACAATACCATTTCTTTCAGTGTAGGTACTGCTTACCTCCTGCTTTTTCTCATTTACCACTGCTTTGATACTCTTCAATAAATTTAGAACCTGAAACTAGCCCCTTGTTTAAGCCGAACTGTGCTGAAAAAGGCAATTCGTCCACGTTTGAGAAGTTTTTCAGGGGGAAAAATTACATTGAGTTTACTTCTGTTTTGAACAGCGTAACGAATAAGGATTAATTCAGGTTCTAAATATTTTGAAAAGTATCAAAGCAGTGGTAAATGAGAAGAAGCAGGAGGTAAGCAGTATCTAAAAACGTAAAACTTGCTCGAGATTTCGACTCGGGTAATGACAAAACACGAACAAGGTTTAAATTTTGAAAACTTTTCTTGACAACTTTGTTAACAGATCCTTTCACAGAATGATCTGAACTGTCAAGAAACGATTTTGTATATTAGCTTCACGGACAATCAATTTAACATTGAATTTGCAAGCAAGGCATTACAAAAACATTAATTATTATAATATCTATATATGTAGTTTTACTCAATATTATTTGAGTATCAAATTAATTAGTTGAGTTTGAAATTTCTTTTTTCCACAGAAAAATTTCAAATTCTTTAAATTTTGAATTATTTGAGTATGTTCAGAAATAAAAAAATTGAAAATTCAATTTTCAGATTTATTCTGAGATGTTTTGAAAAAATAATAAATTTATCTTTAAAAAAATAATAAAAATGCAATTTTAGTATTCGTGATATTAAGTATCACATTTAAAAAGTGATAATTTAGATCGGAAAAAATAAAAAGAAACTGACCCTATGCCAAAATAACGAGAAATGAACAAAAATTCTTTAAAAGTAAAGTTTTCAGTGGCTGAAATCATTAAAAAAGTTTTTTAAAAAGAAACATTTTTCATTTAAATAAATTTATTTGCAGATTTTTTTCTTTATTTTAGGAATTGAAAACAGCATAGTTGTAGAGAATATTTGCCCGGAAGAATAAGCCATGATTTATGAAAATCCAATCATTTTTAAAAAATTGGTAAGAAGCGATAATAAGGAAAAATGTTATTACAAAAAACATTATTAAGAGTATTATTTTTCATGAGTTGCAAATTTTTTTCATACAAAATTATTTTTTTCCTTCGATAAGCCATGATTGATAATATCATTTCATGTCTTGAAATGATAGAAAAACTTTTTTTCCCAAAGACTTTCAAGCTTATTGCAGTTAATTTTGAAGAATTTATTTCTATATATATATATATGTAAACAAAGTCAATAATTAAATCGTCTGTGTTCTGGATAACAGATTGTTGCATTGTTGCATGGTAAAACTGCATCTACTACAAACGACCGAATGAATCCGATATTGTTCTGGTCTTATCGTCACGTCAGTTTTCTGTTCACGATATGTGTAAGGCTCAGGTCATCTATACATAACATGATAAATTAATTCTGCTCAAGATTTTACATAGATGCGAGAAAATCGTTGCTCATGTCAAGTTCTGAAGGTTCTGAAGGTGAGTTAATGGTTTTCTCAAGAGTAGTTGTCATCCGCTGATGTTTGGAATTTTAAGTTCTAGGTTATAGCCATTGTCATTCGAGATAATTAACGTTATGAAATTTAATAAGATGCTCACGAACTTTAGAAAAAAGAAGTCTTAAATGTCAAACATATGGAAAAGATTTTAGATAATAGTTTTTTCCACCCTAATCGGTACAGTTTAGAACTTTGAATTCTAGAAACCAGTAGGCAACGTTCTAGCGGTACAGTTTCGTCGTTTATCTAAGCGATATAAAAGCATTATTCGAGCGATAGACATGTTATGATAGCTTAGTGATTAGCATGCGATACATAGTTTTAAGCAGATAGGTAGGGCTGAAAAATTAGAGTGGCGCGGCGGTCCCGAGTTTGATTCTCGTCGAAGGACATCAGCGGAGCGGATTTTAATTTGAATAATATGTGTTTTTCCAAATTTAATATTTACATAATACTACGTTGTAGAATTTGGAGTTCTAAAAGCTTACACGCGGTGAGCATTAGAACATTTGAACTGAAGACACTTTTAAGTACGTGAATAGACAAATATTTATAAATTAATCGTACCATAATGTAGATAACATAATGACAGACGAAAAATATTTTTCCAACCAAGTAACGTCCACTAATTTAAACAAACTAAAATTTTGATATTTCGATTATAAATGACGATTCAGGAACCGAACTATAAATTAGAATATTCTAATTAGGCTGAGAGAAATTTCGAGGGTAATTTTAACTAATGCTTTTTGACCTACTATACCAGGCACGGGGACGCCTTCATGAGGTCTCGAAGATGACGATGCCTCATGCCGACATAGTAGTTTGGAAATTACTGTCTCGAATGAAAATCGTAACGAAAAGCAAAATCCATTTTTGAAATTTATAAATATTGAATTGTTGACTGTACAGTGAACTATCAATATACATAGACAAAAGTAAAGATGAGGTCCAAAACTAAAAAATTTGATTGAAATATTAGGAAAAAGAGAGAAATGAAGATAAAATCTGCAGGAAAGCAAAAAGAACAAAAAGAAAGAAGGATGGATTGTGTTTGATATGTTTGAAAAATTGAGAGAAATATAGCTGGATATCAAGAAACAGGGAGACTTTGGCCCTTAGGCGGTTCTTAATAATGCATTCATATCTTTTCCTTCTCCATTTACCTTTTCCCCGCCACTTCGACCCCATCCTTGTTGCCGGGATCGTCTCTCCTTAGTTGGACTACAAATCTCTTTTTTATACCGCTTAATAAAACTCGGCTGACATATCTCTGACTACTACCACTTAATTTCGGAAAGCGGCCTGCTTGGCTAGTATTCTCCTCTTGCTTTCCCTTTTTATTTTTATCCAGAAAGCAACGACTCACTTATCCTTCTCTCAGTGGCCGCAAACCTCCTAACTTGGAAATTAATATTTCTTCTCAGTCTTTCTTGGTTTTCTTTCTCTACTATCCTTAAAGTCCGTATTTTTATTTGTTAAATGCTAAATGCGAGTCACGTGAGACAAGGATTAATTGTGGATGTAGTCGATTTTCGATGTTCTTTCAATTCCTTTATCTCAAAATAAAATACTATGGTGAGGGAGTTTTGACAGGAAAGAATGAAGAAGAAAAGAAATTTATATTATTTAGGGAAGAGAATATTTGGAAGGAAAGCTTGCGGGATTTTGATGGTAAAAGAGGCTTTGTTTTATGATTTTATTGAAATACAGGGGCTGTAAATATTGGCTCAACTCAGTATAAGTCAATTATTCAACGTTCATTTTATTACTCTGAGATACCATAGTATAATGGTAATACGGTAAAATTAATCATTTTCAAGTTAAAAGAATCTGAAGCTATTTCTCAAATAAAAAAGTCCCGTTTTCTATTTTTGTTGTGCCTTGTGAGAATTTACTGTGGTATTTTCCGGTTTTCGGAGTAATGAATAAATTTATGTCAAACTACCTATAACCTTTCTGTCATAAAAGCATATTTTATTGATTACTTGTTTTGAAATAAATATTTCAATTTAAAAATAGTATAAATAATTTCTGATTTAATCTATTTCAACATCGACACAAATAAATGCCTCACTAAACTTTGCATTTTTAATTGAAAATCATAATCAGTGTTATACAAAACCCCCAATAACAAAATTATATGCTAATCCCATAATTTTGATGTCAAATTATTTGCAATTTTCAATTCTGTATTATTAATACAAAACTCGTGGTCAGTGACCCTGAAAATATATATTAACTAACTGTTATGCAAATCCCGTTATTATTCGTGGAATTGTCCACTATTTTGCATTTTCAATTTTAAATTGTACCTAAAAAATCCTTGTGATAGCTACACATATTTTTATAAATTTATACGACAATTGACAACTGCCATTATAGTTAGGAAAATTTTATCAATAAAAAATTGCAAATCTTAAAAATTCATTAATTTATAAACTAGATTATAAAAAAAGGGCAAATATAAAAATAATATGAATTGTAATTCAAAATTTAAGGTTGGCAATAATTATGATGATACTTGACTTTTAGATTAATTGACTGACTCGACATAAACAAATCAAAAATGATTTTCAATTTTCGACTTATATAGTCTTTTAAATTTAATTTTTACGCCTTGATGATGCCTTTCGGTGTGGAGGAAAAATAAAAAATATTTATACTAATTTATGATGGTACTTAAAATACTTTACAATTTGCCCTGATAAGATTTTTCAATTAAACCAAAATTAGGAATATTACGGTATTTTATAATTTGAAAGAAATCAATAATTAATGCAAAATTGTTTGCTCAAAAGAGATCTATAAATGATCATTTACGCATTTTTTGATAAGATCTATAATTTTCCGTTTTAATTTTAAAAAATACTATTGGAAATCAATAATTCTATTTTTTTTCCTTTGAATCATGAGTTCCATTTCCTTCTTTACAATTGTGAATATTGAGTACAAAGCGTGAATGTCGAGATGAGGACACATTCTTCAAAGTTACTTGGACTCTGAGAAAAGTAAATTCACATCAAGAATATTATAAAGTTTACTTAAGTTATAGCAATAAGTAATAAAGAATAAACTAAGGTGCCTGCAAAGGACACAAAACCAAGCGCGAAACCCGATAACCAAATTGCGCACCTTAGGCGCGTTCAAACTTGGGAGCGATGAGAATCAGCCTACTCCCCCAAAGGGGGCCGAGCAGATTTTTTGGACCTGTGTGCTCCTTTTTCCTTCTTTTAAAATCTGCACATAATTAAAACGTCCCCGTGTCGAAATCTCGAGCAAATTTTACGTTTTTAGGTACTGCATACCTCCTGCTTCTTCTCATTTACCACTGCTTTGATACTCTTCAATGTATTTAGAACCTGAAACTAGCCCCTTGTTTAAGCCGAACTGTGCTGGAAAAGGCAATTTGTCCATGTTTGAGAAGTTTTTCAGGGGGAAAAATTACATTGAGTTTGCTTTTGTTTTGAACAGCGTAACGAATAAGGATTCATTCAGGTTCTAAATACATTGAAGAGTATCAAAGCAGTGGTAAATGAGAAGAAGCAGGAGGTAAGCAGTACCTAAAAACGTAAAACTTGCTCGAGATTTCGACTCGGGTTTTGTTTATAGATTTATAATCTACGGAAAAAAATGATTCTAATGACCTGAATTTCCTTTTGGGACAATAAAAAAGTATAATAGGGGAGAAGCGGCTAAATTGGCACATCTAACAGAAAGTGATAGTTTAAAACAAGAGTATAAGATTAAAAATTTTGAAAAATTATGATTTGGATAGCTTGATATCTTGACTAAACTGTTCAATGAATAAATCTTTTATGGAAAATAGGGAAAACAGGTATTAATCGAGTTTTCTGGAGGACGGGAAATGCGTGAATTTACGCGCCATGGCGGCTAACTTGGCGCGAGAATATTACAATCTACTCTTGCTATGTATTGGTTATTTGTTCTAGATTTTAAATTATATTTGAGTAGCAAAAGTCATTTTTAAGACATTTTATTAGTTTTAAACTAATTTTGAGGTACAGATAGAAAAATAGCATCTGGTCATAATGACTAGGAATAATGTAGTTGGAAATAAAAAAGTGACTGTAAAGAGGGAGACTTGTTGTCGCTACTTGACCCATGGCTACAGTAACATGATTTGTAGCCATGGTAGCCATATTCTGAATACCTGGTCGTGGCGACTAGTTAACACTGTTGAAATTGTCCTTAACTCTTAAACCTAGCTATGTGAACTTGAAACATTGAGTTGTCATAGCTAGAATAACGTAGTCGCTATAACCAGTTTAGCAAACTTCACACTCGTTGAATTCGCTGTGTATTGTTTCGAGTAATGCATATTATTTTTTATAGCAACTGATAGCAACTCTTTTGAAAATTTGATTTGAAGTGTCGAGCGGCTCGAAACTGTGATTTTAAATCCTACTACTTTTAAAGTTTCAACCAGCTCTACAGATGCCGATAAACAGATTTTCAAAAGAGCTGCTATGAAAAATACAATGTTCCACGTAGTGATTTCATGCATTTGATTTTAGCAATTTGATTTAACATAACTTTATAGTTGACACTTATATATAGTGACTGTGACAACATTACATAGTCGCTGTGACTACATTACTTAGTCACTGCGACCACTTTTAGTACCTACATTGACGGGTCAACCATTGCTTGAATTCAGCCACAAAAAGTAGTTAAGGACATTTTCAACTACATATATCACGTCACTATGCCCAGGATTTTTTCTCAGTGTACAGATAGAATATATATTCTATTTTTTTACACTGCAATACAGGAAAATGTGTTTATTAAATTGGATGGATTATTAAAAAATAATATTGTAAAGAATCATGAAAATATTTTATTAAAGAACACGCGTTTACAGTATTAATAATATCAGAGAACTTGTAAATCATGGGAATTTAACAACCAGGCTTTTTCAATAAACTTCACTTGTTACCTAATTCCTTCTAATATATACCATTTTTGTGAAGTATATTAATTTTTATATTATTTCTCAGTAAAAAACACCACTCTTTAATATATTTTGATAAATGAAAATTGAGAAAACTTTGAACTTTGAAAAAATGATAATTCAAATCGACATAACCTCACAAGTCGATTAAATCGATTTAGTGAGTTATATTATCTTCTATATAAACATAAATATTCAAGAAAATGGTAGCAATAAAGTCTAGCAAGGTTAAATTATAAGTCTTTCAATTGAAAAATGATTATATGCTTAAATTATTCAAATTCATAATATCATTGAATGGCACATTTAATGAAATAGGCAACATCGCAAATTGAAAATGTTGGACGAAATGAAAGTGACGTATACCCTGACTACAATCTAACCTTTTCATTTTAAAATGTTTGAACTGAAGATATTTATTATATTATTTTCTACGTTCTTGTGATAATAAAAATTAATTTGAAGTTTATAATATTATCCGAGAATAATAACGACATTCATCCAGAATTTTAATAATTTTAATAATAATTTATTTATTTTTAAGATTATACCAAACAGAAAGGCCACATAACTGTATTTGAAATTTTATATTCCTTTAAGATAATAGTATCCCTTCCATGAAATACGATAAAAATAATTTCAACATAAATATCATTGTATTTCTGATATAAAAAAAATCATTAACCAGCCTAGTTACAATGAAAACCTCACAATAACGAATTTCATTTCCTATAATTATATCTCTCTTAATTAAATTTTTTTCTAATTGCTGATCACAGTAGTTTATTTCTTCCTAATATTCAATATCTATAAAAAGCAATTAATTGACATTAAAGACTTACAATAACAAATTATTTTTAATGATACATAACCTATATGTTTGTTTCCATATTTCCGTATTCATCTTCCTTAAGGTGGCTTGATCGTTTTTGAAAAAAATTATAGACTGCTCTGAAACTTAGAGATTATCTTAATAAAATATGCTAGATTCATTTGGAAAAAAGAAATACCGTGGTTGACGATGTCATTGCCGAAAAAATCGCTACCGAAAAAATGTCAGTTTAACACGTAGTCTTATGGGATTCCTCGTCAAAATCGGCGAAACTCCAGAAAAAATCACAAGTGCCCATAAATAAAATATATACTAGTAATTTCGATTTCGAGGAATCTATTAGTATTATAAAAACGAAGGGTTAACGACTTCAATCAAGAGAAAATTGCGAAAAAGGTACAGAATATAGAAATCGCCTCGAGGTGAAACTAATAATTTTTTACTATCGCTTTTTTCCGGGGGCATTTCCGCGATTTCTTACCCTTCTACTCAGATGTTACTATAATACATATGATTATTAAAAAAATAAGTATCAATGAGCATTCATATAACACGTGCCCCCACGGTGCCCCTCACTTCATACGACACCAAACGCTCAAGCCACCTTAACCTTATTTCTACTATTTCATTACAATTACAAAACCCATGTAGTTAAATTCCAGATTTTCACATCTTTATTTCAGCTATATTATATCTCGGATTTGAATACTTCGAAATGTGCTCGGTCGATAATAATAGTCAGAACAAGTAATACTAAAACATCACAGCTTTCACTATATTCTCGATATCCTTTGTTAGTTTTTGAGGATATTAACGGTGAAATCAGGGATAAATATCCTTTGTTCAACTATTAATTTTTTTCCGTGTTTGATTTTCTCATCCCTGCACTTGAATTCACTTGACCCGTGTAGAAATTTCTGTAGGGGCATAGTAGGGCCCTGACGAGTTTGCCCTATTTCTAGTCGGCATCTAGCGTGGAAAACTAGACAGGGCCCTGTCGGTAACGTAACGCTTTTGTCGAGGTGGGCCCCACTAGACTTTATAGTAGGGATTTAGTGAGGTCAGCCCTTACACCACCCGGCCTACAAAAAATGACACCATTAGGGCTCTATTGGACCTTCCCCTTGTATTTAAGGGCATATATCAGCAGAGTCACGTGACCAATTTTGTTCAGGTATCTCACTGAAAAAATAATAAATAAAAAGGAATTTCCATACTGAGAGAAAAAGTACAGGGAAAATTCGAGTTAAGACTCTAATATTTACTGTTTTTAACGGCAACGGAGGGATATTCGTTTGGAAGGTTAAGTTTACAGTTTTCACAGTAAAAAATCTGTTTTCCATCTAGGAAAATTTTCTGAGTAAATTGACAGTACTTTTTCGTTACACATACACTGAAAAAAATCTCAGTAGGTTTGACTACTTCTTAACTTGCTTTCCGTAATTCGTAATTCCCCAAAAGTGTCATTTTTTAAATTAAGTGAACTGCAGGGACATAGGTAAATCAAATAAGAGCAGTAGTTGAATCGATGAATATTCTTAGTACATTTTAAAACTTTATTTACTTTCAAGTCGACACTTAACTTACTATTTTTACATACACACTTACTTACAAACACACAGCCTCTTCTACACTACACAAACGCTCGTTTAGGCAGTATTAAAAACTATTCTTAACGCTGCGGATTCGAACCCTCTTTACTCATAATTAACGCATTACTAACCTAACGACTAAGCCTTTCGGCTGCGCACGCTTGGAATACAAGAAAGAAAATAGCGCTTATAATCTGCAACTACTGCAGAGCCATGTAAAAAGTGTTTGGGCCCCATGTAATCGGGAATTTAAAAGTTTTCTGCCAATTTATGATTCTGATTAAAATTTTTAAGATTTTTAATTATTAAATCGATTTTCTATAAAATAAAATATTTTTGAAAGAAACAAATCAAATTTTGGAATTAAACAACATTACATAATAAAAAGAATTATATAAATTTTAGAAGTATTAATTTTTATTCAAATAGTATAGAATTTTGAAAATCTTCCCAGCGCAGTCGAAAGCGTCTTTCTTTCCACAGAAAGATTTTCAAAATTCTTTACTATTTGAATTCATTGGCATTATTTACGATATAAGAGTTTGAAATTGTCTACGAGGACACCTGTCGGCAACGTATCCTATCTGATACGCGACTAGTGATTCACCAATAATAATAATAAATTTATTTTTATTATTGTGTATTAGTGATACTTTATACAGGTTATGATTCCTTTAATTTTGGTTTACAAGAGTGAAATCAAATTATGTTCAGAATCTAAAAAATTTGAGTTTTTTCAATTCCAAAAATATGATGAAACTTATGAATCAAGAAAATGATCTCATAACGAAATTATGCATTCAAGTTCGCAATAAGAAATTTCAACTAATAAAGTATTATTAAAAGAAAATAGTACACTTTTTTACTTATCATCAGTTTCTTTTTCTAACTACTCTTATGTAGTAACTTTTACTGCTCATGTTTACTATGAAAGTTTTAATTGATTTTACTATTCACTCCATGTTAATTCAACTACATGTTTAGTTATTGTCACTACCTTGATACAATCAGATACTCACACATACGCACACGTGCTCGCATATAATTATTATGATTACATGCGAATCCGAGTCAAAATTATAAAAATGTTTTCTTAAAAGTGCTTGATTCCTCTTAAGTAATTATCGTATCTAAGACCGTGTTCAGAAAATCTCCATTTTTCTGAGATAAGATCAAATTTTAATGTGAATAAAGAATAAAGGTTATGTTGTATCTAATGGACCTAACCTTAACCACAAATATTACAAGTAGGGATTCTCTAGTCGGGGCCCTTCCAGATACAATTAGATTTTCCATACTTAAACGAAACAAGGAATTCCTCACTGGCACCTGACAAGGCCCCTATCAGTTCTAGTCCGGGCCCCCCTAGAACCGAACTTGAAATAAGGAAAGATAGGGAAATTTCTACAAGGGGATTGTTTCCAGAAACACACAAAAACACGATGCCACACGACGTGCGGCTACTTGGCCTCCAATTTTAAATTCTTTTACGCTAATTTACCCGAAAGAACCTCCTTGAGAAATTACACTTTTTATATATCAATGAATATAAAGACGTAGAATTATTCCGATTATGTTTCAATTCGTGATATTTAAAAACATAATTCAAGCGGTCAGATAAAAATCATCAAGCACCAAAAACTCATTATTATTAATTAAAATGTATTAAGCAATAGAATGATTGGTCTTGTTTCATTGATAAGATATTATGCAAGAATGAATAAGAATGAATAACTATATTCGTTTGCTTATATATTATTATCATTTTCTGTAAATAAGCGTGCGCCAATTTAGCTTCTGCACCAATTTAGCCGCTTCTCCCCTAACACATGAAATAATAAGAAAAACTTGGTTTTTTTTTCACATTTCACCTTATAAGCAGATAAATGTGGATTATAATCCAACCAGTAAATTCTTATATTATCATCATCTACGGGAGGAGGTATTATACTAAGATTTCTCCTAAATGGCACCAGATAGGGAAAAATATCAAAAGACATAGTTGTTTGCTTGCATGAAAATATATTTGAAATCTAAATTCCTCATATTTTGAACAGAAATGATTTGTTTAAATTCAGAGATAATTTTTTAATTTGACAATTATATGTTTAAAACACACTAAATATTTGTTGAATTAAAAACAAAATGTCAACTAAGAAACTTGTTTTATTCAAAGAAACGTTTCTTTCACCCTACAGCAATGTTCAGATTTCTTTGATGTGAAAACGTTTTAGACTATTACTTCATAAGATGTAAACACGGTGCACACGAAACTTGATATCAAATATATAGTATATATTTAGGCATGAGGAAAACAAATTTTTCCAAATCATTTTATCCAAATTTTGACATATTACCGATATAGTTTTGATTCTGTTAATCATAAAATACTGAAATGAATATTCACAATTTTATACTGTAAATGTCTTTCTACTTAATCGTTTAAAGTTTTTAGTTTTCTCTTAAAAATGCACTTTTTTCAAACACAGATTTTCCTTAAAAAATTTCAATGAATACTGCTCCACATAAATTAAAATTATCTTGAATTAAGAAAACCTAAAACTGTGATGTATAAATTGAAATTCTGCGTTCGCGTTTTAGTTGGACAATCTATGTTTTGAAAACGCCGATAACTTAATGTATGAATTCTAATATGTAAATGCTATCATTATCTCATTGACATATGAATATTGAATAATTATTAAGTGAATTAAAGTAGATTTTGTTGAGTTTGCACTGATTTTACTAGAGTATTGCTGACGTGGTATAAAATAAATATATTATGATTTGAGGATTGAAGATATAGTAGATATAGTTTATTTCGCGAATCGAGCATTATTATCGCTAGACGAAGGCATAATGTTGGTTTCATTTTCGCGAAATAGATAGAAGAAAAATATCAGTGAGAGGGAACGTTCGCCCTTTTTGGGGTAAGCCTCTTTATGCTAAACGCTCTCTTCATCTGAATGGCGTTAATGTGAAAAACCGATGCATGCTAATGGAGAGGCCACGACTCTGTCTACTCACACGTATTTGCGTGTGAGTACTCATTGCACACTAGTCGACCATCTCTGGCAATCCTTCATGTCGTATGCATACGTTACGACCGTGAAATCATCCTCCTCTCATATACCTTTCCTATATCTATTGGGTTTCGATCCACTTCACTAGTTTACCTGTCTGTATTTCGTTTCAACCTAATCAATATCTCTGTGTTTAAATAAACATAAACTGACAGTTCTTTTGCAAAGAGCAACACCATATATACATATATCTATTATTATTTATATTGCATTATGATATATAACATTTCTATTATTTAATATATATATAATTCATAAATTAAAATTGAGAAATTAATCATAACTGAACGATTTCATAAATAAGTGATGCTCGTATAATTTACTTTTATTGAGTTGAATAGTCTCAAAATAATAATTTACAATTAATATTCTATAAATTTAAATATATTTAAATATATATTAATGTTTGTTCCGAGAGTTTAATGTTCGTTCGGTAACCTATAAAATTTGAAAACTCCTTGATTTCCTTTCTGCTTGGCTATCTATATAAGAATAAGAGTGTATGCTGTTTGAAAATTATCCAATTTTTGCAATTCATGCACCGTATAATTTTAAAAAATGTCCACTCGGTAACCCATTTCTGAATAATCACAATGGCATGGAAATACACACTGAAAAAAATGGTAAGTAAAACCAACTACTTCGGTTTGTAGAATATGCCTCAGCTATTTTATTAGTTAGCACAACAATTTTTTTTGTTAGTGTCATTACCCAAGTCCTTGTAATAACAATTGAGATAGTAAGACCAACAAAAAAACATTGTTGTGCTAACTAATAAAATAGCTGAGGCATATTTTACAAACCGAAGTAGTTGGTTTTACTAATCATTTTTTTCAGTGCAATTGAAAATCTGAAGACGCAGTCAAGTAGAGCGCGATGAAATAAATTTCTATTGTATTTTGAAAATTTTATATCACCACTCTACATATTTTTATAGTATATTGTGTATGTTGCTTCATTTGAGTCGAAAATACACCAACAGAGTTTCACAATTGGAGAAAAGTTGTCAAAAAAAATATATATATATATCCGTGTCTTTCTGCGAAGAAAAGTCACTAACGTGGAAATAGTATATTTAGCAAAAAGTACGGACAATCAGTGGTCTTGTACGAATTGCTCATACTATTTTTGATTAGAAGTGCGTAAGCAATGCTACTTTGAACGCCTGTTTAGCAAGTAACGCTACTATTATATAGGTTATGTAGATAGGAAGCAGATGAAATTCCGGAAATTGCAAACTATATACAAGTCGATCTCGCTGGCAGTTTGTTGGGATACTTCCGACAGCTCACAGAAGATGCACACTATGTTCAAAACTTCAAAAAATTTTGAATATAGGCTTAAAAGAAAACATCATCAGAACCAGCTAAACTGGGAAATCTTTATAAAATTTTATATAATTTGAAATTTAACAGAAATATTATTTTATGAAAGCAAACTTCATTTTTCTTGTAATGAAAAATAGCTTGAACTCCAGAAAGTTTACTGAACAGACATTTATAATAACCGCAGAAAAACCAATTTTAAAATTATTTCAAATACATGCAAAATGTATTAACGAATACAATATTTTTATTTTAAACTTTGAATGATAAATATAAAAAGTATGTATTGCAGTCTATACTATATAGCTGTTGGCTGCCACCCATTTAATTCTGTAAAATCTGATGGCGAATGCGCAAAAATTCGTAAAACGAGCGCCAACCTGCAATCGCGGACGTACATTTTGTCAAAAAAGTAACGGGAATTGATCATTCAAAAAGCCAGCTTAAAGAGATTGTCGAAAACCTTTTTGACACTGAGTTGGCACCACTGTCCTCTATATTGATGTGGAGTTCGAGCACGATCTGTCATTTAGTTTGTTCACAGTGCTCGATCTTGTTAATTTATCTTGAGAGTGTTTCAAGATTTTTCCAATGGATAAGAATATCGAACAAAGAATTTGTTTCAAATTTTGCATTGCAAATGAAATTTCGTGTGCGTAATCGCTAAAAATGTTACAGAAGGCATACGGTGAATAAACTTTATCAAAAACACGTGCACTGCAAAAAGAAGTGTCTTAATATAAGATACTTGTGTATAGTTATTTCTAAGATGTTTCGGTAGTCACATTCAAGTTGCCTAAAGCATATTAATTGGAGACATGTAAAATATCTTGAGTTGAAACATCGGTAACACAGGTTACTTAAGTTACCGACAGTTCATGTTCCTTATAACCTCTACACTGTGAGAAAAAGCTTACGGCACACCGGTATCTGTTACACATGTGGTGGTTTACATGGCTGTATGTACTTCTTAAAAAAATTAATTCAAGAAAATGCTCTCTTGGGAAAGGAGATAAGCGACTTAGCAAACGTATCCACTACGTTAAAACAGAAGGTATACCTGATATCGAGTTACGTGTTGCTGATACGATTCCCAATTTTTATATGTAGCTCCACATCCGTCATATCTAAAGTTTAAATAAAGGATCGTCTCGATGAAAATGAACAATATATTCCTCTAAATGTGTTGATATTACACCACAGAAGAAAAACATGCAACACTAATAACGCTCCATTTTTTGAGGTTATGAACTGTAACTATAACCCTTGGAGAGATTCTATCTTTCGACCACTACTTCTTTGACACTTTACGCGTCTTAGTTTTTGCTAACTTATTGACCTGCTATATCTTACAATTCAGAAACATCTTATGCCAGAACCATCTAATGACACCCTAAACATCTTAAACTAAGATACATTATCTAACTCAATCAAGTATCTTATTTTGTAAGACGGAAATTACATCTTTATTCGTACCAAGATACGTAAGTCGTCTTAATTTTGAATAAGCCACATCGTGAGACATCTTATTTTAAGACAGAAGATAGCAAATTCCCATCTCATATCTTACAATAAGATACCAGGTAAGACACTTCTTTTTGCAGTGTGCATATGAGTGGTATAGTGCATTCAAAAGCGGTCAAGATGTGGTGGAAGATTTGCCTCGCTCTCGTCGGCCATCAACGTCTTCAACTGAAGTTAACATCGCTTAAGTGAAGGAAATGGTGACTGAAAATCGCCACTTAAGTTTGAGAGAGATAGCTGCTGAACTTTCTGTGTCTCACGAATCAATTCGTACCATTTAAAACGATTGTTTGGGTATGAAACGCGTTGCTGCTCTACTAATTCCGAAAGACCATCTCACGGGGCTATCATTGCGAACGAATTTCTAGCCAAAAACTCATCGAATATTATTGAACCTGATATTGCTCCGGCCGACATTTTTCTCTTGCCAAAAGTCAAATTAACACTTCGAGGCACCCGTTTTCAGTCGATAGATGACATAAAACAGAATTCGCGGCAAGAACGGAAGTCGATTCCGGAAAATGCGTTTGAAAAATATTTTGATGATTGGATTATTCGTTGGCATAAGTGTATTATTTCGGGAGAGGCCTACTTTGAAGGCCATAAAATATATGGACGAATAAAAAATTGTTTCTGTTTTATTGACTAATTCCTGGTATTTTTTTGACAGAATGTATATAGTATCTCGTAGTATCTGATGAATCTGAAACCTCCCGAGTCGAACTATTGATTCTCTATTGATTCTCTAAGATGCTCCATTTTCGAGGACTTGAGAGAATCAAAAGAAGAGTATTAGCTGTTGAAATCAATTTAATTTTGATCCTCTGTTGATGCTCTTTTCCTGCAGATATTTCCGTTTCTGCACCTTGGAGGATCTTAAAGAGTAGCAACGAAGATTCTCCTTACCTCCTCTATGATTCTCTATTTTTAAAAGTATATAATTCCTAATGACGTCAGGAATTAGCAACGTTTTATTATTATTTATATTTATCGTGTTGCTTAAGAGAGAAACAAAAATATAGTACCAGAATTTTGGAAAATAAGGAGGAATGTATCAAAGTATCAACGTCTGGTACATGTCGAATTTTTTTTTGAAAACATTAATTTTGAAAAATTTTATTTTTCGAAATAAAAATCCAAATGGTACCGGAGATTGATTTTTTGATGGATTCCTCATTGTTGCCTACAATTTCATGATTATATTTACATTCCTGTCCTAATCAACCCGATGAATATAAATAATATAAAATGGTTGGTCATTTATGACGTCATTACGCATCACATACCCTCAAGTACTAGAATGAAAGGGTTCAACAAGAGCGAGTCCTCGATTTTTCAAAAACTATTAGAGATTTTAAAACGCTTTTTTTAAAAATAAAAGTACTCTCGAAGGTCTACGGCTCTACTATCTAATAGATAGTCCAGTCCCCATCGTTGTCCAGAATGGCCTGGCACCTTTTCGGCATGCTTTCCACTAATTTTTCAGCGTAGTCCGTTGGTAATTCTTGCCATATCTTCCTGATTTTTTGCGAGAGCTGTTTCATGGTGAACACACGTTTTCCCGCAAGCTTCCTCTTCGAAGCACTCCAGACATTTTCGATTGGATTCGCATCGGGGGACTGTGATGGCCAGTCCAAAGTTGTGATGCCCTTTTCTGTTTTCCAGGCGGTGCAGAGACGGCTTCGATGTTTCGGGTTGTTATTTTCTTGTAAGATCCAATCGGCCGTATCGGCTCCAAACATCTTTGTAGCAGACCTTAGAAGACCACGTTCATATATTTGGAGCATTTTCTGAGCATTCAAGTTCTCGGTGAAGAGCTCTAAACACCCAAAACCGCGCTATGAGAAGCATCCCCAAACATGGACCTTCACAGGGTGTTTTTTATTGGCTTTATAACGCTCAACCCACTTCTTCACGAACGATTTGGACTTTTTGATGTATTTAGCAGCGACTGTATAGGACATAAGTGGTCCCTTTGGAAGGGTACACAAGAAGACCGCTTCAAAACGGTTCGCGTACACAGAACTCATTATGACTCACGTCTGCTGTCTCCGACGATTCAAAAGAGAATCAAGAGAGTATAAAGAGGAGCAAAAGAGAATCAAGAGAGTATCAAGAGGAGCAAAAGAGAATCAAGAGAGTATCAAGAGAAGCAAAAGAGAATCAATAGTTCGACTCGGGCTTACTTTTTTGTAATTCAATTTAATTGAGCTTACTCTCATTAGTGGCATCAATTAATTACTGAAATTCAACAGTAATTTAATTCCTAATCATTTATTTAGTTTAAAAATTTTCCATTAGTATTTTACATCTTAAAATGTGTTCAATAGTCAGGACAATGATAGACAGACACCGTCGTAAATTTTTACATAAAACCAATACCTTCTTATATAATGAGAATGTAAAAATCTCAAAATTCAATTAATTATTAACGGTAATTATTTGTTTTTAAATAATACTTGGGAGTTATTGGTAGAAGACTTTTGAATTTCTCATGAATTCTCTCCTTCATCACAAAGTTACAACCGAAAAAATTCATATGATTATTGAGCATATTTGAAACTAAAATATTCATGGTAAATTATTTAATTAAGTCAATGATTTCAACACACGCAAGATGATAAGTGAGGAGAGATCATTTTCATGAATAATAAACTGCTTATTACTTAAACAATAATAATTATTTATTATTAGTTACTTTAATAGCAGTTATTGTATCTTTTTATTTATTCCTTGAACACTTTCGACGCAAGAGAATAACTCTTGTTATTGCCTCAATTGACTGGCTGATTAGTTTATCAATTAGTTAATCATTTAATTAATTGGTTTAGTATAAAAAATTGTTGCTTTTTATCCAATATTTACAAGTTTTTGACATCATACTTGTGGGGAATGTTCAGGTTTCTTATGGAATGATAATCATCGTTAATAATAAGACTTTAAACTGTTTATGGGAAACAATCGCCGTTCTGCTTGAATTCGCGGAGAGTTGTGAAGCGAAAAGGCGATTGTCACACAATAACACTACTACCCAGGTGCGAAAGTATATGCATGAATAATCGAAAAATCTAGCAATTTTCCATCAGCGTAATGGATTCTACTCTCGAAGGTATGTTTCGTTCGATAATATTTCTCGAAGTTTGATATGAGTGTGCATGAATTTTCTTTGTTAATGTTAATTACGTGAAAATGCAGAAAAGTTGTAATCGTACGATAACTTTTATGTTGATCAAAACTTTATTGTTCTACAGTGTTCCGTTAAAAATCGTTAACAAGGTTGCAGTGCATACGTTTTCGAATAAATATTTTCAAAAAGTAGCTGCGGAACACTGCGGATAAAGATTTTATCGCAGTTTATGTAGAAAAATCTCCGAACTGAGTGGCGCAACGCGCGTGGCCGCGGCCGGCGTTTTTGAATTTTTTTCGAATACAGTAAGCCATTTCGAATCTGCAATTTTATGTTCCAAAAAACTAATATTGGATTCGTAATTAAAGACCCCACAAATTCCCAAGTAATAGATTTTTTTTAATAATATCAAAATTTTTGGAATTCCTTCTACATTTTGTATCATCCATTTTGTTTTCCCATAAAAGAATATCAGATTCATCATCAGTGACCTCGAAAACCCCTGAGTTCTTGATTTTGTTTGAAAAAATTCGAAATTAATGCAATTTTTCCGCCATTTTGTATCCACCATATTTATTATATCAAAACCGATATCATATTTGAAATCAGCGACCCCGAAAACCACCAAGTAACGAACATTTTTTCAAAATAATGACATTTCGACTTTTGGCTAGCTTTTTGGGATTTAGGACCACGGTCAACCGGCGCTGTATTATGCCAGTTATAACCGAGAAGTAATGTCAATACTGTGCCAAACATTGACATATTTCTGACTTACTACTGGCGCGGTATTCTTTGGAAGTATTGGTGAATCTTTAAAGTAGGGATACCGTTGACAGTTGGCACTCTACTGGTCTACTACGGGCGCAGTACCGATTTCTGTTACTGGTAAAATACCGAGAAGTGAGTTATGCCAATCATCGGCACAGTACTGGCTTAGTGCTGGCTGTAAACGGAATTCAAATACTGGCTGTTAATCGACATAGAAGTTGTCGACAGTTGGCATTCTACTGGTTTACTAATGCCGCATCACAAATCACCATTACTGACAGATTGCCGACGTACTATTTTCACAACCTTTTACTTATCTATTTTTGACATATCCATGCAAAATGTATTTTTATGAATAATTTCATATCCTAGAACGAAGTCCAAGGGGGAAAAGAGAGAAGCTCCCTCCCTCCCCACCCGTGCTTGTCCTGGCGAGCGTTTCGCCAATAGACTTATTCGCGAATGAAAGGCAGCAAGCCTTTCTGCTCCGCAAGGAGCATACCTGTGTTAACAACGAACAGGAAATTGCTCGCGTGAAGGAAGCCATCCGCAAGGATGCTAAAGGCAGACTCGTCGAGAGATGGCAGACGCGATGGTATGGCGAGCAGACCAGGAGATGGACACACCGTCTGATCCCGGAGCTTGCCACCTGGCTGGAAAAAAAGCACGGTGAGGTCGACTTTTATCTGACGCTAGCGTTTTCAGGCCATGGCAGTTTTAACGCATACCTGAAGCACTTCAAGAAAAAATACGAAGAGACGTGTCGTTACTGCGGTTCCCCAGTGGACGATGCAGAGCACACACTCTTCGTCTGCAACAGGTGGGCCGGAGCAAGGGAGGCCGTTGGTCGGAAGGTGAGTGCTGAGCTCACTCCTGACACAATGGTTCCTCTCATGCTTCAGTCTGAAGCTGTCCTGTCCTGATTCTTATCTGAGAGTCCTGTACTACGTCTATAAAAGATTTCGCCATTTTTCCTCCACATAAAAAAAAGATCAATCTAGAAATTAGAATACTTTTGAAATTACAAAATTTCAACAGATAAAATCCATCCAGTATCGACTGCTAGTACTCGACCAGTATTACTTTAAAGTATCAACCCAATATAAACAATATAAACACTGATGACACTGAACGCTCTGGTCGACAAAAATCAGCAGTTTTCCAGAAAACATAACAAAAATCCACAAAATAGTTTTGGGCGATTGTAAATTAAAGCGGCGCGAGATAGCTGATACCTTAACGATATCAAAAGGTAGTGTGTTTACAATTTTGCACTAATTTTTGGGGATGCGTAAGTTGTTTTCGAGGTAGGTGCCGCGTTTGCTCACACCCGACCAAAAACAACAACACCTCGAGGATTCAGAGCACTGTTTGGAGCTGTTTAATTTTACCGGAAACTTATTGAATGATGTGTTAAGGATTTTTATTGCCATTCCATCTAATTCTTTCTTTACTTTTATGGTATAAAAACTGTAGTCAATGTAGTGAAAAAAGTAATTTTTCTCATCTAACAGCTTCATGACAAATCCTGTTTTATTCTAACAGTTTATAATTTATTCGAAAGTTTCACATAATCTAGTTATATAGATTCTTAAAGGGGTTATATACCTTTTTCTGGCTCGAAAAATCAAAAAAATTTGTATTGCTTATTTCTAAAGTATATACTTTTAACAA
The DNA here is from genome assembly GCA_030998225.1 of Diplolepis rosae. Classification (NCBI taxonomy): domain Eukaryota; kingdom Metazoa; phylum Arthropoda; class Insecta; order Hymenoptera; family Diplolepididae; genus Diplolepis; species Diplolepis rosae. Next base: position 940,425 of record JAPYXD010000338.1, on the reverse strand, counting down.
TGTTTCTGCGAAATTTCATCGAGATCGGGGCACTAGAACCTAAGATACGGCCGTTCATAGCGCGAAGTTTCTGGAACTACTTAATGTCCACCTAAAACTTTAAACGCGATTATCTCGGAATCGTATTTTTGAAAAATTGCATCGCGATGAGCACGATATCTCGCTAACCACTACATTGATCAATTTGAAATTTGGAGGGGTTGTTTGTACTTACAATAGCTAGTTCGTGAAAGAAGGATTTTTTTTTCAGACAAATCCTTCTGTTTTTTTTGGCGGAAAACTCAATTTTTCAACCTTAAAAAATCGACTTTTTTGGAAAAAATATCACTGCAACTGTAAAAATTTTTTTCTTGTAAAATCCTTCGTTCACGAACAAGATCACACTATACACTAACGTAGCTTTTTTTTCAGCTGAGCCGTTACCGTTATTTCATGCTCACAGTAAGCCATTACAAACAAAAGGAGTTCTGCGGCAAGGAGTGTACCTTCCCTAATTTTCCGAATTTTCACTCGAAATTTTATACAAAAACACAATAAGAGATGTACATTTTGAAACTCTTTATTGCATTTAAATAAAACTATGGTAACATGATTAAAATAAATAAATAAAAACCCTGTATTTCCCTAGAGAAAAAGGTATATAACCTCTTAAGTTTCATAAGTTCTCGATTCATAATTTTGTCTTAATTAATTTATAATTACTTCATTATTGTTCACTCAAGTTTTTTAAATTAAATTGATTTTATGAAAATGTAAACAACAAAAGTCTTGATAAGTGTATTATATAAAATTTTAAAAATCTACACAGGATTTAGATTTCACATAAATTTCTTAGGCACAATAATAATCTTGAATTCACAATTGTAAATTACATCTTTTGAAAATATACAACACAGAAAATAAAAGAATCTTTTTATAAATGTTTTGCACAAGATACTTTTTAATAATAATGCAATTTTTTATTGTATATTTCAAAATTTAGTTTCATTAAACTTAATGCGTAGTTAAAATAAAAATATATATATTTTATGGATAATTTACAAAAAAAGTTGATTTATTTTTACTTCAGTGAGGCTCAAAAACTCAAGTCACGACAATAGTACTCTCACAAGCTCTGAATAATTCTTGCAGTCACTATATAAGAAAGTTCCAACTTTTATGTCTTAGCGTTGTAAGCGAACGTGTGCGTGATTCGACGAAAGCGTATCGTCGTGTACATAAGTTTAGTTTATTAGGTTTATATATGTGAGGTTATATATTTAAGTGTATGTGTAATGAAAAATATAATTGGCTGCGACTGACTGGTGTGTATGCATTTGTGTGCAGCCCAGTACTAACTGCCAACTCCCAGTCGACTTATAATTAAGGGTCTAGCCAATACTATGTCAGTACCGACTAATAGCACTGGACCAGTACTGCTCTCAAGTAAAAGACTAGTACTGGCTGCCAACTCTCAGCCGAGTTATCATTAGGGGTCTAGCCAGTACTGTACCAGTATTTATGCCGACATTGCACCAGTACGCTGACAGTACCAGAAATCCGACGACGGTACTGGAACGGTACCGCGCCAGTAGTAAATTTCTTGAATATAATATAATACAAATATAATTTCTTAAAATATCTTTGCACATCTATTTAAAGTGTTACCTCACTATAAGGAATAGGTTCGGTAGATTTGAAAATCATTGCTAAAATTATTACCAGATAGAATATATTCTAGTTAATGGATATAATCTCTGATATTATTGGTAACGATCCATCATAGTAACGGTAATAATCTCTGATAATAATATTTTTCTAAGTTCTTTAGATAGAATACAGTGCGATATTGTGTGTAAAATCATTTGATAGCAACCCTTTCAATAACTATTTCTGTCCCTATATAAAGAACAAAATTTTCTACAGGTTAGCATAATTATCGTACCCCGTACCATAATATTCTCTCCGTGTAAAAAACGAATTATACACAGTTTAAATAGTCAAAGATTTTCACTTCAGCTTATTATGGCTTATTATAGTCTTTTTGCAGAATTGCAAGGTGCCACTAATACGAAAAAGAAGAAGCTTATTCAGAGATCTTTCTACAATCACTCGTTCATTCCCATCTAAACGTTTAGCTCTCACAAGGATATTAATTCCTTGTCTCAGCTGTACTTTTATCTGTGTAAAATCTAAAATTAGCGGCTTCTAATGAATCTTACTTTATTTACTAGAGGTTACTAGAATAAGGGCAGATATTGGATTTTTATATTCTAGTTACTCACCATAAACGCGAATTGTACCATCCGTCTCTCCTCGTGGATTTTTTGCTACACAGTTATAGCTTCCATAATCTGATTTCTGAAAAACAGAGAAAAATAGGTCACAAAAAGCAGAATAGATATGGAAAAACGAATTGTTTTTTAAAAAAATTCCAGGTGCAAATTGGCATTGTTACAGCCATGCTGAAGCTTTGTGAATCAATACCTATAGTTTTCCGCTTTATTGCAAGTCGTTAAGCTCTTGAAAGCTTCGACCTGTCTAACACACATTTGTACTATGCATGATTCGATATCATATAAATTCCCAAGTGCTAATTGGTTTACTCTATGAGTAGAAAAAGTCACAACAAAGTAATTAACGATGGCGAGGTATAAAAAATGTTAATTTTTTCCTGAAGGTAATTTTGAAACCTAATTCTGAATTAGTATTTTTTCACAGTTCAGCTTCTATGTAGAAATCGGACTTGGGAATTGGCCGGGATGATGTTTTTGACATGAATGTGTGAACTCATTTTTCTTCTGACAGCAAGTACTGACAATTTTTGCTAGCATAAATTTCATTGCAATTACATATACATATAACATACATTACATATACATATTACATGCATATATATAATAAAAACCTGCCTGACCCCCTTTGCTAGCGTGAACACATTTTTATTGCTTATGCAAGTTAGATCGCACCTAGAGTGCGTAATTTGGTTGTCGTGCTATGTACTTGGTCCACAAAAAAACCAAGGCTTTGTATTTACCCGCAACGGAAATTACCCATTATGAAGGCGCCGTTTTCAACGAGATTAGGCTATACTAAAACTACGTCCCACAAAATCTAACCTCCTGTTGTTTATGTGCTGTATGTGTTCTTCGCGCATATTCATGTTTATTTCTCCTGTTTTAATACTAAGGTGAAAGTAAATTTTCTAATATTGATGGATTAGAATGAAATGAAAAATAAAACCCCTTTTCTTTCCTTAACTGAAGTGAGGTACATCAAAATAATATTAATAATAATAACATAATAATAATATTAATAATTTGATGTGAATCACTTTTTTGGAAAAATTTTAATATATAAGTAAATAAATCCAGTATTTAAAAATTAAAGTGAGTTCAATATAACTCACTGCTGAAAAATACTTGCCAAACATTGGCAATAATGACCTTTGAAAATTAATTGCGGAGATTATAAAGAGTTCGTCTACCTTTTTAGTGATATTGATCAAAGAAAAGTACAAGTAGAATCTACAATTATTATGAGCTACGAAAAATATGCACTTTCTTTTCCGTTTATCTCGAAAGTACATTTTCGAACTGGTTGCATGAAGATCTCGGAAATTAACAGTCTGATTGACTTGAAATTAAAACACAATGGTCTTAAATACATTATCCGAAAAATAAATTTTTTTTCTTCGGCTCATAAATATTTTCCTATTGATAGAAGAAAATCTGTACGACACGCTGTAGTCACACTCTTCAGGAATAAGCTAATATTTTTTTTTTTTTTGATTACCTGTTCCAGAAATTTGCAACTAGTAGCTCGCATGTCGGATAGTGGACCCCCACAGTAAGAGCTGCAGTGTCGCCACTTTTAGACCTTTTTCAAATTTTTTTTTATAAAAGATATTCATGAAACAATGAACTACCACGTATCCAAAAGTTTATTAACTCCAGTTCATAGTGTAAAGTTTACAGATATTTGGTTACTTTTATCATAAGCTCGATATAGCAAGGGACGGTAGGCAAATAATCTCGGCTATAAATCGAGTTAACCAATCGGATTTATTTGACTTTGCTAAAAATTTTGTTTTCGTTGCCAAGATGATTCATTTGTAAAGATTAGGCTACTTCATTAATAAATGGCCAAAAGTGATAGTTATGACCTTCCTTCACTGAACTTAATGGGCAAACACGCTTAATACTTTCTCTGAGTGTGCACAAATAATAAAATTTAATTGATCCCTATTTAACAAATTAATCTTATTTACAAGGAGAAACTCAGACTCAAATGATAGCGTACTCTGCTTTTAGGCAAACGGTTGTGGCCTCGACTCTCACTGACTCTACTTTTTTTAAAATTTATTTTGTTTCTTAAAATAAAACATTTTGTATACCCTTTTTTCCACGAAACTGGCCAAATATTGTGCGATAGCATTATCACAAATTTTATAAATTATAAATCTAAACTGAAAATACCACGACTGAGGTTCCTCTTGTTAAAATAAGTCAATTTATTTCTTGAATACTGCGAACTAATTTATTGTGCTCTTAGATTAAGTAAATTTTATTTTCCGTGCAGAAATACCTAACAATGTAGGTTCAAACTATGCAGAGTTTAAACATTTTTTTAACATTAAGCTTGCATTTATATATATATTTGCAGCAAGTGAATAATTTTCCCATACTTATATGGAGAAAATAAATGCGGTATTTTAATGTCATAAAAAAATTTCTAAATTATTTTGCCCTTTTCGATATATTTTGATGAAATAAAGGGTATTCCAATTAGAGGTTTCATTTTAATTTATAAGAAAAACGCGTGTTTTTTGTGATAAATCATTTGATTTCTATTTCATTTAACAGTTGAAGGTTTGCCATTAATAATGCAAAACAATGTCATTGATATCACCTCCACGGCTAAGTTTGCATGATCTCGGCAGCCAATTGTAATCGCCGTTTCGAGAAATCACTCGTCCTGGAAACTTTTCACGCAAAAGACCGATGGTTTCGCCACTTGTGTGGCACGCAGCACCGTTTTATTGGAAATAAACATCGTCCACATTCATACCTTCCAATTCTGGCCATACAAATTCATTAATAATAGTTTGATAGCGTAATCCATTCACCGAAACAGCCGCTTCAGCTTAATTTTCAAAAAAATAAGGCGCAATGATCCATCCTCCCCAAATGCGACAATTCTGCTTATTAACGCAGCCTCCAAGGTAAAAATGGGCCTCATTGCTCATAATGATTTTTTTTCACCATTTTTGTAGTGAATTTTAACAATTTCAATGCGTTGTTGAAGCGTTCATCCTTCCATTTTTATTAATGGCATCGCTTTTAGTTGTCATCTGTCAAAAAATGACACCTCTTATTATGACAGCTGCCAAAATAGCGGGGTATTCGAAATGAAACCTCTAATTGAAAAACCCTGTACTTTATGACATCATACAATCTAACACATCCGTGTCTTTTGAACTGGGTAGTTTAGTAAAATCAAATGGATCTTCATTTCTGTGTACTTTGAAATTCTCAACTTGCGTCCAAAAACTTTCTTTATTTGAATAATCGTGTCACTATCCCTAATTTGTTCCGAACAATTTATACGTCTGAAAGAGCTTGATACATAGCCATTCTAATTACACTTTTGATGTTTTTAAAAACTCTTCCATGATAAAGGATCATACAGAAATACTTGTATTATGCAATAGTACATACCTGTAAATCGTAAATAGTCAGCGTCATATTGATTTTATAGGAAGGCTTCTCAGGAGTGGATGTAACTTTGTACTTCTTACTCTCGTGGATCATGAGGCCATCTTCACGAGTCCAGTAATTTAAGGATGTTGGATGAGCCTCAGTGTGGCACTCCAATGTGACGGAGTATCCTAAGGGTACACCGACCAACTGGTGCGGTATGGACAGCATTGGAGGGACTGCAACACAGAAGAGATTGATTGACTCATAAATTTTCCAATTACCAGCAATACACGATGGGCCTAGGATCGATATCCCTTTGCTTGTGTCTATAAATTTTCCAGGAACCCCACCAATGTACGTTCATGCGTTCTGTGCCTGCTGTAAAGCTTCACGAACCCTACCATACTACTAACTTTCTTTTTTTTTCATTTTCAAACTTATTGTGAATGAACTCAATAACTCGACATTGAAAAAAAAACGAATAAAGTTTACCGATAAAAACGTTGCGTATTGCTTTTTATCCGTCCGACTAAATTTTTCTCTAAAATATCTTTATGTCTTTCATAATTTTTTTGAAATACTAAAAAGATAAGTGGATCACGTGATCAAGAAAAAAATTATAGTATCCCCCAAAACTTTCCTACAATAATGAATATTCTTTGGCTGAATCTTTTAGCATGATCAAGAACATACTAACGGAGGGCTCTAGTCTTCAATTGGTTTTGAAGAACCAAAAAATTTTAATGTCGATCAAATAAAAAAAATCTGCCCGCTTCGCGGGCACATTCTCATCGCGCGCTTCGCGCTCCGATCTTTCTGGACTTCGCGCTCGGTCTTGTGCTCTTCGCATACATTTAAGTTTATTTCTTATAATTTAATACTGAAGCTCAAACCAATTTTATAATATTAAAGATGATGTGAATTACTCATTTTCTCAAATTCACTAAATTTCTTTTTCAGTTTAAGTGAAACAGGAAATTCAATTTACTTAAGGCTCTATCGGCCTTAAGGAACACATTCTCATCATGACACTCGCGCTTCGCGCTCGATTTTCTGTATACATTTCAGTAACTTTTTAATAAATTACATGATTAAAATAATTTATTTTCTTCCAAATCTCTCAAAAAGAAAAAATAATCGTAGACTTTATTTAAGGTAGTACGATCACGAAAATTAGACCTCAGGCTAAAATAGATAATTTTGCTTTCAAGAATAGCAATATTATTTTTGAAGGGCTAATTTGAAACAGAAAAGATTATTTTTCATGAAAAAAATTTGAAACACAAAAAAATAATTTATTAATAAATTTCATTTTTGCCCAAACTTATTTTCTTATCGCTTCGAGCCAAATTTTTAAAAATGATGCGATTATAATAAATCACGGTTCGTTTTTTTAGGAAAAAGATTCTCTACAACTTGACCGTTTCCGATTTTTGAAAATGAATTCTCTAATGGCTGAAATTTTAAAAAAACAATTTTACAAAACAATATTTTTATAAACAAATTGCTGTATTTGATAATAATTAATTCAATTTCAAAAATAGGAAACAGTCAAGTTGTAGAGAATCTTTTTTATAAAAAAATGAACCATAATTTATTAGAATCGTATCATTTTCAAAAATTTGACTCGAAGCGATAAGAAAATAAGTTTGGGCAAAAATAAAATAAGAATGTGTAGACCTCATTTAGGCAAATAATTTTTCAATTGAACTTTTTTTATGTATCTCATATATTTTGTCTAAAAAATGGAATTATTGAATTTTAATCGTATTTTTTGGAATTATGTAGAATTATGTAGAAAATAATATTGTATCATAACGTCTTTTCGTATCTCGTATAATTTAACTGGAAAATGGAATTTTGATATTGACTTTTTTCGAATTTGAATATGCTGTAACATTTCTAATTTTGATTTAATCAAAAAATGTTATCAGGATAATTTTTAGAGATTTATGAGCACTATCTAAAACGAGTATTAAAATTTTTTATTTTTTCAAAAATTTATTTTCAAATAAACAAAAGTGGTGCTCAAACCCTCTATTTTGATTGGATGTGGCTGGTTAACGAACTTGTCCTTACTTTTTCGGCTCCGATAAAGTGTGCCAAAGCACAATTCAATCTGATAATTCTATCGAGAGTTATGCCGCACACGACCTACAGACAGACAGACAGACAGACAGACAGACAGACACTTTCGTAAAAACCCTTTTTTCGGACTCAGGGGGTCTCAAAACGTAAAGATTTAATGAAATTTTCGAAAGTCATTTTTCACATAAAACCAATACCTTCTCATCCATGATGAGAATGTAATAAGGCAACTTCTTAAAATTGTAAATTATAAAAAAGTAACACTGTGAACTTGAGTCCTACATTAATTCTCAGTGAAGATTAATTAATAAAAAATTAGTTATTTCAAAGTTTGCTCTACTTGGATTAAAAAGTTTTTTACTGACTGAATATTCAACCAGGGTTGTTGGCTCAAATCATAAAATTATTTTTGCACGTTATGTGCTACTGCGTTCAATAATAATTGTCCTAGTTTTAGGAAAAGTCTTGCTGTTCCTCTATTTGCTGAAAGTTTCGTGCAGGAAGTTAGGTACTTTTATCTGCTGAATTAGTTCCCATGCGCAGAATCCAAGTATATCGCACGAGACTTAATAAAAAAGTAATCCCATTACGATGAACGTCTCTATCACCCCTGCCTCTTTTTATCCTCACTTATTCTTTACTAGATAACATCCTTTTGGTGGAGGTACTTCAATTTAACTTCAACCTCATGAACATTATTCGTATTATGGCAATCTGAAAACTATTCTATGTATCCATTATTTCATATTTGTCTTGAAAACGAGACGATCCTTCAAAATTAAATGTCATCAAACGCCGCTGGATATAATTTCATTAGCTGATTGCTATTTTGATTGATATTTAACGTAACAATCGAAAAAAAAGCATAAAAACAAATTGAAAACAAGGAAATAAGACTCGTGATTTAAAGGGGCAAAAATCAGTATAACATATACAGTACTGGTCAAAATTATTTGTTCACCTGCTGTCTTAGCTATTCTTAAAGTTTCTTAATTTTTATAATAACAAGTTGAAGTTTCTTTCCCCATAATAGCATGGAAGTTAATAAAATTTTGCATCTAATGAGCCCAAGTTGAAGGCAAAATGATAATTTTATGAGAATGTATCGCAAAAAACGTCAAATTTCGATCTTTTTGAAAAATATTAATAACACTGAAATTAATTAAGATTTTTATACGTTTTTGGTCTCATTTTGAAGGTTACTTTTCATAGTATTTTGTTAACTTATCAAGATATTTTTAGAATTTTTCTTTTGGATTCTACCCTGGGGTCAAGCATGGTAAAAAGGAGACGAAAAATTTCAAATAAAGACAGTAATCTATAAATCAATTTAAAAAATCCAAAATATTACCATTTTCATAAATATTTTCAAATTTTATTGAAATATGATACATATTGGTTTTTAAAAATTTCTTGTAAGGAACTACACATTTTCAAAATTTTACGACCTTTTTGTATAATTTTTGACCCCGGGTAGAATCCAGGAAAAAAAAATCTGAAAATATCTAGATAAGTTAGCAAAATACTATGAAAACTTACCATTCAAATGAGACCAAAAACTTTTTAAAATCTTAATTAATTTCAGAGTTGTTAATATTTTTCAGACTGATTGAAATTTCACGTTTTTGAAATATTTTTTTTTTTTAAATTAACATTTTGTCTCTAACATATGCTCATTAGATCCAAAATTTTATTAACTTTTATGTTATGATAGGGGAAAAAATGTCAACTTGTTGTTATAAAAATTAAGACACTTTAGGAATAGCTGAAACAACAAGTGAACAAATAAATTCGACCGGCAGTCAGGCAGTGTATATTTTCGTAATTTTATAATTTCGTATTTTCTTTCATCATATTTTTTTTGCGTTTTATTTTTGGTTCCAGTTCATTATAATTGTAATGTTTTTTCCATATCTCACATATTTTGTTTAAAAAACCGAATTTTTTATTTTCAAAAGTGCTTTTTTGAAGTAAATACAAAAAAATATTCATCCGATCAAATAATGTGTACCTAAATGAAAATTTCTAGAACTTATTCAAACAAATAATTTCGCGTTGGGACGTTTTTTCGTATCATGTATAGTTTGAATGAAAAGTAGATTTTTATTATTGATTTGTTTCAACATTTAAAATTCTGTAACCTGTAACTTTTTGAACCTGATAAATCATTCGAAACTTATTATGTCCGCAGGCAAATACAACGACAACGACGACGACCGACGGATGGACAGATAGGATTTTAAAAAAAACCTTTTTTCGGATTCAGGGGGTCATGAAATGTGAAGATTCGTCAAAAAAGTGGGGGTTAAATTTTACACAAATGTAATATTTTCTGATATACGTGGTGAAAATGTAAAAATGAAAAAAAAACTGATTTAACGGAGTTGGTTTTAAAATATACACATTATACACACAATACTTTGTCTAATTATCGCAGAGCGGAATGCGGCTTCGAGGCTGTTAAGAGGGGAGAAAGTTAACGATTTCGAGATCAAGAAATACAAATAAAATTTGTAACAAAATTCGTAAACTAGGTTATAATCGTGAAGTTTGTTGCTTACTCGCTCAGTTCGTCGAAAGGTTTACCAAAAGTTATCCGTAGATGGCGCCCCGAGTCGAACTATTGATTCTCTATTGATTCTCTAAGATGCTCCATTTTCAAGATCTTGAGAGAATCAAAAGAGGCGTATTAGCTGTATAAATCAATGTAATTTTGATCCTCTGTTGATGCTCTTCTCCTGCAGATATTTCCGTTTCTGCACCTTGGAGGATCTTAAAGAGTAGCAACGAAGATTCTCCTTACCTCCTCTATGATTCTCCATTTTTAAAAGTATATAATTCCTAATGACGTCAGGAATTAGAAACGGTTTATTATTATTTATATTTATCGTGTTGATTAAGAGAGAAACGAAAATATTTTTGAAAAATTTTATTTTTCGAAATAAAAATCCAAATGGTACCGGAGATTGATTTTTTGATGGATTCCTCATTGTTGCCTACAATTTCATGATTATATTTACATTCCTGTCCTAATTAACCCGATGAATATAAATAATATAAAATGGTTGGTCATTTGTGACGTCATTACGCATCACATACCCTCAAGTACCAGAATGAAAAGGGTTCAACAAGAGCGAGTCCTCAATTTTTCGAAAACTATTAGAGATTTTAAAACGTTTTTTTTAAAAATAAAAGTACTCTCGAAGGACTACGGCGCTACTATCTAATAGATAGTCCAGTCTCCATCGTTGTCCAGAATGGCCTGGCACCTTTTCGGCATGCTTTCCACTAATTTTTCAGCGTAGTCCGTTGGTAATTCTTGTCATATCTTCCTGATTTTTTGCGAGAGCTGTTTCAGGGTGAACACACGTTTTCCCGCAAGCTTCCTCTTTAAAACACTCCAGACATTTTCGATTGGATTCGCATCGGGGGACTGTGATAGCCAGTCCAAAGTTGTGATGCCATTTTCTGTTTTCCAGGCGGTGCAGAGACCTTAGAAGACCACGTTCATATATTTAGAGCATTTTCTGAGCATTCAAGTTCTCGGTGAAGAGCTCTAAACACCCAAAAGCGCGCTATGAGAAGCATCCCCAAAAATGGACCTTCACGGGGTGTTTTTTATTGGCTTTATAACGCTCAACCCACATAAGTGGTCCCTTTGGAAGGGTACAGAAGAAGACCGCTTCAAAACGTTTCGCGTACACAGAACTCATTATGAATCACGTCTGCTCTCTCCGACGATTCCAGCGCTACTGAATCGCCTTGGTAATCGCGCCGTAGCCCTTTAAATGTTGTTTAAATGTTTAAATCAAAAGAGTATCAAGAGAAGCAAAAGAGAATCAAGAGAGTATCAAGAGAAGCAAAAGAGAATCAAGAGAGTACCAAGAGAAGCAATAGAGAATCAATAGTTCGACTCGGGGCGCTACTATCCATCACTAGATTTGCTGCAATTCTTTCATTCTGACTCATTACACCACTCTAATCGCAATTATTTTAGTATTATTGTTTCACTAGTGAGAGAAGTAAAATTTCACCCACGGACACGACTCTGATCGAGAAATCGTTAACTTCCTTGTCTCTCAACAGGCCGGAGAAGTCGTACTTTCCCAGCGGATAATGGACAAAATAAAATAACATCTTAAAAAATATCGTTTTAACTATAGTATAAACCTCTATATAAAGATTTCTTCAACAACTCAACTGAATATAGAAAACCCTTCGGAAATAATTAGCGGAAAAATACATTTTTATATATAATATTCTTCGTAAAAAATATGAAAATCTATGCATTGAAAATTGTTTAGAATAGAAAACTAAGAAGTAAATTACGTGCCTAATAGATTATAATAATACTCATGTGCAAATTTTCTGTTCTTTTATTTTTTTCATCGAAGAATTTTTTTGTATTTAAAAACATTCAAAAAATTCCTTTATTTGATAGCTATGTGTTATTTTTTGTAAAAATCGACAACAATTATAATCTGTTTGGCACGTTATTTCCTCCATGATTGACTATTTTCAACAATTTTACAAGCGTCTAAAAATATTAAACTTTAAGTTCCATTATTTCTGGACCCTAAAGTCAAAACACAACATCAGCAACGTTTTGAAAGTTAAAATAAAGATCTAAATACATAATCAAACCAAAAAGAATAATAAGAAAGAATGTTCTTCGAACTGTACAGTCTTTTTCAAACAGCTATTTATTTAAAAGTATTTTTGTTTCATTTATTTGCTCTGCTCTGAATAGTCTTAAATAAAAGTAAAAAAGAAAGGTGACACGAAAGCACGTAGATGTAAATGACTCTAAATAAGCTCTCTTCCCCAACCCCTTGTGCCAAGAAGCAGATCCCTCTTTCCTCCCTCAGGAATTCCTGTTTAGATCCTTCCAGTCCATCTCGGTAGAACGCACTCCATTCTCTGTTCCCCATCTTTGTTAGATGCTACTATGGAATACTCTTTAACATCGATTTCCTCCAACCTCTGGATTTCCTCATCCGAGACAGCAATGTCTGTGTATTATGAAGAATAAAAAACTAATATCCACTAAGAAATCGTTGTCCAGTGAAAGTAAAATGGACTTGCTTACAAATTTTCTCTCAAAACAATCATGAAGTAAGCTCAATCTGTGATACCTCCTATTACTATCTTACGTGTCTGCGAAAAGCTCCCATGATAGAGTTTATTGAAAATTAAGCAAAACTTCTCGACAGAATAAATCCGTTCTCCACTGACAAGATACATTTAAAAATACAACTATACTTTACGAATTTTCAACTCGATATTTCGTTTCGCTTGTACCTGAGTTTAAAGGAAAAGAATCCCACTAGCCTAGTAGGGATCGATAAATGTCATATGACCTTGAAAAACAATTAATTATGATGTCGGTCAGTGTTATAAAGCTCTACTTTAGAAAGGCGTAAATTTAATGTTAATAATGTAAATGATTTTTTAAAGGAGTGATTAAAGATTCAATCGTATCTCAAAATTTGAAACAATTTGTTAAATGCAGTTCTCAATTAAATGATAAGATAATTTTACTGCTTCATCAATGAATTCGAGGAAGTAATTATTTAAGATCAACTGATATATTTATATAACAGTTGTCTCTGATTTCATGCGGTAGAGTTCGGCTCACTAATTCATTAAATAGCGCTTTGAAGACTATTACCGTCATCTGGACATATTTTTGCATGTCAAAAATATTTTCTTCAGCTTTATTTGAATAACAATGGTTATATAATGAATCATAAAATTGACTAATTCAAAACAGAAAACAGCCTATTTTTGAAGATTGATTGCTCTAAATTAAGACTATTAAGGGGTTAAAAACAACTATTTTTTGTGCTCTCAGATATCCTTTACATCTTAAGGGGCACAACTAGTTTAACCACCTGAAAAAAGGGTGATTTTTGTGAATTTAAAAAATAAAAATATTACATTGAATGTTTTAAAATTTTGCAGATATGCTTGGGCATAAATAATGAATACAAAGTAATGTTTTCAAAGGAAAATATCCAATTTTCAGCAAGTTATTCACCATCTCCTGAGTCTTTAAAAAAATAAGTTCTCCCACTGCTGCAGTGATTGTAGCCTTCACAGTACCTGAAATAAAAAAAGCCAAAAATTTTATTTGAGAATTTGAGAAAAACGCTTTTAAAGATAAGAGTACTGATTTCATTGTTATAAATTTTAAAATATCATACCTAGAGCTAATCTGCTATTCCAGGCCCATACAATTCACCTTCCTCTTCTTCAAAAAGCGCCGGCTGAGCTGTTGGAAAATGCAAAAAAAAATCGAAATTTTCAAAATTTTTCACAGAGAGAAATTTTAGGTTTCACTGACCAAAGTTTTTTTGTTAAAATCGTCTTTACAAAAATTTTAAAGTTCTCATGACAATCATGGTAGTGGCTGTCATACATTGGAAAAGTGTTTACTTCAACTGCAAGGAACGTTACTGAGACCACGATTCTGGTACTTGAAATATCATAGCGCTGCGGTTATAGGAACCAAAGTCCATCGTAAAGCCGCGCATAGAGTTTAGTTAAAATGACTAAGTCTACGGACAGTAAATACCCAGCCAAAATTATTTTTAAGGTTATAGGTATGGTTCTCTTAGTTATCAAAATAAAAATTCTATTTGATGAGAAAAAATAAAGTTTCACCGAAAAGATCTAAGAAAAATAATCCGGTATAATGATATTTATGATAACTTTCGTCGATTAAGTTAAAAAATTGTCACTTTTTTCATCACCATAAACTTTTTTTGACTGACTATAGTTTTGACAAAATACGACGAGACAGCAACATTGGAACGCATTGCATTGTCCCCGAACAAAATCGTTTATCATTTAGAAAGAATTGTCAAACTATATTTATAATAGAATTATTTACCTGATAATGCTTGGCACGGTAAAATATAGTCCAGTAATCGAGAACGAGAATTGGCAGGATTCAACTTAGGCTGCATATCTTTTTGGAAGTAACTACTTTAATAGTTGTCACGACAGGCTTACCTCGTTGTAAAAAATGAAAGTTATACTTGATTTGTCTAGCGCAACAGCGAACGCTGCGGTTGTAGTAACCAAAGGAGCTTGGCAGTACACATAAAGAAAATGTACGTGTACTAACCGTTGGGGTACGTATAAAGCTCATTCTAATCATCAACTTTGGTCACAACAACCGAATACACAAAAAAGTCCAAATTACTGTCATGATAACTATAAAAGTAGTAGCTTCTATCAACTTTTTTGGTCAAGGCAACTACTGTACAAAAAATTTATGTGCTATGTGCACAGGAACCAAAGCCGATTTCTCTCAGTGTATGGTAAACTCTGACGTCACCAATTATGTACGACCGCTTTACAATTAAAATAATAATTTGAACAAATTTTCCGGAGAAGACAGTAATGCGTTACATTTTCCTACATTGCTGTTTTCTTTAGAAAATTTTTTTTAAATGATCATTTTATTGATGAAGAGCTCGTATACGAGGTGTGTTCAGAAAATAATGGGAATTTTTTAATTTTGCAGGTTTGGAGAGTCCTATTGTCAATTTTTTTTTGTTATTATGTTGATATAGATGTCCCTGAAGTATGATAAAATCTTCAGCTGTATTCATTCTTTACTTCGTCTGTAGCGGCCGTTAAGGTTAGACGTGTTTTTATATGAGCTCGGCGATTTTCGTATCAAATTCTGTGTAAAAAATGAAATAAAGTGTAACAAAGTGTGTGAAATGTTAACAAAGGCCTATGATAAGTCTGCTATGAGTGAAACAAGAGTTCACGAGTGGTATAAGCGTTTCCAAGATGGCTGTGAAGACGTTGAAGATGATGAACGCCCGGACGCCCCAGAACATCAACAACTGATGAAAACGTAGAAAAAGTGGAAGAAATGGTTATGAACGATCGCCGAATCACAATCAGAGAAGTCGCTGATGATTTTGGCATATCGATTGGCTCATGCCATGAAATTTTTTCCAATGTTTTGGGCATGAAACGCAGAACAGCAACATTTGTTCCAAAATTGTTGAATTTTGAACAAAAACAGCGGCGAATTGAAGTTGCTCAGGAGTCACTAAATGAAGTCAACGACGATGCAGAATTACTGAAACGTATTATAACAGGTGACGAAACATGGGTTTACGGATATGACTTCGAAACTAATTTGATACAAATTCTTTGACCCATTTCTTTTAATAAACGAAAATCTCCAAGCTCATAAAAACACGTCCAACCTTAACGGCTACCACAGATGAAGTAAAGAATGAATATAGCTGAAGATTTTATCATAATTCAGGGACATCTATACCAATATAATAAAAAAAAAAATTGACAATAGGACTCTCCAAACCCGCGAAATTAAAAAATTCCCGTTATTTTCTGAACACACCTCGTATAATTGGTAATGAAAGACTTACCACACGGCCTCCCGTGCAGAAATTTCGATAAGGGCCTAGTGGGGCCCTGAAAAGTTTCCCCTATTTCCCCACCTACAAAAAAGGACACCGTTAGGGCCCTATTGGACCTCCGCATTTTATTTAAGGGCATATATCAGCAGAGCCACGTGAACAATTTTTTTCTGGTATATATTATAGTGTGGAATTTCTAATACATCATTATCAGAGTCACTTGACGAATCTTTAAACGAATCACCATGAATTTGGTAATAATATTTATGTAGATCGTCAAGTTAATAATTGTCGACGACCTCCTCCTCTGGACTCCTATCAACATTTAGAGCTGAAGCTAATGTAATTAGTTCGATGGAACTAGTTAATTCATCTGAAAGTATAAAAATAATGAGGTCTTTTGAAATAAAACTTTTGATTAAGAAATTTCCTGACGAGTACTGAAAAAAGAAAATTTTGAACCTACAATTTTGATACATTTCTATTATTTTTCTCAAAAAAGATTATTTTGTTCTTAAATTACATATTTTGATTTCCTTCTATTATTTCTCTGCTACATTAAAAAACACCGTTGTAATCATTTCTTACTATAACTATATTAATTACCTTCTGATGTGCCCTCTGTATCAATGCGCACTGATGTAACCTCAATGTTTTTTTCATTCTCATCTGAAACGCTATTAAACAAATCAGATATTTGGAAAGATAAATATACTATAGTTATATGATTTCATTTTATTATTTTATAATGTTAAATTAATTATAAATTTATTCAAAATATATTATTTACCTTTCGGAATAGTCCATGACTGACATATCCTCTACAATGTTGTCACTTTTATCAGAATGTATTCTTTGTCCAATTTTTTGCATTAAGCGAAACTTTTTACTCCTCAGTCTTCCTTGAGCCTGCTCCCGCCTTTTTCTTTCCATCACAATGCAAAAAAATTGATAGCAGTGCACAACCAAAGATAACACTTCACGAAAAAAGGTTATGTTGCATCTAATGGACCTAACCTTAACCACAAATATTACAGGTAGGGATTCTCTAGTCGGAGCTCCGCCAGATACAAATAGATTTTCCATACTTAAACGAAACACGAAATTCCTCACTGGCACCTGACAGAGCCCCTATCATTTTTTTCTGGTCTAGAAATACTAATCGGGTGCTAACAGCGCCCCTACCAGTTTTTCATATACTTGTATTGGAAAATTCTAGTCCGGGCCCCACTGTAACCTAACTTGAAGTAAGGAAAGATAGGGAAATTTCTACACGGGCTTAAGGGCATGTGATACTTAGGAAATTATCAAATTTTATTGATTTTAGGCTTCTACATGTTTGTGACTAAAGTACATAAAATTTTGTATTCAAAATATTCGCAAGTTTGAGCGCGCCTAGGGCGCGCGATTTGATCATCGCGCTTCGCGCTCCGGAATTTTTGAACGTCGAGCTTCGCGCTCGGTCTTGTGCTCTTCACATACATTCAAGTTTATTTATTATAATTTGATACTGAAGCTCAAACCAATTTTATAATAATATTACAGATGATGTGAATTACACATTTTCTCAAAGTCACTCAATTTCTTTTTGAATTTAAGTGAAACAGCAAATTCAATTTACTTAAGGCTCTATCAGCCTTAAGGAACACATTCTCATCATGGCGCTCGCGCTTCGCGCTCGATTTTCTGTATATATTTCAGTAACTTTTTAATAAATTACATGATTAAAATAATTTATTTTCTTCCAAATCTCTCAAAAAGGAAAAACAATCGTAGACTTTATTTAAGGAAACGATTTTCCAGAACAACGCTCATTTCGTATCTCACATATTTTGGTGAAAAAATCGAATTTTTTTAATATTAAAAATCAAAACATAAAATATAAATCCTGTCCCGAAATGTCTTAATGAGAATTTGTAGACCTCATTTAGGCAAACAATTTTCCATCTAAACGTTTTTTTTGCATCTCACATATTTTGTCTAAAAAATGGAATTTTTTAATTTTAATCGTATTTTTTGGAATTGAAACGAAAAATATATCTTTTATCAGAAACTGTGTGAAACAAAATTTGTAGATCTTTTTGAAACGACAAACTTTGTATTCTTAGGTTTTTTTCGTATTTTGAATATTATTGTTAAAAAATTGAATTTTGGATTTTCAATAGTTTTTTTTTTAATTAAAAAGAAAAATATGCATCTTATGAAAAAATGTTATAATGCAAATTTGTAGGTCTTTATTTAATTAATAATATTGTATCATAACGTTTTTTCGTATTTCGTATAATTTAACTGGAAAATGGAATTTTGATATTGACTTTTTTCGAATTTGAATATGCTGTAACATTTCTAATTTTGATTTAATCAAAAAATGTTATCAGGATAATTTGTAGAGATTTATGAGCACTATCAAACCAGTATTGAAATTTTTTATTTTTTCAAAAAATTATTTTCAAAAACACAAAAGTAGTGCTCAATCCCTCAATTTTGATTGGATGTGGCTGGTTAACGAACTTGTCCTTACTTTTTCGGCTCCGATAAAATGTACCGAAGCTCAATTCAATCTGATAATTCTATCGAGAGTTATGCCGCACACGACCTACAGACAGACAGACAGACACTTTCGTAAAAACCCTTTTTTCTGACTCAGAGGGTCTCAAAACGTAAAGATTTGATGAAAATTTCGAAAGTCATTTTTCACATAAAACCAATACCTTCTCATCCATGATGAGAATGTAAAAAGTTCAATTTTATCAAAATACATCTGAAATTGTATTTGATTTTTAAAACCAAAAGTAGTCTATCTACGTCCGCTTTTATCTTCTCTACCATTTCACAAATTTTAAAAACAAAAGTTTATGTATTTTGGACCCAAAAATGTAGTAATTGGACGAAATTGTTCACATGAACTTGCTACTTTGCTCAATTATAACATATGCCTTAAGAAATTATAAATCATGTTCATTTCTTCTGATACATTTTCCATTGAATATTATAAAAATCAATAAAAAGTTTAAATTTCTTAACCCAATCGAAGATATACATATGTGAAATTATAATCAATTACTCTCATTGCAAGCGATCAAAACTGACTGAAGTGATTGAACCTGATGCATAAAAATCGTTCAGAATGCTTTATACATTCTCATCATGGATGAGAAGGTATTGGTTTTATGTGAAAAATGACTTTTGAAATTTTTATCAAATCTTTACGTTTTGAGACCCCCTGAGTCAGAAAAAACGGTTTTTACGAAAGTGTCTGTCTGTCTGTCTGTAGGTCGTGTGCGGCATAACTCTCGACAGAATTATCAGATTGAATTGAGCTTTGGTACACTTTATCGGAGCCGAAAAAGTAAGGACAAGTTCGTTAACCAGCCACATCCAATCAAAGTTGAGGGATTGAGCACTACTTTTGTGTATTTGAAAATAACTTTTTGAAAAAATCAAAAATTTCAACACTGGTTTTTGATAGTGCTCATAAATCTCTACAAATTATCCTGATAACATTTTTTGATTAAATCAAAATTAGAAATGTTATAGCATATTCAAATTCGAAAAAAGTCAATATAAAATTCCATTTTCCAGTTAAATTATACGAGATACGAAAAAACGTTATGATAAAGACCTACAAATTTGAATTGTAATATTTTTTCATAAGATGCATATTTTTCTTTTTAATTAAAAAAAAACTATTGAAAATCCAAAATTCAATTTTTTAACAATAATAATAGAATGGTATGTTGTGGGAAAATTGGCTTTAGGGTCCATAAAATGATTAAGTCAAATTTAATCAAACGTTTCGGCTCTGATCGGAGCCCTCATCAGTGATATTTATTAAAATCTAGAAAATACAAAAAGGTTGCTGGCAATAATTTCACATATTTTCTCTGAGTTACTGGAGTGCTTAAAATATGTCACAAAAGGAGTACTTGATATATTAAATACAAGAAGGAAAGTTTGGATATATACATTGGTGCGAAGCTGAATATGGATAGCCTGGTATAGACCATTAAGGATATCTCTTGACTAGTTTTTTTCGAAACTATTTTAATACTATTTATAAGCTATGTATAAAAATATTAACATTTTTGCATTTCTTGTACATACCGGTGACTACGATTAAAATAAGCAAAACTCAATTGGTTGAGGCTATTAGGGATTTGATTGAACTATTTTCCTAAACCATTTTAAACTGTGTTGAAATATGTATATATATTTTGAACTATTTGTCTGAAAACTATTTTGAAAGCATTCTTGAACAATTTGTAGCAATGTGATTCACAAACGTGAATTGGTTGAGGCTATTAGGTATTCGTGTGGACTATTATTCCTATAATATTTTAAAATATGTTGAAATATATGTATATATATAAGTACTCCTTTTGTGACATATTTTAAGCACTCCAGTAACTCAGAGAAAATATGTGAAATTATTGCCAGCAACCTTTTTGTATTTTCTAGATTTTAATAAATATCACTGATGAGGGCTCCGATCAGAGCCGAAACGTTTGATTAAATTTGACTTAATCATTTTATGGACCCTAAAGCCAATTTTCCAACAACATACCATTCTATTGATATTAAGGGCCAATATAAGGTACAATACTTTTAACAATAATATTCGAAATACGAAAAAAACGTATGAATACAAAGTTTGTCGTTTCAAAAAGGTCTACAAATTTTGTTTTACACAGTTTCTGATAAAACATATATTTTTCGTTTCACTTCCAAAAAATACGATTAAAATTCAAAAATTCCATTTTTTAGACAAAATATGTGAGATACAAAAAAAACGTTTATATGGAAAATTGTTTGTGAGATAAGAAATAAGCGTTGTTCTGCAAAATCGTTTCCTTCAATAAGCTCTACGATTGTTTTTTTTTTTAGAGATTTGGAAGAAAATAAATTATTTTAATCATGTAATTTATTAAAAAGTGACTGAAATGTATACAGAAAATCGAGCGCGAAGCGCGAGCGTCATGATGAGAATGTGTTCCTTAAGGCTGATAGAGCCTTAAGTAAATTGAATTTCCTGTTTAACTTAAATTCAAAAAGAAATAGAGTGACTTTGAGAAAATGTTTAATTCACACCATCTGTAATATAATTATAAAATTAGTTTGAGCTTCAGTATCAAATTATAAGAAATAAACTTAAATGTATGCGGAGAGCACAAGACTGAGCGCGAAGCGCGACGATTTAATCGCGCGACCTAGGCATGCTCAAACTTGCGAGCGAAGTGCGCGATGAGAATGTGCCCGCGAAGCGGGCAGATTTTTGTTTTGGTTACAATGGTGTTGGTAGTGGAAGTCGATACGAGATCCTGAATTATCTAGAACTTTAAAGGAAAGATTTTATAATGTTCTTTTCTTATTTTTATTTGCTTGCTCCTCGGAAAAAGACGAGAAATGAGTAGTACATATACTACGAATGGAGCAGAGAGGTTACGACACCTTCTTAAAATGCAAAACATCCCTGCGTTTGAGAGTGAGAAAGTGGTGGGAAAGGGGATGAAAAGGGAGCTTGAGATGAAGGTCTGTGCAGAATCCAGACCGAGTGACACTCTGATCCTTATTGCAGCGACAAGCATTGACTTTGAACTCTAGCCAGTCACAGGCTATTTATTACCAAAATAGAAAGAAATCTAACACAATTACGTGTAAATGGTAATTTTAAGATTTTTTTCTACGATACTTTATTATTCTTTTAGTAAAACAAAACCACTTTAAGCTATGTTGTCTTATTTAACCGTCGTTAAAAGTTTCGTGCGTAATGATGTTGATATAATTATTTTACATTTTTAAATAATAGTCTTTGAAATCCAATTTCATAACTTCCGTATATATTTTTAGTTAAAACAAGAAACATGTCTCATTGATAGTCTTCTTTGTATTCTCTACGCTCGTGAATATCTTAACTCAACTCAATATCAGTATTAATTGAATCAGAAACACCATTTTAACCAAAAAAATCTTCACATTTCCCGGGCACATTCTCATCACGCGCTTTGCTTGCAAATTTGAGCGCACCAAAGGCGTGCGATTCAATCGTCGCGTTTCGTGCTCGGTCTTATATTCTTCGCATGCATTTAAGTTTATTTCTTGTAATTTGATACTTAGCACTAGAACTACCAAGACCGTCATTTTGACAGTTTTCAAATTTCATGCTTAAAAATTGGATATAATTTATGTAATTGTTTTAGAATTTTATTACGACTTTTAATAAAATATAAGAACAGTTAATTATTACTATTCAATTTCCCCTCACCGACTTTAACACTAGAACTACCAAGGGGGGTCAAAATGACTTGTTTGACATAGTAGAAGTAGGTATACCTCGATCGTCGGTAGTTCTAGTGTTAATCTCTATCTCTAATTTTCATGATATTTTAGGGAGTTTAGAAAGCTATTAAAATTCAACTTAATAATTCTACAAATAAATTAAATTCAATTGAAACAATTGTGGATGATTTAAGGAGAGTATAAGACTTTTCTAAATATTGTAAATATCATAGAGGATGTTTTTTATAATGCATACTGAGATAAAGTACCTACATTACATTAGTTTTAAGTTATACTTTTTAATTTTATGTATCTTTGTTTAAAGATGGGATACTGAAATATACCCAAAATTTTTGTTCGTTAATAAGATAATCAGCCCCTGTGGAAATTGCCCTGTCTTTCCTTATTTCAAGTTGGGTTCTAATGGGGCCCGGACTAGAATTTCATAATATAGAAAAAACTGGTAGGGGCGCTGTTAGCACCCGATTAGTATTTCTAGGCCAGAAAAAACTGATAAGGAGTCTTTCAGGTGACAGTGAGGAATTCCTTGTTTCGCTTAAGTATGGAAAATCTATTTGTATCTGGCGGGGCCCCCACTAGATAATCCCTACTTGTAATATTAGTGGTTAAGGTTAGGTCCATTAGATATAACATAACCTTTATTCTTTATTCCCATTGAAACTTGATCTTATCTGAGAAAAATGGAGATTTTCTGAACACGGTCTAGGATAAGATCAATACTTAAGAGGAATCAAGCACTTTCAAGAAAACTTCTTTATAATTTTGACTCGAATCATCCTGTATGCGTATGTATCCTGTATGTATTCATTTACACTTTATTAAGGGCATATATAAACTGGGTCACGTGACCAATTTTTCTCAGGCATCTTACTTAAAAAATAATAAATGAAATGGATTTTCCATAGCAGATAAATGTAAGTTATTACCGCTAAAAGTAAAGGTAAACGCTCGCCGCGTGTGGAAGCGCCCGGATTCCTTCCGAATCAATGATCCAGCCATTTTGATTCAATCGTCATATTTTATAACAGACTTCAAAGAATCTAAATTCACGAGAAAAAAAAATTTCGAAAGGGGCCAAATTTGGAAAAAAGCGATTTTGCGAAACAAAAAAAGACGTGTCTATTTATTGTTGATAAAGAACCAAAAAAAAAATTATCTCGTTCAAATCTGCGACATTGACTGTCAATCTAATATGGAATGACCCATAAAATATTTGAATTTAAAAAAATTTTAAATGACATACTTTTTTGAATTTTCTTTTAGAACAAAATGTATTTGAACTTATTTATAGAAATATTTAAGTAGAATCCATAACCCTAAACAGAACTCTAGGAACTCTCAAAAATGAGATTTTCGATATTTATTTGAAAACTTTCAAGTGCTACAGTTGTTTGACTTTTGATTTTAGAACAAAACGTATTAGGACTTATTTGTAAAAATATTTGAGTAGAATACAGAACTCTGAACAGAATTCTTGGAACTGTTAAAAATGAGATTTTCGAAATTTAAATTTTCTAAGTTTCTTCCACTTGTATTTTTACAGAACAAATTATGTACGGTTTATATTTTTGTAGATTTAGTTATTCAGACCAATTTTACAGTTCAGACGTGCAATTCTTTATAAAATTTTTATACCACAATGGTTTTCCGTCCCGTGTTACTGCAATGTTTATCCATCACACTTCAATTCTGTAAGTTTCTTCATCATGTATTCTTATATATTTAGACCAATTTGATAGTGTCATATATGCAACTCTTTTATATCATTTTTTACCATAATGTCTATCCGTCACATGTGTAATTTTTAAGGTCATTCCTTTGCATTTTTTACAGAAAAATTCTGCACACTTTTTATTTTTTTGTTCGAATTTAGTTAGTATGGACCAAATATATGGTTTACATGTGCAATTTTATCATAATGTTATCCGTCACACGTGTAAATTTTTTAAGTCCCTTCCCTATGTATTTCTATAAAAAATTTTGTACAATTTTCAATTTTTTATTCGTAAATTTAGTTAGACCTATTCTATAGTTTCACAAGTGCAATTCATTTATATCGTTTTTCAACACAATGTTTATCCGTCACACGTGCAATTTTTTTATTCTTTTCTTCCTTTGTATTTTTATAGAAATAAATCTCACTGATGAGGACTCCAATCTGAGTCGAAACGTTTGAGGAAAAAATGAAACCCTGAGTTAACATTACTTCTGGATCCTAAAGCCAAAGTAAAAAATCATCTATCTATTAATATTATTGAGGGTCGATATAAGCCAGTTATTTATAATTATTTGAAAACTTTGAAGTGCTATAGTTTTTTGAATTTAGATTTTAGAACAAAATGTGTTTAATAATTTTTGTAGTACTGTTGGAGTAGAATCCAGAACTCTGAACAGAACTTTTGGAACTCTCAAAAATGATATTTTGAAAAAAATTGTGGACATTTTGATTAGTTATATTTTCCGTAATCGCATTTTTATGCATTAAAAGGTCAGAAAATTTTTTAACACCTATCAGGAACTCTAGGACTGTTGCAAATGAAGTCAGAACTCTCATAAAATTCGAAAAATGTTGATGGTGTGGAATCAAATTCAGACATACGGAACTCTACTATATCGACCTTATCAACCTGTCATTCACAATTAAATTAACGTCCTTTTCAAGACGAGATAGAATTTTCAATAAGGTTTTACATCTTGAAAAATAGTCCCTGTGAAAAATCTTTTATTCATTATAGCTGTATTTGTTTTAGTCATTGTGTATTTATTTCTATGTATTTTTGTATATTTCTATACTTAAATACAGTAACTATTACGGAATAATTGAAAATAATATAAAGTATTTAATAAAAAAAAATATTTTTTAGTGACCTGTCTTAAGCTTTACACGCAAAATCCAAGTCAGTAAATTTAGGAGCCCCTTCAAACTCTCCCAAGAATCCGGAACTGCAGATTGTACCCATCAGCATTATGTGCCGATAGTTTTACAACCGGAATTTCCCAAGCAACTTTTCCACCAGCGTTACCTTTACACGCCTTTACTTTCCAACATTTCAATTTTAACCCTCACAAAAAGTGCGCCTAGAAATACATCTCAAACGAGTGGACGAACACAGAGTCCCAGAAGTGTTAATGAAAAAGGTAAGTTTTAAATATTTTTCTAAATTAATAGATTTATATATGTGATATATTTTTAAAAAGATTTCGGAGTTTCGAATTTGATTTAATGTGATATTAATAATTGAAAGTAATGATAGAGCTCTCAATGTCGCTTTAACGTAAAATAAATTGAAATTACGGAAGTGTATCATTTTAAAGAATATAAATCGTTCTCTACATAAATAGAACATAATAAATATAATGAATCTTTTTCAGAATTTGTTCAACGGTAAGTTTTACAACCATTTTTAATAATTTTATTTTATTTTATTTATTCTCAAATTTTTCAATTTAATACATGAATTGAGGAGTTATATTCAATAAGGCGACAGGCGCTCGAAAACCTGTAAAAGTATTGTCCGCCTCGTGACTTGCTATGTCGAAAATATAATTTCTTAGAAAATTCGAAAAATCGTATACTTGTAAAAAAAATTTGTTCGTCCAAACAAAAAAATACGTTTATGAAAATTTCTGAAATGACATGAAATTTACTTAATTCCCTAATTTTTAAAGAAAGTTTTCCTAAATTTATCGTAAATTTTTCTAATTTTCCGAAAAATCACAACATGAATACGAAAAATTCCTCAAAGTATAAGTGCTTTACTTATTCACTAAATTTCTGGGGAATATTCCCTACTTTTTCTGGAATTTATCCATTTTTTGTGGGGAAATTCCCCAATTTCTTGGGGAAAAGTATGTTTACCCTAAAATGTGGAATTCTCCCTAATAATTGGTAGGGGAAAATTCCCCAAATTTTTTACAGTGTAATAAAATACAAGCCTAACAGAAAAGTATGTCGTAAGTGTGTTTGAAGAAATACAATTTTCCTGTTTCCTGACTGGAAAATTCAGCGGGACGGTGTGAATTCGCATGTAATCATAATAATCATATGCGAGAACGTGTGTGTATGTGTGTGTATCTGATTGTGACGAGATAGTAACAATAACTAAAGATGTAGTTTAATTAACATGGGGTGAATAGTAAAATCAATTGGAGCTTTCATAGTAAAAATTATAGTAGCAGTAGAAGTTGCTCCATAAGAGTAGTTAGAAAAACAAACTGATGATAAGTAAATAAGTGTAGTATTTTGTTTAATAGTACTTCATTAGTTGGAATTATACTTATTGCGAATTTGAATGCATAATTTCGTTATGAGATAATTTTCTTGATCCAAAAGTTTCATCATATTTTTGGAATTGAAAAAATTCATATTTTTTCGATTCTGAACATACGTTGATTTTACTCTTGAAAACAAAAATTAAATGAATTATGACCTGTATAAAGTATCACTAATATACAATAATAAAAATTAATACTTCTAAAATGTATATAAATCTTTTTATTATGTAATTGTTTTTATTTCAAAAATTTGATCTGTTTCTTTAAAAAATATTTTATTTTATAGAAAATCGATTTAATAATTAAAAATCTTAAAAATTTTAATCAGAATCATAAATTGGCATAAAATTAAAAAATCCCCGATTACACGGGGCCCATACACTTCTTACACGGCTCTACAGTAGTTGAATGTTATAAGCGCTATTTTATTTCTTATATTCCAAGCGTGCGCAGCCGATAGGCTTAGTCGTTAGGTTAGATAAGTAGAGAGGGTTCAAACCCGCAGCGTTAAGAATAATTTTTAATACTGCCTAAACGAGCGTTTGTGTAGTGTAGAGGAGGGTGTGTGTTTGTGAGTAAGTGTGTATGTAAAAATAGTAAGTTAAGTGTCGACTTGAAAGTAAATAAAGTTTTAAAATGTACTAAGAATATTCATCGATTCAACTACTGCTCTTATTTGATTTACCTATGTCCCTGCAGTTCACTTAATTTCAAAAATGACACTTTTGGGGAATTACGAATTACGGAAAGCAAGTTAAGATGTAGTCAAACCTACTGATATTTTTTTTTTGGTGTACGTGTAACGAGAAAGTACTGTCAATTTACTCAAAACAAATTTCCTAGCTTGAAAACAGATTTTTTACTGTATGTACTTTTTCTCTCAGAGTGGAAAATTCTTTTTATTTATTATTTTTTCAGTGAGATACCTGAACAAAATTGGTCACGTGACTCTGCTGATATATGCCCTTAAATACAATGCGGAGGTCCAACAGGGTCCTAATGGTGTCCTTTTTTATAGGTGGGGGATTATAATGGCTAATATCACTAAACCCCTACTAGATGGTCTAGTAGGGCCCACCTCGACAAAAGCGTTACGTTACCGACGGAGCCAAGACTATTTTTCCACGGTAGATTCCGACTAGAAATAGGGCAAACTTGTTAGGGCCCCACTTGGCCCCTATCAAAATTTCTACACGGGAGATGATTCCTTCAAAAATTCGGATATCAACTGAAAGATAAATAAATTTTTCCGTTTCATAAAAACAAATGATTATTGCTAAGTGGATGAGAATTTCCAATTGATTAATTATGTAGAACGAACAAATTTATAAAATTTCAAGAGTCGCTGATCATTTGGCATGTTCAAAGAAATCACCACTTTAGACTTCCCACACTTGATATTAAACGAAGTTTAAACATTCTCCAAACTTATGTGGAACTACAAACGACGAGAAGCTGAATTGTGGGGAATAATGTGGGTTCAGAGCTAATTCATGAGGAAGTTAAACAATGTTGGCGGTGCACACACTACACGCTACGCTTCATGGGCTGCTCAGTTAACGTAAGGGTGTTCTTAGAGTTACTATGGACCAACATGGGCAATTACGTATATATTTCAAACTTCTTTCTTAATGCAAATTAGTTGTTTCTTTTAGTAATTGAGGGGCTGGATGCAATAATAACACGAGCGCGCTAATCGAATAAGTATTGTCCAACCGATCGATATTTCGGGGAAATTTTTTTTTTCAAAAATTGTCAAAAATAAAATTGTTTTCTTATGTGGCATGTTTATCAGTATCTTTTTTATGTCAAATTTTTTTTGATCTGACAAATAGTTTGTCGAAGAAAAAATAATATATCGAAAAAATTTTGTTAGAGAATTTAATGTTTTTTAAAACTTGAATCGGGAATTCTCGGAAACCCGGGTTGCACCAAATGAATGACAATATTTCAGGCATGACGCTGACACATTACCGTCGCCAATGGATTCATAGCCAACATTAAAATGATCGTTTGTTAAACAATATTAGATAAAAAATTTGTTATACTTCGCAAACGAGCATTTTTTTTCGGCTCGCGAGGAAGTTTTTCCTGGATTAAGTTTGCACGGACTGCTGTAAAGGTACTTGTTCCCCGACGTTTAAAGAAGTTTTGGCTGAATATCAAATTAGTTTGTTTGGGACTTCAATACTTATTGATATATGTATTATGAATTTTTACAAATGATTGTCACTGGATTTCTTCATGTAAACTGTGTGCACGTTCTGTTCGCTCCGATTCAAAATGCCATAACTATTGAAGTTCCAAACCAATAAATTTTTAATTCAGCCAAAAACTTTTTGAAACAACCGAAACAAGTACCTTTACGGCAGTCCGTGCAAACTTAATTGAGGAAAAACTTCCTCGGCAGCCAAAAAAAAATGCTCGATTACGAAGTGTAACAAATGTTTTATTTAATATTATTTAACGAACGATCTTTTTGATGATCACCATTAATCCATTGGCAACTGTAATGTGTCAGCGTCATGCATGAAAAATTTTCATTCATTTGGCCAAACTGTGTTTCCGAGAATTCACGATTCAAGTTTTGAAAAACATTAAATTATCTAACAAAATTTTTTCGATATATTATTTTTTCTTCGACAAACTATTTGTCAGATCAAAAAACATTTGACACAAAAAAGATGCGGAAAAACATGCCACATATGGTAATAATTTTATTTTTGACAATTTTTGAAAAAAAAAATTTCCTTAATTTTAATTCGTAATCGAATGCTATCTGTAAATATAACCGTTTAAGGCCACATTAACTGCAAAATCAATTTAAACCATCTGGTTAATAGGTCGAATTCAGTCACTGATTGAAGTCAGTAAAAATACTACGGATTAGAACGGAAAGAATTCTGACCCTAGATATTTTAGTATGCAATTCCGCACTAATATTCAATTAGTCTTCTACTATAATTCTTAAGTAAAGAGTGTGATTCTAATGCAATATTATTCTAATTTTTAATCTGGTTTGAAATTAAAAGCCAATTGCAAAATGTTCTTCATAATTCCAAGATATCTTTGAATTGAGTATTTGATATTTCAGAAAGTATTTCTATGGTTTTCGATAGAACTCCACTTTCATATTATTCTCTATGCCGTACTTTACTCCATAGAGTCTTCTTTCATGGGGTATAATACAACTTTTTATTTGAAATTTGATGCTCTTACATGGTGTATTGATCTCAAATTGTCTGGAAATATCATTTTTTTTAGGTCGGTTAGATGATAACCTTTTATCGAATTTTGCCTTCAAGGAAGCTGTAAAAATTTTACGGAATCTTTCCAAGAGGGAAAATAATAGCTTGAGTACATATTTCAAAAATTCGAATATAGAGGTATAAAAATATGGAACAAAACTCCGAGTTTAAAATCGTAGAATTTAACGTTCAGGCTTTAATCTGCAGACAGTCAGCTTTATTCGTGTACCTATAACGGGTCAGTACTTTCGTATAGCCTCGAACTAGTTGTCGTCGGGTTAGCTGAAACTTTCAACGTTTCCTGCTCTAACCGGAATTCTCATGGAATTTTAATCGCGTGGTTGGAAACTCTGTGAGATTTATAAAGGGGCTAAATATACTCTTCCGCACTTCCCCAGGAAGTGTTGACGGAGATCATGTAGACCTTAGCGAAGAATAACAGGGTTTATAAACGTTTTAAATCAGTTGAAAATTGCTAATCTGAGTCTTCAGGACGCGGATTAGTAATGTAGAAGTTTCTGCGCTGAACTAAAGGCGTATTTCATTTTATTACTGACACGAAATTGTAACTTTTTCAACCCCGAGTCACTTCAATAGCGCATACCTACTGGGAAACATTATTATCCTATCAAGGCAGTTAATAGGAAACAGAAATTTCAAAGTGATCAGGGACAAAATTCACACAAAGATGAGAAAGCCAATGCTTTTGTAAATCCATGCAACAATTTTACGCTGCTATTATTATATTTAAAAGAAATTTAAAAATATAAAGAAAAAATTTGGACAAAGAAAATGAAAAAATATTTTTATAAATGCTTTTACCCAAGATACTTTTTGATAATAATACAACTTTGAATTTACAATTCAAAGTTTAGATTCATTAAACTTTATACACAATTATAACAACATTTTTTTTACCAAATATTAATTGAGTAAATAATAAAAGAATGAAATATGACACTGGTAATTTCTCAAAAGCAATGAATATTTCTTTCAGTCACTATACAGGGTGTACCAGAAAGATGGGGACACCTGAATATTTTGGAAACCGTTAAGTTTGACAAAAATTGATTCTAACAAAAGTTGTAGAGTTTTTTGAGAATTATGTGACGGTGACCTTGATTTTACCATAACTAAATTATTTGAAGGTCATTTTTTGTCAAACTTAACTGCGCATTCACATAAAAAGTATGTGATATTACAACATTTACTACTCATGCGACTTATAGTAGATACTAGATGGGCCAAAGGTAAAAAAAGGAACCGTCGAAAAACAGTTACTGGA
The DNA here is from genome assembly GCA_030998225.1 of Diplolepis rosae. NCBI lineage: Eukaryota > Metazoa > Arthropoda > Insecta > Hymenoptera > Diplolepididae > Diplolepis > Diplolepis rosae. The sequence continues at coordinate 909,140 of JAPYXD010000338.1, read as the reverse complement.
ATTGATGATAAAATCGCGATTTTAGTTGCAGTCACTCATGACCCCCATGTTAGTAGTCGACAACCAAGCCACGATACCAAATGTCTCCCAAAGAGAACAGACACAACGTTCACCTCGTTGTTACTGGGTTGAGCTGAATATATTTAATTAATCACAATTGCAGAATGGTCCTCCTGAAAACATTGAACACGTCTTAATTATTTTTCGTTTGGAAACGCATTCCTTGAAATAATCAACAATTTCATGTTTCGTCATTGCAGGAACATCTGTCGCTAATCAGAAGAAAAATTCCAAAGCCAACTTAAGTTTTGTTTACGGATATTTTTCGCCTAGGATGTGTATTCCTGGACATATTTCGACGTCTCAAGATCAAAAAAACAAACTCGTCGAAATTACGCACACGCGTGCTTACAACCCCAGGTAGAAAAGTCGAAGGCCGACAGTATTTACAACCGGCGCAGTGTTATGCCAGTTGTAACCAAGGAGTAATGCCAGTACAGCCTGTCGATAATGTGACAAAAATTGGCATATTACTGGCGCGGTATTCTTCGGCAGTACTAGTGAAACTCTGAAGTAGGGATATCATTGACATTTAGCACAGTACTGCTTTAGTGCTGGCTGTATACAGAATCCAAATACTGGCTATAAACCGACAGAATTCTCATTGACAGTTGGCACTCTACTGGTTTGATACTGCCGCTGTACTGATCATTATTACTGATCAAATACCGACAAGTGAAGTATCCCAACCTCCGGCACAGTACTGGTTTAGTGATGGCTATAAACAGAATCTAAATACATAGGGATCTCAATGATAGTTGACGCTGATTGAGTGCTGGCTGTATACAACATCCAAATACGGGATATGAATCGACATGGAAGTTTCGTCGACAGTTGGCATTCTATACTGACTTACTAATGCCGCAATATTAATTATCATTACTTATCTATTTTTGACATATCCATTCAAAATGTATTTTTATAAATAATTTGATAATTATTTTTCATTCAGTGTCCCATACATTTATCAGTTTTTTTGCAAAAGAACTATATTTTTCAGTACAAAATATAAAATTTCAATAAAATGTTTTTGATTCAATTTGTATAAATTTACTTTTAAAAAGTATTGTAAAACTTAATGATCAATCTAGCTTTTAATATAGTTATACTAGAAGTTAGAATACTTTTGAAATTACAAAATTTCACCAGATAACATCCAATCAGTATCGGCTTCTAGTACTCGACCAGTACTACTTAAATGTACCAGCCCAGTACTGACTGCCAATTACCAGTTAAGTTATCATTAGGTGTCTAGCTAGTACCGCACGGAGAAGAATAGTTCAAGTAATTTTACTCTACTTTCGATCAATGTTGGGACATATGAAAAAGTTAGAAATTATTTGGTATACTTTTTGATAAAAATGCAATTTTTTAATGTACATTTCAAAATTTAGTTTTACTAAACTTCACTCTTTCTTATAATAAAAATTAATTAATAATTATAATAATAAATTAATTATATTGATTTTTTTATATTTTATGAATAATTTATGAAAAAAATTGATTTATTTTTCCTTAAGTGAGGCTCAAAAACTCTAGTCACGACACTGGTTCACAAGCTCTGTATAATTCTTGCAGTGACTATATAAAAAAGGTCTAAGTTTAATTTCCCAGCGTTGTAAGCGAGCGTGTGCATGATTCGACGAAAGCGTATCGTCCTATATATAAGTGTGGTTATTAGGTTTACGTATGTGAGGTTATATATTCAAGTGTATTTTTGATGAAAAATATGATTGGCTGTGACTGAATGGTGTGAATGTATTTATATGCTGTTTAAGTATGTATCGGATGACTAATAGCAGGCTTGAGGTAAGACTTTATTTTTACTTAACAGAAATGTTCAAATGTCCTCATGCCCGAAGCTTAATTGACAGAGTCGAGTAAAATTACTCCAACTATTTTTCTCCATGCGGCTGATAGTACTGGACCAGTACTGTTTTTAAGTACTAGCCCAGTATTGACTACCAACTGTTGAAGTTTCACGGGCGTCAGTGATGCACTCATAAATTTAGCGTGAACCTACTTAAGCATAACGATGCCTTCTCCTCGACTACACTTTACCGAACTCTTCAGTATTCTCTATCCAACGTTTATTACCATTCAGGTTAGGTGAATTAAGTACTATTAATTTCACATTACCGAACTAGAAGTGAAAAGATGTTAAAATGGACTTATGTCCCAAGTTTACCCAATAGAGTCGAGTAGAGTTTTTCGAACTAATTTTCTCCGTGTAATATAACATCACTAACTGGGTCGATGAAGCTATAACTTGGATATCTTATCTAACTCTACCGAAGGATGCAATCAATTACTTGTCAGTAGTCACTGCTTAGCTAGATAACAGACGTAGTGCTCAATGTGCATGTAATGCAAACAATTTTAGATTTGAAAAATCATAAAAAATACAAATCTTGATTATATCAACTAGAATGCTTATTATTGAAATCAGGACTTCTAGTCAATCTTGTTAGAATTTTATAGTTGATGCTTCTTCTAAATAGGCACATGGTTGGATTATATTATCTATGAATTCTTTTTCAGTATACGGAAACAAATGGAAGATCAATCTGAGTATCTGGAATGTCCGGTTGATTAAATTTGAGGGTATTCTATAGGACAGCCTTCTGGAAGGTCAGGCTAACTATCTTTAGAGGGTGAAAACAAGAAGTTTGACTTAATTATTAAAGAGGGTCGATTTGATAATTCCGAAGGGCTGACATGAATAATTGAAAGCCTAATGTTAAACTTGACCATCCCAGAGAAGCATTTAGATTATCCTAATAGTGAGTCTGGCCGTTGAAGATAGTCAATCTGAACATAAAATGAGAGTCTTTTTGATCATGTCGAAAAAATAGTAGAAGGACCGTCTGATTACTTAGGAGTTCTAACGTTAAACCTTTATTTTGCTCCGTATAGTGTTGTTTGCTAGAGCTCTATATTTGTGTCTTATTGGACGTGAGAAAACCAAAATTTTAAAAGTGTTTTTAAACTATACATTTTACAGCGATTTTGTTTGCCAACAAAATTCAAAGTGTCGAAGATATACCTCTTGGTATAGAGACTGTGGTTCAAAAGTAGTAGACGCATACAGTAAATTGGTCTAGTTCGATTTCATTACTACCTAGTATTCCCAATAAATTTCCTTTAAATTTAGGAATTCTATAAAATTCAAACCCGACAGAACCTTATTGAGTTGGCCTTCCAGAAAGGAGCTCTAAGAATATTTGCCTAGTTGATTCGGGATTATTTAGCAAGCCCAAATTTATAGAGGAGTATCAGAAGAAGCGATAAAGGTCACAGAACTGAAACAATTTTCTCAGACATATGTTGGAGAATTAAACTTTCGAGTAAATTCATGAATAATTTCATTTTATGAAATCGTGAAAGAATGTATAAAAGATAGTTTAAGTAAGACATCAGAATTGATTTGATAAATAATTAAAAAAGAGTCCAGAACCTTAAAAAAAAAGATGTGATTATAACTATACCCGGTATCACAAGCCTCATCGCGATTTCTCAAAAAAATAAAAATATATATATATATGGGTTATTCCATATCAAATTTACAATCAAAATTTTGATTAACCTGAAAATTTTATTCCTCGTTCTAGAGAGGAAAAAAAAATGACACGTATTTTTTTTTTTCAATGTGATATGTAAATTTTTCAAGTTATTGATTTTTTTATTTTCAAAGTGCAAAAAATGTTTTTTTCAATACTGCTTCTAATATTCAACGAAGAGTATAAAATACACAAATAAAATATGCCATGGGATCTACTATTAAGTCCATGCTTTGATAAAAACTCAGAAACGGTATTTAGTACTTTCTATGCAACAATTAAGTAAACAAATGAAATTATCTCAAAAGGGACATGTCTGAATTAAATCATTTTTGGTGTAATTTGTTCGTTAAGTACTCAGTACTTTGTGTCAAAATTTGGTAGTGGACCGTTTGATACTTCTCGAGAAAAAATTTTTTTTGTGTGACCGTGCGCACTTGGAGCGCGCAACGCGAAGTATAGAGTCGATAGTCCAAGCAACAGGGCATTTATTATGAATGATTTATGACATTATTTATTTCAGAAAACGGACTGCGCCATCAGAAGAAAGGTTGGTCATAGAGTAATTATGTCATGTTTTGGACAATGAAATATGATTTATAAATTTTTTATCAACATTTAAGACCAAAAAATCGCACTTTTTTTCACATAAAAAAGGACGTGTAAAAGGACGATCCATAGTATTCCAATTCCAGAAGTCTTTTTGGACACCTTTTTTAACGTGAAAAAGTCATAGTGATATTATAGATGGAGGAGACAAGCCATAAGCCGCTCTGTAAGTGGCAACGTCAGTCTGAAAACTCGGTGAGAGCAAAAGGGAGAGACAATGGGAGGTTATTCTGTCTTTGTCTACGCATACCGCGTTAGCCTCGGCGTTAGCGAGGGACAGCCTAACCCACAATTCAGTCTCTCTCTCTCGCCCGAGCTGACAGGTTTCAGGCTGGCTTGTCTCCTCTATCTATAATATCTCTATGGAAAATGTACGTCCTATATAACGTATTTTTTACGCCCTTTTTGACGTGAAAAAGTACATATTTCTAGACGTAACATTTTTTAACAGCATACACCGTTAGAAATTTTTGTATTAAATTTCCATTACGTGTAATGGAAATTTTTTTCAGTAACGTATAATAAATTTAAAATACTTTCATCTTAAAAAAACAAACTTTTATTTGAATTTTAATATATTTTGATTGAAAAGTTATTAAATTTCATATTGATGTATATTAATGTTTCATAATATACCAATCTATTAATTTTAATTTACTACTTGTGTATTAAAGTCTATTAAAATTAATAAGATTTTTAACAGTGTATTGTTTTGTGAAAATACGGCTACGGTAAATATCACCGTATCCTTTCATGGTTTGTAAAATACAATATCTTATACCATTAGACAGTTTAAGAATAAGAACTGTGCAGATAAGTATTCGATGACACAGAGGATGATATTCCATTTGTTTTATTCACAAAGTAAGCTGACAGTTCGATTTGCACACGTGATTCCCAACCTTTGATGCTTATCAAATTGTTCTCCGATGTCAAAAGGCCTTGGGGAATATTTCCAAGATTCTCAAAATAATGGTTTTCACCTTTAACGAGAAATACCAAAAGTGCACTTTCATATCCAACGATAACAAAATTAATTACAGACGGAAGGGATTGGTTTGTGTCGTATTATATCCTTCAACAACTATCTGCACCTGAAAGGAAACGATTGTACCGTCCTCAAAACGCTTGGCAAAGAGAAGACGACCTTCTGGTTATTTATTTTCTTAGATTTTGGTTATCGGAGACAGAAGCCCGTTTAAATTGACGCACTGAATTAAATTGCACAGCCACCTAACATTAATCAACAAGTTACAAGGGCATCCTTTATTCCTTTACTTTAGGATGCATATTCAGTTGAATAATGTTTATACACGTGATTAATTGAAATAGATATTTCCTAATGCAAATATATACCTTACACTTGTTGGGGAAAATTGAATGATATTGTAAACTTCATTCACATTACCCACAAATTAATGAAGCATTAACCCGTTTCCGCCGAAAACGCCAATCGCGGTACATCGCTCTTCGGAAGCTCATAATTAATGCTGTAGGCTTAAAAAAAAATTCAGCGAGACATATTTCTAAAGTTTAAGATCTGCTCTTTCCCATAGCGAACTCAAAATTGTTTCAATATATTAATAATTATGAAAAATGTTGTTTAAACAAAAAAAAAGCATGATTTTTCCGCTCTCTTTTTTCTTTAAACTGAGTTTTCAAGAGCTTTCCTGTTAGCAATCAACCTGGAACCTTTTCAATCGGTGGAATAAATGTCTGAACTTTAAGAACCCATGGTTCAAAGTTCGATTTTAGGCCTTGGTATTTACAAAATGGCGCCCTAACCGTAAAATTTTTGCAAATACATTCATGATTTTTTAAATCGAAAACTATGAACTTTCGGAGAAATCACCAAGAGTGGAAAAGTTCTTAAAATTACTCAAAGAATGCACTTAAATTTTTCCAACTGCTTTCGAGAAATAGTCTTTTTTGTTGTTTTCTTTAGATTTTTTTTATCACTTGATAAATGATGAAAAAAAAATTTTTAATAAAAAAATAAAATAAAATTACTAAAATCTAAAGGAAAAAACGAAAAAAACTATCTATATATATATATCTCGTCCTATTGTATCTTATCTTTAGCGGACGTAAGGCTTTCATTGTTCTTCTTGAGGCAAAAGTAACTCAACCATAGAATATGAACGTAGAGAAGTTTTTCTTCTGATACCAAAACGCGCTTTATTCTTGTTTGCTAAACTTTAAAGTTCACGTAAGAAGCTCTTTACGAGCGGGTTTTAACTCATGAGTCGATTCCGAATCAAACAGTGCATTTCGAGTATTTCTTCTCTTAATAAAGAAAAATAACGCTAAATAACGTTGAAACTGCAGTCCCATAAATACTCGTCGATTCTCTGCGCCTCGCTCGTCTTTCATAAAAAGATAATAAAAAATAAGAATTTTTATTTAAATAAAATATTATGAAAAATATCTGATCCAAGCTGGAGTTTGTAATTTTTTGAAAATATATATTTTGTACGAGAATCTATCTTCTTCTACGAATAGATCTACATTGGAATTGGCCTTAGTGAGAAATTCGGCACCGTGACAGTCTACACTCTAAAAAAATTCTATTGATAGTGAAATTACGTTTCTTTCATAATTCATCCATTGAAATTAATCAGATTTCTTTTGTCTATCAACAGAATCGTTTCACTGTTAAAAAACTTATCTGTAAAATGCAAACCGAAAATACTTTTACCGATAAACGATTTCCGTTGACTCTGAAAAGAAATCATTTAACTATTAATGTTACGAGCGTATCAAGGCGGCAGAATTTTTCCAAAAATTGGTAATAATAATTCATTAATTAGATTTGTATGCCACTTGAAGCGCCCGCAACCCGAGCACCTTGACAAGACCGCTGATGCAGCTCATCATTGCTCGGGTCGAAGACTTTAAAAAATGGTTGGTTCAGGAAGGAAATTCCCAATCGTGTTACTTTACGCCAGATAGTTATTAACTTAAATTATTATTATATAACTTCATCGTTAAGATGTTATTGATTTTGATGTACTTAAACATACAAATGGTAGATCAAAGTCAATACAATTGTATGTTATGAAAAATTGGTATACATCCATATTAAATTAAATAACTTTTCCATCAAAATATATAAAATTTAATGTTAGCATTATTAAAATATATGCATAAAGTATATTAACATTGAAGTTAAAAATTGTACTCTTCTTAGGAAGGAAGTATTTCGAATTTAATATGCGCTACTGAAAAACAAACTTCCATCATATGCGATGAAAGTTTAATACAGAAATTTCTAACAGTATTCCAACAAATTTTACCTGAGTAATAATTTACCAAATTAATTCGAAATTAAAACTAAAATTGGAATAAAGGCAGGATCATTATAAATATAAATGACGAAATCTAATAGGTAAATATCTGTGGGCACTTATATAATCACATGTGTTATATTTGTATATTCTGGGTTATATTATATTGTTTTAGATTATTAATGTAAATAATAAAAACTAACGCGCGAATATCTGTACGAATTGATATAATCGCACATTTTGGTTTGTATAAATTCTAAATTATATTATATTATGGTTCAAATATATATATATATATATATATATATATATATATATATATATATATAGCTTAGAACTGCAAAACAACGCGAACTCTTCAAAATTTTCATTCATACTGTTTATAAATAAATGTAAACTGTAGGAAAATATTATAAATTGGCACAGGATTCAGATGACTGGATGATGTTTAGTTTTTCCATAGTTTCCAAATAGTTTCGACCTAGTTTTTATATACTTTTCCCTACATCCCCTTCCGAATATCCTATTTATGTTTTCGTTAAACGCATAAGTACTACGGTGCTTTTCCATAAACACTATGAACTATAAATATTATAAACAAACTTTGATAGCTGCAAGTTACCATAGCCAGTGCAGACGATATTTCTGAAAAGGATCTGAACCATTGTTTTTTCTAACTATGAAAAATATTTAAGGTGTCAGAGTCAAGAATTAATAATCAACAAAATCGATTTAATTATTTTATATCGATATTTGATTTATTGGTGTCATGAAATATGATCCAAAAATTTCAACTATGTCAGAAATATCCATTTCATCACAAACTTCACTTGGCAACAGGTAATAACAAGTAGGCTATCAAGTAGTTAGGCAACCGGTAATTGCAAAATTACCGGTAAGCATGAATTCCTTCCAAAAATCAGGCCACCCAGAAAAATCCCAAAATCATCAAGATGCCCCACCTAAGCATCATCGATACAAGTCTATAAAACGAATCAATTAGAAATCAAAATTCGCAGTTACTCGAGCAACCTGGTACTAACCGGAACTACTCGGACAGTAGAGAATGTAGTTTTTCTACTTTGCCTGTCCGCGGTTCGGAACAAGTACGTCCTATCACCTGGATAGTTGCCTTAGATTCGTAAAAAGGCCTAGCCAGGGCCACAAATTGGGGATTGTACTTGGGCGGACGTAAATACTTCTAAAATCTTTCCTCCGACGAAAGTCGTTCACGGGGTTGTCGCGCTAAAAAATTATACAAGTAAAATTTTTACCACTACGCTTCGCGCTGAAATAATATTTTGAGTGCGTCTTTGGTCGGTTAGCCGCGAGAGTTAACTGTGCGTGTACAGCCTGGCGTTGAAAACCTAGCTAGTTAAATACTAACTAGCTAAGGAAATCTACATCTCGTCGAATCTCAAAACGACGAGGAGTTATTTCCTTATAACCAGAAATAGGTTTATTGTGAGACAGGAGTGGCGAAGGACAGGCAATTTAAAAGTACTGCCTCCCTTCTAGTTCAAAGCTATCCATTTCTTTCTCACCTTAAAACTATAAGGTCCAAGTAAAGAAAAAGGGCGTGTGCGCGAGTGAGTCGCGTAAGGACAAGGGTGGTTCCTTTTTGGAACCACGACAAACTCAAATCGAATTTGGCCCGGATCTCCAGGACTTCAGCAGCCAGAACGTATTCTCCTTCTTTGCTTTTGCTCCCAGGACATCCGGTAGGATTAAGAAACTAGAAAAAAATCCAAGAAGGCGGTAACGTATACTTTGTATCATTCTGAATTATTTTTTCCGTTTTAACTCATGTAAAAATGTTCACATCGGTTTGGTTGTTTTATTTTCCTTAAAAATAAATTATCTCTTTTTATGTATATGAATTTTAGCAGCTTGATTCAAACTCATTTGAAGCACCTTTCCCCTTTTCTTTCGTTCGAAATTCAAGTGATAAGCGTAGGCGTGTAGAATACACTCTCAGTTCGAGAGTAGAAGACCAGCGACCCCACATAATAATAAACGAATTTAGCTAATATTTATATTAACTAAATTCGGCAGTTTGGATGACCTCCGCGTACTCATTATACTAATAAATAAAATATATTAAGGGTAATTGTTTTTTTTTTACTTTTTATGCATTTTATTTAAATTAATAATAGCCGTACGTAACAATTAAAGGATTAAAGGATACCGACGTATTATAAATTTATTAATTTTTGATGCTTTTAACCATCGAAAGGTTATCAGTCATTCTTTTTTAAAATGTCTTTGTAAAGCGTCCTTGAATTTCATTGAATATTATGGTTCTCATCAAAGTTGTATCTTAAAATTTCTTTAAGCTGAAATCTAAAACGGATTGTTATTATAGTATTGATAATGATCGATATAATATTGGCATTTGTCAAAGTTGGGCTTGAGTAAATTTCTTATAAGTTATATCATACAATTTGTTTTATGTGACTTCGGTGCGGATACGAGTTTTTATGCGTACACTTGAATCTAATCTAGTATTGTAGTTGTTTGCGGCGCTAGTCATTACACTTGATATTTCGCGACTAGTCCCAGCCATTTTGATTTTATCAATCTTGTGTAGTAGTAGCTTGTTGTAATAGAGCATGCGCAGTTCAAATGTACAAGGCTTTGTCAGTAGGGTGCTAACGCTGTACGAAGAAGAAGAAGGATAAGAAGAAGATTCTGCTCCGCTGTAAGACTATATGCGCATGCGCAGTTTAATTTTTACATTATATTCCTCTGTAACGGAATACACAACATTCCGTTACTCTCAGCTGTAACGGAAAAACGAGTTTCATATCACCGTAAAGTATTATTTTTCTCTTTAAAAACTTTTTATTTACAGGTACGAGGGTCGTTCAATAAGTTCTTAGAAAAAGATAGAAAAACAAATTATTTTGTGTAGATATTTTTTTATTTTTCAACATAATTTCCTTTTAACTCTATACTACTGTGGGCAAAAACTAAGGTGAATTTTTATTTTAAACTTCGCGGTACAAACCCAAGCAGAAATTATGACACTCTGCCGACTGTGACGATCGGTTAATTATTGGTCTGATGTAGGAGATCGACTGTTGATTATCAACGTTGGTACAATGTTGAGAAACAATTGGCTCAACCTTATCCCGACTGTGGAAAAACTTATTTTCCGACAGTAAATATACAAGGTCCAGCCCGTCTCTAATCGACTCTGATAATTAACACTGTAAAATACCAGTGTTTGTACAAAGTTGATTTGACAATATTACACTCTAGAAAAATTTTATTGATAGTTAAGTTAGGTTCCTTTCAGAATGCATCCATTGAAATTAAGCAGATTTCTTTTGTCTATCAGCAGAATCGTTTTACTGTTATTGTAGTATTGATGATAACCGATTTAATATTAGAATTTGTCAAAGTTGGACTTGTGTACATTTCTAATATTTATATTAGATAGGTTATATCATACAATTTGTTTTCTTTTATCCTCGAAATTATTTTTTTTCTGTACGACAAAGGATTTCATTTCAAGAGCAAAGGAAATACTTTGACAGTAAAAGGTTAGCATTTGAAACTATAATAGTTCAACTGCTAAAGGATTTCCTCTCATGCCAATTTTGAATAGAAAATCCTTTAACAGTGAAGGGAATCGTTTGAGAGTCAATAGTCTGTTTTTAGAGTCTAGTCTTCTTTAAAAAATGTCTTTAACCGTAAAGCATGGATTTAATAATAAAAGTATATAACCAGTATTTCAGAAATGTTGACAGCCAGCGTTGAAAATATGTTGGTTACCAGTATTAATACAACGTTGGAAACTGATGCTGTACCAACGCCAAATCAAAGAATTAGTGCACACAAATCATCGATTGACAATTAGAGACCTTGCTGACACTATTGGAATTTCAAGAAGATCACTCAACACCGTTTCAAAAAATATTTTGGGCAGACAACTCGTGGTTTTTGCATCACGATAATGCGCCGTCTCACACTGCACTCGTTCTTCGTGACCATTTCGCCAATAACTCAACGCATATCGTTCCACAAGCACCATATTCGCCCGATTTGGCTCCGTGTGACTTCTGGCTATTTAGCCACACTCGAGAGACCACTCCGAGGACACTGTTTCGACACGAGTGAAAAGATACAGGCCGAATTGAAGAAGGCTTTGATGGCAATTCCGGAAATCGAATTTAACAAGTGTTTCCACGATTGAAAAAAACGTTGACATAAGTGCATTATATCGGGAGGGAATTACTTTGAAGGGGATGAAATTGATTTGGATACATATATAAAGATTTTTCATTTTATAACAAAATTCACCTTAGTTTTTGCTTACAGTAATATACATTTTTCCAAGCGTTTCTCCAACTTTTTTAAGCCGTCCAAAAAGTAGAATTTTGAAAGGTCCTCAAACTAGGCATCTGTTTGGGAGTTCGCCTTCAAAATCCCACTGTTCTGGCTGTTGCTGTGTTTCTGGAGTGTAGTGGTGTATCCATGTTTCGTCCACAGTTATGTATCTATGTAGAAACTCGTCAGGATTGCGACAGAAAAGCGTCAAGAACAGCCTCAGAGTCGACCACACGATTGCGTTTATTCTCCTCTGAGAGCAAACGCAGCACCGATCTTGCGAAGATGTTTTTCACACCCAATTTTTCGTGCAAAATTAAAAACACTGTACCTTGCGATATGCCTGTGGCCTCAACTACTTCCCGCACTTTGATTCGTTGGTCACTTAAAACCATATCGTGGATTTTGTCAATCATTTCGGGGGTAGTCACTTCCACTGGACGTTCCGAACGATGTTTATCTTTTGTGAATGTACGGATACGTATAAACTCATTTACCCAATTGTAAAGAGTACAGGAACAGATGTGCCATGAACTCCATCCAAGTCAGCTTTGATCTCTTTCGATGATAAGCCTTTCAAATATAAGTGTTTAATTACCGCTCGAAACTCACTTTTTTCCATTTTTCTAAATACACAAAAGTTTTTTGCTTCAATCGACAATAAAAATGAAATTATGTGATGGATATAATTCAGACTTTGACAGCTGTCTAGTGAGTGATGATGCTTACTAAAACAAAACCATTTTCTATACTACGAGCGCCATCTCTTGGATTTTCTAAGGACGTATTGAACAACCCTCGTATTATTAGTGACCCAAGCAGGAATCATGGCACCCTGCCAACTATGACGATTAATTAAATTTTGAACCAACCTAGGAGATCGATTGTTGATAACCAACGTTGGTACAATGCTGGGAAACAATTGGCTCAACCTTATTCCGACTGTGGAAAAAGTAATTTTCCGACAGTGGATGTACAAGTCCTATCCAGTGTCTATCCAGCCCTAGTAGTCGACTGCAAAATACCAGCGTTTGTACCAAATTCGGTGTACAATAGGCCCAAACTTCTTCCGACTGTCGAAGAAGGAATTTTCCGACAGTAATAATGGATGCAAAGAATGATAATATTGCTTATGGTAAGTTAGAGATTTGTGCCAAAAAGACGTTATTGATATGAATAAACGTATTTTAAAATTTAAGAAATATTTCTTGAATTCAAAGTAATATAAATTGACTTCATGAATTGTTGTTTTAATTCGGAGATTCATCGCCTTCATTTATGTAGACATACATACACAAACATCATAAAAATACATTTACTCCATTCAATCGCAGCCAATCATATTTTTCATGGCACATTCACTTGAATATAGAACCTCACATACGTAAACCTAATATCACTACACTTATATAGTGACTTCAAGAGTTATTCAGAGCTTGTGAGAGTAAGTGTTAGGACTAGAGCTTTTGAGCCTCACTCAAGTAAAAATAAATCAACTCTCTTTACAAATTAATCAAAAAATATTTTTTTAAATTAATATAATTAATTAATTATTATAATTATGATTATTGGATAAATATATAATATGATTATTAATTAATATTTGGTATACATTTTTATTATAACTACGTATGAAGTTTAATGGAACTAAATTTTGAAATATATTGGCTTATCTAAAAACTATTTTCCGATTTTTTATTAATTTTTTAATAAAATTTTTCATTATTGAAAATCGATGTTATATGAGTACATATGTGCCATTATTATCCTTGACCTTTTGCCATTTTTCGGGTTGTTTCATAATTCCATGGGTATAGAACTTCTGTGGTTTAGTGGCGAAAAACTTGACAACATGGTTTTCGGCTGCTCTTTTGTTGGTTGATTTTTTTCCATCAAGGAAGTTTTGCAAAGACTGAAGCAAATGATAGTCAGGCGGTGTAAGGTCTGGCTATACGGCGGGTGCATCAAAACTTCCCAACCAAGTTCAGTCAATTTTTGGCGACTCATCAAAGATGTGTGTGGCCTGGCGTTGTCGTGGTGGAACACAACGCCCTTCCTATTGACCAATTCCGGGCGCTTCTTTTGAATTGCTTCCTGTAATCTGGTGAATTGTTGACAGTAAAGTACCGAATCGATCGTTTAACCAGGTTCCAGAATTTCATAGTAGACAATTCCCTTCCAATCCCACCATACACTCAACATCACCTTACTGACCGTTAATCCGGGCTTTGCAGTCGTTTGTCTCACTTCAGCACGCTTTGACCACGATCTTTTGCATTTGTCGTTCTCGTATTTTATCCATTTCTCATCGCCCGTTATTGATCTCTTAAGAAATTGCTCCATTTCATTGCGATTTAACGTGTCGCAGATTTTGATACGGCCAATTAAATTTCGTGCAGTCAATTCCTGTGGCACCCAAAAATCGAGTTTTTTTTGTATAGCCAGCCTTTTTCAAATAATTGCAAACAGTTTGATGGTTGATTCCCAGCGCGTCAGCGATGTCTTCACAGCTTGCATGCCGATTTATCGTGATCAATTGCAAAATTTCATCGGCTTTTTCAGTAAAAGACCAGCCGGAGCGAGGCAAATCTTTCACATCCAAATTTTCGCCACGGAAACGTTCAAATCAATTACGCACGGTACGATCAGTTACAACATCCTCACCGTAAACAGCACAAATTTCTCTGCATGTTTGAGATACGTTATAGCCTTTTCTATGGTGAAAAAACATCATATGGCGTATTTCTTCAGAAATTTCACTCATTTTCAAACGTTTATAACTTTTAAAACAAACAGTGACTAACAACACTCTTCACGAAAATGTAACCTCAAATGTCACCTGTCAAACACGCGTTCAGTTGGCTCAATCGGATTAGTGGTTCCAGATATACCGCCACCAACACCATCTACTGTCAAAACTCGAAAAATACTTTTGAGATAACCCAATATTTGTATGATGTTTATGTACGTATGTATCGGATGACTAATGGTAGGCTGGAGGTAAGAATTTTTTTTTATTTAAGAGAACCACACTACTGCCGGTTGAAGTAATACGCACGATGCTCATTTTACTCAACTATCGTTTGAAGCTCCTCGAGAGTCGGTAATATACAGTTCACGTTAACCGACTGACGCATGTTGATGTCCTGTCGTCGACAACATTTTACTCAACTCCTTACTATTCCCTATGTAACGCTTACTATTATTCACGTTGGGTGAATTAGGTATTTATCAAATTCATTTTACTTGACTAGGATTTAGAACATTAGAACACCGTACACCGTACGGGCGGCGAGGCATGGCTGCTTTAATGCGTACCTGAAGTGCTTCAAGAAGAGAGACGACGAGTCGTGTAGCTACTGCGGTTCCCTTGTGGACAATGCAGAGTACACACTCTTTTTCTGTGCCAGGTGGGGCATGGCAAGAGAGGGTGTCGGTCGAGAAGTGGGCGCACAACTCACCCTTGACACGATGGTGTCTCTCATGTTCCAGTCTGAACGGAAATGAATGCTTATCGAGTCATTCGTCACCCTGGTGATGAAGACAAGGGAGCTCGATGGGCACCTGCGGTCCTGTGCCCTGGGCGGACTTGGCTGTCCGCGTCGACAGGAGGAGAAATCTTCTTTTTCCTCCCCAGGTTGGCGCGGCTAGTCGGTCTGTCAAACGGGCGTGTGGCCGCGGATGGGAGTTCTGGGCGAACGGATGACGGAAGAGTCGTACGCGACTTTAAGCTGGAACCAACCACCCGTGAAGTTTAAAGCCGAGAGGCGGTTCCGTGGGTGGTGTTTTGGTTCGAGAGAGGGGGTTTTGGTTTTAACATGTATGCCTAGACCCGTCCTAGGAGAGTCCTGTACAACTTCTTTAGAAGATTTCGCCATTTTTCCTCCTCAACAAAGAAAAAGAAGAAAAAAAAAAAATGTCCTTATGTCCCAAGTTTAACCGACGGAGTCGAGTAAAATTACTCCAACTATTTTTCTCTATGTAAGAAGCAGAACTGATTATAAAAAAACAAAGTTTTCAAACTTTTTGCATCTACTGATGTTTGTTTTACGTCTTTTAAGTCTTTTAAGTCCCTTTTAACTGTCTCGGTCACATATTACCTTTGTCGATGTGGGATTACTCGAATTCCCGTCGCTTGTCTTTGCCCAAAAATATCTGGTGTGGATATTTTTGTAATTGATTATGTTATTGCAACAATTGCTTTCCATATTTTATCTCTATATCTCTATTTCACCATATAAAATACCTATTTCCACATCTACATCAGCATCCTACTTTGTCTGCCAAGTAATTGAAGATTAAAAATTTGGATCAACATAATATCATGAAAATCACAATCTTGAATTAATGATGATTTCCAATTTTAATTTTAAATTGAATTAATTTTAATTTGAATAATAAGAATAAAAATCATGTTTTTATACAATATTTGTAATTTTTTGTTGCTTGTCTTTCTGTTTTCACATCCTCATCATGCATAAAGATCTACAAGTTTGAACCGCAACATTTTTTCATAAGATGTTTATTTTTATTTTTAATTTAAAAAAATACTATTGAAAATCCAAAATTCAATTTTTTAAAAATAATATGTGAAATACGAAAAAACGTAAATTTGCAAAATTGTTCGTTTTAATAAGATCTACAAATTTTGTTTGACATAGTTTCTAATAAAATGTATATTTTTCATTTTAATTTCAAAAAATGAAAATTATTTGCCTAAATGAGTTCTACGAATTCTCAGTAGGAAATTTTTTGACAAGATATATATTTTATGCTTTGGTTTTCAAAGTCACTATTGAAAATCAAAAATTCCATTTTTTAACCAAAAAATATGAGTTACTTTGTTAAAATGTAATTCACATCTACAATATTATAAAATTGACTTGAGCTTCAGGATGAAATTATAAGAAATAAACTTATATATATATATATATATATATATATATATATATGCGAAGAATATAAGACCGAGTGCAAAGCGCACGACAATCATGAGCATGCGAAGCGGTCAGATTTTTTAAATTTTTATTATTAGAATTCTATATGTACTCGTATATAAGAAAATGAGGAAACAAACCTCTTTATAGTTGACAGCATACATATAAATTACTTCATATTTTAATTTAGCCCAGTTTTTTATTGGGTAATGAAAAACGAGTAGGTTGAGATCAAAAAGTAAAATTCTCTTTGAATTCAAATCGAATCCAAGATTATTCTAAAACAATAAATATTTTTGATTAAAGATTCAGGTCATGATAAAGAACCCTAAGTGGTTTTGAATAATTGAGAAAATTAATTTCCCTTTTATCAAAATTTAAATTTCTTAATTTTTCGAAACCAATTAGGATCTACAAAGCCTTCTTAGCATGGCTTGAAACTTCAACCAAAAATATTGATTACACAGGTACACGAGAAAATATTTTTTTTAAACTGTCTCGAATGTTTTGAATGATTTTTACGTTTTTGGTGCATTGCTTGGCGTATTTTTCATCAGGGGTTTCCCGCAGCAGCAACCAGCAGAAATCGTCCTGTTATATGTATAAAATGAATACAAAACCTCCTAAAATATTATGAGGGACTGTTTCTAGTTAGTTAACCATTACAACCTCTATTTTGGGCCAAGAAAATAAATTGTAGTCGGCTAAAAAGAAACTATCTGAACATTCCTTATATGGGTAAATGCATTCTCAATGTCCCATGTATAACTTGAATAAGAAGGATGACAAAAATTGTAAGAAAGATGGAAAATAATTTGGGTTTAAAGGAAAAGGGAGGATGGCTGGACAAAGAATAAATAAATAGACAAATAGTGAAACAGGCAAAAAGAAAAGAAGACAGGGCAAAGGGATAGATAGAGGTGGAATGAGGTTGAGGATATAGGTGCTGGAGGTGAGTCAGAACAGAAGCATTGTCGCATTAACATTCCTTTCGTGTGAAGAGGGTGTAGAGTGAGAGTGGAGCGGTTAGGGTGCGATTTGATTATGGAGGGTTGGTAGTGAGAGTTGGAAGCCTGTGAGACTGGATTAGGGGTTTCGAAAGAGAAGAGAAAAGGCGTAAAGAATGAGAGAGAATGAGAGTCTGAAACTGAAGAAAGCAGAACAGGAGAGATGTTATTTCTAGATGTGTCGTAGGGCGTACGAATTAGACACAGTTCTTTGGTATTTAGGATGGTCTCACATAAAAACCGTTTCTGGTAACAAGGGTTTCGATGCAGCAAGAATGTACGAATAAGTATACTGTATCCTGTATCCCATTTTTTAAAGAACAATACAATTCACTCCTCAGTTTTTATTGTCTAATGCCTTTCTATTATAAACGAATAATACCAATGCACAATTTTAGAATCAGTTTAAATATTAAGAAAACAATAAACTTCTTAGAATTTCTTGAATATGAACAATTAAATCCTTCTGCGGCTTTCCAATGCTTTTAGAGTGTTTAATTATTCATTGAATTATGTTAACTTCAGTGTTTTTGTAAACCAGAAAATTTTCCGTCCAGTTACTGATTTCAGAGCTTCGTTTACGTTTATAGAGATCTAAACTTTGCAATCGAATGTAATTAATTATTTCAGAAGAGCTCTTCGATTTATATTCTATATATATATAATATCTGAATGGCGATATTTGGTATCAGAATTCAGTATACATTAATAGCGCATTATAGAGATGGGAAAAGTTCTCATTCAGTCGTGCTTCCCCGAGGGAAATTGAGAGATAGGTATCAATGCATAGAGTTGTGTCAGTTGCATCATTGAATTTTCAGAAAAGCCAGATTTATGAGAAAGTAAGAGCATATCCAGATTGATCAGTTTAATCCTTTGTAACATCTCAAAATTTAATTCTATGGATGGACAGTACGTTCTATTACTTTTTTGTTTTCAATTATGTGAAGGTATTTTAAAAATTTTATTCGTCGCAATCGAAATTATGGAAGCGAGATATTCAAAAGCTGATAGTGAAAAAAGCATAACTCTAGGAAATAAAATTTTCAAAGAGAGGCAACACATGTTCACGAAATTCAAATTTAATAGGAAAAGAAGAGATATGCCTTGGAAAAAAATGGGTCAATGGTAAAAACAGTTTTGTAAAAAACTATTTTAAGCAGTGAAAACATAGTTTTTCTTGTCTTTTTCAGCGCTATAAAATCAAAACAATAATTTTTATAATACTTGAAAAAAAAATTGTTATGAAAAATTTGTTTTTCAAGCAATATCAAACAGCGAACACTATTGCTGAATTTAAATTTTTTAATAACATGTGAAAAGTATCAAATCTGTATCAAATAAGGGGTCACGACGCTCGAACTGAACAATAATAATAGTAGGAAAAAAAGAGCTTCGTGTCCCCTTATTTGATCTGGACATTGAATTTGCATTTTCGATATAATTGCTGGTCTGAGCATGAGCCTTAATTGATTTTCATAACAAAACATGATTTTATAGACTAAAAATAAACGATTCAGAAATATAAACGAAAAGATTAATAATACTGACAATAAAAGTATTCATCTATATCTTGATATTCTGTTAATTTATAACTTTGGTTTTACGTGTATTGGAGGAAGTTTTTCTGGGCAACACAAAATATCGAAATGGTAGCAGCTGCTGTGAATAGGCACTTGAAAAGGAGGAAATGATCAAATCAAAACAATCATTCACAAAATGGATTCATGATATATAATTGTGAAACCAGGGGTGGATGTACAGATTGACTTTTTCTACACTGTGAGTGCGTAATTCGGCGTCAAAATACGGGTACACGGCAACGTTTTTTTGCATTATGTAGGTCAGTGTCACTTAATTTGAGGATATTATATTTATTTAGAAAGATAATAAAATGAAGCCAAGTTTAAAATGAAATGTCAAAAAACTTAATTAATTACTTCTTCACAGAGAGAGCTTTATAAAGATAAAAATTTTCTATCTCAATTTTTTGACATATTTTGACATAATTTGATTCCAGGACCCCAAAAATGATGTCTTTGAAATATTCTCTCGCGCACGTGTGTGTGGGTATGTCTTCAGAGTCGAATTGAATTGGAATGAATTATTTCTGAACAATTTTTTATTATAACGTTTTATTCGTATCTCGTATAGTTTATCTGAAAATTGGAATTTTGATATTGACTTTTTTCAAGTTTTAACATACTGTAACTTTCCTAATTTGATTTAATCCAAGAATGTTACACCTAGAAAACAGTTTCTTTGAATCAAAGAAACATTTCTTTGATATACGGTCGGAGAAAAAATTTCTTTAAATTGAAGAAAGTTTTGTTAGTTCAAAAACATTTTCTTTAATGTAAACAAATCTATTTCTTTGAATCAAATATATTTTTATTGAATTAACAAAACTTTCTTTAATTCAAAGAAATTTGTTTTTTGACCGTATATTAAAGAAATGTTTTTTTGATTAAAGAAACTGTTTTCTTAGGGTATCGAAATAATCAGTAGTGATTTTTGAGCACTATCAGAAACCAATATTGAAATTGTTGATCTAAAAAACATTTCAAAGCTACAAAAAATGCTCTTATTTTCACAATTGTTAAGGATAGAGAGGATCCGTGTATCGTAAAATAAAACACAAACCGTTTAGCACTTTACAAAAATGGGCGCGAATCAATATCTCCAACACTCTCCCTCAATTTAAGCCCAATGAAGTTCCCCCCCCCCTTTTTTTAGTAGAGACAAAGGCCCAGTCCCTTGGTACAGAAGATGTGTTTTGGGTCTGCCAATGGTTTCGTGAGAATGTCGGCGATCATCAGCTCGGTGGGAACATATGATAACTTGATTGGTTGATTATTTAAAATCTCACGTATGAAGTGGTGCCGTATAGTATGTCAATATGTTTGGATCTTCAGTGGAAAACTGGATACGCAGCCAATTTTCCAGCACCTTGATTGTCGTTGAAAATCTCTGCGCTGACAAGTTGTGAAAATCCTAACTCCTCCAGAAATCCAATTAAGTGGATGGCCTCCTTCGTGGCGTCTGTAAGGCTCATGTACTCGGCCTTGGTTGAAGAAAGAGCCACTGTCCTCTACTTTCGAGATTCCCAGGAGATGGCAGCTCCAGAAAGAATAAAAGTTGATCCGGTGTAAGACCTTCTATCATCGATGGAATTCAACCAGTCAGCGTCAACATAAGCTATGTGCTTTTAATCATCTTTCTTGTAAGTAACTTTGAAGTCCATGGTGCCTTTCAGGTATCTCAGGATGCGCTTAGCCGCAAACCATTGGGTCCTTTGGTGAAATTTATTAAATTAGCTTAACACACTGACCGCATGAGCTATATCGGGTCGTGTCCCAAAGGCGAATTACATCAGTGCCCCAATAAGTTCCCTGAGACATAATCTTTCCTTGTCTTGTCGGATTTCGATCACCAAGCAATATTTGACCCTTCCTAGGTCCTTAATGGTGCATTTTTGAGACAATTCACACTTAATCTGTCTCTCCCTCTTCTTATCGCTTGAGATGATAAGGATGTCGTCGACGTAAACTAATACGAACGTGTATCTGTCTCTATCAACGTAGACACAAGCATCTGCATTCGTTGGAGCGCGTGCTATATTCCGAAGAGTTTTATCCAGGTCAGTGTACCATTGACGACCTGCCTGGTACAAAACATATGTAGCTCTTCTTAATTTGCAAACTTTGGCTCCTCCTTGAAGATCCCTCAGCATAGTTTTCGCCTGTTTCAATAGTTTGGTGTCCTTTACTTCTCGGACGATCCTCTCTAATATCTCTTCCAGGAGTTCTAGTTTCTCCATGTGAATTTCTTCTTCTTCTTCTTATTCTTGTTTTAGGCAATAGGTTAGGCAAGACGAGAGGTGTCCCAAGTGGTAAGTCCCACCCGAACTCGCCGCAAAGGAGCAGGGGAGAATGGGAGACTAGACACCCGGGGCAGCCCTCACCAGCCAAAGTCCCGAGAACTCATATAACAAGATTTTCGCGCTTGAAAAACCTCCCTAACTCGCTCACAACGCTCGAATCAGGATCGAACATAAGTTCTCTGTAGTCTAATTGGTCAGATGACAGAACGTCGAATCGGCAGGCAATGAAACCGAAAAACCCCGGTCTGCCCTGCGACAGTAACGGACAGTTTAAAAAAAGGTGCTCATTATTCTTTCTGCTCTGCGCCTCAGCCACAGCCAGCCTCCAAGTCCCAACCAATGCGCGCAAAATGTTCCCCCGTGCCCCGTAGCCGGTAACCAAGGACGCGGGTTCTTAAAGTCCGACCTAGCGAAGTATGCAGAGCCGGGAGGGCCAGACCCGTAATAGGGCCAGCAAAACCGGCACCATCCCAGGAAGTCGCACCGCACATCCAGCAGCAAGTCCCCAAACGGGAGCGCAGGGCAAACGGTGAAAGGAAGGCGAGCAGTAGACTTGGCAATATAATCCGCCGTCTCATTACCCCGAATGCCCGAGTGAGTAGGGACCCAGAAGAGACACACCCCCAGGTCTCAAGAAGGAGCAAGCAAAAGAAGTCGAGCAACAAAGTGAACAATATAGGGGACTCTGGAATTAATGAAACGGTCCCTGATGCATACGAGGGCCGTTTGAGAGTCGGAAAGGATAACCGAGTCCGCAATACCCATTCTCAAAATGTACTTGACCGCGGAGAAGATCACGTAAAGCTCGGCAAAAAAGACCGAAGAGTAATCAGGAAGTCGACGCCAAATCGATAGTTAATAACAGGCATATAGAAGCCGCAACCCGCCCTCCCCTCAACAGGGTCAACTGAGCCATCCGTAAAAATAAGTCGAGAAGAAGTTTCCCAGAGAAGGTCAGGCAAGTCGGATGAAGTTCCACAAGCAGCGGAGGACCCAGGATCAGGGACCCAGCTTACAGTCAGACCAACCTCAAAGGAGAGCTCCCTCCAGGGGGCATCAAAAAACGAAGCCCGGCGAGATCGGTGGCGGCCCTCGACCAAGCCCAAAACACTCAAGTAAGAAGCGAGCAAGCCGCATCTAGATCAGGAGAAGTTCCTCAGAATTAATCGAACAGAAAGAAGGGATCTACACAGAGATCGTGGCGGCTCTCCTGCCTCTGAGAGGAGAACAGAAGTCAGAGTGGTTCGTATATGATATACGACATATATACTGTCGTATATGACAGAATCAAGAGCTGGGATAGAAACATCGCCCATACAACGGCCAGTCCTTCTAAGACACACATTTGGCACTTAGGATTCGATATAGAGAGACCCAGGTTGTCAAGCCAAGGGGTGAGAGAGTCCATTGCCGACTCCAATAGGCTCAGATCTCGAGCAGAGTCAGTCCTCCTAACGTAAAGAAGCAAGTCGTCCACGTACATGGCAGCACGCACGTCAGTGGGAAGAAATCTGTTCAAGAGCCTCAGATGAAGATTAAATCGGATCGCTGACAAGACGCCTCCCTAAGGAACACCGACGCAACAGACCTTCGGAGAGGGGTCCGTTGAGTAAAAAAATAGATGGCATTTGGCAGTCAGAAATGAGATGAAGTTGAGCAGTCTGCCAGGAAGGCGAAGATCACACGGTTGCCTAAAGAACTCTGCGGGGAGAACAGCGTTGAAAGCCCCCTTGAGGTCGAGAGCCAGGGCGTACGAGCTCTCACCAGATCCAAAGCCAGAGAGGAAGTCGCAGACCACTGCAGTCACACAGTCGAGAGAAGAACGACCTATTCGAAAGCCGTACTGATTAGGTGGGATCCAGTCACCGAACTCCGCCAATTGCTCGACTCGTCTCTGTACCAGCCTTTCAAAAAGCTTGCATAAGGTCAGTGTGAGAGAGATAGGGCGGAACTTCGCAGTGCCAGTCTTTGGTATGAAGACGACCTTCCACGACTCGGGAAACAGTGAGTCGCGAAACGTGCAATTGAATAACGCAAGTAGAAACTCGTGCGAGAGAGAGGAGAGTCCCGTGACTACCCGATACTCGACCCATCAAAACCAGGGGCGGTGTGCATGTCACAAGAAGTAAGAGCAGCAGAGAACTCTTGAAGAGTGAATGGAGCGTTCATCAAGTCCGTCTCATCAACGGACTCGATCCTAGGAAGATCAACCGGCACACGCCACGGCTCGACGAGCTCGTCCTGCATAAAACGAAACTCGGGGGAATCTGGGGAGTTAGTAACTCCAGAGCATCCCGAGACCCTCCTGGCAGAAATGGACCTAACCGTGCGCCAGATGTTACCCAGCCCAGCGGACGGGGAAAGAGACTCGCAGTAAAAGCAAAAAGACTCACTCTTCTGATACCTCAGAAAGCGTTTCACCTCCTTGTCCACACGGCGAAAAGCAGCCTTCCCCAGCCTAGTTTGGTCGTGCAAGTAAGCCTTAATGGCCGATCTCCTCCTAGCAATAGCCACATCACACTGAGGGTTCCACCAAAGCGGCTGAGCCTTTCTCTTACCGCGCAGGGAGGAGGGGCGGTACGCGCCGTAAGCCTCCAGAGCAGAGGAGACGACTGAGAGGAAATCCTCGTAGGGGATCTGGGATCATCCCCCAACTCGAGCCGAGGCTGAAGATACCGTGAAAGTTCGTCGCAGCGAGAACGGAAACCAGGCCAATTGAGATTCTTACCATGTAAATTTCTGTATCGACTTTGCCGTTGAGGTAAGCGGTGGTGACATCTAGCTGTGATAAGTTCATTCCCGACCTCGCTGCAAAACCCTATCAGGAGCCTGAGAGAGTCGAGTCGAGCAACTGATGCAAAGGTGTCATGAAAATCTATGCCAGGGCATTGAGTGAACCCTTTTCTTCGCTCCAAATTCCCGTAATCTGTGTATTTGTTGCGTAGAACTGTCCTTGATCCGATGATCTTTCCCTGGGGGAGTTTCTCAACGATTTTCCAAGTGTCGTTCGCAACAATACACTTAATTTCAGAGTAAACAGCCTCTCTCCATTGAAGACCATCTGGACCAGCTATGGCTTGAGAAAACGGAATCTCTGAGGCATTAATTGCGAACTCAGCATCGTGTCACTCAACTTCCTCATCGTCGCTTCGGAGTTGCTCGTTTTCGTTGATCTTTCCTCAACAGGAAGATTGTCATTAATTTGAATATTCTCGAAGTTCTGTGCTTTTTCGTCGATTTCGATATCTTCGTTTCTACCGTTGGTTGCCACTTGGTAATGTTTCTTAGGCCTGCCTGGCCTTCTGGTCGGGACTTTTCACGGTCTTCCCGGTGCACGTTTCGCTGGGTGTTCGATTCCTCGGTTTTCTTCGTTTTCATCTTCAGGCTCATCTTCAAGAATAGGACTTTAAACGTGTTCCTGCACTGGTATTTTCTCGGGATTCAGGCAACTTTGGCCGGACACAGTTTTTCTGGCCGCCGGTACATCCTCGCGATTTTCTAAGGGTTTAAAACGACCATTAGTCATCTCTTCGTAAACGATATCCTCGTATTCGTCTCTCTTTTCGAATTTGTCGTAGAACACGACGTACCTTGAAACTTTTATTTTCCCTTCAGAAGGAGCCCAAAAGCGATATGCTTTTGAAGTGTCAGAGTAACCAACGAAAACGCCCTTCGAAGTCTTTGGTCTATCCATCGAAACTCCTCGTGATGCACCCATTTCGGACGTAGTTTGCCGTCGCGATCGCCTCAGCCCAAAATCGTTTCAAAGGAGGCCGCACTTCTGTTGATAGTGATTCTCGTTCTGGCCGACCTTCGACGACAAAAACATTGAATAATATTGAGCGGGTGCGACTTGCGATTGAAGGTGATCGTCGATTAACTGTTCGTGAACTAGAAAATGATCTCGGAATACCGAAAACTACTGTTTGGGAAATTTCGAACAAAATTTTAGGAATGACTCGCGTGTAAGCGGTGACTGGCTTCATGTTCGCTATCAACAAGTGGTGGCGCTATTGTCTCTACCGATGTTTTTTTTAACTGTTGTAACCATAGCAACCATATCATTGCCAGTTGCCATAATACAGCCGATGCTCATTTTACTCAACTACCGTTCGAAGCACCTCAAGCATCGGTGATATACTTATACATTTCAGGTTAAGCCACTGACCGATTGTGATGCCCTGTCGTCGACAACGTTTTACTCAACTCCTTACTATTTCATATGTAACGCTTATTGTTATTCACTTTAAGTGAATTAGGTATTTATCAAATTCATTTTACCCAACCAGGATTTTATAAATGTTCAAATGTCCTTATGTCCCAAGTTTAATCGACAGAGTTGAGTAAAATTACTTCAACTATTTTTCTCCGTGTGATAGTACAGTATTTAACTGTTCATTGTGATTCATATTTAAAAATTCTTGTTGTATTTGTATTCTTTCACAAATTATTTTCAACTTTAAATCATTTAAATTTATGAAATGGATTTCATACAATATATTTCAAAAGTGTCCACTCTTTAGAATACGTCGGGTTGGGGGGACCAGGGTTTCGTTTGCATTTATATTAGTTCTTGCTATCAAAACTTGGCGGCGCTGATGCTCATTTTCACTTTTTTAAGTGCCCTCCTAAAATACATGGTAGTGCCCGCACTGTGGTAAACACATAGCTGGAACCGTGTTATTCAATCAAGTGGGGATTACTTTCAAGGATGCCACCCGCCCGATGATGAACAATAACGCCAGCGCGGAGATATAAAGGTAGGTCCGATACTTTCCGGGCAGACCTCGTATATACGTTCTCTGTGAATTCTAAATAACACAAAATCTTTTAAAACAAGTATACAGTAATGTGATTATCGATTAATATGGAGTTTTACACTTGCACCTATAAATTCAAACATGAAAATACCAACGGACCGATACAGAGAGCGGTGAAATTTTTTTACTCAAAGCGAGTCACGGGGATAGTGGTAAGAAAAGTGCTCACATAATGTGCACATATAAATGCATCAATAATGATTACACAATTGCTTTACCCTTCCGAAAGTATCTGATTAGAATTTAATCTAAATGAATCAGAGCTATCCTGAGGCATTCTGGATTCTGTTATGGAACTATTTCAAACCAATCCGCAAAACTTTGTGTATCTCGCTTGATGAAAAACGGACAAAATTCAATCCGATTCACTCCAATTCAATTCGAGGCATCAATCTGAATTGATCCAAGCTTAGATTGCATTCCAATCCGAAACTTTCGCCAGGGTAGGTAAAGTACATAATTTTTTGAAGCATACATACCTGTTGAGAATGATAAACTGATATTTTCTTAATATACGTGATATAGGTAAAAAATGCTATAATGAATTCGAACAGAGTTAACATCTTTAACTTTGTTTTTTATATTTACTCGAGTGATGTTAGTTCTTTACATATATCTTGTAGATTCTCTTAAAATGTGCATATCAGTATACAATATGAATTCTGAAGGATATCTGAATCATTTGAATATGGGATACATGCATATATAATGCGCTTACACATCAAGTACGACTCACGCATATACGTATAAACAGTTATATGCCAGTCTTCAGAAAGACATGCCATTACACCAAAACACCTGCTGAATACCAAATTCTTCCTTCAACCAGTGAACCCTCGAGGACTTGTTCGCATGTAAGTGTCGCATCTAGATCGATCCTCCTCAACGTGAGAAGTAGTAGAAAGAGTACACGAAAGAAGAAAATGTTAATACTTCCTTTACTTTCTGATAGAAATGAAAAATTCCAATTCAATTCTTTCAAATTGTTATTGTAACTAAATTTTGAAACTAAATTGTTTAAAATTATTCTAAAGTATTTAAATAAATTTTTCTTGCTAAAGTTGGGTATCCTAAAAGTTATATCGAATATCATTTTATTTAATGCATGAGAAATTGCTTTAAAAATATTATGAAAGGTTCTTTTGGAAAATGACGATAATACATTTTTCTTTTTAATATCCTAAACGTGATAGTTTTACACTAGGTAATTTGACGAAGTTCATGGTTTCTTCACAAATATAACCGATTATACGGTGAATGCTCTTCAATTTCATAGATCATCCAGTTTTTATATAATTTACGGAGAAAGATTGCAGAAGAAGAGAAGAACACTGAATAGTTAATGCAACAATGTGTTTTTATAATGACCATACATTTTCTTAATTTTATAGATTCTAAAAAGGTTTGCATTTGATTTTAGTACAAAATATATTACAAATTGAAGTTTTAATCATTTAAAGTATGGAAAATGTGACATTATCCTATGATTCAGATTAGTTTACACCTTTTAAGACAATAATAAATAATCAGTCCAAAAGATGATTAAAAGGATGTATTAAATTAAAGAGTGGAATTTCCAAGTAAGGTTTAGTTATAATAATGAAAAAAATGAATTTGATCTTATATATACGTAGGTGACTTGATAAGTCTTCTGACCCAGGTCTATTTTTTAGAATTTGTATACATTTTCGGTTGTTTTGGCATAAGATCAGTTTCTTCTTATTTACTTAATTATTAAATTATCAGTGATAGATATAATAAAACGTAAAAAAGGTAACAAGAAAAAGAAAATGGCAAAGGTTTCGGCCACATATAGGGGTCCTCTTCAGATTTTTTTTTCTGTAGGAGATCGGCACAGGCCTTGTCCCAAGTTGCGATTAGGTCGTTTTCAATCGCAAAGCTTTTACCTTTGAGCTGCTTTTTACATCGAAGAACAAAACAAAATCGCAAGTTAGGGCCATATCTGATGCTGGTTAGCCCTATATGATAAAAATTTCCACGTCTCTATTATTTAAAATGTTTTTTCCACTTTCGAATCACCTACATTGTTCTTCACTATTTGAAAGAGATTCTTGAGTGTCTAAAATGATACAAAAATAAAATTATATCATTGTTAAAATAAATTGTTTTCTCGCTTATTATCTTATCTTATACAAATTCGACCCCCCCCCCTCCATTTTGCCCCACTTTACAAGCATTTTGATGATAATTTTCAATGACTCTAGGCAAAGAAAGTTGGCTATACTAGAAAGTAGTAACTGTCTTCTCTGTATAAGAATCACTTGTTTAATAATACGCCGTTTACCAATAAATATATCTATCATTTTATTTTTACCGATTGAGATTGCTGGACCATGGTCAGAGGGTTCTTCATCTACATTGGGATTTAGATAAGACATCGTGATAGTATAACGAAGTTTAGTTACCTGTTATAATATTATTTACGTCATAGATTTGCCAGACTTAAAATGTTTAAGCATATTTTGCACCAAGTTACCCTCTTCTGCCTTGGTTCGGAAGTGAGTGAGTGAGGTACACTGAGAAAAATAGATACTAAAAATGAGATACTAGAATGTTGGATATTACCTTATATCATCTAGATTATACTACATAATATCTAATATATTCTTTTAAATATACAAGATATTAATCACCAATAACAGTTTATATTCAAAATTTACAATATTAGATATTAAACTTTAATATCTAAGATTTTTATAAACAGTAGCGTGCACGTGCCTGAGGAAAAGTCACGTGATCAGAGTCTTTGAATTCCACGTAATTTGTCTATCGCGCTCGCCAATAGTTTTGCCAGTCGCATGGTTTTTGGTTTCGACACTGAAATAATAATGTTGTGTCTATATGAAGTTTTGAAGTGTGATTTTTGAAAAATTTTTATATTACCAGTACTGAAATCAGTAAGTATGTATCTATATAAGTATATCATTTTTATACCTTCAATATTTGAAATGAATTTTCTAACCTCTCAATAACTCGTTCTTTATGTAGCCGTTTTTAAATTCAACATCGAATCGGAATTTATTTACTGGAATTCGTAATAAGTTTCCAAATATTTACAATTATGTTGAACGTTTTTATAATCTCCATTTATTAACAGGTTGCCTTGACTTTGAGAATAATAATCAACAAAATATGGACTTGCGAAAACTCTTAGATCGAGGAATTCGAGAAAAAAAGGAGATTATAAGAAATTTTTGAATTCCTTGATCAATCATTATTTACATCATGTTATATTTTCTTAATTTCATTTTTTCTTTCAATTTTTCAATCAGTATTTTTACATAATTATTAGACAATTGCATTCAATGACATAAATATTGACTTTAATTATCTAAGATATTACAGTTTAATATCTCAAATAGTATGACCTGATATCTAATGTATTTTAGTTTAACATCTGAGATATTTCAAATTAACATATTGGGTTCTTTAATTTAATATCTTAGATATTGCGAAATAACATATTTTTTTTAATATCTACAGATACTTTGTTTCAATGTCTAGATGGCTGTCCCATAGTCAAATCGCAAATACATTATCTGCTAATATCAAGATATTGCGGTTTACTATCTATTTTTCTCCGTATACCCATAGTGTACAAACTTTCCTCAATCGCCTATGTATGATTAGTGAGAATGAAATACACAATTGATGCACTAATATTTAAAATTTGTTGAATTTGCTGGTAGGTGATTCATAAACCAATTGACCTGCGGTTATTAGATTCTCAACAGCTGCAATGTTTTTAGGCGTTACCGCATCCCGGGAGCAGCCTGGACGAGGTTCGTCTTCAAAAGTAAAGATCTCTCTTTGGAATTGCTTGCATAATATCATCTGCACATAGTAGCCTTAGATGGACATTTATCTCCCAGTACTTGAGACATTTCCTCAAAGCACTTTTTGACTGTCAAGCTATGTAAAAAGTTGTACTTTAAAATCGTACGAAATTCGATCGCTGTCCAACT
Source organism: Diplolepis rosae (assembly GCA_030998225.1). Classification (NCBI taxonomy): domain Eukaryota; kingdom Metazoa; phylum Arthropoda; class Insecta; order Hymenoptera; family Diplolepididae; genus Diplolepis; species Diplolepis rosae. The sequence goes on along the minus strand of JAPYXD010000338.1, from coordinate 878,656 downwards.
TGCCATATCTCTGCGTATTCGCTTAGCTTGCCAAGAGAATAATCTGAGTAGGCTATCAAATCTCTGCGTGGCCTACGAGTTCCAGAAGGATAAACTTATGTGAAAACATATTGCTCTCACACTCGTACTCATAGTCTTATTGTGCAATCAACTCGTGGCCTTTCTGTATATCGGTGAGTTACCAAAATACAATAATTGAGTAAAGTTATTATCAGAAAGAGAAAGTGCATTTTGAATGCCTTTTTATCAACTCGAGTATTATAAGGTGTTGTTAATTTCGAAAATGTCAAATATGTTGAATAATATAATTTAATACTGGCTGCTGTTTTTAGACTGATAAATTTAAAAATACTTTTATGGAATATTAAATGGTACAAAGTGGCATAATGATTTATAGAATGGGTCCCAAGTACTTTTCTACAAAGTCATTGCATTCATTAACAATTCTCGCTTGTAAGATTTTAATTTGAACTGATTTTCCACCTCGTTATCCTAAATCTCCACAAATTTAGCTTTTGTATAATAACATTCTCTTTTGACAAAAAGCCTTTAAGCACCTTTTATAGTACCGTGGAGGTAATTTATAAAAGATAAAAAACGTAATCACACGAATTAATGAATAAAATAGCTTCACTTTTCATAACAACGTTAAACCCAGGAGGCTCAGATGATTATTTCATAGGTTAGTAATTACTTCCCTTTCGTTTTGCCCATCCCCTGGTTTCTCCATTAGTCTCATAAAAGGAAGAGCACAGAACAAAAATCTCCCTCGGATTAGAGATATGGCAAATTTTTAAAGAAATTTTCTGCTTGACAGGTTGGAGATAAGGATAGTGATGACGAAGCATTGCTAAAAATTATTATTTTATTGTAAGTTCGAGAAATTTCTGTGAAGATGGTAGAATCGTTTGAATATAGTCTTCCAAATTGTAAAAGATGTGGAATCTAGCATGAGTTTCATTGAGGGGGAGGAGGTACGGGACAAGCTAAGACATAGAATTTTAAATTCATCAAAAACTTTTTTTAAAAAAAACTAACAACAGGAATGTTTCTCATTAAGATAGGATCATTTGGAATAACTGTGTCACTCAAATTTTTTAACCAAGGATCATCATTAAACTGACTATTCAGATTTAAAGAAATAGCAGGTAAACGGTTTTCAGAGTAGATTCAAAATTAGATAATTTTTTTAAACTTGGTAAAGATCCTTTAGACAAATTAGATCAGTCGAATGTTATTAACAAAATTACTTGTATACAATTTAAAAGAACATACATAATTCAAACTGGCAGGTTACTTAAAACAAGACGTAATGAACACCTTAATAACATCAATCTTAGTGAGAAATATCATAATATTGTTAGCAAACATAAATTAGAATATAATCATGATTTTGATTGGAATAATTTGCAAATTTTACACAGAGAAAATAATTATTTTAAAAGATGTTTATCTGAAATGTTTTACATAAAAAAAGAAGGCAATAAGTGTTTGAACGTAATTACAGATCTAAAAAATTACAAACCAGCTTATAATGTAATCTTGAACCAATTGCTATTTTCAAAATTTTTCTAATCATAAGATTCTTAACTATAATTATAGAACAACTGTTATTTATTTATTTGTTGACTACTGTGTTAGTAATGACTCTTCTCTTTCCTTCTCTCTGTCTTCTATTTAGTTTTTATTGAAACCTCGTCTCTTTCACATCATGATGTTTCTTGTTTAATTCTAAACAAATTTTATTTATTTATTTTAAACAATAGTTCTTTTGAACTTGCTATTTTTAAACTATCTTTCGTGACTTCTAAAAATGTATATTCTTGACACAGGTAAAAATTATTTTTCTTTTTATTAAAAATAAATATTAATTTCTTGTTATATAACATTATAAATATTTACGCTAATTTAACTCTAACGGAAAAATGGTTTTTCTTCTTATTCAGAATGAAGGAAGGAAGAAAGAATGAAGGAAGGAAGAAAGAATTTTTACTGGTTTTGACCAGATATTAATACATATCAAATATGTTTTTCTTCTTATTTACAATTTGTAATACAATAATAATAAGTCGCCAATTCTGTTCCTGATGAGGAAATCATAATAGGTTTCGAAGCGTCGAAATACAATTTTTCCATCTACATGTCTGAAGAATGTCGTTTTACATCTAATAAACCTTTTATAAACATCATCACATTTTATTGTAAAAAAAATTCTGCCTGGTCCTATTCGGGTTAATTTTATAACACTGTGAACTTGTAGAATAATTTTGATCGAAAAATATATTTTTCGTACATTGCAGTTTGACTAAAAATAAAATCTCTGATTTGCAATGAAATTTTTTACATGCTCATTATAAATAAGACGGTATTAGTTTTATGTGAAAAATGACTTTCGAAAATTGCATCAAATCTTTATGTTTTAAGATTTCCTGAGTGTTAAATCTGACTATTTATAAAATTAATAAATTGATTTTATAAGAGTCGAAATAATAACATATATCATGTATATTATTTCTAATTATGACGTATCTAAAATAAGACCGCAGAACATATGCTTAGTGGAGATATGATAGGTTTATTTGGTATAAATGTACATGATGGCGATGAGATGACAGCTGACTTAAAACTATAACGTTTTGCATTTCCGGACAAGAAAAATATAATTGCAGGTATATTGGAGTCGACGACGACCGAGGAGTGTCGATCGGTCCCGAGTAGGAAAAACCCCAAGAGGTAGCTACCCTGGTTCCTGAGTAATTCGGAGATAGCATCTGGACTCTAAGTATACAATTCAAAATATCCGGCTCGAACGAAAAGTACAAAAAGTCTGGAAACGCATGTAACTAAATTACATGCAGATTTACACAATAAAATGTAGACTCGGATTTGTTTTACTGATTGAAGACATTCTATGGTTCTATTTGCAGACAAGTCTATAAAATATGCCAAATAGAAGTTTTGGGTATTAGTTGGATGAACTTTCTTAAGGCCCCCGGTTGAGGATTAAGATACAATGATTTCAGGATTATGAGAAAACTTACAAATTACGAGCAAATCATGAATTTTAAGACTTATGATTGAACCCGAAACATAACACTGAGTAAAAAAACGATTTTCACGAAAGTGTCTGTCTGTAGTAGTAGTAGATGGTATACTCGATAACTTTCGATAGAATTTACAAATTGAATTGATCTTTGGCATGCTTTATAGAAACCAAAAAAGTAAGAATAAGTTTCTTAACCAGCCACATTCAATAAAAATTGTAAAAGTAAAATCCTTTTTTGTGTTTTTGAATAAATCAAAAATTCCAATACTGGTTTCTTATATCGCTCATAAATCTCTTCTAATTCTCCAAATAACATTTTTTGATACGAGATACGAATAAAACGTTATAGTAAAAAATTGTTTGATACAAAAAGATCCACAAATTTGAATCGCGTCATAAGATGTTTATTTTCCTTTTTAATTTAAACAGATACTATTGGAAATCGAAAATACAATTTTTTCACCAGAATGTGTGAAATACGAAAAAAACATAAGAATGCAAAATTGTTTGCTTCAAGGTCTACAAATTTTTTTCGACACAGTTTCTGATAAAATGTATACTTTCATTACAATTAAAAAAATACTTTCAAAATTCAAAAATTCTATTTTTCAAACAGAATATATTGTAAAATACTAAAAAATCATTGAGATTGACAATTATTATTTGCCTAAATAAGGTCTACAAATTCTTTTTAAGACATGTGTATTTTATGTTTTGATTTTAAAAGACACTGTTGAAAATAAGAAATTCCATTTTTTAACCAAAATATGTGATTTACGAAAAAGCGTTAGAATGAAGAATGGTTTGCTTAAATAAAGTCTACGATTTTTTCTCCTTATCAAAATTATTTGGACTAAAATAAGTTATTTTAATCATGTAATTTATTAAAAAGTTACAGAAATGTATACGGAAAATCGAGCGCGAATCGCGAGTGTCATGACAAGAATATCTTCTTTAAAGCTGATAGAGCCTTGAGTAAATTGAATTTTCTTTTTCATCAGAAATCAAAAACAAATTTAGTAACTTTGTGAACATTTAATTTACATTTACAATATTATAAAATTGACTTGAGCTTCAATATCAAATTAAAAGAAATAAACTTGAATGTATGCGAAGAATATAAGACCGAGAACGACGTTTAAATCGCGTGCACTAGGCGCGCTCAAAGCAAACTGTATGCGCGAAACGCGTAATGAGAATGTGCCGGCCGAGCGGTCAGATTTTCAATTTAAAGCCATGGATCAACCAGACCACGTGGTCGAATTTATGTAAAAGTTCATGTAAGATATCTTTTTTATTTTAAGAAATATCTTCCTGGAAATTTAGGCATTACAAATAAAGACGATAAAGAACGTCACAACTTCTATGCAGAATTCGGTTCATTGTGGCGAAAGAATTTAATTTGAATGTTGGACTAAGAAACCTTTTGACATTTTCTTCTCGTAAATTTTTCTCTCGTACTTATCTATTCAATGTCATTGTCAAAGTATGGAGTTGCCATAAATAGACTGAATGGGTGGAACAAGTGTGGATTGGAAGGCACGGTCATGTGCGTGCATATCTGTATGTGTGTAGGAGGGGCGGTTCAACGTAGTCCAGCATTACGATCATTGTTAATCGTAAACGATCAATTTTAATTGTGAACAATCAAAATTTGACCATTTTTCCGTAAGCGGGCGATGAGCCCCAACCGCAGTTTTCTTCAAATGAAAACAGAAAATCAAAACTTCCCTCAAATGAGGAGAATTTTGCTCGAAAATTGGCATCATCGATCGAGAATAAATTTATGATGCAAACAAAAATTCACTAATGTAGTGATATCGTTATGTTTACAGATGTCCAAGCTTACTGTGTGACATTTTTCATCTGCCTATTCCGAACAGCAGTCACCGCTGCAGCGATCTATAGAAAAACGGCAGAAGCAAAGTTGTACGCCTAATAATTTATTTTCTTTCAAACATCTCAAAAAGGAAAAAAATTCGTAGACTTTATTTGAGCAGACGATTTTCTATTTTAACGCTTTTTTCGCATCTTACATATTTTGGTTACAAAATGGAATTTTTGATTTTCAACAGTGTTTGTTGAAATTTTTCTAATTTTGGTTTAATCGGAAGATATTATGCGAATAATTAGTAAAGATTTATAAGTACTATCAGAAATCAATGTTGCAATATTTGATCACAATTTCGAAAGTCATTTTTCACATAAAACTAATACCTTCTCATTCGTTATAAAAATGTAAGAAAGAGTTGTACTTATTCATTGCTGTAGCAGAATGAAAAAACTTGTTGGCTAGTGCACAGAGAAAAATAATTGTTATGAGGACAAAAAGTTAGTCAATGCAGCAATTTTGGATTATAAATATAGAACTGACATTTCAGTTTGTCACTGAGGCTTATGAGCGATTACATATATGTAAGCTGTAGATATCTCATGTAACGTCGTAAAACTATACCCGAAAAATAATTTCTTTTTATTTCGAACGTTACAGCAATGTTCTAGTATATTAGAATAAAATTTGCTAGAAATCACTAAGTCCAACCTGAAGCCACTAATTAGCACGCAAGTTGATAAAATTTAGTATAATATTTGCTAAAATTCAGTAAGTTCTTTTTTGCGTGTAGAGTAATGTAAGACAAAAAATGGTTCAACGGATCAAAAAGTTCTGACTAAAATTTATAACATATTTAACAACAAATAATTAAAAGAATTTTTCTTGGAAGGATGATCTTACAATTTTTTTGTGATTTAGTTGTTCAATCAAAATATGGTTTAAACATTTTTTTAAACTATTCTTGATATTAAAATTTAAGAGAACTTTTCCCGACTAGAATAAGTAGGGATAACTGACCAGCTCCCGAATAATGTTCCGTTACACAACTGGTCGGGGAATGCACGGAAAAAAATAGTTGAAGTAATTTTACTCAACTCTGTCGATTAAACTTGGGACATAAGGACTTTTGAACATTTATTAAATCCTAGTCGAGTAAAATTAATTTGTTAAATACCTAATTCACCCAAAGTGAATAACAATAAGCGTTACATAGGTATCGACGGCAGGGCATCAACATGCGTCAGTGGGTTAACATAAAATGTATAAGTATATCGTCGACGCCTGAAGAGCTTCAAACCGTAGTTGAATAAAATGAGCATCGGGCGTACTATTTCAACTGGCAATGGTATGGTTCTCTTAAATAAAAAAAAAATTCTTACCTCGAGCCTGCCATTAGTCATCCGATGCATACATACATATATACACACCATTCAGTCGTAGCCAATCATATTTTAAATCACAAATACACTTAAACATATAACCTTACATATATAAACCCAATAACTATACTTATATATAGTACGAAACGTTTTTGTCGAATCACGCACACGCTCGCTTACAATGCTGAGACATAAAATTTGAAGCTTTCTTATATAGTGACTGCAAGGGTTATTCAGAGCTCGTGGACCAGGGTCGTGACTAGAGTTCTTGAGCCTTACTCAAGTAAAAATAAATCAACTTTTTTCATAGATTGTTCATGAATATTTTTTAAAATTAATATTATTAAATAATTAATTATTCTGATTATGATTGTTGATATATATAATAAAATTATTAAATTATATTTAGTATACATTTTTATTATAACTAGGTATGAAGTTTAATGAAACTAAATTTCCATATTTATATCAAAAAGTTGCATTATTATCAAAAAGTATCTTGTGTAAAAACATTCAAAAGAAGGTTCTTTTATTTTCTGTGTTGTCTTGACTTTTGATGTTTACATTTTCATGAAATAAATTTAATTTAATAAACTTTAGTGAAAAAAAAGAAGTAATTCTAAATGAATTAAGAAAAAATTATGAATCAAGAATTTATTAAACTTACAGAATCTATATAACTAGACTATGTGACACTTTTAAATAAATTATATAAACTACACGGAGAAAAATGGATATTGAAAAGTAGATATTCAAATAAGAGATATTCATCCATAATATCTAGATATTGATTCGCAATATTAAAAATTTTTTTTTCAATATATAAGATTTTTCCGAGAAGTAACATTTGATATTCAAGTTTAATAGTTTATATATTGAAGCATGAAGTGCGCGCGCATATATATAAAGGTCATGTGATCACTTTTTCGCGCTCATTGAAATCTGCTTGCATGCTTGCAGCGTGCCGTAAAGAAAAATTTTGAAAGATTCGTAAAAATTCTAATAAGTGTTTTCAATGGAATAAAGATCGGGTGTTTAACTTGAGATGCAGTAAGTAAAAGATATAAGTTATATATTTTCTCTATATATGTGGTTTATAGCCGAGAATGAAATCTAACCTTAGTGTTGAGGTTAATTTTCTAACAAGAACATTAAATTAATTTTAGACATGCCAGATAATGAAAATTTTGTTCAAACATCTATATTACTTTTACAGAAAAGAACATAATATAATATAATTTGACTTTTTTCTAAAAACTGAATATGTAGTTATTTCATAACCTTTAAAATAATTTTTTGAGTATCTTAGACGTTGAGCTGTAATATCTATAACTTACCTTTTCAGTATACCTGATATTGATGTTAAATATCTGAGATATTCAACTTCAGTACCTCAGACATTCAAGTTTACTAACGAGGATATTCAGAAGTTTAGTATCTTGAATATTCATTTTTAATATCTGAGATAATCAAGCTCAATATCTGAGATACTGGTGGTTAATATCTTTCTTTCAATATCTGCAGGCATTGAAGTAGAATATCTAAATGTTTGTCACATAGTTGAATGCTACTGACATTGTGCCTCAATATCTAGATATTATGCGTCAATATCCATTTTCTCCGTGTAATGGATAATCATTAAAACAAATAGTGGACAAATTCAACACGTTTTTGAAATTAAAATTTGTTTATGTGTGGCCAAGGCGCAGATTACTTTCATTCGTTTCTGCGTGAATACACTGAGAGAAATCGGCTTTGGTTCCTGTGCACATAGCACATAAATTTGTTGTACAGTAGTTGCCTTGACCAAAAAAGTTGAGAGAAGCTACTACTTTTATAGTTATCATGACAGTAATTTGGACTTTTTTGTGTATTCGGTTGTTGTGACCAAAGTTGATGATTAGAATGAGCTTTATACGTACCCCAACGGTTAGTACACGTACATTTTCTTTATGTGTACTGCCAAGCTCCTTTGGTTACTACAACCGCAGCGTTCGCTGTTGCGCTAGACTAATCAAGTATAACTTTCATTTTTTACAACGAGGTAAGCCTGTCGTGACAACTATTAAATCTTGTAATAGTCACACAATTCAACTTGCACTGCACTGGAGATGAGTAGTTACTTCCAAAAAGATATGCAGCCTAAGTTGAATCGTGCCAATTCTCGTTCTCGATTCCTGGACTATATTTCACCGTGCCAAGCATTATCAGGTAAATAATTCTATTATAAATATAGTTTGACAATTCTTTCTAAATGATAATCGATTTTGTTCGGGGACAATGCAATGCGTTCCAATTTTGCTGTCTCGTCGTATTTTGCCAAAACTATAGTCAGTCAAAAAAAGTTTATGGTGATGAAAAAAGTGACAATTTTTTAACTTAATCGACGAAAGTTATCATAAATATCATTATACCGGATTATTTTTCTTAGATCTTTTCGGTGAAACTTTATTTTTTCTAATCAAATTGAATTTGTATTTTGATAACTAAGAGAACCATATCTATAACCTCAAAAATAATTTTGGCTGGGTATTTACTGTCCGTAGACTTAGTCATTTTAACTAAACTCTATGCGCGGCTTTACGATGGACTTTGGTTCCTATAACCGCAGCGCTATGGTATTTCAAGTACCAGAATCGTGGTCTCAGTAACGTTCCTTGCAGTTGAAGTAAACACTTTTCCAATGTATGACAGCCACTACGATGATTGTCATGAAAACTTTAACATTTTTGTAAAGACGATTTTAACAAAAAAACTTTGGTCAGTGAAACCTAAAATTTCTCTCTGTGTAGATATAGCTGGTGGAATAAATTTTGCGATTCACGGTTTACTTAACTCTCGATTGAAGCGTAGAGTAGAATGAACGGAAAGCTCTACTATTTTTGTGATTTAATAAAATATTGGTCTTTTATAATTATACTGCGAGTGATAATATATATATATATATATTTAGAAACTTTTAATGCACGCTTTCAAACTTCACCCTACACGGAGAAAAATGGATATTGACCCATAATATCTAGATATCGAGGCACAATGTCAGTAGCATTCAACTATGTGACAAACATTTAGATATTCTACTTCAATGCCTGCAGATATTGAAAAAAAGATATTAATCACCAGTATCTCAGATATTGAGCTTGATTATCTCAGTAAAAATAAATATTCAAGATACTAAACTTCTGAATAAGGTCTACAAATTCTTTTTAAGACATGTGTATTTTATGTTTTGATTTTAAAAGACACCGTTGAAAATAAAAAATTCCATTTTTTATTCCATATCAGTTATACTGAAAAGGTAAGTTATAGATGTTACAGCTCAATGTCTAAGATACTCAAAAAATTATTTTAAAGGTTATAATATAACTACATATTCAGTTTTTAGAAAAAAGTCAAATTATATTATATTATGTTCTTTTCTGTAAAAGTAATATAGATTTTTGAACAAAATTTTCATTATCTGGCATGTCTAAAATTAATTTAATGTTCTTGTCAGAAACTTAACCTTAACACTAAGGTTAGATTTCATTCTCGGCTATAAACCACATATAGAGAAAATATATAACTTATATGTTTTACTTACTGCATCTCATGTTAAAGACTCGATCACTTTTATTCAATTAGAAACACTTATTAGAATACAAGGAAACTTTAATAAACTTTCAAAATTTATCTTTCCGGAACGCTGCAAGCATGTCAATCTTAGATTCACTTAGATTTCGATGAGATCGAAAAAGTGATCACATGACCTTTATATATATGCGCGCGCACTTCATGCTTCAATATCTAAACTATTGAATCTGAATATCAAATGTTACTTCTCGGAAAAATCTTATATATTGAAAAAAAAATTTTAATATTGCGTGTCAATATCTAGATATTATGGATGGATATCTCCTATTTGAATATCTACTTTTCAATATACATTTTTCTCCGTGTACACTTCTGAATTTCACTCAACTTTGATTCATTTTTGAACATTTAATATATCACAAATAATGACAGTGATACTAAATAACTTCTAACTTGTCCTCATGTCCCAAATTTGATCGGAAGTTGAGTAAAATTACTTCAACTATTTTTCTCTTTGTGGCCATTTTTGCTAGCTAGCTCACGTCTTTAAGTAGGATCAACAAGCCAGTAACCCGGCCATCAGCTTCCCAATTGAATTCACGCACGGGGTTTTGCAGTATGTTGCTCAATTGTTATTATTATTTTATTTTGGGGTCAGTTTTTGAGTGTTTTAGAAACGAGTATTCAAAAACTCTAAAAAATCATTTGAAACGTAAAAAGGTAGACTTTTCGGGCGTAAATGGGGCCCTCTTCAGTGCCAACTTATTACTACACTATTATTTTGTTTTTGGTTTAATACATTAATAAATTGACGAGATATACAAAGATATAAAAAAAATACTTTTTCCCGCGGATGCTCGTGTGGGATGCGATAGCACCAGTGCTTTTCTCTAAAAGTACAAATCGAGCACAATTCAGTCAAAATAATAAAAAAAACATATTTTAGTGGTGATTTCAATTGGCGCAAGAGTCATAACCGTTTTTAATCTTTTTGAATTTCAAGAAGCGCAGCCCCAACACACATACACGATAGCGAACAGCGAGAAGTCACTTTGGTTTTATGAAGAAATAGAAGATCGATTTTGTTTTTTTCCTACGGTTTTGGTTTATTCTTTACATAAATTGTGCCGATGTTTCAAACATCATATTTATATACAGGTCAAACCTTCCCCTATCTATGTCAATTTTATTTCATCTCTTTTAATACCTTCGATTGCTTTTATATTTTCCATTCTTTCTTAGGCAGAATAGGGCTGATTGTGAGGTGATGAAACGAGGGATAGAATTGGATAGAAAGATCAAGATTGGAAAGGAATGGGTGCGGTGATATATTTCAAAAGAAGGATAATTATTGGAATGGTTAGACGAAGGATGGTCTTGGGTATAAATAATCTTGGGATTGGAAAAAGTAGGCGCAGTAGCAGATTGTAAAAGATATATGAGTGGTTCGAAATGATTAGACAAATAACAGACATGGATAGAAAAATAGGGGTTGAAAAAATAGACATAGCGAGCACTCAGACATATTTTGCCGTTCCATTTCAATCCTGAAGACTGAAATAAATGTAAATGGATAGGCATTATATTCACTCACAACAGGAACATAACTGGATTATCATAATGAGTTCGTGACATAAGTAAAAGAAAATATGATGGAAAACGTTTGAGAGGTCGCAAGGAATTAGAAATGATTATTTAAAGGTTACTCAAGCTTTGAAGTAGATTTGCAATCGAGGCCCATGTACATGGCTATATCCATACGTGTATGCGTGGAACATATATTTTTTACGCTAGTCCTCTAGCAGCCTATCGCTATTCATGTTCGTAGTGAGGTAAAAAGATGATTGCCGCAGGGTTGGGTAGAACGCTTTTCCAGACGTCGTACCAAACGATTCATTCTTCCCAGTCCCTCCAGGGGGCACCTGGATAGTAACCTTCCGTGAACTACGTGCCCAGATTACGCCGCGTTTTATTCAGGAAACTTTTTGAAAACTGTGACCTCACGTCACTCGTGTTTATGTCAAGAGTACTGAAATTTGATAAGGGACTAGGAGCCCAGTTTTTGTACACTTTAACGTACTTCCATAAAATATAAAAGAACTGTTGTTAGTTTCAGCACATTTCTTCAATCTTTCATACGTTTAATAATAGTTTTATAAAGTATTGCCATTTTGGTTCCTATTTTCAGTAAAATAATACCCCTTTCTACAAGTAGCGTTATATATCAAAAATAAATCATTTTACAGTAATAATTTTTTAATGTAGTTATATCAAGTAAAGCTTACACAAAATATACCGGTTCAACCCCACCGGCACCATTTCTATTCATTACTTTTTTGAGCAGTGAAGAAAAAATGAATAACAGTTGAAGTTCAAAGACCAATAACTGTTTGATTCTAAATGGAGCGAAGCGAAGAAATTTCTGCATAGGATGTATTTTCAGAAAAGTATCCTGTTAATTTTTGAAAATAAATGAATAAAAAATTATAAGTAAAGTTTATGTCGGTAATTATTATATTGAGTTGCTCTATGAAAGTTTAGAGGATATTGTTAAGACATAATTATTGTCAGGGGACCTTGGTTTCAATGTAATGTCCCAGTTACTTCTCAGTAATACGTTATACAGTTATGTTTTGTGTAAACATGCGAGAAAGCGTGAGAGATGATGAAAAGGGAAGGTTAAATGGGATGGCAAGGGAGTAGAAAACATATGTATAGTAATACTAGAAGGAAGAGACTACGTATAGAGAATAATACTAAAGCGTAGAGTACAAATTACATTAGAGAGAAATATCCCATACGGGACGCGCGGAATGTCCCTTGGGTTTCGTCAGCGCGTTCAGTGATTTGTGAGACACGCGTCTCTATTAATTTTTATTTATACTTTTATTTGTCCTTTTTCTTTTTGACACTCTTTTTCACACACCTTAGTCCAAAACTATGCAATGCAAGCTTCGCTTCGCAAATTGTTTAAGTTGCGAAGAAAAGATAGTGCCATGAATACGATGAGGATACGGTATACGAATGTAAGGATCGAGAAGAAAAGAAGACGCCGTAAGAATGGAACAAGGTGGAAATATGTAAGGTTTACATCAAATTTAATGAACATTTATTTCCAAGCCTCAAACTTATCACATTTTTCTTAAATTTTCTGATGTAAAAAACTCAAACAGGTTGACAATTATTTTTAAGCATGAGAATTTGAATTTGAAGCTACAACTGTCTGTTATAAATTTACTTAATAATTATGCATGGAAGCCTTGGCTATATCTGTATTGACACGAAAAGCAATTATTGCGGAGGAATTTTAGTAAGCCAGCTTCGAAGAAATGACTGGCAGAAAGCCAGATTATATGCGTGCTTCTTTGTATTTTTAACTTAGCTATATGGAGAAAAGGAACATTTTGCAACTTCGCGTTTCACAAGGGTGGTAGAAAAAAATCAGGGCACGAGAGTAAGAAGTGGTGACGGAATGTGACAATTTCGAACCTTGTTACTGTAGATTTTCAATGTTCAAATGGCACCTTCATTTGTGGCTGCGCATAATGAGGTAAGCATATTTGTCTTTTTGCTCTAGCAGCGACGAAAATAGAGCAAAAAATAGAGACGTCGTCTTTGAAATTACTAAGCAGCCATTCGAGAGTGGCTATTGCAATTTTCGTGATCTATTGTTACGAATGAAACATATTATTCTACAACCAAAAAAAGCTTTTTTTCGCAATCATAAGGCGCTAAATATTTGTATAAATAATTTTATGTACAGTTGCTTTCAAGATTTTCAAAAAGATAGGATTATTTTTTCCTTTATTGAACTCATTGTTATAGAAACCCCCAGAGTGCTAATTATATTTTAACACTTTATTTCTAATGTGGGTGTATTTGAATTTTATTTTAAAAACAATTATCGTGATAATTTAAGTGTATGATTAATATTTTTAAAATATATATATAAATATTACGGACCCTGTAAAAGAAAAGTAAATTTCTTTATTCAATCGAATGAAAAAGAAAATTATATTAAAATAAATTGGGAAACTACCCTAAATTTCCGTCAACTGTCAAACGGCGGTGCACAAGCATTTGTGCAAAATATAAACATTCAACAAACATCAATAAATCTTACATGTGCAGCAGAACTTGAACGTCATTAAATCCAATAACGCTCAATGTCTAAAATCAAAGGCGCATCATATAATATAATCACATGTAAATGGAATACAATAACTTCTGTATACACCAACGCTATAAATATATCAATACTTGTGACACATGAAGAAAGCACTAATCTAGGAATTTTATTAATAATAATTTTAGGCTGTGGTAATATTATAGATTGATGCTTCTAATTTTCACTACGGTCTAAATGATCATATTTTAATTCTATTTTTACTGCAGGACTGTTTTGAAATAGATTTTCGAGCAAACGTTCATGAGAAAATAGCTCGAGGATTAACTTGCACTCAGAAAACAGTTTCTTTGATATACAGTAAAAGAAAAAATGTGTTTGAATTGAAGAAAGTTTTGTTGATTCAAAAAATTTTTTCTTAATGTGAACAAATCTATTTCTTTGGATCAAAGAACATTTTTTTGAATTCACAAAACTTTCTATGATTAAAAGAAATGTTTTCTTCGACCATATATAAAAGAAATGTTTCTTTGATTTAAAGAAACTGTTTTCTCAGTGTGGTAATGTCAAACAATTTTTATACCCAAAAAGTTGAATCACTTTAAGCAGGTGAGAATCACTCTTTTGCTTATAATTTTAATCCAGTTTCCATATAAAAACAATATCATAGATTTTCTATAAATAGAACACTGCATAATCAAAGACAATCTATAGGGGAAAATGTCATGAGTGTTGCAGTACTTAAGATGGTAAATTTGAAGCAGATGTACCAAATTCGACGTGAAGTGTACGCAGCAAATACCCTCGAAGACAGAAACAGGAGTAGTAAGTTTGAGTTCAAGAAATGTCCAATCCATCAATTATATACGGTTCAGAGCACTCTGAAAGGTGAACAAAAATCTTCTACATAATAAACATAGAGAAGAAATCATACAAAGAAATCAATAAACTTCAAAGGCATGTAAAATAAGATCACGCCTCATGTATGAACTAATTTAAAAGTCTCGCGCTAGAAAGAACAACACAAATTCAAAAGTACGTCGAACTTTTGTAATTTTCAAAATAATGGCAAAAAATCAATTTTGTGTGTTGATAAAGCATTGCTTTTTAATTGGAAAAAATACCGTTTAAGCAGAGCAATGTGTTGACAAGTGTTATTCAGACTCTGCTCAATCGAGACCTTAAAGATATCAAAAGCCATTGTATTCACCATTTTGCACGATCATTTGAGCTTGAGAAAGGTCTGTTCGAAATGGGTACCGTGTTTGCTCACAGTCGATCAAAAACAACAACGCGTCGAGGATTCAGAGCACCGTTTGGATCTGTTTAAGCGAGGTAAAAAGGAATTTCTGCATTAGTATGTCACAATGGATGAAAGATGGATCCACCACTACGTCCAAAGCGATCAAAAACACAACAGTGGGCTGGCAAAGTTATGGCACCCGTATTTTGAGACGCGCATGGTATTTAGTATATCGACTATTTTCAGAAAGGTATAACAATAGAAATAGTAACAATAGAAAAATTGCACGAATTATACTTTGAATTGTTTCCCCATCCACCATATTCTTCGTATCTAGCTCCCAGCGACTACTACCTGTTTGCGGACCTAAAAAGAATGCTCCAAGAAAAGAGATTTGGTTCCAATGAAGAAGTAATATCCGAAATTGAACCGTATTTTGAGGCCGAAGATAAATCGGTCTACAGAAAACGCATCGAAATGTTAGAGAAGCGTTGGAATGAATTGATCACTTTTCGAGGAGACTATGTTGATAAATAGTGGAAGCAATGGAAGCTTGAAGTTCAGGGTACCAGCAAATTGGGGAAAAACCGCGAAATAAAAGGGATTGTTACTTCCGCTGTTACCTCTGAAATGGGGAATCTTCCACACAAAAGCAGTTACTTATAATAAAGTCTCTTCGGTAATAGAACCACAAGTGAAAGAAACTGCAGGCATTTCAGTAGACGCTGTTACCTCTCATTCCAACACTTAGAAAACGTAAGCAGTGCAAGAACATGAGAAATTCACAAGTTGTTGTGAAGATTTCAATACTGAATATAGGAAAACCAATAACCAAGTCAATTGTTTATGGGCTCTGGATCCTCGACGCGTTGTTGTTTTTGGTCGGGTCTGAGCAAACGCAGCACCCACTTCGAAAACAATTTACGCATCCCCAAAGATTCGTGAAAAATTGTAAACACACTACCTTCTAAAATCTTCAAGGTGTCAGCTATCACACGCAACTTTAATTTACGATCACCCAAAACTATTTTGTGGACTTTTGTTATGTTTCTCGGAACAAATGCGTCATCGATGTTTGTACGAGGGCGTTTAAGTTCGGCATACCAGACGATGATTGTTGATTTCCCTGATGCAGAGTCATGAAATTTTGACTCTAAACGTTTGAAGGTTGGTACTATCCAGAAATCACATGGGTTTGACTACAATGGTGCCATTTACAATATATGTCAGACCGAAAACTTATTGAGTGATGTGTTACTTATGAACTTTTATGTTATGGAAGGCTAGCCTGCATCAGATTTAGGACAGATTACATAGAGAAAAAAATCTGGACATAGTGACGTTTTATATATACAGGGTTTTCCAATTAGAGGTTTCATTTTGAACAGCCCGCTATTTTGTCAGCTGCCATAATAAGAGGTGCCATTTTTTGACAGATGGCAATTAAAAACTATGCAATTAATAAAAATGGAACGATGCATGCTTCAACAACGCATTGAAATTGTTAAAATTCACTACAAAAATGGTGAAAAAAAATCATTATTTTTTGAAAATGAAGCTGGAGCGGTTGTTTCGGTGAATGGATTGCGCTATCAAACTATGATTAATGGATTTTTATGGCCAGAATTGGAAGATATGGATGTGGACGATGTTTATTTCCAACAAGACGGTGCTACGTGTCATACAAGTGGTAAAACCATCGGTCTTTTACGATTACTAGTTGTAGATTAGCAGATACAAAGAATATTTTATTAAACGTTAAAACTGTCTCAGTTTTATGATAAAATGAGCGAATGTATGAAAATTTGGTTGAATAGTTCTACAAAATCTGAAACTGGAAGCAATATATAATCTATTAGAGCGCCCTCGAAACTAGGAATACGTTCTTTAAAATAATTACTGATTTTTAGACGAAATTTATTTTTTTACATTCTCATCATGGATGAGAAGGTATTGGTTTTATGTGAAAAATGACTTTCGAAATTTTCATCAAATCTTTACGTTTTGAGACCCCCTGAGTCAGAAAAAATGATTTTTACGAAAGTGTCTGTCTGTCTGTATTTCTGTCTGTCTGTCTGTAGGTCGTGTGCGGCATAACTCTCGACAGAATTATCAGATTGAATTGAGCTTTGGTACACTTTATCGGAGCCGAAAAAGTAAGGACAAGTTCGTTAACCAGCCACATCCAATCAAAATTGAGGGATTGAGCACTACTTTTGTGTTTTTGAAAAAATCAAAAATTTCAATACTGGTTTTTGATAGTGCTCATAAATCTCTACAAATTATCCTCATAAGATTTTTCGATTAAATCAAAATTAGAAATGTTACAGCATATTCAAATTCGAAAAAAGTCAATATCAAAATTCCATTTTCAAGTTAAATTATACGAGATACGAAAAAACGTTATGATACAATATTATTTTTTACATAAAGACCTACAAATTTGAATTGTAACATTTTTTCATAAGATGCATATTTTTTTTATTATTATGATTGGAAATCTCATTTACTTTTAAGTAGACACTAACTTACTATTATATATACACTTGCCTACACAAGACACAATACGTCTATACCCGGTGTAGACATTCCAATAGGGGACTAGTGGGGCCCTGAGGAGTTTGCCCTATTTCTGGTCGGGATCTAGCGTGGAAAACTAGTCAGGGCCCCGTCGATAACGTAACGCTCTTGACGTGGTGGGCCCCACTAGAATTTCTAGTAGGGGTTTAGTGAGGTCAGCCCTTACACTACCCCACCTACAGAAATGGACACCATTAGCGCCCTATTGGATCTCCGCATTGTATTTAAGGGCATATATCAGCAGATTCACGTGACTAATTTTGTTCAGGTATCTCACTGAAAAAATAATAAATAAAAAGGATTTTCCATACTGAGAGAAAAAGTACAGGGGAAATTTGAGTTAAGACTCTAATATTTACCGTTTTTAACAGCAACGGAGCGATATTCGCTTGGAAGGTTAAGTTTACTGTTTCCACAGTGAAAAATCTGTTTTCAAGCTAGGAAATTTTTTCTGAGTAAATTGATAGTACTTTTTCGTTACACGTACACCGAAAAAAAATCTCAGTAAGTTTGACTACTTTTTAACTTACTTTCCGTAATTCGTAAAGGCCTCAAGTGCCATTTTTGAAGTTGAGTGAACTACACGAACATTGGTAAATCAAATAAGAGCAGTAGTTAAATCGATGAATATTCTTAGTACATTTCAAAACTTTATTTACTTTCAAGTAGATACTAACTTACTATTTTTGTATATACACTTACCTACAAACACACATCCCCTCTACACTATACAAACGCTCGTTTAGGCAGTATTAAAATTTATTCTTAACGCTGCGGATTCGAACTCTCTCTACTTATAATTAACGCATTACTACACTGAGAAAAAAATGCTATTGAATCAAAAGCATTTCTTTCCAAAAGCATGGATACTATTAATTCATAAAAATATTTTACAAGAACCAATAAATATGTTACTAATTCTATAGTATATTGATTTAAATCCGTGATATACATGCTTTTGGAAAGAAATGCTTTTGATTCGATAGCATTTTTTCTCAGTGTAACCTAACGACTATAAGCCTCTCGGCTGCGCGCGCTTGGAATACAAGAATGAAAATAGCGCTTATAACCTGCAATTAGTGCAGGGCCGTGTAAAATGTGTTTGGGCCCCTTGTAATCGGGAATTTTTAAATTTTATGCCAATTTATGATTCTGATTAAACTTTGAAGATTTTTAATTATTAAAGCTATTTTCTATAAAATAAAATATTTTTGAAAGAAACAGATCAAATTTTTGAATTAAAGAACATTACATGATAAAAAAATTATATAAATTTTAGAAGTATTAATTTTTATTATTTTATACTAGTGATACTTTATACAGGTTATGATTCCTTCAATTTTTGTTTTCAAGAGTAAAATCAACGTATGTTCAGAATCTAAAAAATTTGAGTTTTTTCAATTTCAAAAATATGCTGGAACTTTTGAATCAAGAAAATTCTTATAACGAAAATATGCATTCAAGTTCGCAATAAGTAATTCCAACTAATGAAGTACTATTAAAAAATATAGTACACGCATTTACTTATCATCAGTTTGTTTTTCTAACTACGCTTATGTAGTAACTTCTACTGCTTATGTTTACTATGAAAGCTTTAATTGATTTTACTATTCACTCTATGTTAATTGAACTACATGTTTATTTATCGTTACTACCTCGACACAATCAGATACACACACATGCACACATGTGCTCGCATATATAATTATTATGATTACATACGAATTCGAGTCAAAATTATAAAAAAGTTTTCTTAAAAATGCTTGATTCCTCTTAAGTAATGATCTTATCTAAGACCGTGTTCAGAAAATCTCCATTTTTCTGAGATAAGGTCAAATTTTAATAGGAATAAGCAATAAAGGTTACGTTGTATCTAATGGACCTAACCTTAACCACAAATATTACAAGTAGGGATTCTCTAGTCGGGGCCCCGCCAGATACAAACAGATTTTCCATACTTAAGCGAAACAAGGAATTCCTCATTGGCACCTAACAGGGCCCCTATCAGTTTTGTATGTTCAAAATCTAAAAAATTTTCTGTTTTTAATGCCAAAAAAATGATAGAACTTTTGAATTAAGAAAATTATCTTATAAAGAAATTATGTATTCAAGTTTGCAATTATTAATAATTTAAAATCTGGTGGTTGAGTCCGAAATTTTTCCCAGTGCCTAAGGTATCGGAGGATCATTAATTACGTATCATATAGGATATTATGTTATATAAAAAATTGTCATGACTAAAAAGTAATCTTTAGAAATATTTATTATTCCAGAATTAAAATTTGGGATGCTTTTAAGGGAGAAAATGTCTTGAATTTCCAATTTCAAGAAAAATGCGTTTAAAAAGTTTAAGCGCCAGTATATCGATTTGTCGTAAACAACTTTCCAAGTTTGAGTAGCTCACCTACACGGGAAAAAAGGCCGACTAATCCGTACTCGTCTTTGGCTTAACCGAACTCAGACAGCAGATTGCGTTACCGAAGAATGAAAATGTAACGCAGTACGTTTTTGGATGTCTGAAAAATGATGAAAATAGTAACATCGCGGATTTTATGTGTCATTACACATACCTTGGCCAAAACGCATTAAATTATGCACAAAGTAATCATCATAAAAATGAATACAGTGTTATAACTGCACGAAAAAAATGTGTAGCTTGTACAAAGAAACATATCGGTGTTCCAGCTATATAGAAGAAGTAACTGACCCTATGCCAAAATAACGAGAAATTATTGACTATCCTAACTGAAAATGATTATCAAATATTCATCAACTGGCGTAATTTAAATAACTGTTATTAAGAAATTGAATAAAGAAGCATTTTAATACATAAAAAAAATTGACGACAATGAGAAGTGAACCCGAAACCTTTCGCATATAAATAGGCATATAAAGCTCTACTAGTTGAAGTACCGGAACTTCAAAAATTATTAGCGGCAAATCGATGTGCTGGCGCTTAAACTTTTCAAACGCAGTTTTTTCGAAACTTCAATTTGATTCCTATGAGACTTTTTAAGATTTTTTCATTCAGAACTTTGCAACGCGTTTTCATCCTAATTTGCTGATATAGTACAGGCAATTAAGGCAATTTCTACATGGTCCGTGTGGTATTTCATTTCACTTTTGTATTTATTATTATATAGAATACAAATAGTAATAGTAACGTTCTTTGGATTCTTTGAGCATAAAGTATTTGTTACAGGAAATATTCCAAAAAATGTTATAAGGTATATATGCCCTGCAGCAGTCCAAGCAATAATCATGTGAACATCAATACCTTGTTTCAGGTTAAGTCAAATAAATAATATGACCACTCAATTTTCTTTGTCTAGATTATTTTTTGGTACTGTTTATTGTATTAAAAAAAAATAGGATTTCAAAATAAACTACAACAAGTTTAAAAGGAACTGCTTTGGTCCATTTTGAGCTGAAACCCGGTTCCTTTTTAACTTGCTGCAGTTCATTTTGAACTCTTATTTCTTCCTGTGTAGTAAAATTTATAAATACACTCCATTTTTACCTTGGAGTTCTAAACAAGCCTATATTTCATCATAAAACCAGACATCCGTTTATGAAAGTTCCATGACGACTAGTGTCACCGTGTAAAGTCAGATTGTGCGTTGCCTGCAAGTTCAAAAACAATAAATTTCACTAAAATAGAAAACGTCCTTCCTTTTTCGAGAAGTTCTCGATTTTTACTTGGCAAGAATTCATGACTCTGTGAAACAAAATTGGTGAAAATTCCCTCGTTCTTGGAAAAAGATATCATTATAATCTGAATTTTCAAATTATAGAATTTCTATCAAAGCAAATGAGGACGCATGTTTCATATAATAATATCTATTAATAGTATAAAACAAAATCTATGAACTTAATAATGAATAATCTACATAAATCGATCTAAAATACCTAATTTTGTTTATTTTTCTAATCTTCAACTCCGGATAGAACAACAATTGTCACAAGAAACTACATTCATGTGGAAACCAAATCTGTCTCATGTTGAAAACAGGACACGCTAAAATGTGTACATATTCAAGTATTAATGTCTATGCTTGTCCTCTCGTCAAGAATTTTAATAAAACATTTCACATGCACTGATAGACATGCATTTTACAATTTAGTAGACCGCTTCTACCCAGTGTTACTGTTAATTGTAAGGTCATAAAGTTCTCGTGGAATGTTAGAGAAATATATCTACATCTCAAGTTACGTTTCACTTTGCCTTAAAATCATACCAAGATACGCAAGTTAAGAGAATGTTTGAGAAACTATTTTAATGAACGTACAACTATCAGAATTTTATAGAACTAAAGTAAACATATTTATAATTTTTAAAATAAGTTTTTTATCCGCAGCAATGAGTACTTTTTATGTTATTTCCATCATAAAATATTTTTATCTTTCTTTTTATCTTCTTAAATTCTCCTCTCTTCTATCCTCTCTGGTCTCCTCCATCTTAGGAAGAAATGAAGAAGGAAGCGAAAGACACGTTAATGAATTTTTTCAAGGGGGGCGGTGGTGCCAAACGGAGACGGTCTACAAGGCAATGGAGCTAGAGGGCTGAGGTGACTGTAAGGAATGGTAAAGGGGATGCTGAGAAGGATCGATTTCCAGCTTTAAATTTAAATAAACGCTGGTTCGTGCAACCGATAAGACTCCCCTTCTGTTCGTCTCTACTCGGAATATAATTTAAAGAATCCAGATTTTAATCTTGATTTCTTTTTTTTTCATACACATATTGCGTACATGAATATTATTTTGTATTCATGAGGATTAGATGGGTAATCGTCGACAGATAAAATATCATTATTCCCAATATTATGTTTCCAGATCACGATTAAGTAACACTTTTTCATAATAAAACTAAATAAATGGTAAAATTATTTTTTTTATATTAAAAAATCTGCCCACTTCGCGGGCACATTCTCATCGCGCGCAGCTCGCTTCGCTTGCAAGCTTGAGCGCGCCTAGGGCGCGCGATTTGATCGTCGCGCTTCGCGCTCCGATCTTTCTGGACCTCGCGCTTTGCGCTCGGTCTTAAGCTCTTCGCATACATTTAAGTTTATTTCTTATAATTTAATACTGAAGCTCAAACCAATTTTATAACATTAAAGATGATGTGAATTACTCATTTTCTCAAATTCACTAAATTTCTTTTTCAGTTTAAGTGAAACAGGAAATTCAATTTACTTAAGGCTCTATCGGCCTTAAGGAACACATTCTCATCATGACACTCGCGCTTCGCGCTCGATTTTCTATGTACATTTCAGTAACTTTTTAATAAATTAGATGATTAAAATAATTTATTTTCTTCCAAATCTCTCAAAAAGAAAAAATAATCCTGGACTTTATTTAAGGTAGTACGATCACGAAAATTAGACCTCAGGCTAAAATAGATAATTTTGCTTTCAAGAAAAAATTCAAAAATAGGAAACGGTCAAGTTGCAGAGAATCTTTTTTCTAAAAAAATGACCCATAATTTATTAGAATCGCATCATTTTCAAAAATTTGACTCGAAGCAATAAAAAAATAAGTTTGGGCAAAAATAAAATTTATTAATAACATTATTTTTTTGTGTTTCAAATTTTTTTCATGAAAAATAATCTTTTCTCATTCAAATTGGCCCTTCAATAATAATGTTGCTATTCGTGAAAGCAAAATTATCTATTTTTGTCTGAGGTCTAATTTTCGTGATCGTGCTACCTTAAGGAAACGATTTTGCAGAACAACGCTTATTTCGTATCTCACATATTTTGGTGAAAAAAATTGAGTTTTTTTAATATTAAAAATCAAAACATAAAATATACATCCTGTCGAGAAATTTCTTAATAAGAATGTGTAGACCTCATTTAGGCAAATAATTTTTCATCTAAACTTTTTTTATGTATCTCATATATTTTGTCTAAAAAATGGAATTATTGAATTTTAATCGTATTTTTTGGAATTGAAACGAAAAATATATGTTTTTTCATAAACTGTGTGAGACAAAACTTGTAGATCTTTTTGAAATGAACAACTTTGTATTCTTACGTTTTTTTCGTATTTCACATATTATTGTTAAAAAATTGAATTTTGGATTTTCAATAGATTATTTTTGAATTAAAAAAAAAATATGCATCTTATGAAAAAATGTTGCAATTCAAATTTGTAGGTCTTCATGTAGAAAATAATATTGTATCATAACGTTTTTTCGTATCTCGTATAATTTAACTGGAAAATGGAATTTTGATATTGACTTTTTTCGAAATTGAATATGCTGTAAGATTTCTAATTTTGATTTAATCAAAAAATGTTATCAGGATAATTTTTAGAGACTTATGAGCACTATCTAAAACCAGTATTAAAATTTTTGATTCTTTCAAAAAATTATTTTCAAAAACACAAAAGTAGTGCTCAATCCCTCAATTTTGATTAGTTGTGGCTGGTTAACGAACTTGTCCTTACTTTCTCGGCTCCGATAAAGTGTGCCAAAGCACAATTCAATCTGATAATTCTATCGAGAGTTATGCCGCACACGACCTACAGACAGACAGACAGACACTTTCGTAAAAACCCTTTTTTTCGGACTCAGGGGGTCTCAAAACGTAAAGATTTGATGAAATTTTCGAAAATCATTTTTCACATAAAACCAATACCTTCTCATCCATGATGAGAATGTAAAAATATAGTTTGATGAAAATTATTTCTAATTTCAATTCTTTTATTATTCCTAGATATGATACTGATGTATGTTGTGAATAATAGCAAGGCTATTTAGGATAGTACGAAATTCTGACTGAAACAATAAATAGAAGAAGAAGATCGGTAGCTCAACATCATTATGGCGTACGTCCAGGCAGAAATCCAATTCATTTTTGATTAAACAATTAAATTACATTTGGTGAATGCAACTGGCACCTAGAAATGTTGCACGAATAGTGAATTATGCTAACAAAGAATAATGTATAACGTAGTAAAATGTGCCAGCTTTCACGAAGGACACCAACTATAAAAGATAAGCAAGAATATTTGGCATTCGTGTGCTTTGCTTCTGCACGGTAATTAATTTTATTCATACTACATTTGGAGGCAAATCATTTTCAAATGACGATGCTTGCAAGGAAGTACATTCATAATATTCTTATGTATGTGTGTAGAGTCAAACGTCTCAAATTGAAAGTTTTCAAATAAATTTGTGGTTTTTAGCTTTCAAGGTATGTTTTGTGCAAAATGAATAACACAGAAAATCAAATTCACTTCTTTCAAGAGTAAGAATAACTCGTTGGATTGATACAGCAAAGAAATAAAATTAATCGACAGGGTAGAAATAAAGTTTTACATTGGTTACATCTTACAAAAATCCTGTCTTGAAATAAGCTGCTCAGTGTATAAATGCATAAGTCTGCCCTTTTTTAAAAGTATTGTTTTCGTTGCATCTTAAAGTCAGTCAATTTTAAAATATAAAATGAAACTTTATTTCCACAGTGTAAGTACTTGATACAAAGTATCAGTACCTGTTCATGTGCAGTTGAATAGAGCTAACTACATAATTATGCTCTTAAATTAAGTAAATTTTAATTTCCGTGAATGTAACTATGGTGTGCGTGGATTAGGTACTAGATTAAATGGTTTTGTACATTGATATTCACTTTGTATCAAATGTATAAAAATATATTTATACGTTCAATAGTTTGAAAATCTAATCCAACCTATTTCCTATTTTGGTTGCTATCGTAGTAAACATCAGAAAAAGCATTTCGACAAGAACTCAAACATCTGCTCATATAAATGCCCCGAACACGTAGTTTGCGTCACGTTATCGCTTTTAAAGTGCGAAAAGGGAAGGAGACAATGAAGAGAAAAAAAGACACTGCAAGGATTTCTGGGAAAGATTAGTCGAAAAAAATAGTCAACCCCGTGGGTCCCGTAATTTCGTTCCAAGTTTGCAGGTAGCTTAATTTTTGCCGTAACACGTCTGTCGGTGCACGAAGCAAGCGCAAACCCAACACGCGGAGATACGGCACGGATTTTTCTCGTTGCTGATTTTAATAACAGATTGTTACTGAAACTGGTGGAGTCCGGTGGGTGGGGTAGAAGTTGAGTCACTGCTTATACGTGACTCCAGCAGTACCAATTCTTCCGGCACAATTGCACATTCCCCATGTTTCGTTTCGTTTTGTTCGCACCAATGAAACACTGGATTTTCAAGTCCTCCCATAAATTCATACTCCTCGAGGATTTTACTTTAATAAGTAAACGAAGTTTTTCAAGCTAAAAAAATTTGACTGATTATTCTTTTCTTTCTTTTTGAATAATTTGCTGCCAATGCGCAGATACTTTTAGCAATCGGAGTGGAGCACCTTATGCTTTTGTAGCACTTTAAGTGACTTTTAGCTTTAACTAAGTTTCATTAAATTCATTTACTCTATAGATGCAGTAGCTTTTTTAGTAACAGATTATAATTTATTAAAGAGTTATCATTATTAAGAGAGAGTGGCCCATTAATGAGGAATAGTTTACTATTGGTGTAATATTTATGTACATAAAGAGTATTTCAAAATAGTAAGGTTGTTTAAGGTGGCTTCGGCGTTTTGTGCCGTATGAAGTGAGGGGCGCCGTGGGGGCACGATTTACATGAATGCTCATTGCTACTTATTTTTTTGATAATCATACGTATTTGCAGAAGCTGGGAGGAGCGATTTTTATATTCTGTATTTTTCTCGCAATTTTCTCTTGATAGAAGTCGTCAACCCTTTGTTTTTATGAAACTAAGAGATTCCTCGAAATTGAAAGTATTAGTATATATTTGATTTATCGAGACTCATGATTCTTTTCCGGCGTTTTGCCGATTTTTATGAGGAGTCCCATGAGACTATGTGTTAAGCTGATACTTTTTCGGTAGCAATTTTTTTGGAAATGACATCGTCAATCATAATATTTCTTTTATTCAAATGAATCTAGTATATTTTACTCAGATCATCTCTAAGTTTCAGAACCGCCACTAATATTCTTGACCTGTCACCTTCCATTCCACCATAAGTATCAGCAAGAAACTGAAACAAATATTTTTCCTGACCCTTTTCATACACTATCTGAGACCATAATGATCATTAAATAAAATTTTAATTGTTTCACAGAATCTAGAGATTTCCAGGAAATGTATTATGAAACAATGGCTTTAAATATAACCTATCATGCTATCATAACAACCGTATTGTACTTTACTAAATCCGTATTCAAATTTATAGAATTAGATAATGTAGGTAAATCCGTGGCAATCTTGAAGTTAATCGTGTGCGCCGCTGACGTCAAAATCCTGGAGATGAGGATCAATGATAGTCTGTGGCGGACAAAGCGTTGGTTGGATAGCAGATGCCTGAAAAGACCGAGGCTTTGCTGGTCACAGACAGGAGATCCTTCAAATACCCGAGGATCGTTCTCGGGGAACATGAAATCAAGTGGAAAAAGAGCATTAAGTACCTGGATGTGTAGTTGGATCGAAGGCTTAGCTTCGGCGAACACCTGCAGATCGCGACTGCCAAAGCCATCCAATGTGGAGCGATCTTGACCCGGCTTATGCCAAACATTGGTGGACCCAGGGAAGCTAAGAGAAGGCTGGTGGCGAGCGTGGTAAATTCGGAGCTGCTTTATGCAGCTCCGATCTGGACAAGTGCCCTTAACAACCATGCTATCCTGAAGAAGCTGTTCTCGGCACAGAGAGGTGTGGTAATGAGAATTGTCTCAGCATACCGAACTGTGTCGACGAGCGCTGTGCTGGTCCTGGCGAGCGTCCCACCAATAAATTTATTGGCGGAGGAAAGGAAGGAGACCTTTCAGCTCCGTAAGGAGCTCACCTGCTTAACATGATCCCGGAGCTCGCCACCTGGCTGGATAGAAAGCACGATCAAGTCGGCTTTTACCTGGCGCAAGCGCTTTCGGGCCATGGTTGCTTTAATGCGTACCTGAAGCGCTTCAAGATAAGAGACGACGAGTCGTGTCGCTACTGCGGTTCCCTTGTGGAAAATGCAGAGCACACACTCTTTGTCTGTGCCAGGTGGGGCGCGGAAAGGGAGGCTGTTGGTCGGGCAGTGGGCGCACAACTCACTTCTGACACGATGGTCTCTCTCATGCTCCAGTCTGAACAGATATGGATGCTTATCGAGTCATTCGTCACCCTGGTGATGAAGACGAAAGAGCTCGATGGGCGTGCAGAGCGCGGCAACAACGGGGGCCAGTAGAAATCGCGTCGGGACCTGCACACGTGGTCGTGCGTCTAGGGCGGACTTGGCTGTCCGCGTCGACCGGAACAGGAATCTTCTTATTCCTCCCCTGGTTCGCGTGGCTAGTCGGCCTGTCAAACGGACGTGTGCCCGCGGATGGGAGTCCCGGGCGAACGGACGACGGAAGAGTCGTACGCGACTTTAAGCTGGAACCAACTGCCCGCAAAGTTTAAAGCTGAAAGGCGGTTCCGCGGGTGGTGTATTGGTTCGTGAGAGGGTTTTCTTTTTGTTTTAACAGG
This sequence comes from Diplolepis rosae, assembly GCA_030998225.1. NCBI lineage: Eukaryota > Metazoa > Arthropoda > Insecta > Hymenoptera > Diplolepididae > Diplolepis > Diplolepis rosae. The sequence continues at coordinate 850,374 of JAPYXD010000338.1, read as the reverse complement.
TATGCCCAGACCCGTCCTAGGAGAGTCCTGTACAACGTCTATAAAAGATTTTGCCATTTTTACTCGTCACCAAAAAAAAAAAAAAAAGAATCTTGAAGTTAATGGTACTAGCAATAGTTTAATCACATTGTAGAATGGATAATAATGGATAAGCACAAGTGCTTAAAAGTTTTGTGGTGTGAGTGTCTTATTAGAAAGTAAGTAACAATTATAAGTTTTTCGAATGGGGTCTTCAATATAACTCAAAGTTAATCCATAACTTTTATATTTCTCGCCTCCTTAATGTGGACGGAAAAAAACGCTTGGAGGAGTTTGGGCGTGTGTTTACAAATAAGGTTACATAAAACTTATATCTTCTTTTTTTAGATAACAAGCACACGACCTCAATTCTTGAAGCTTTCTCCTGTCATAACGCGTGTTTTTTATACATTTGTGTTGGATAATTGATAAAAAGGTACGTGAAGAATTACATGTCAGCCATGATCAGCATATTGATTTCTATGATCAGATAAAACATTATGGTAATTATACTTTCTCCCAAGATTCTTTTTATATTTTTCTACTCTACACGGAAAGAATTTGGTAGAGATGCTGTACTACCTCTGGTGCTCCTGCGTTACTACACTGGAGGGCGACTGCAGCGTTCTTTATAGATTAGCAGGTTTACAGGAGGGAATGCTGTTGCTCCGAATGGATAATGCTGCGGCAAGTCAAATAAATTGAGATTTAACTATATTTTTCAAAGGATAATTCGATTGTTTTGATATTTCTTTTGATATTTTGATTTCGAGGAATCTGTTAGTTTGATAAAAACAAAGGCTTGACGACTTCTATCAAGAGAAAATTGCGAGAAAAGTACAGAATATAAAAATCGCTTCTCCCATTTCTTAAAATGATGTGCAATTTTTTGAAATCTCAAAATAGAGGCTAGGTTATTTGTGAACAGATCATAATGCACCAAAAAGTACCTCTATATGTATATATAGAAAACACCATTTCAATGGGCACTTTCATGTAAATCATAAAAAATTTAAAGGTTATATTTTCGTATTTTCCCGACGATGCCGTGCAAGTACACTCCCTACCGGAAGGAGCGCTATGTTCCATCAACGTAAATAAGGGGCAGTTACTCACCTACAGAGGGAACGCAGCATACCCAAATGTATAGTCGCACAACTCTCCTCCGGTAAACGCAACAGTTATACCAGTGATCCCAGAACGTGGGAGCTGGCGGCCCCCACCACGCTCCCATGTGGGAGCACACACAATCGAGCACGCCGTGCCGGTGTATCCCCACTTCCTCGCTTCCATTTCACGCTGTCGTCTGTTGAGCCAAGATGGAAAATTATGTTTCTTTCGACTTCATGTCAAAGTGGCGCGAAGCACACGACAAATTTAAAATCACCAAATATATCATTTAAGATATTACCTTTCTTTTTCAGATATTTTAACAAACATTCACCTAAAATGAATATCTAAACATTTTATTTTAAATTTTAGGATGATTTAAACACTTAAAAAATCATTTTCTACTGAAATTTAAAGTCGATAAATTTTCAAAGTTTCAAAACAAAATATCAATTCCAATATTTTTTAGCTATGAAATCAAATAATTCAAATAGAAAATTATGTAGAAAATATTATATATTAAGCAATGATAAAATATGATATTGGAGTTTCAAAAATGAAATATTAAAATACTTGAGCAATACATAAATTATATCTAATTATACACTCGAAATTTGAAAAAAATTTTATTCAAATAAAATACTTTGAAAACTTTTTGAAATATGTAATATTATTCACATATGTAATTCATTATACATAAAACTGTGAATAAAAGGTTACAGTATTAAAAAAACCAAAATTACATCTAAATTTGCATACGAAATTATACTTCACGATTTTTTTAATATAAAATACAAATATAAAATATTTATTTCGAATAAAATAGTTTTAAAAAAAATTTATAATAGATAAATCCACTATATCAATTAAAAAATTAAGTGGAAATATTTTATTTAATCAAAATAAGAAATTAAGGTTAAAAATCTACATTCCTAATCACATGGTGATAGTAGGTAAAAATGTTTCATTTTACGTTTCAGTGGCTTATATGCATAGACTTCTCAATGAAAAAAAGAAATGCTTTACTATTTTAATCAGAAAATTCTTCATTTTCGTAGATTTACTCAATTGTTTAATTAAAAATCTATGCATAGGCCACAAAAACATGAGTTGAAAATTTTGAATCATCAGGTACAATTTCTAGGCAACAGAGATTTTAATTGGATTTTGGTAGGGCCCTCGCTGTTTTGCCCTGTCAGTAATCAGGTGCTGATAGGAAAAGCTAGTGAGAGCCTTAATCAATATGAATTTCTATTAAACTCCTTTCCATACCACCCAGGGGATGTTGCAGGCACGTTTTTTTAAAGTGGTTTCCCCTGTAAGCCTAATCCACTATTTCAAAAATTTGCAATAAGACGAAAGCGAAAAAATCGAACAAATATATTCAGGGTGCTTAATTAATCTGAGTCCCCTTGTCTCTCACATAAATCAAGTCACAAAAAAAGAAATACATCTCTGGTCACTTGTAAATGGATGCTAATAGATATGATTTACCAAGATATTACGCCAATTACCTTGAACATTCTAATACGATCGTTGTTTAATACTATTAATTTACGGACATTATACAATTAGGACGATATATTTTCCCAAATTCCTGAAAAATGGTTATTTATACTTTGCATTCAGAGGAATATTTTTCAGAATCGGCTACAATCTTGCATACAATGTTATATACTGTATAATTATAATTAACGTTTCGTATTTTTGGTTTTTTGAATACTGAAACCTTTTATTTACAGTTTTATAATGAAATATATATGTGAATTACTATATATTACGTATTTCAAAAAGTTTTCAAAGTATTTTATTTGAATAAAATTTTTTTCAATGTTGTCTTATACCAGAGAAGAAACTCTACCGTATAATTTCGAGTGTATAATTAGATATAATTTATGTATTGCTCAAGTATTTTAATATTTTATTTTTGAAACTCCAATATCATATTTTATCATTGCTTAATATATAATATTTTCTACATAATTTTCTATTTGAATTATTTGATTTCATAGCTAAAAAATATTGGAATTGATATTTTGTTTTGAAACTTTGAAAATTTATTGACTTTAAATTTCGATAGAAAATTATTTTTTAAGTGTTTAAATCATCCAAAAATTTAAAATAAAATGTTTAGATATTCATTTAAGGTGAATGTTTGTTAAAATATCTAAGAAAGAAAGGTAATATCTTAAATGATATATTTGGTGATTTTAAATTTGTCGTGTGCTTCGCGCCACTTTGACACGAAGTCGAAAGAAACATAATTTTCGATCTTGGCTCAACAGACGACAGCGTGAAATCGAAGCGAGGAAGTGGGGATATACCGACACAGCGTGCTTGATTGTGTGTGCTCCCAGATGGGAGCGTGGTGGGCGCTGCCAGCTCCCACGTTCTGGGATCACTCAGTTATACCGCTAGAAGCAGCATCTGTACTAAATTTTTTTCCGTGTAGTATTCGAAAGTCTGCCCGCTTGTCCCAAATAAGTCACTTTACACTTTTTACAAATCAATTTATATACTACACCAGTTTTTTCAAATCTATTCAAGAGGTCTTTACCCAAAGTTATAAGTTTTTCCATCTTAAGGTGGTACTGTCGGTACGTAGCTAATCAAATGAGCACTTTTTCTCACTTGCTTCACGTAGTATCTAAATTTGTCAACGTCGCAGAAGAAAGCTTCTATACATGTGTGTATAGCAGATGACTTCTTACCCCTAGCGGACCTGGTTGAGAGAACGGTCAGAGAATACCCTGACCTCGCACTATTATGGCTGAGAACGATTAAAAAAACATTTAAAACATTGCAATTATGATTCCGTGGCAAAATTTGGAATAGAAGGCGTAGGAATAAATATAATAATTTTATTTTCAGCAGTAATTCACAATTGGCGGAACGTCTCCACCGCGAACCACTACACTGCCTTCAATGACAGGTACATGATGTTTTTCTAGTTTTTATCGCTGAAAAATAAAATTATTGTATTTATTCCTACGCCTTCTATTCCAAATTTTGCCACGGAATCATAATTGCAATGTTTTAAATATTTTTTTAATCGTTCTCAGCCATAATAGTGCGAGGTCACAGAACATTCAGAGAACAGTCAGAGAACGGTCAGAGTATTCTCTTACCGTTCTCTCTACCGGGTCCGCTAGGGACGATACGTGAATGGCGCAAGCTTTCATTTATTTTGCGACGTTGCCACATCTATTTAATCGCCGTCGGTTACTTGAGAAAAATTATATTTTTGCTTACTTAATTGGATTTTGCTACGCTTACACGTATCCAATTGAGATGATTTAACTTGCAAAATGATGCTTATATTATCAATCAATGCACTAGTTATTTTTATTCAAATTTAAACGGTAGTTGTGGCAGGATTTGTAAATGAACTCGCTTTCCCTTACGGTTAGGTATTAATTGTCTCCTTTCCAGTGTGCCCTAGGTCCTCAAAAATTTAACTGAGTCATTTCTGGCTTAATGTTCACCAGTGATTTCAATTTTATCAATATCTGATCGGTATTTCCATTTACGACAGTACTACCTTAAACGGTATTCTAAAAATTGTATATATTTAAAATGTTTTTATCATAAACTGAATTGTTCTTGAAGATTGACCAAAATATGGAAGAAAGGGATGACTTGATATACCACTGAAACATTTCGACTCTTTCTCGTTTAATTTTATTAATAATTAAATGTTTTTAGACCGAATTTTGGCCGAATATGGCTCAGAATTGTCTTTTTAAGATTTACGCGTGGGTCACACGAAGGGTGAAAATTTCGCGACATGGAATTCTCAATTTAAAGAGCTAGAAAGCCGAATAAAACTCACGATATTCAAGTTTTTTGAAAGAGCTAAGCAAAACGGGCGCGTCCTCGTGACTGTTGTCCGTGATTGCAAATTTTGGAGATTTCGAATCTACAAAGCGTAGGAAAATTTTGATTAATTTATATGTTTGACAATTTCGCGCAACCGCGCCATCAAACGAAAACACGTTCTAATTTTGGGGTGCTGTCCCTACTCCTGAAAATAAAAGATTTCGACCAATGGTTTTTCTTTATTCGTAGCATACGTAATTTTTTTCCGTTTCCCTTCTCAGTCAAACCACTTCCTCCCTTCTATTTGAAATTAATTTTAATAAAAATAGGCATCAGGCGTGAACAGGGCACTGTAAAATTTGTGACACAGGCCTGACACTTATCATCATTTGCCACCTCCCTGAGCGTGTTCAACATTTACATTCAACGCGCGCAACTCGGCAGGGTTTACTCATTGGAAAATAAAATAATAAAATAAAAAAAAGGAGTTACCAAACAAGCGAAGCTCATCGTGGGGATTCGACACTTGCGTGGCGTGGATATGGAAATGGTTTTTCAGGTGAAGCTCCTCGTGGGGATTCGACACCCAAATTTTTCCTGGAATTTTATTCATTTAATAAGGAATGCCACTTTCGAAGTGTCCCTCGATATGAGAGTTCACACTGCTTGTGGCACGAGTCGAGCTAACCGAGTTTCACGATAAGGTTTTAAAAGAGCGTATTTTAAAAAGAAATTCCCAAAATAAAAAACATCCAAAACCATTGATCCCTAACTATAAGGGGGACAGGAATCATAAGCGATCAGTTCTCAAAAGATTAGGTGCGGTGATGCTATAATGCACCACACCTAATCTCGAGCCTCGATCTATGTTTGGCGTGTGTATTGCGCAAAGCGGTAAGTCCTCACCTTAATTAGGCACGCAACCGGACTGATTTTCGAGGATCTGCAATCAAGCACATCGCCTAAGATTTCCACCTCTCAATTAATTCTCCCCTTAATCAATATGCGCGTGCCTCAATTAGCCACCGCGATCAAGACCAACGCGATCAATAAATTAAGAATTTTATACAAGGAGTTTTAACCCTTTTTTTGACCGTTTTAGGGCTGGAAATCGGTATCAGAGGAGAGGTAACGTTTTCGCGATTCTGATGATGTCTTTCTAATTTCAAATGGTCGCATATTATGTCCTGTGGAAGCGTTCAAAGATTGGCACACGCTTAAAAAAGAAAGCACACCGCGCGATGATGACGAGAAAGCCTTTCCCCCATTTCACTTACCGCTGGCGCGTGCTATCTGCGTAGGCGCGGTCTCCCATTGGACATCAGCGTAGGACGATCTGAACTTTGCGTAGAGATTTTTAAAGAAAAATTCTAAAGAATATTGGATATATTTCAATGTATGATAATAAATTCCAGAATAAAACATCAAAACAAAATACAATAACAATGATCTACAGTCGCATATTGTTAATTTACTTATGAAATTGGAATTTTGCTCGTTATTTGAATAGAGCATTTACATTTTCAACAAAAAAATATTATTTCATTATTATTTGCAATTTGCATTCATAATAATAATTACTTATGCTATTTAATATTTATAGTATTTACAATGTAGTGATAATTATATTCATTTATTTAGGACGTAATAATAATTATGTTTGTTTATTTAAATATTCCATTTTCACGATAAGATTATTTTTGATGACATCCATTTGTTCACATATCTATTTATTTATTTATTGGTTCATTTAATTATCAATTCTAAACCCTTTCCATGTACATAAATAAATAATCCTGCTATAAATATTGTGAAAAAAAGTAAAAGAAATAGCAGCGTGGGACGCCCATCCAGCGATCCTGAATAAAGCTGCTTCACCTGAGTAAACTGTCGAGTGGAAGCAAACACCGATTAGTGTGTCGCTCGCTGAGAATACGAACGAAAATTTCCATGAAAAGCTGACTGTCTCGTTCTCGCCACATTCACTTCCGGTTTGGAAGTAAATCGTTAATTACTGGGCGAATACTTGACCAAACCTCGCAAATCTTTTGTACGAATCTCGTGGGAACCTACTTGTTCTAAAAGTAAGCTTAATTTCGCGGATTTTTCCCCCTTTTCGTCGCAAGAGGCGGATACTTGAGGCTGGGCCGTCTCAACACCTTGATCAAGAAGTTTTAGGACTTTCTTTTTAAAATTAAAAATACAAGTTTATTCATCATAATCGATATTATCCCCTTCAAAGTACTCCCCATCGACTGCAACGCACTTATGCCAGCGCTTGATCCAATCCTCGAAACATTATTTATAACCGGTTTGCGGTATAGCCATCAGAGCCATCTTCGATTTTTACATGACCTCATCTCAGGTGCTGTAACGCGTTTCGCGGAGCGGTTTTTTGAGTCGACCGAATAAGAAAAAGTCGCAGGGAGCCAAATCAGGTGAATTCTGTAGTTTTTGAATGGTATTCGTTTCGTTTTTAGCTAAATGCTCACGGATAACGATGGCATTGTGCGACGGTGCGTTATCGTGGTGCGAAATCCACAAATCCGGTCTTTTTTGGCAAATTGCTTCACGCAAACGTCTCATAACGCCCAAATAATACTCCTTGTTGACGGTCTGGCCTTCTGGAAGGAATTCATGATGCACAACACCCCTGTAATCCATGAAAACCGTAAGCATCACCTTCTTTTTCGACTGAAAACGACGTGGTCTTTTCGGTCGTGGCTCATTGGGTGAACGGCGTTCACTCGCTTGATGTCTGGAGTGCGTGTCATACTCATAATTCAACGTCTCGTCACCCGTAATTATCCGTTTGATGACTGATGGGTCGGAGTCGACCTTGGAAAGCATGTCTTTTGCGACATCAACGCGATCCCTTTTTTGCATGGAATTCAGGTTTTTCGGCACCAGCTTTGCAGCGACACGTCTGAAGCCCAAATCATTAACCAAAATGTCTTGAGCGGATCCGTAAGCAATGTTCAACTCCTCTGCAATCTCTCTAATGGTCAATTTGCGGCTTACGGTCATCCACCCTTTGAATTTGTTGATGTTTTCATCATTTTTTGCCGTCGACGGCCTGCCACTGCGTTCGTCATCCTCGACCGACTCACGACCACTTCTGAAGCGTTCGTGCTAGCGGAAAACGTTCGATCTCGTTAGAGTATCGTTGCCGAAACACTTCTCCAACATTTTCAAAGTCTGCGCACCATTAAATCAATTTTTAAAACAAAATTCAATGCAAACTCGCTGCTGCAAAGTCGATGACATTTTTTTTGTTGTGAAAAATCGAAACCACACACATAGATCGATGTACACAATACAGCATCATTTTAACAAATGTCAAGCTATCAAGCTGAAAATCTGACAGAACGTCAATGACACTTCTACCAACACAACAAAAAAAGAAGAATTGAAATCGGCCGAACGAGAGCGCCACACGGCGACGAGTCCTGAAACTTTTTGAACAAGTTGGTAAAATTTAACAATCTACCAGAATATGTGCTCTTTCTATACCAATTGAATACTATTTTATCATTATCAAGTTCAATTATTTACAAGTCCAAAAAATTAATTCTATTGTTTCTTTTCATTTCATGGGTAAATTGAATTTTTGAGTGATAATCGTTGAAAGTATCTATAAATGTTTGCAGTTGTGCAGTTTTGCACAAACAATTCAGTCTATGTAATGACCACTTGAATAGATTTGAAAAAAGTGGTGTAGTATACAAATTGATTTGTAAAAAGTGTAAAATCACTTATATCCTGTGACATACGGTCTCAGGTAGTGCATGAAAAGGGTCTGGCAAAATATGTTTTGGAAGGTTGCCTTCTTTTCTTTTTCCTCCTTTTTTGTTAATTTCTCATATTCGTCGATCCTAAGAAATTTTTTTGGTCATTTGATCGTTTCTTTTGTGTATTTTGAGAGTTCGAATGGTTTTGAATTCTTGAAATTTTAAATGATCTATTATTAAGCATTACTTATGTATCATAAGCAGATAGCCAGATGCATGATGAAGTGAAGTGAAGCTATTTGCAATAGCACTAGGGTAAGTGTGCCAATTACTGCGGATCGAAAATCAAGACGGCTTTTAAAATTAAAAAAAAAGATTTTGAGATAAAAAAGTCGTCACGAATTAATTTTTAAAGCAGTATTTGGTATTAAGTAAGTAGCATGCAGTCCTTAAACCCTGAAAAGAAACCAGATTTACTTAGAAAATGCGAATCTAAAAAAAATGTTCTATGTAGGTATTACTGCGGGTTTGCATGAATTACTGCGCACCAATTACTGCGGAAACCCCAATTTCTGCGCGCGTAATACTGCGATATTATTTTGAGTGAACTTACAATTAATTTAGGAGTGTTGAAAATTTTATTTAATCTCAATTATAAAAAGTAAACACGACCAAGCATTCGTAACAAATTAAGATTAATAATTTTATTAATTTTATTTAATTTAACTTAAAATTATATCACTTGAGTTCCTCTTGCATCTTTAGCAACGATTAAGGAGTGTTGAACATTTTATTTAAACTAAATTATAAAAAGTGAACATGAAGCATTTTTAAAAACTTAAGATTAAATAATATTATAACTCTTATTTAATTTACCTTAAAATTATATTACTTGACTTCCTCTTCTCTCATTAGCAACGATTTTGGAGTTTTCAACATTTTGTTTAATCTCAATTATAAAAAGTAAGCATAACGAAGCATTTGTAATAAATTGAAAGGTTATGCAGTGCCGCCTGACAGATCGCAGTAATTCATACACCTATGAAAATCATGTACCAAATACTGTTTTGGTAAAAAAATGATTAAAAAACGTATTTTTTGTTATTTTGCATAAATATTTAGAAAAATAAGATATTTACTTTGCAAAAAATAATATCACAATGAATATTTTATTTTCAGAAACGGAATTATAACAAGTTTTTCAGAACGTGTTCATGGCCTGTCAACAAATCTAAGCATTAAAACTATGGGAATCGGGAACATGAGAGTTTCAAATTGCAATCAATTAGCTACAAATATCGTAACTATTGATAATTCGTTGATACTTATTATGCTTGGATTAGAAATTAATTGTTTTTAATTGTTCTGTAGCGTTATATATCTTTAAAACATTGTATATCATTAGTTTTATTTGAAACCGCAGTAACTGGGGCATCCACAGTAATACCCACACTTACCCTATCTCATTCTGAAACGCTTTTCGTGATTACTTTTATTATTTAAAATAGAACTTTTTTATTCTGAAATGTATTTTTCAAAGAAATAGTAAACTGGCATATATATATATGTATAATTCGTATAAAATATGATAAAAGACAAGACCTAATGAAATTATAATGTTTTGTATTACTTTTAGCAAGAAACATTTTTTATTTATAAAATTATCTCTAATTTTTAGTTTTCAGTACTGTATATAGTAGAAGTAAGAGTCGTCACAAGCTTTGTCAGTTTTATACATATCTACATAGCAAAGAATGAATAATAAAAATGTAGAACACTTTAATATAACTTTCATGCAGCAATATCTTTATCTTAGGAAATGGTTTTTATGGAATAATATTATAATGTGTAACAAGTGAGGGAAGCATGCAATTCCAGACGAGTGTGAAGTTTGCTGCACAAGCTAGAGGCGAGTAATGTTTTGATCGAAGTGCGCGTGTGCACAGTAGGAAATATTATTGCCCGCTGTTATTTTTGTTATAGTCAGCAGTCCTGAAATTGGTTGGATATAGCTCTCCATACATTCCTATCCTGTACGGAGAAAAAAATCTAACTATTATAGTAGGCTGAGCTCTTCCTATTAGAGCACCGAACTTAATGTGCGAAATTTGTATTAGTTTCTACCAGTATTTGCATCAACTCGTGCATTTTTAGCATGAAATGTCTTATACTATAAATGAAACAAGCGCATGCCGTTATTGCTAGTGTCATATGCTGTCAGAGCAAGGTTCTCACTTGAGCACTCGGCGGATATGTTCATCATCGCTGAACAGCATCGAAACATGGATGGTCCAGGATGGTATTGGGACAACCTGAACTCTGCAGCCATCTGGGTCATTGACCGGACTAAGCTGCACATCATCACAGCAGGTAAAGGCGATGGTTTCGTTTGGGTCAAGTGTGCTGATGCTACCTTTGTTAGCGTGTATCTCTCTCCTAATCAGGGAATCGCCGCTTATCGCGAGAAACTAGAGGACATCGAGGACTTCATACGCGGGGTCGATGGCGAGGTCGTTTTAGCTGGTGACTTCAATGCAAAGGCCCTGGACTGGGGGATGGCCTACAACTGTAACAGAGGTACGGCCGTTGTGGAGATGTCTTCAAGACTAGACCTGACAATCATTAACACAGGAAGTGTAGCTACGTTTAGAAGAGCCGGCAATCAGGGAACGATAATTGACATCACACTTGCCACATCTGGAATCGCTTCAAGAATCCAAAAGTGGAGGGTCTTGGAGGATTTTAATGGCAGTGACCACATGTATATAACGTTCAAGATTGGTCTGGCGTCCAATAGAATCGAAGCCCTCAACAGGCGTGTCGGGGTTAGCCCTTGGAACTCTTCGAAACTTAACCGAGCGGCTCTGATTAGTTCCCTGCCCTTGGTGGAAGACCTGGCCCATGAAATGGCCTTGCAAGATTTAAGCCGGGCAGATGCTGAAGCACGCATAGACGTAACAATGCATACTGTCTCCATGGCCTGCAACGCTTCAATGCCTAGAAAAGCAAAAAAATGCCGGAGGCAACCTGCATATTGGTGGAATGAGGAGATCGCCGAACTACGTAGGAAAGCTCTCGCCTCCCGGCGTAAGGCACAGAGAAAAAAAAAGCGTGGCCTCCTAGGTCCTGAAGCTAGGATTTACAAGGACGCTAAAAAGGCACTGAAAAAGGCTATACTTGCTAGTCAACACAGATGCTGGAATGAGGTCAGGAAGGAGGTTGATCATGATACTTGGGGCCTTGGCTACCGAATCGTTATGAAGCGACTCGGTAGGCAGTCGCCTGAGCCCCCACGTGACCCGAGTACGATGGAGAACATCGTGTCGTCACTCTTTCCGGATCATCCTGAGAGAGAAGTTGAGTTAATTCTAGTGGAAGAAGAGAACATCACCTTCAGTGTGGACGAGCTAAGCGAGGCTGTTGACTCAATGGGTACCCGCAAGGCACCAGGTCCTGACGGAATCCCTGCTGAGGTCATCTTAACCATTGCGAAGGAGCGCCCATATCTTCTGCTAAACATGTTCAATGCCTGCCTCCTCGCAGGAGTCTTTGGGCAGAGGTGGAAGAGGCAGAAACTAGTTTTACTGGACAAAGGTAAGGGGCTGCCCATTACCCCTTCATCATTTAGGCCACTTTGCATGCTTGATAACGTTGGGAAAGTGTTTGAGAAGCTTCTCAGGGCAAGGCTGCGCTCTGCAGTTACACTTGCCGGTGATCTGTCACAGAGCCAACACGGTTTCAGGAAGGGCTGCTCAACGATTGGTGCTATTAAGGAAGTCTCGGAATTTGTAACTGGGGCATGGCAGGCCGACCACAGGTCTAGGGATACCTGTGTCTTGGTTGCCCTTGACGTAAAGAATGCCTTTAACTCCGTTAGTTGGGTGGATATTCTCGACGCTCTTGGCAGATTTGGTGTGCCGGCATACCTTAGGAGGGTCCTTGGTGACTACCTTCGACACCGGGAGCTGTTCTACGATACAACAGATGGCCCCCGTCGGAAAAAGATAACTGCAGGGGTGGCACAAGGTTCGGCTTTGGGCCCAGACCTTTGGAACATCATGTATGATGGCATCTTGCGAATGGATCTCCCAGGTTGGGCAAAACTGGTGGGTTATGCAGACGATGTCGCCGCGGTAGTCAGGGCTAGGACACCGGAGTTGGCGCAGTACAGGGTGGCGTTCATAGTCGGGCTGGCTCAAGTCTGGCTTAAGGATCATGGCTTGGAACTGGCCACTAGTAAAACGGAGATTGTGGTGCTCACCAGACAAAGGAGTTTCCCCAGACCCATGAGATTCGACGTGAATGGGTGCTCTCTTGAGGCCACGAATTCGGTGAAATATCTCGGTGTAACCATAGACGCCAAACTCACATACTGGAATCATATCAGTCAGGCCGCGGATAAAGCTGCGAAGTCTGTAGCGGCGCTTTCGAGACTCATGCCCAATGTGGCAGGACCTAGAGCAAGCAAGAGGAGACTGCTTATGGAAGTTGCACATTCTATCATGCTATACGGTGCCGAAGTCTGGGCAAAATCCCTGGTGTTTAATAAGTATCGTAGGCGCTTGGGCTCGGTGCAGAGAAGGGCTGCGTTAAGAGTTGCCTGCGCTTACCGCTCGGTATCCGAGAAGGCAGTGCTAGTGGTTGCGGGCATTGTACCCATAGATTTACTCGCAAAAGAACGTGCAGTAGTCTATGAGGAACAGTTGGTGGAATCGAAAGAGACCGCCAGAGCGCGCGCTAGAGAATGCACACTTATGGCGTGGCAGGAACGGTGGGAAAGGGACTCTATGGTTGCCATGTGGACGCACACGCTAATCCCAGAAGTGAGACCCTGGTACAGCAGAAAACATGGTGAGGTAAATTTTTATCTCTGCCAATTCCTCACTGGGCATGGCCACTTTAACCGGTACCTGTTCAGGAGAGGCATTAAGGTGAACCCCTTCTGTGACTACTGCTCAGAAGCGGTTGACGATGCACACCACACTTTCTTCGAATGTGAGCGATGGGTGGAAGATAGGCGGGCCCTTGAAGCAGTTATAGGAAAGGGAATGTCCCCGACGACTGTGGTACAGACCATGCTGGAAACTAAAAATAGCTGGGACGCAATCGCGATCTACATAGGCAAAGTTCTTAGATCTAAAAAGCTGGAAGAAACGGAAAGGGAGCGGGTCATGGGGGGCTCAGATCCCTTGTTTTAGAAGACAATGTATCATGTAGCAGGGGAAAACTAAGTAGTTAAGGAAGGATACTTGTTGACGCGCGCCGAGGTTCGGTGAACTGAGCCTGAAGGCAGTGACCCTGAAGTAATGCTAATCGCGGTTCCGGGGTCATTGTTCTGGCTAGGTAATAGGGGAGTTTTGAGTTTAGTGGGTATTGCTCCGGCCGAGTCCCACACTGCGTGCGTAAATGCATTCTCTTTCTCCTCTGGAGAAAAAAAAAAAGGTTCTCACTTGACTACGGTTGTAAGAATCGCATCCTATTTCAATATGAGTTCTCTTACAATCGAGAGAACACGTGAGGTGCTACGTTCGAAAGTAGGCGTGGCCTAAAATCTCGGTTGTACGAGAACTTATACTGAAATAGGATGGGTTTCTTGCAATCATAGTAAGGCGAAGTTCGAACTATTTCCGCAAGGCACAACTGCTCTGAAAGTATGAAATTTGGTACTTTTTTAGCATGAAGGGATCCTTGCTCAAGATGCATGATTTTTTGACCAGGATAGCAAGAACGAAACCTACTACAAAAGCATGAATATTTTTCTTACTATTATAGTCAGATTTTTTTCTTCGTGTGAGCGAGTCTTTTCATTTCGCAGTATCCGCTACAACCTACGTCATACTCATATCTTATATCACATACTCTAATCTTTGTCTCTCCTTTTGCGTCCCTCTATACTGTACATTCTAGAATTGTTCCTGCCAGTTCCTCATGTCTAAGTGTGTGTCTATCAATCTGTCGCGGCGACTCTTTATACTGGCGTATAAGCTTCTCTTTTCTTTCCCCAAGTTTAAATCTTCCTCATTTGTTACCTTATCTACCCAACTTATTTTTAATAGTTTCCTATAGCATCACATTTTAAAAGCCTCTAATCTTCTGCTTACTCCTTTACCTATAGTCTATTGACTATACGCTCCATACGTATGTTTAGAGCAGTTTCTTTCTGATTTCTAGATCTGTATTCGAAACCAGTAATTGTGGTATTTTGGCAAAGGCTTTCTTAGCTTAACCTATTCTAGAACGAATATTTGCATTACAACGGTCATCTCTTGTTATTTTACCCCCTAAGTAACAACCTAAAATGGGTCATGTTTGGAACGCTCTACACTGAGAGAAATCGGCTTTGGTTCCTGTGCACATAGCACATACATTTTTTGTACAGTAGTTGCCTTGACCAAAAAAGTTGAGAGAAGCTACTACTTTTATAGTTATCATGACAGTAATTTGGACTTTTTTGTGTATTCGGTTGTTGTGACCAAAGTTGATGATTAGAATGAGCTTTATACGTACCCCAACGGTTAGTACACGTACATTTTCTTTATGTGTACTGCCAAGCTCCTTTGGTTACTACAACCGCAGCGTTCGCTGTTGCGCTAGACTAATCAAGTATAACTTTCATTTTTTACAACGAGGTAAGCCTGTCGTGACAACTATTAAATCTTGTAATAGTCACACAATTCAACTTGCACTGCACTGGAGATGAGTAGTTACTTCCAAAAAGATATGCAGCCTAAGTTGAATCCTGCCAATTCTCGTTCTCGATTCCTGGACTATATTTCACCGTGCCAAGCATTATCAGGTAAATAATTCTATAATAAATATAGTTTGACAATTCTTTCTAAATGATAAACGATTTTGTTCGGGGACAATGCAATGCGTTCCAATTTTGCTGTCTCGTCGTATTTTTTCAAAACTATAGTCAGTCAAAAAAAGTTTATGGTGATGAAAAAAGTGACAATTTTTTAACTTAATCGACGAAAGTTATCACACGGAGAAAAATAGTTGAAGTAATTTTACTCAACTCTGTCGATTAAACTTGGGACATAAGGACATTTGAACATCTATTAAATCCTAGTCGGGTAAAATCAATTTGATATATACCTAATTCACCCAAATTGAATAACAATAAGCGTTACATACGGAATAGTAAGGAGTTGAGTAAAACGTTATCGACGACAGGGCACCAACATGCGTCAGTGGGTTAACATGAAATGTATAAGTATATCACCGACGCTTGAGGTGCTTCAAACCGTAGTTGGGTAAAATGAGCATCGGGCGAATTATTTAAACTGGCAATGGTATGCTAATCTCAAATAAAAAAAAAATTCTTACCTCGAGCCTGCCAATAGTCATCCGGTACATACATAAACAACATACAAATTCATTCACACCATCCAGACGTAGCCAATCACATTTCAAATCACAAATACACTTAAACATATAACCTTACATATATAAACCTAATAACTACACACTTATGTATAGTACGATACGCTTTCGTCGAATCACGCACTCACTTGCTTACAATGCTGAGATATAAAACTTGGAACTTTCTTATATAGTGACTGCCTGAGTTATTCAGAGCTTGTGAGAGTAAGTGCCGTCAATAAAATTTTTTAGCCTTACTCAAGTAAAAATAAATCAACTTTTTTCATAAATTATTGATAAAATAATATAATAATTCCTGTCCTGTCTGTTCCATGAGCGACACGAGGACAACAGCACCGGAGGACAGCAGCGTCGAACCCGAGGCACAGCCGGCTACCGAATCCATGTCAACACTGGCCGCCATGTCGAGTTTCGAGCCACGATGGGTCGACGTTTCGATTATTGCCACCATCGATCGTTGGAGAGCGACGCACCAGACGACCAGATGCCACCACGTGACCCGGAAAATGTACCCTAGGGCGCATAGACCCTGGGACTTGACATTAAACATAATTGATATTTAGTATCTTAGACATTTGGTGATATTAAACTCGTACAGTTTGACGGAGATGAACATTGGTTATAATGGTGTCATCGTGTTAAACGCGCCGTTCATTGTAAATAATAGAACCGCGTGCTGAGGAAAATTATTTGCCGTGGGCAATTTTTATACTAGGCACGAGTTGCTTCTTCGTCTATTGGATGTTGGACATGTGACCTGTTTCCGGGTCCGCGATAGGGTCACGCGTGTAATTCGTGGGGCAGGTCGGGAATTCTGTCAGCGTCGCGTCGGCCATCGTCACTCTCGTCCTGCGACTACGACTGACAGGTCCTTTTGTTACGTGCGACTGATATTTGAAGAGGACTGTAGTTTTGATCCGTTTGGAAAATGGAAGGAGAATTTATTTTAAGATTCGTTCCGGAACTTCAGGATGTAATTCAGGTAGCGTGAGTTACTTTTTTTTATTGATTTCTTTGGCAAGTGGTCCGGAAATAACGGACATTACTGAACTGATACGGACGCTTTATGGCGTGCACCTCACATACCGGCCACTTTGCCTCTCTTTTCTCTCTCCTACGCGAGTGTTCTGCCGTTTATTTATATTATTGATCTCTTTTTCGCGCAAGCTGAAATATAATAAGGAAATTAATTAATTAAAGATATAATTGTTAATAAATTCTAGAGTTCTCGGGTGGTGACGCGCGTCAGCAGATTTAACCCGCCATATTGTCGCGTGACTCGGTGAAATTCCGAGATTATGTCATTTTCTTTTCTTGTTACTTATCATTATTAATATAAATGTTTTGGCTTCTTTTGATCATCAAGTTTTATATTGTATCGAGCCCCTAGCCACTTAAATAAATCTTGTTAAGCCTTCTATTTTATTATTTAAATTCTGGTTTTTATTTCTTTACCCGGTAACCTGTTGTGACCTTGTTTCACCCCGCCTTGTGTTGATCTTTTGTTTTCGAGTCTCATCCGGGTTTTTATATTTTCAAAATATGGGTTTTGCATTTGCGAATTCCAAATTATTATTCTGCCTGAGTAATTTATGTGATATTTTATATTTTATGTAATACACTTATCGACTTTTTTTTGTTTAAATTTTCATAATGTCAATTTAATTTTAAGAATTTAAGTTTTTGAAATTAAAATTTTTTTAGGTGTGCCCAAGGCGCAGATTACTTTCATTCGTTCCTGCGTAAATAGATGTAGCTGTTGGAATAAATCTTGCGATTCACGGTTTACTCAACTCTCGATTAAAGCGTAGAGTAGAATGAACGGAAAGCTTTACTATTTTTGTGATTTAATAAAAGATTGGCTTTTTATAGTTATACTACGAGTCATAACATATATATTTAAAAAATTTTAATGCACCCTTTCATACTTCACCCTACACTTCTGAAGTTTACTCAACTTTTATTCATTTTCGAACATTTAATATATCACAAATAAATACAGCGATACTAAATAACTTCTAACTTGTCCTTATGTCCCAAATTTGATCGGAAGTTGAGTAAAATTACTACAACTATTTTTCTCCGTGCATAAATATCATTATACCGGATTATTTTTCTTAGATCTTTTCAGTGAAACTTTATTTTTTCGAATCAAATTGAATTTGTATTTTGATAACTAAGAGAACCATACCTATAACCTCAAAAAGAATTTTGGCTGGATATTTACTGTCCGTAGACAGTCATTTTAGGATTTTCGCTGAACTACGTTATAAATTCGGGAAAGACGTAACACAGTAAGAATTTTTCGCCCTGAATTACTGAACGTTAAAAAAACTGTATGATAATTTACTATAGGCTTTACCATAATTTATACTAAAGTTTTGTATAATTTTCCGAACTTTTAATATTTATAAAACATATTTATATATAATATATCATATATTATAAAACATATTTCACGCATGATGCGTTTTCATTTAATTTTATCATTTTTATTTAGATGCATAAATATATATTATATAATATTGATGTAGATATGTGACTATTGTTTATTAAGTGATTATTGTCACTTATTTAGAAGCACGTATACTATCAATTTATTAAAATATGCTACAAGAACCAATAAATATTTTACTAATTTTATAGCATATTGATTTGTATCCATGATATACATACTTTTGGAAGAAATGCTGTTTATCAAATAGCACTTTTTTCTCAGTGTATATTTTTATTTCTTTTCAGATATTTACATGTATTCTCTGGATCTTAATTCGTTAATATTAAATGATTCAGAGTAAAATCCACTAACTAATCAGTATGATTGTATTGTATTGCGCTACAGAGGAATGAAATTTAAAAATTGAACCTACGCCTTGGCTTCGATCTCCTGCGAGCATTCTCACTCGTCGCGCAATAACCTTCATTGTGTGCCTACGCACTTAATATACTACAGTCAACATTTTATTCTGAGTCAGTAATATTTTACTATGAATTAGTAACATTTAACTAATTAAAAAGTAAATGTAACTAATTCATAGTGAAATTTTACTGATATTGAATAAAATTTAGAATAATTTTAAGGGTAAATTTCTTACCAATTGAAAGTGAATGAATTCGCTCTAATTCATGAGTAAATTTCATTATGAATCAGTTGTTACTGAATAATCCAGATTTAGAGAGTAGAAGTGTTCGCCGAATCGTATGAATCTTCACGCAAAAAAGGACTTACTCAGTATTAGTAATACATTCTTAAATATCAGAAAGTACTTTCTCCTTTTTAGTAAGTCAGCTGAACATTACATCAAATTACAGTAAATCAGAAAGTAAATTCTAAATAATAGTAAGTCCTATGCTAAAATAAAGCATATTTTGCTAAAAATAAGTAAAGGATATTCTGAAAAATAGTAAGTGATTGCTACTAAATAGCAAATTATGTACGTTTTTCGTGCGTTTTACGTACGTTATACGTACATTATTATATTTGATGATCGAAACGAATTATAAACATGAAAATACAATTACAGTTAATTTTAGTAGGAAGTTATTAATTTGATCCTAATAGATTGAAGTTAACGCTCCTGCACGGAAAATTTTAGTTTCCAAAACTTTCTTTAATTGTCATCGACTTTTGAATATGACTAGTCAATGAGGATTTCGAAAAATTTTTAGAAGCTTTCATTGAAAGGTGTACGGAATTATTGAAACCGTCAATTAATTTTTTTACAATTTCAGTCCAATCCAAATATCGATGATAAGTAACTACAATAAGAATTTTCATTCCCATTCCATCTGAATCTTTTATTACATTTCAAGTATAAAAACTATAGTCAGTTTAGTGAAAAAAAGTAACTTTTCTCATCTAACACTTTTATGACAAATCCTGTTTTAGTCCAACAGTTTATATAATTTATTTTTAACATTCACGTAATCTTGTTATATAGATTCTTTAAGTTCAATAAATTTTTGATTCAAAATTTTTTCTCAATTTATTTATAATTACTTCTTGTATTTTTCACTTAAGTATTTTAAATTAAATTGATTTTATACAAATTTAAACAGCAAAAGTCTTGATAAGTGCATTACATAAAATATAAAAAATCTACACAGGATTCAGATTTCACATCAATTTCTGAGGCACAATAATAATTTGGAATTCACAATTGTGAAATCCATATTTTGAAATTATACAACACAGAAAATTAAAGAACCTTTTTTTAAATGTTGTTACGAAAGATACTTTTTGATAATAATACAATTTTTTAATAATACTATCACGTCCCGCGACTCCACCACCTAGAGAAATAAACAAATTAAGGAACCAATGAAGAGATCAAGGCAACATTACCACATCCTTGATTATATTGACTCAACAGCAAGATCTAACAAGAAATAGGAAGATCGTTAAAATCGAAAGGCAAATCTAAATAGATATATTTGGCTGTGACATTAACGCCAAGTAATAAACTTCATCGGAACGTGACTCATCGGTAAAGGCCCAAATATGAAAAAGACCAAAATATGGAAAAGATCGTACACCTTATTTTTACTTCCACAGTAGTTGACCTTTTCGTTAGAATCGAATAACAGATAAAATAGACTTGATATATTTGACTATGACACTAATGCCAGGTAATAAATTTCATCGAAGCATAAGTGATCAGAGAAGGCAACTCATCCGATCTTAAAACACCAAATATGGAAAAGATGATACACCTTGTTTTTACTTCCACAGTAGTTGACCTTTTCGTTAGAATTGAATAACAGATAAAATAGATTGCGACATTAGTGCCAGGTAATGAATTTCATTGGAGCACGAGTCATCAGAGAGGGCAACTCATCCGATCTTAATACCAAAGGTGGTACACCTTGTTTTGCTCCCATCATGGGCAACTTTGCAAAAGTTCTATAAAAAGCGAAAGTTCTAATAGAGATCAGTTCAGTCAACATCAGATTTCTACAATTTAACCAACGCGAGTTCAGTCAGTTCAGTCACTTAGTCGACATCCAATTTCTGCAATGTAACCAACGTGAGTTCAGTCAGTTCAGTCAACATCACATTTTCACAATGTAACCAACGCGAGTCTAGTCCAGTACCATCATCTCTACACGGCGAGTTCAGTTCAGTCTAGTCCAGTATCATCATCTTTACACCGCGAGTTCAGTTAGTTAGTCAACGTCCGATTTCTACAATGTGACCAACGCGAGTCCAGTCCAGTGCCATCGAATCTATACCGCGAGTGCAACCCAGTCAGTCCAGCTTCACCAGATTTCTACCGCTACTCAACCCAAATTCTAACTCGGCGCTGAGTTCAACGACATTAGAAAGTGAAGGGGAATCGCCTTCCAAATTCTCTCGAAACTGGGATCGAAGAATCAACGAGATCAACCGTCTAGATTACGAATTTACTATACAACAGCAACTATCTCAAGATTACAAGTTACACTCAACTGACCACATTCGCTTACTGGACTCAATTGATCATCAACCAATTTAAACTCAGGGTAACTAAAAGGGTATTTTTAATTTCGATTCTATTTTACACTTCCATGGTGTTTACCCGATATAATTTTAATTGTCAATAAATATATTTTATATACCTAACCCTTCTCAATCACTGAATATTCCTCATCCCTTAGAGAGGATCCTTCTGATCCTGACATAAAACGAGGAGATCTTTTAAGAAGAGAAATGTTACGTTTCTGACGTAACAATACATTTCAAAATTTAGATTCATTAAATTCCATACGTAGTTATGATATAATAAAAATGTATACTCAATATTAATTAATAATTATAATTAAGATATAATAATTAATAAAGTTGATTTATTTTTACTTAAGTGAGGCTCAAATACTCTAGTCACGACACTGGTGCTCTCACAAATTCTTCAAAAAAAATATATATATAATAATTAACGACGGTTTCAGATATATCAAAACAATCGAATTATCCATTGAAAAGTATAGTCAAATCTTAGTTTATATGACTCGACGCTGGATTCCCTCCTGTGGGGCAGCAGCTCTCCCGCAACTGTGGGAGAGCAGTTAGTCCACAAAAAAGTAAACCTGCTAACCTATGAAGAGCGCTACAGTTGCCCTCCAGTGTAATAACGCAGGAGCACCAGAGGTAGTGCAGCATCTCTACCAAATTTTTTTCCGTATATATAAGAAAGTTCCAAATTTTATGTCTCAGCATTGTAAGCGAGCGTGTGCTAAACTGAATGCGTGACACACCGAAATGCGTATTTTGCCATCGACCTTTATACTTTTGTTCGTGCAACAATAGAAGTATAGTTTTTCGACCTATACCGGTATATAGTGTCTCAACTCATGCGGTATAGGTGAGACAACTATACTGGTTTGCCGCGCCACCTATACATTATTTCGCATGCACGCGACTCTAACCTCGAAATGAGAAAAAAGTGTCATTTGTTAGAGGCATTTTTTCGAAGCTTTTGTCGATTTGTTTGGAGCATTTTTTTTTGTTCAAAAGATTATTTTTGCGTATCGCATATTGTTTTATCACACATAAAAATTCACAACAGCGATATATGGACGAGTGGGTGAAGAAAAAATTGACTGATTGGGGATTAAGAAAATATATCGAAGTTTTCGAAGGAAATTACTAACATAGTTACAATAATTTGACCATCAATTTTACATTTTGTATCATTTATAATTGAAGCTCTAGATTGCAGAACATGCGACAACTCTATCGCATGCATTGTTATAACAGACATAATATTTTGGATACGATCGCTATACAGTGTATTGTCATATCAACGAACTTTTATTCTTCGTGGAGCAATATGACGTTTAGGAATACCAGTATAGCTGACTCACCTATACTCGTATACTTCTGAGGACCATACCGTAGCATTGCTCTGATAGCAATATTTTCTGGTTCCGAGGACCAAAATATAGTTCTCTTGGCTATACTGTTTTTTCAGTGTATAAATGTAGTTATGCTAGGTTTATATATGTGAGGTTGTATATTTAAATGTATTTGTGGCGAAAAATATGATTGGCTCCGACTGAATGGTGTGAATGTATTTGTATGATGTTTATGTATGTATCGGATGATTAATGGCAGGCTCGAGATAAGAATTTTTTTTTATTTAAGAGAACCATACTACTGCCGGTTGAAGTAATATGCGCGATTCTCATTCTACTCAACTATCGTTTGAAGCTTCTCGAGCGTCAAGGATATATGGTACATTTCACGGTAACCCACTAACGCATATTGATGCCTTGTCGTCGACCACGTTTTACTCAACTCCTAACTATTCCCTATGTAACACTTATTGTTATTCACGTTGGGTGAATTAGGTATTTATCTCAATTCATTTTACTCGACTAGGATTTAAAAGATGTTGAAATGTAATTTTGACCTAAGATTAACAGACAGAGTCGAGTAAAATTACTCCAACTCTTTTTCTCCGTGTAGACCACTCGTTCAAATTCAGTAAGCCATTTGTTAAAATATAAATTTCTGGGATTGAGCAAGCATGTTACAGTATATTAGAATAAAATTTTCTAGAAATAAGTACGATCGGCCCGAAGCCACAAATCAGCAAGTAACTTGCTAAAATTTAGTATAATATCTGCTAAATTCCAGTAAGTTCTTTTTTAAGTGTTCCTATTTCTGCGATTGGAAAAAGATATTCTAAAAATTGTCATTTCAATCAGAAATAATTGAAGATAATGTTTTAAAAGCACTAAGAAATAATATTTCTAAAATTTTCTGGAACTGGAAAAATATTTATTTGACCTCTTGTAAAAGTAAGTTTGATGAAATTTCTTTCATTGGTTGAACATAAATGTGAAATAAATTGTCCAGAGCAGACAGATATTTACTCCAATAAAGACGTGATGCATGTATATATATGTAAAATAGTTTTACAGTGTTTACGTTTTTTACATAAATAAAAGCATGTATATATTCGGAAAGGCCTGCGGCTAAATTGCCCACCGGTAGTCAATATTCCTTTCAGTAGAAAATTAATGTGCAACTACAATAGATGTTATGAATACCACTAACAATACAAAGTGAAACATTTTGAAAACAGGTTACTTTGATGGGAGTATACCAATTGAAAATCTACATATGTATTTTGATCATTATAAAGTTTTATGACATGTGACAGGACAAAGTTGAAATAAGGTACTTTTTGATAAGACAAATTTAAAATTGACTTTGAATATCTACTTTCATGGATGTAAGTTGTCATGTGAATTAAAATTTATAATATCAGTTGTGCATAAGGAAAAAATAATTTTATTGAAATTAAACATAAAATTGATAGAAATATAATATTCATTAACTTGCTTAAATAGTAATCTACATTTATTTTTTACGCTTAAAGAATTGAAAATAGATGAACACATTGAGAGAAATGAATTGAGAGATTTAATACCCTTTGCTATACATAAATATGAGATAGCCAATATGGATTATACTCAATATGATCTATTAGAAATTTTTGTTGCTTTCCTGGTACTCAAATCAACGCGAGTCCGCTCGAATCTTATGGAGAGTCGACGAGAGTCCCACTCTTTGCATTCCGATCTACTCAAGTATATCAAAGTCGATAGAATTATTTGTCATTTACTTGAATATTTGAGTTACTCAAAATCATCACCAATCTTTACAAATTATTAGAAATTATCCGATATTATCGGATCCATTCGAGAGTGAACAGCTCCTCGATAAAGCCGGCAAATGAGGCTTATATTTTATAGAATCATCTTAGATATCAAATACCACCTCAATTTGAAAGCATAAGGAAAAAATTGAGTGAATACAGTAATTTTTTCATTATTGTAAGGTGTTTAATCATCGGTCTAGGAAATTGACTCTTGGTCAACTATCTCTCTGTATCGAGATTATAAAGCTTGAACCAAGCGGGGATGGATTAAACAAATAATTTGGTTTCTGTTTTAGCATTCCTTTGTTCGGTAATATGGCAAACGAGGTAAATTATTACATTAAGAGTCTACATTTACTGTAAAAGATTATTGGTTACATCTCAACAAGAGAAGCGAGATAACAAGTCGTTTTAAAGAGAATACAAAGAAAGTTTCACACAGATATTTGCAATACAAGAATACGTTTCAAAAAAAAATGTACATAAAATAAAAATAATCTTACATATGTCATACATTGATTGTTGACAATGTAGTATATCTAAATCATAGATTATATGTTATATATTTTACCGCTTATTGTCTAGATTATGTTCGTTTTTGTATATTTATAGTTGTCTCACAATTACGGTGTCAAGATATCAAACCCATAATCCATTTTTCCGCAGTGAGAATATACAAGTACATTTTCAAGTATCTTTTGTCTGCATTAGTACTCTTGAACAAGAGTAATGTTATGCTCGTAAAAAGTTATTGTAACCTGTTCTCGCGATGTTTAAGGTTCAGTATAAGGTGACAGTAGTCTGACATAACAGTGAAAAAACAGTAATGGCATGTTGTGTCTAACTTGAGCTTACCTTTATGTCTCCTGAGGGTGAGATTCACCCCTGTTTTCTCTTTCTCTTTCTCTTTCTACTTCTTGCTGGCAGAAAAGTGAAAATAGGAGAATGCGTATGTGTTAACGTTCAGATGACTGTGTATGTGAAGCTGAGTGTTAGATGGCGAAAAAAAGGAGCTCTCAAAGCTATGCTTTCTCACCCGATGCCTTTCTCCATTATTAAATTGCTCGGTTCTCACCCTTTAACCACCGACCACATGAAAACCACTTCTCGAAACACACACTTTTCCTATCTAACAAAGCATCATTCACTCGGTCGCAAATAGTTTAGGGTTCTGCTTCACTTCACTCCATTAATTCTCTCATTTTGTATTCAGCTCAACTGAACTTTTTTCTACAATCTTTTTATTTTTTATATTCTCGAAACAAAAAGTAAATAAACTTTAAAAATATGCAATATAATTGTGTGATATTAAAACCATATTTAAACGTACTTTCCATTTGTGTTCCAAAAAATAGTTATTATACTTGTATTATTAATAAAATTATTGATACTCACAGTCAACTGATACTTTAATCTGCTTGCTGACTGTTGGCGGTATTCCATTACTGGCTATACAGAGATATGCTCCCATGTCTAACCTCGAAATCCGAGTCATTTCTAGCGTGTTACCTTCCCATTCTGCCACTGTAAGAATTTTTTCTTTAAATTTAACAATTTCTAAAGAAGACAAAATTTTAATATTTTTAAAAATTTTGTCATTCAAATTTGATATTTTTCATTTCAGTAAATTATCATTGAAATAAATTGGCACAGTATTATGTAATTTTGAGCAATTATGCCAAATATCTGTAAAATAAAATATTATTTCATCTTTATTCAACAATGAATATAGTATCATGAGAAAATCAGATGCATTTAATGGAATAGATTTTTTAAATTATTTGTATTTTGATGTTCCAATAATTTAAAATATTTTATTAATTTTACTCAACTATGTACGATTTACTCAAAATATGAGTTTATGAATAATGAAGAACATGGACACAATTTATGTACTCAACAATTTTGTTGAAACAAATTATAGTTATACAAAATTTTTTGCTTTCAAGATTACACTATAGTCATGCTTGTCATGCCTGACGTCACAACTTCTAGCTTTTTACACTCACTTCACCCTCTACACAGAAATAAAGATTTCTCAACTCTGTGTTAGTCTCACTTTTATTTTCGTCCCAAATTAAGCTCTTAAATTAAGTTGATCACGAGAATTATTTTCAAAAAAGTCCTCATAGATTTCAAACTTGAAACAAAATATTAAAGGGGGATATGCGTTTAGACGGGAAAAAATTTGCACATTTAAAGAAATTTTTTTATTTAAGAAATAATTGTTCTACATTTATAAAAGTGTAGGTTTGTTTTAATGGTATATTTAAGTGTCCAAAACAATTTTTCTTTCTAATGTTAAAAATGGCGGATCTGTAGCATAGTGTTCCAGGAAGGATGCCACGGGAGTAGCGAATTGGCGTGCACTCTAGCTTGCTGTAGACTTTGATCTGCAAACAAATTCAAACATTTGTTCATTTAAAACATGTATAGTTTCTAACGGAATATAATTGAAGTGAAGAAAATGCAAATTTAAAAGAATGGCACGCATTAAAACAAAATCAAAATTTTACGCAAATTATGTGTAAAATTTCACTAACCGAAGTCACTTTTGAGGAAATGGTAGTGTCACCCTCCATAGTAAATATTATAAAAGATGTTGGTTTGCGATCGATGAGGATAATATATAAAGAAGAAAACTCTTTATTATGTCAAAATTGTAGCCACGTTTCGTTGGCTATGGGTTTGCCAACCTCATCAGGCTTTATTGAATTAAAAAACACAAAATAATATAAAATTGTTACACACAAGAAAAATTATAAAAAATGAATATAAACTTAATATTAAAACATGCACAAAAATATTAAATTTTACCCTTATGAAAAAAGGTTAACTCATGATGAGTAATGTCGAATGTATAAAGTGATAATAAAAACCATGATTTTAGTTAATAAAATGACATGATGCCATGGAGTCGACGAAACTTTGTCCACTAAATCATTACATCT
Source organism: Diplolepis rosae (assembly GCA_030998225.1). Lineage (NCBI taxonomy): Eukaryota > Metazoa > Arthropoda > Insecta > Hymenoptera > Diplolepididae > Diplolepis > Diplolepis rosae. The sequence goes on along the minus strand of JAPYXD010000338.1, from coordinate 822,711 downwards.
TAATAGTTAACTTTAAATATTGACAGAAGTTATTGTAAACACAGAATTTGAAATGTAAACAGACATCATCTGCTGGGAAACAATCATCAATTTTATCTATTAAGTAATGAAAAAAAAATTGATTAAACAATGATTATTCGAATAGCTTCATCGATAAAAATATAAAAATCCGCATGAATAAAATTAAATACAGCTCTCCAAATTCTCTAAATAAAAAAAAACCGTTCAGATTCATACAGACATCAACCAAAGGTATGCTTACCGTAAAACATAATAAACTTCACTAAATTGTGAAATATTTTTAAAAATACAATATTTCAAGTATCTCTGTGGTTAACAAAACTTTGAAATCAATAATAAAATTAGGTAAAGACTCCACGAACAAATGGGAACAAACTAATATTGTGTACAAATTTAATTGTAAAAATTGTCCTGCGACTTATATTGGTAAATCTAAGAGAGCATTAAGAGTTCGCATTAATGAACACAAAAATAAAAAAAAACAGTAAATCCGTAGTCTGTTGATATCAATTAGAATTTAACCATGAATTTGATTGGGAAAATCCTAAGATTGTTGATTATGTCTCTGACTATCGGAAAAGATTAATATCAGAGATGATCCATATAAATTTAATAAATTTAGTATAAATAAAAAAGAAGATATATTTACTTTGAATAGAATTTATTTTTCATTACTTAATAGATCAAATTCATCATTGTTTTCCAGCTGATGTCTGTCTAAATTTCAAATTCTGTGTTTATAACAACTTCTGTCAATATTTAAAGTTAACTGTTAGAATGTAATAATTTAGTAGACAAAGTTTCGTCGACTATATGACATCATGTCATTTTATTAACTAAAATCATAATTTTTATTATCATTTTATACATTCGACATTACTCATCATGAGTTAACCTTCTTTTGTAAAGGTAAAATTTAATATTTTTGTGCATGTTTTAATATTAAGTTTATTATTATTTCTTTTTATGTTTCTTGTGTGTGGCAATTTTATATTATTTGGTGATTTTAATTCAATAAAGCCTGATGAGGTTGGAAAAGTCATAGCCAACGAAAGGTTGCTACAATTTTGACATAATGAAGAGTTTTCTTCTTTATATTTTATCCTCATCGATCGCAAACCAACATCTTTTATAACGAAATAACTTTTCTTCCTAGTTTCTCGAAAAGAGTTCAATTCAAATAGAAGTCAATAAGGTTATTAACATTTCTGCAAAGTTGTACCAAAACCGGTTAAATAGTTTTTAAGTAATTCTGTACGCCAATTTCAAAAATCCAGTTTGGAAAAAAACGCGTTTAAAGTTTTAACACATAAAAAACCAATGATCAAAATTACTTACGGGTTAGTCAGCGATACCAGGCTCATATAATAAGCCTTCAGCTTTTTCGTAAAATTAATTTGCCTTCATCAATTGTTCTCTTCTGGCTTTACGGGTCTCTTTCGTTTCTGATAGGCGGCGTCGTTCCTGTCACTGCATTCGCCCCTGATCGCTGTTGTTAGTGAAGTTTTTTTGCATATAATTCAATTTCCATATTGCGTTGCATGCATAACTTTTGAAATCGATGCATAGCCTTCATTGAATGAGCCGCCTGCTGCAATCTCGATGATTTCCAATCCAGAATGCAGGTGCTTTGGAGTAAGCCGCCAAACGGTCGAATTTAAACTTTCGTTGTCATATTGCATATGGCCGCCTAAACATCTCCCCAATAAATAATTTTCAGATAAATCTACATAAATTGGCAGAATGTGTTTTTGTACATCTGGGTGCAGAGGAGCAGGGTGCTCGAATAGCTTCAGATTGGTACAAGCTGTCGGCTCCAAGTGGACAATACTCATGCTTTGATTTTCATTCGCAACTTTTGATAATTTTTGAATTTCATTTTGAAACTTTGTGAAAATATTTTACACATATACTAGGGTGTTTGATATTGACGTGATAAAATGAACGAGAATTAATTTTTTTGGCGAAAATCGGGTTTATTTCTCAATGTACTCTCTTTTTAGCTTGATACAACGAGTCCAACGATCGTTAAATTTTTCTATTCCTTCGATTACGATAATACGATTTGTCAAACCTTCCAAGATACCCTTCTGTTTTCCACTCAACTTCTTCGTTCGACTCAAAACGCCTACCACACAGCCATCTCTTAAGGTTTGAGAACAAATAATAGTCGCTGGGGGGCCAGGTATGGAGAATACGGTGGATGCAGAAGTCTGTGCAATGTTCGATGTGTGAGATGGAGCATTGTTATCATGAAAATTGATTTTGTTCTTCAAATGTGTCCGTTTTTTCCCGATTTTATCAACCAATCGATCTAATAATGCAACCTAATATGCTCCAGTAATCTTCCTTCCTTTCTCAATGTAGTCGATGAAGATTACTCCATGTGCATCCCAAAAAACAATAGTCATAACTTTCCCAGCCGATTGTTGCGTTTTAGGACGCTTTGGTACACTTTCACCAGGTTAAACCCATTGTTTTGACCGTTTTCGTGATTCCGAAGTATAGTGGTGGATCCATGTTTCATCTATGGTCAAAAATCGATGCAAAAACTCTTTCGGATTGCGCTTAAAATAGGCCAAATTTCGCTCCAAAGTGGTCACATTAATGCGTTTTTGGTCGATTGTGAGCAATCGCGGCACCCATCTTGCACAGAGCTTTCACATACACAAATGTGTATGCACAATATTGACCACACACTTAGTTGAGATAGACACACTGAGAGAAAGTATTAGTCGTGGTTACCCATTTTTTTTTGTAAAAAAGGGTCACAAGTATGTTTTTTACTCTGTATATTTTTTCGACATAACGGAGAAAAGTTGTATTAAAAACTATTACAATATCTTAATTAGAAACTGATTAATTTTTTCATCCGTACATGATTAAAATAGTAATTCCAACATTGAAAAAAATGTTAAATTTATCATTCTATCTATTTTATTTCTGTTAATGTCGATGGGAACTTTCTTAGGTTAGAATTGTTTAGGAGAAAAACTTTTTTAATTATTATTTTTCAAAATGTAACAAAGGATGATAATTGTTTAGATGTTTTTCATCAAAAACTGCACAACAGTTTACAATTATACTTTAAAATTAACATGATTTAATTCTTCTCATTTTGATGAAGAACAAAAGCAAAATTTTAAGAAATCAATGTATGTAACGATTTCAAAACGATTCAAAACAGTTGATAAGCAAGTAAAATCTAATTCGTCTGTACAATTATTTTTCGAAGTTTACTATTACCAAAGATTTGCAAGTCATGTTTACACACGAAATATTGCATATGCACGGAAAAAAATTTGGCGCAGATGCTGCCCCTAGCGGTGAAGCTGTTGCGTTTAGCGGAGGAGAGTTGTGCGACTATGCATTTGGGTATGCTGTGTTCCCTCTCTGGGTGAGCAGCTGCCCCTTTTTGGGGGAGCATTTGACTTACATCGAAGGAACACAGCGCTCTTTTCGGTAGGGAGTGTAGTTGCACCGCATCGGCAGACAAATGCAAAAGCAGGCGAATGTACAAATTTTAAGTTTTTTATGATTTACATGAAAGTGCCCATTGAAATCATGTTTCCTATATATATATAGAAGTACTTTTTGATTCATTACGATCTGTTTACAAATAACCTAACCTCAATGTTGAGATTTAAAATAATTTTACATCATTTTAATAAATTAAACAAATTCATCAAAAGATATAATAATTAACGACGATTTCAGAAATATCAAAACAATTGAATTTCCCATTAAAAAGTATAGTTAAATATCAGTTTATATGACTCGCCGCAGCATTCCCTCCTGTTAGACCAAGCAACAGGGAATTTGTTATGACATTATTTATTTCAGAAAACGGACTGCGCCATCAGAAGAGAGGTTGGTCATAGAGTAATTGTGTCATGTTTTGGACAATGAAATATGATTTATAAATTTGTTATTAACATTTAAGACAAAAAAATCGCACTTTTTTTGGTTTTTTGTTTATAACATTAAAGGTAATTATCCAATCTTGATGACATTAATTGAAAAGTTGTAGAAAACTTAATTTCGAACAATATGAGTCGTCGCTTGATCTGATTGGATAATTAGAAGCGGAGAAAATTCGGAAAACCGGTAAATTGAGCTTTCGTTAAACAAATTAATATCTCAGTTAATTTTTAACTTTTCAGGTTGAGGTTTGGTGGCAAAGTAACCGACTTTATGCTCTTCAAATGTATAAAAAAAAGAACACTTTAAGATAATACGTTTCCGCGCTATTGACACTTTAATTTATTTCATGCGTTAATTGTAAAATGTCTGCTTGCCGCAGAGGTGGTCCGATTTTTATTTTGAAAACGGCTTTAAAAAATATAAATAAATCACAACAGAAAGTCAAGCTTTGTTTTTAGCTCAAATGTTGAAAAGTTTATTAAAAAAAGGACGAGTAGGCTCACTGTGTCACTTTGCTGTGTTCAAGCGTTTAGAGCCATGTTTGGTCCTTTTTTTAATAAACTTTGCAACATTTGAGCGAAAAACCAAGATTGACGTTCTGTTGTGCTTGATTTATATTTTTTAAAGCCGTTTTCAAAATAAAAATCGGACCACCTCTGCGGCAAGCAGACATTTTACAATTAACGCATGAAATAAATTAAAGTGTCAATAGCGCGGAAACGTATTATCTTAAAGTGTTCTTTTTTTTATACATTTGAAGAGCATAAAGTCGGTTACTTTGCCACCAAACCTCAACCTGAAAAGTTAAAAATTAACTGAGATATTAATTTGTTTAACGAAAGCTCAATTTACCGGTTTTTCCGAATTTTCTCCGCTTCTAATTATCCAATCAGATCAAGCGACGACTCATATTGTTCGAAATTAAGTTTTCTACAACTTTTCAATTAATGTCATCAAGATTGGATAATTACCTTTAATGTTATAAACAAAAAACCAAAAAAAGTGCGATTTTTTGTCTTAAATGTTAATAACAAATTTATAAATCATATTTCATTGTCCAAAACATGACACAATTACTCTATGACCAACCTCTCTTCTGATGGCGCAGTCCGTTTTCTGAAATAAATAATGTCATAAATCATTCATAATAAATGCCCTGTTGCTTGGTCTATGTGGGGCAGCAGCTCTCCCGCAATTGTGGGAGAGCAGTTAGTCCACAAAAAAGTAAACCTGCTAACCTATGAAGAGCACTGCAGTTGCCCTCCAGTGTAGTGGCGCAGGAGCACCAAAGGTAGTGCAGCATTTCTACCAAATTTTTTTCCGTGTGCAAATAAAGTATTTACATTTCTCAAAATAAATTAATTTGATCAATTTTACAAAAAAAAAATTAGTAGCATACTTAGTTCCATGGGCTTTTGAGCATTGGTAAGTTTTACAAAATTTTTGGTACTGCTTACTAAAAATATATAGTAGTGACCTTTTAGTCAGCACAACTAATAGGATTTCTCTCAGTGCACGATCTCAGCTTTTTTACGCACTTTAATTTTTGGGTCATTCAAAGCAATATCTTGGATTTTATTGTTCATTTCTGGTGTAGTAATAATAATATTTTTCGAGCTTGGCCTTGGTTCCTGATAAGGTTTTTCCACGCAAAAGGTAGTGTTTAATCAACACACGAAATTTACTTTTCTCCATCTTCGCAAAATATTCGGAGGTTGGTTACTTTCAGACACTTTAACTTGTAAAGTGATAAATGAATTTGGCTCAAATTTTGACAGAAGAGGTTTGAAGGATGGAACTTGTCAATAATGATAGCCGTTTGTCATTAGTGGCAACCTCTCATAGTAATATCACGTTAATATCAAACACCCTACTAGTTCTATCGTTTGAAGATTTAAAAAAGGCGATGTCTTTATCGTTCTGAATGTATATCCCCCCCCCCCCCTGATATGGCTAATTCTTACTGCGTTCGATTTAAAATAAGTTCTACTTGTCTCGATCCCCAAACAAAATTTTACTAGCTAAATTAAAATGTTAATAAAGCTTGTTTAAGTCCTCTAGGTCTAGATATTTTAGCTCATTCTACCAGGTTACCAGTTCAATGAGAGCTGTGACGTCACTTAGTGCGGGTGCACATGGTCGGCAACTTATACGAGTATATCGCATTATGCTACATTAGTGTTTAAATCGGTTTGCAGCTTCGTAGCATCTCGTATCGTATGTTTTGTATAATTAAAATTTATATTATTATTTCTGACTATATTTGAATTTTTGAAGGATTATGGTGGATTTTGTGCCTCAGTTCTATTTATTTATCACACCTGCATCATAAGTGCAATTTTAGTGCCATTGGGCGAACTCCAAAGTAGCGTTTATAGGTCTAAGCTTAAAATGCTTTACTTAGGGTCCTAGGACTTTAAAGTAGCGGACGTGCGGTGGTCTGAATGGAACATATGATACAGGTGTGATGAAAAATAGTGTATGACACTCGACCCTAAGCAGCATTTTTCACTCCTTTGCCGAAGCCGAAGCGTAGCCAAGACGACGGCGAGTACTGCAACTTCACATTCGTCCCAAAAAGTGCTGTTTATGATCCTCGTGTCACAGATAACTATTTCAACAGAATTCAGCAGCGAAATAAACTGGAGTTTTTCAAGGTTTGAGTGAATATGTAAAAAAATCCGGTTTCATAACCTGTTTGTTCCGAAACTTCCATTCCATCCCATGAAAGAACTTTCCAATTCTTTCCTTGTTTGATGTGGGGTTCTGATGGTACCTTACCATAGTGAGAGTTAGTAGAAAGGACAAAGACGGTAATCGAAAGGAACTGGTGCTGGCATCAATGAAAGAGGTCGAAATCTTTTCAAATATCTAATCCCAAGTGATCCAGAGATCTTAAATAGAGAAAATGAACCGACATTTCAAACTTTAACAAGGCAGAAAGTGTTGGATATAACTCTATGCTCGAGAGGGTAATGAATGAGGTAAGTGGTTGGACAAATACATCGCGTTCAAGCTGGACTCGAAAGTTTAGAAAAGAAAATGGATAAGGAATCCGTGGAGGACAAATTGTAACTTCTTTGAAGCTGAATTACAAGGAAGGATTTCAACTTTTCGAGATCGATTCTTATAGGAATAACTGTCCCTTAAAGGCCCAGATTTCCGGATAGTCAGTCCCATTGTGGAATGTATGCTTCCAGGGGCACAGGACTGAAGTCCGGAAACTATACAATAGATTATCGAAAAAAATTGATGGGGCATTTAGTGTAACATCATATGACAGAATATGTAAGAAAGTGGAGAAACATCGTGGTTGATTACAAAGAAGTTAGGGTAAACAGTTTGTTCTTCAGAGGATGTTTGCAAATGTTTAAGAAGAATTCAGCTGATGTTTTGCGGCATTTTGTAATAATGAACGAAACTTGGATCCACCGCTATAGGCCGAAAACGAAATAGCACTCAAAACAGTGGACTGTAGGAGGAAAACAAGGAGAAAGGCGAGAAACGTTCCATCCGCTGGGTAGGTGATAGCGTCAGTTTTCTGGGGCGCAAAAGAAATCCTTCTCATTGACTATCTTGAGAAGGGGAAAACTATCACTGGGAAGTAGTGCGCATCCCTTTTTGATAGATTGGAGACAGCAATAATGTTGCGCTGGTATGGATATATAGACATTTAAGTATCAAAAGAAATGAAGTTGTCGATTAACTGTCCAGCAACGGGGCAGAAATATCCCTCATAGAATCAGAGTCGGCAATGCGTGTCACTTCCTGTACAATAGAAGAAGAGATTAAAAAGTGGGCCGAGATAGAAGGACGTCACCAGACAAAGTCTCTTCTTGGGCTTGTGCTCAGCAGAGATACTCGTAGAGTCGAGCGCATCCTTGCTCTTGAATGGGGCAGCGTGAATATAGTGACTGAGCTTCTGATAGGACATGGAAGTCTGAAGCACCATACATGGAAGATGGGTTTGAGCACATCCGCGAAATGTCGATTTTGTAAGAAGGCGAAGGATACATTGGAACATGTGCTTTGCTCATGTCCTGTTTTTAACAAGATCAAGAGAGAGAATCTTTTTTATTGTACACATAACTTGGTTATCATTAATTGCAGTTCTAGATTATACAGATTGCAGTAGACATTTATGGCGTAAAGATACCAAAGATATATGTATTGTACGAAAGAAACCTTTCAAGGCAATATCGTCACAAACTAGAGGGCATTGTGTATGACACAAATCTGTTTCCTACTTATAGTACAAGACTATGAGATACTATAAAACATAATCTTAAAACTTTTAAATATTTTAATTATTCCTTCTTTGTTGTTCTAAAATTTTAACGTAATTGAATAAAAATTAGCAAAATGGTAATAATAATTTTGAAGAAACGATTTTTTTGCAATATCGTAAAAACGAGAGCTGATTGAACAAAATGATGAAGATTTTTTGATTCAGCGTCTCCAAATTACCCTAAAAAAGTTGTATAGCCTGCAGGAAATAGAATTTTTTCTTTAGTCGACAGTGTTATTAGTTATTCTAATAGCTTTTAATTTTACACTTGAAATGTTTAGACAATTATAATGGTAAACGTTGAAGTATGAATAGACGTTTAAATAAGTGCTTGAATAAATCTACACGTTTAGATATTAGACTCGTTAATAAATTTCTCTAACCTGATAAACTCTTGTTGATCGATATTTTGGAACCATCATCTCTCTTCCAGCGGATGCTGGGCGTCGGACTTCCGGTTGCCTTGCAGGTGAGAGTTACGTTGGCGCCTTCCCTGACAATAGCGTCGGACGAACTCTGGGAATCGTCGATATTAGGAGGTACTGGAAATCAGAAAAAGGTAATTTAAAACGAGCCAACCATAGAATTCAGTCCAATAAGCCAATATTTTTTTCAGATAGGCAGATTAAAAAAAAAACCTTTTTGTAACACATCCACAAAATGTCCTCCTTTTCGTACCTGTAATATGTGCTAAAAATGGCGCTTCTTAGAAAGCCATGAGAAACTCTTGTGAAGCGTTAATCTTACTGATATTTTTAGAAAGGTATTTCAAAGCGATGAAACGGTGAAATTTATTCTAATAAACTATTATTTCTGCAGTGACAAAAATATTTCAGTTTTATGTAAAATTGAATATCCTCTTTTTTTGAATGAATTTTTTCCAATTCACCTGCCTGTCTTTGTTGTTGCCTGTGGACCCGATAAACTTTTTTTAAAAATTCAGAACTTTCGATTCGAGACGAATTTATAAAGATACGGCATTTGGGAAACTTTGCAAAATCGAAAATCATATTCCATTATCCAGTCAAAGTGAGATACAAAGAAAAAGTTAGGCAACAGAATTATTTGCCTGAGAAAAATCTAAAACATTTTTTCTTGTACATTTTGTCATAAAACGTATATTTTTTGTGTTATATAACAAATTTCATTGAAAATGTTAAATCCTATTTATCAGACAGATTGTGTAATCTACGAAAAAAAATTTACACGTGAAATTATTCTACTAAAAAATATCTGTAAGGTTGATTCTGATTATTTTTTTATGTGATACGTATTCTTCATTTCAATTTTATAAATGCTAAAAAAATGCAACGAATTTTCTATTTTTAAACTTTAATATATATACTCATGCTTCGCGCTCGATGTTCTGTATACATTTCAGTAACTTTTTAATAAATTACATGATTATTTCGTATCTCACATATTTTGGTGAAAAAAATCGAATTTTTTTAATATTAAAAATCAAAACATAAAATATACATCCTGTCGAGAAATTTCTTAATAAGAATGTGTAAACTTTATTTAAGCAAATAATTTTTCATCTAAACGTTTTTTTATGTATCTCATATATTTTGTCTAAAAAATGGAATTCTTGAATTTTAATCGTATTTTTTGGAATTGAAACGAAAATATATGTTTTTTCAGAAACTGTGTTAGGCAAAATTTGTAGATCTTTTTGAAACGAACAACTTTGTATTCTTACATTTTTTTCGTATTTCACATATTACTGTTAAAAACTTGAATTTTGGATTTTCAATAGTTTTTTTTAAATTAAAAAGAAAAATATGCATTTTATGAAAAAATGTTACAATTCAAATTTGTAGGTAATTATGTAGAAAATAATATTGTATCATAACGTTTTTTCGTATCTCGTATAATTTAACTGGAAAATGGAATTTTGATATTGACTTTTTTCAAGTTTTAATATGCTGTAACATTTCTAATTTTGATTTAATCAAAAAATGTTATCAAGATAATTTGTAGAGATTTATGAGCACTATCAAAAACCAGTATTGAAATTTTTGATTTTTTCAAAAAGTTATTTTCAAAAATTTAAAGAATTTGAAAATCTTTCTGTGGAAAAAATTTCAAACTCAACTAATTATTTTCAAAAATACAAAAGTAGTGCTCTACCCCTCAATTTTGATTGAATGTGGCTGGTTAACGAAATTGTCCTCACTTTTTCGGCTCTGATAAAGTGTGCCAAAGCTCAATTCAATCTGATAATTCTATCGAGAGTTATGCCGCACACGACCTACTACAGACAGACAGACAGACAGACAGACAGACACTTTCGTAAAAACCGTTTTTTCTGACTCAGGGGGTTTCAAAACGTAAAAATTTGATGAAAATTTCGAAAGTCATTTTTCACATAAAACCAATACCTTCTCATATGATGAGAATGTAAAAATGTCCACAAACCCTATGCTAAATTCAATGATATGGAAAGTGTCGATTCGTTTGCGACGCGTGCTTGCCTGGTTTTGTCCGAAGTGAACTGGAGTTGAATGTACTTTTCAGAAATATTTATTTTACAAGCCATCCGCTAATCGCCAGTGATTACAAGTTTTTAACGGGAATTTCCTCTACCTTATTTACATGTTATACTTTCTGACCCCACGTCTCGCATCCTTAAATCCAACTTCGAGCATTTTTGCGGATGTAACTGGATTCTTTCCTTTCACCCCTCATTTTCGCGATTTTCTCTTTTTCTCGAAGGGACCATATATACATACACATCCAAGAAATCGATTTACATTTGAAAGAATTTTACTCTTAGATATCAACCTCTAAAGCTAGGACTTCCCTCTGTTCTTTAGACAACTTAAAACTCCTGTTAGTTCTTTGTAATGTAGATTTGACTTAAATAATATTTAATTTCAACAGATTCATCACTTGCATCAAATTTACTTAAAAACTGAAAATTAGTAATTTCACTTCCTATTTATCAAATAATTAATAAAATGTCTTTTTATAGCTAATTGTTCTGATTATATTGAGGAATAAAAGTATAAATAGGTAAATAAAAGTAAATTTACACAATAGTAAGACATTAACCATAATGTTAATCATAAAAGCTTTCTTGTTGATTTATATGAATGATAAAAAAGTTACTAAGGATTGAATGTGGAAAAAAATAATGGTTCCACATTTATGTGAAATTCACTTTATTAAATTTAATATTTCGTGATGAGTTATATGTCTATTTATATAAGTATCGATTCCGCTGTGGAAATAGATGTATGATTGTGTGTTATCATCTGTCAAATTAGAACATTTCAAAAAATTAAGGACCAGACGACAGCTGAGTTGAAGTGTCAGAGAAACCTAATGTGAATACTGACAGATACAAGAGAAACTATCTACAATTATTTCGAATGAGAATTCTCACTGTTGTTCCTTCAAGAGCTTTCTAAAGCATTCATATCATCTTTGGCGTAATATTATTGATAAAATTCTATCAGCCTATTTTTATTCTGATAGTGAATCAAAGAAAAATATTCATTGATGGTAATATTTATTATTTCAAGAAAATATGTATATCTCGTTGATGTATATGGGTCATTCCATATTAGATTGACAGTCGATGTCGCAGATTTGAACGAGATAATTTTTTTTCGGTTCTTTATCAACAATAAATAGACACGTATTTTTTTGTTTGGCCAAAAAAATTTTTTTTACAAGTATACGATTTTTCGAATTTTCTAAGAAATGATATTTTCGACATAGCAAGCGCACTTTCAAGCCTGTTTATCTTGAAAACAATAGTTCGCACGAAAAATGTTTCAAATCACGAAAATTAGGGTTTTGACTCTTCTTTACAGAGATTGTTGCGAAAAAATTGTTTAAATATTTTTTAACATACAAAAGTAAAGAAATAAACGCAAAATCGTTTTTTTCCAAATTTGGTCCCTTTAGAAATTTTTTTTTCGGCGATTTAGATTTCATGAAGTTTGTTATAAAATATGATGATTGAATCAATTTGTCTGGATCATTGATTCGGAAGTTATGGAATTTTGAAGAGCCTCGCGCTGCCTCGCGCGCAGTCCGGGCGCCTCCAGACGCGGCGAGCGTTTTACCGGGCGTAAGTTATTAGCCCTAAAACTAAAGGTAAACGCTCGCCGCGTGTGGAAGCGCCCGGATTTCGCGCGAGGCAGCGCGAGGCTCTTCAAAATTCCATAACTTCCGAATCAATGATCCAGCCATTTTGATTCAATCGTCATATTTTATAACAGACTTCAAAGAATCTAAATCGACGAAAAAAAAAAATTTCTAAAGGGGACAAATTTGGAAAAAAAACGATTTTGCGTTTATTTCTTTACTTTTGTATGTTAAAAAATACTTAAACAATTTTTTCGCAACAATCTCTGTAATGAAGAGTCAAAACCCTAATTTTCGTAATTTGGAAAATTTGTCGTGCGAACAATCGTTTTCAAGATAAACAGGCTTGAAAGTGCGCTTGCTATGTCGAAAATATAATTTCTTAGAAAATTCGAAAAATCGTATACTTGCAAAAAAATTTTTATGGAATGACCCATATATATAAATCACATAGACACCTTATTTTCTTGACATGAATAAATAATAGTATATTACATTACAAGGGGCGAAACAGAGCGATTGCATGAGTGTGAAGCAATCACACGAAATGCTTTCGCTGTGTTTTGTTTCGAGTAATGTATACTATTTGTCATAGCAACTCTTTTGAGAATCTGATTGGCTATAACTGTGGAGCGGGTTGAAATAGCGACTTTACACCCTAGGGTTGAAAATCGTAGTTTCAACCCACTCTACAGGTACCGAAAATCGGATTTTCAAAGGAGGCGCTATGGAAAATAATTATCGTATTTAGAAAAGTTGTTCTCTTGCATTGAAAAAAATGGTTAGTTACTCCAACTATTGCGGTTGCTAAAGTCCCCCCCCCCCCATATATATATATATATATATATATATATATATATATATATACGACTGAAACATATGCCTGAATATTATGAAGAATTGGAACATAAAACTAATATTGAGTAAAACTACATGTATAAATATTATAATAATTTATGTTTCTGTAATGCCTTGCTTGCAAATTCAATATTAAATGGATTGTCCGTGAAGCTGATATAAAAAATCGTTTCTTGAAAAATACACGCCTTCGTCCACTCGTGAAAATCAACATAAACGTCTCGAATTTCTTAACTATGTATAGGACAATAGTCTTCTCCAAGGAGGAAAAGAACCTCTCAGGATTGCTTATATATAAACAAATTTTCGTTCAGCAAAGCCATATGTCTCGAGTCGGTTTCGAAAACAGTTCAGATCATTCTGTGAGAGACTCCGGTAACAAAGTCTTCACGAAAAGCTTTTAAAAAATGTAAACCTTGTTCGCGTTTTGCCATTGTTAACCAATTTGGCATCGTTCTTTAATAATAAAATTTTTTCAAATTGCGGTCGGTTCGTGTGTAAAGAAATTTTTATGTTTTCCGGTTCTTTATTCACAGTGAACTCTAAATATTTTTTTAATTCGTGATGCTGCATACTGGACTACTTCATTTTGAATTGCAAGCCATGAGATAAGTTTTTCAATTTTATGATAATCCTTATTTTAATTATTCCGTTTTACAGAAAGTTTGAATTAATCTTTGAATTTATGGCACTGAAGAGGGCCCCCATATGTGGCCGAAACGTTTGCCTTGCTTTCTGTTTGAGTATTTTTATATTTAATAGTGAAAATTTTAATAAAAGAAAATAAAAAGAATCTGACCCTATGCCAAAATAATGAGAAATGAAAAAAATTCTATGAATTTTGGGTCAATATAATAGCAGACATGTTATCAAACATGTCACTTTAAAATTTAAAATAAACGTTTTCGTTCACTTGTGGAAATCAGCATTTTTTGATCGGTTTTAAATGTCTTTACTCAGTATTGGACAAGTTTCTAAAGAATAGAAGCCACTTAAAAAACCATTGCATCTATTATTTTCACTTTTTAGAATATCAGCTTTGCTTCGCTAATTACATCGTAGCGAACAGCAGAAGTCAATGGCAAACCATCGATAATCTGAGCAACCATCATTTGCCGAGGAAAGACAGATCTCTATTTTTCAATCAAAGATAATAGGAAAAAGGGCTGTACTTTGCGTACTTTGCAAAGTTGAATCTTAGGTGTCTCTTTGGCGTAGGTAAGTTAGAAAATTGAAAACGGAAAATTGATAGGTTGTCGTTAGACGTAGTAGGACTTATCTTGTAGCTTATCTTGTTCGGCGCATATGTGTGTGGGATGGGGGGGGGGTGTCATTATGAGAAAGGGAATAGAGGTCAAAGACTATAAGCACTGTAGTGACAGGATTATTTGGATAAGAATTTCAACAAAGCCAGTAGAAACACTTATTATTCAAGTTTACATGCCAACGTCAACATACGAGGACGAAGTAGAGCGCGTTTATGAAAAGATAGAGGTATTGAAAGGCGTTGGAGAAATGAACAATCTTATTTTAATTGAGGATTGGAACGCGGTGGTAGGGGAAGGAAAAAAGGGAAGTAATGTAGGAAAATATGGTCTGGGTAAACGAAATGAACGCGGAGACAGGTTGGCAGAATTCTGCGTGAAACGTAAGCTGGTCATTGCAAACACACTTCAAAAATCACAAAAGATCAATATATACGTGGAGAATGCCTGGCGACATAGGAAGGTATCTGATAGAGTTCATTTTAGTGAAGCAAAGATTTAGAAACTAAGTCAAAGACTGCAAGAGATTTCCGGACGCACACATAGACAGTGACCACAACCCAATTATTATAAAATGTCTCGAGTTCAAGACAACAAAAAAATGTGACAAGGACAGATAAATTTAATACTGGAAAACTACAGGACGAAGATACAAGGAAACTATTTTGGAAAGCGGTAAGGGATGAACTCGATGACACAGGAGATAGCGGAATAAGCTAGTATCAATGACATGCAAGAGACAAGCAATACATACACGGAGAAAAGTTGGGTGGAACAACTTGCCCAACACGTAGGACAGTTGCGCTAAACACACGGAAGACTGCGTGACCTCTGTCTAGTCGAACGGATCTGCCAATTCGGAAGAACCATTACCCCAAACTATGCGAGCCGTTACGTGAAACGCTTGGGCCAGCTTTTCTCTTGCAAGATTTGTAGCCAGTTTGGGGTAACCAGTGTCTCGATATTAGAGTAGACTTCACACCAAACTAAAAACGAGTGTCTCTCCCACAGCTAGTACGACGGTTCTAGTAAACTTCTGTCCGTGTACAAACGAAGTGGAGAGAAAATGCAGAAAAGTGCGAAACAACTGGACAGAAGGAAAACGTAAGGAAGTAGAAGCGCTATTCAAGATATCAAAACTAGACACAGCTCACAGGGAAATCAACAAATTTTAAGGAAAGACCAATTAATGCAAACATAGTCAGGAATGAAAACGAAGAAGCGTTAAAAGAAAGTAGAGATAAAGTTAGTAGGTGCATAGAATGCATAGAAAGCTTATACAAGGGTGACGCTGTGGCCAAACTCATAGAAAACGAAAATGAGATGCACAATGTTGATAGGGAGGATTCGATTTTAAAGGAGGAATTTGAGAAAATATTGAGGCTCCTGAAAGCAAATAAAGCTCCAGTAGTACATCTAATAGCAGCAGAGCTCCTACTGGACTCAGTACAAGCAGACAAGATCATTTTATTTATAATAATTTGCGATATGTACAAAACGGATGACAAAAAAATACTGCAAGGTTAAAAAATCTGT
Source organism: Diplolepis rosae (assembly GCA_030998225.1). Taxonomy (NCBI): domain Eukaryota; kingdom Metazoa; phylum Arthropoda; class Insecta; order Hymenoptera; family Diplolepididae; genus Diplolepis; species Diplolepis rosae. Next base: position 806,718 of record JAPYXD010000338.1, on the reverse strand, counting down.
AACTATACCGAAATTCTAACTACCATAAATTATAGAAGATTAGACCCTAGCGGGCCCGGTTCAGGGAACTGACCTCGTATTATTATGGCTAAGAACGATAAAAAACATTTAAAACATTGCAATTATGATTCCGTGGCGAAATTTGGAATAGAAGGTGTTGGAATAAATACAATGATTTTATTTTTCAGCGATAAAAACTTGGAAAACATCATGTACCTGTCATTGAAGGCAGTGCAGAGGTTCACCATTTGTGGAACGTCTCCACTAGTGTTCTAAAATTCCCGGTGTTTCTTTTTCTAGCCTATAGCACCATGTTTTTCTAGTAAAGGACGCCGCTATAAGTTAAAGAAAGACACACCGGGAATTTTTGAACTCTAGTCTCCACCAATACTAAACCTTCACGATCGAGACGTTCCGCCAATTGTGAACCACTGCACTGCCTTCAATGACAGGTATACGATGTTTTTCTAGTTTTTATCTCTGGAAAATAAAATTATTGTTGCATTTTTAGACTTAGAGAAAGCATTTCACAAGGTCGGCTAGCCTAAACTTTCCGAAATATTAAAGAGCAAAGGTATAAAGTACAAGGACAGGCGAATTATTATCTCTCTATACTGAGACCAAAAGGCAGTGGTAGGAATTCAGAAGGGGGCGGGCAGAAGCAAGCATCAGAAAAGGAGTAAGACAAGGCTGCTCGTTATCACCACCTTTCTTTAATTGCTTTGCTAGTTAATACTGAAAGAGAATGAGAGGATGCGTTGAATGTAACGGAGACAGTTTTAACCAATTATATGAAATGAAAATATGAAAATAAACTTATGAAAAACTAAAGTGATCAGAAACAAAATTTGGAAAAAAGCGATTGAACGTTCAGTTAGTCAATTAAAAGATAGGGGAGAGTAGCGAACTGTGTTACTTAGGGAGTAAAATAAGGGATTGCCGTTGTAATGCAGATATTTGTTCTGGAATAGGGCAAGTTAAGATGCCTTTTCCAAAATACCACAATTATTGGTTTCACATATAGATCTAGAAATAAAAAAAAGCTGATCAAAACATATATATAAGGCGTATAGTCAATGGACTATAGGTAAAGGAGAAAAAACAAAATTAGATGCTTTTGAAATGTGATGCTGTAGGAAACTATTAAAAATAATTTGGGTAGATAAGGTGACAAATGAAGAAGTTTTAAACTCGGGGAAAGAAAAGAGAAGCTTATACGCTAGTATAAAGAGTCGCTACGACAAATTGATAGGACACACACTTAGACATGAGGGACTGGCAGGAACAATTCTAGAATGTACAGTAGAGGGACGCAAAAGGAAAGAGAGACAAAGATTAGAGTATGTGAAACAAATTATAGATGACGTACGTTGTAGTGGATACTGCAAAATGAAAAGACTCGCTCAGGATAGGAATGGATGGAGAACTACATCCAACCAGTCTCAGGACTGCTGATTATAACAATAACAACTATCTGTATTTTTATTTTAAGAACTCGACTAGAAAACTAACTAGAAAAGTAGTTGTGCCAACTAATAAAGTGGCAGTGGAATATTTTTTAATGGTGGGTTGAACTTACATTTTTCTCAGTGTGATTCTAAAAGTCCAGGTTCGTTGAAAGATAGCTATCGTGGCACTAGAAGAAATATTTTCTTCATTTAATGGCTTTAATCGCATGTATAGTTTCATTTATTTGATATTGTAGTCTTTTTTTAAGAAAGGCTTTCTTTAAGCGAAGATGATTCTCTCATGCAACTTTTCTTTTAATCAGATGAATACATTCTTAGTCCCACGGAATGTTCAATTTCTTCATTGAAAATAATATTGTGATTTCAAACATATAAATACATATGGACGAATTTATACAGCGGGTCGATTTCGTGTTACTTACGGATTCACCTCTATGAATAAATTTATTGCGCGGTTTGTAGTATTTAAAAATATGTGTATAATTACCGGTATTTGCTCGAGCAACTTTTTTTTTCGAGAACTTACGAAAATTTACATTCTTTACGGAAGGTAAAATGGTGGTTTCGGTAGTGAGACTGATGCCTTGAGAGGTTTCATTCGGACAAAAATGCCAAAACCAGAGTAATATTTGGAAGTTTTACCAAAAAGTCGTAGACAAAGACAAAAAAAGTGCACTACACTGAGAGAAAGTATTAGTCGTGGTTACCCATCTTTTTTGGAAATAAGGGTTACAAGTACGTTTTTTACTCTCTATCATCTAAACACCTTAGTACTTAAAGCTAGATTAACTGAGTAGCAATGATTAAAATTTTTAGTAAAACTTACAAAATCCGATTAGTTGGTCCATTTTGTAGCCGGGACTATTTTCATGCATTCCCACATTGTATAAATATAGCGAGAGTAACATTGAAAAACCTCAAATTCATTTTTTTCAATTTTCCGGTAAATTTTAGATTCGTATCCAGCGACCTCGAAAACATGAAGTAAAAGTGGTTTTTGTGACTAGTACTTCCGTGGTCACTGGAAGGTCCGTTTGCGGGGGAGTCCCGCTCGCCTGATATGTGCGAGTTCAGCGCCAAAACGCCACGGTGCGGTGTGCGGATAATATAAATGAACTTAGCGACCGTAAAAGTAGTACACCTTTCCGTTGGCCAATCAAATCACCGTATGTCTGCTACGTTGAAGACCTAGGACCCTAAGCAGAGTATTTTAAGCCTAGGCTTAGAAATGCTGCTTTGGGGATCGCCTAGTGGCGTTAAACTCGCACTAATGATGGAGGTGTAATGAAATAGTTATTTGTGACACAAGGACCCTACGCGAACAAAAAATATAACATAAAATCGAAAATTAAAAATAGCCGATTCAATATGGCGGACTGATATCGCAAAAATGTAACTTGATTTGCATAGAATTGGGGTTTTTTTCATGCAAAGGGATTATTAAATGACAGGAAAAGACTAACTATCGTTAATTTTATGATATTTTTAACAGTGTATATATGTATTACTGTTAGAAATCATTACTGTAATTTTCCGAAACTGGTAGCTGACGTTTCATGCAGTTACAGTTTTGTAAAATGGAGATAAAATTAAAGAAAATTCAGTTACTTTCCAATAAATTGTAGATAAAATTTCTCAATTATCAATTATAATTTGCTGAATACTCCCATAACTGTATCCGGAAATACTGGAACTTGCAACAAAAAAATTTTTACGCATTGGGTAATGAAATTTTATGAAGTTACATGTGACTGAAAATTTTGTTACAGTTTCTTAACTTTAAGATGAATTTTGTGGAAATTCTGTTAAAGTTTGGTAGTTTTAAGATAAATTCCATAAAAATTCAGTTGAGTTTCGCAATATTGAAAAAAATTTCGGAAAATTCAGTACATTTTCCGCAATTTTTTAAGAAACACTCGCTTAAAAGTATCGTAGATACCTTATAAACCTAGCTTACCCTTGTAACGTAAAATTTTATTTTAGATTTCCAAAAATTTCTAACAGAGTGAGGTGACGGCACCAAATTATGGCCACACACCAGGGGCCGGACAAAACATTTCATTTTCTTAATTAAATGGATCAAATGTTTTAAAATTTAAACCATATGAAGTAGTTTGTCAATTCATTTCTAACCTATTTTTGACCATTTACCAAATGCAATATTTTTCAAAATATTGAGATTTAAAAAGTGCTAGCCGAACTAAGGTGCATGGCTGGAGACTGGTGCCGTCGTCCTATATATGCTTCTGTCAACAAAAGGAATAATTTTCTATTTCAGATTCAGAAAATCTCACTAAGCGTGTCATACTATAAATCCCCATATAATGTAATCCATGTCGTAACCTATTTGAAACGTAGCCCCGCTATGGAAGCCATACAAGGCACTCGTATGTTGATGCACCAGGCACTTAAAATGAAATTCAATTTAGGCACCTCCCTATTGAAAATAATGGTATTGGAAACGATGTTGGATTTTCGGACTAAATCCGACATTGGTTCCGGAATCGTTTTCAACATTTATTCCGATATCGCTTCTGATATTTTTTCCAAAATCGTTCCCTGCATCTTTTACTAAACTACTTTTTTTAATGTCTGTAACCATATACAGTACAGTCGGAAAGTATTAGAACAAGATAAAAAAAGTTGTTTTTGTCAGTTTATCGTATCATTGATTGAAATATTATTCACATATTCGCGGTAGTTTTGTATGTTCAATGTAGCTTCATGATTCGAAGACATTTTTAATGCATTTTACTGAAATTTTCATCAAAAATTTATAAGGAAACAGTGAATATGTTACTTGAAGCGATTTTCTTGAAAATAGCCACCTTTTGCTTTAATGACTGCAGCGCACAATTTTGGCATTCTTTCGATGAGTTTTTGAAGTGTTTGAGGTGAAATATTATTCTACGTTTCGTTCAAACAATCCCAGAGACCAGGAACGCTTGTTGGCTTTAGATCTCTCACACGTCGGTCCAATTCTTCCCACAATAGCTCGATGGGATTTAAATCGGGGGGTTGAGGCGGCCATTCCATTATATTTAGGTCACCTGCGACTTTTTTTCGTTCCAAATAAGAAGTACAAAGTTTTGATGTATATTTCGGATCGTTATCGTGTTGGAAAATGAATCCACGACCAATTAAATTGATTCCAGATGGTATTGCATGGCGTTGGAGTATACTGTGATACTGCTCTTTTTTCATAATTCCTTCAATTTTTTTAAGTCACACGATAATACCATCTTTTTTTGTTTAAATGATTGACATGTAGCCTTTTAAACCGCAGCCAAATCGATTTTTGTGCGAAAAACAACTGAAAACCCAATGCATCAGTTTTAGACATTTTTCACGATCTTCGCCATAGGCTGTTTTCTTATAAATTTTGATGGAAATTTCAGTAAAATGCATTAAAAATGTCTTTAAATCATAAAGCTACGTTGAACGTACAAAACTACTGCAAATATGTGAATAATTTTTTAATAAATGATACGATAAACTGACAAAAACAACTTTTTTATCTTGTTCTAATACTTTCCGACTGTACTGTAGGTAAAGAGTAAATGAAGTAAACGGATTGTTTATATTAACACATTGGGCCTTTCATTTGAGAAGAGTGAATAAAGTATAGTAGATAAGTAATTGTCTACTATATATGAACATATACTATAGAATCTTGAATATACCTTAAATGACGTAAGCTCCTCGCTACAGGTTCCTGGACGTGATAATAAAATTGCCCTGGGCCACCGAACTCCTTGGTTTCCAAACTTGCGAGAGCCATGCCATAAAAACCTTGTTTTCGTTTCGATTATTTCTCGTTTTTTGACTCCATATTCTCGTTTGGTCTCGTCTCATTTTGTTCTTTCTCGTTCTTGTCTGGGTTTTTCAAGTATTACTTTTCAGATGTGTACTACCAAAGTACCCAGGTACGAATGTCGGTCGGCTGCCAGAGTTGGAATATCGGGCCACGGTTGGTCCTACTCTGGCGACCAAGCTTTGGTGACCATAGTTGATGCAACTGTGGTAGTTTCGGTTTTACCAACTTTGGCAGCCAACACCGGCAACCAAAGATGTGCCCGACATAGGCATTAACAATGGCCCAGACTCGAACCTACTGTCGGTCCAACTTTGGCGAATTGCTTTAGATGACCGTGACAGCTTAGTTAGCCCACCTCTGGGCCACGATTGAACCAATCGTCGGCATATTAATAACTAGATGATGTTGACATTGCACGACCAACTGTCGGGCCAACCTTGGCGAATTACCTTAGATGACCGCGATAGTTTGGTCGGCCCACCTCTGGGCCATGGTTGAACCAATCGTCGGCATATTATTAACTAGATTATACCCGTGCGGAAATTGCCTTACTTTGCCTTATTTAAAAAAAAAAATCTTGACATTAAAATGTAAAAAGTTGTATAATATGTAAATTATTACTAACGTACTGTAAAAATATATACTTCTAAAGCATAAAACTTTTTATTAGATAATGATTTTGATAAAAAAGTTTTTTCCAAGTTTCATACAAAAATACTGTGTTATATCTGGGCCTGCTAGTACCCTGATTCAAATTTCTACACGGGTACAAGCATATTTTGCCTAAGACGGCCCATCTCCGGCACCCGGCGTCGGGCCAACTGTTCATGCCAATGGACGGATAGCGTTATCATTTCACTAGTTGCCCCGACCTCTGACCAACAAGGTTGGATCGACTTTAACAAAGTTGGCCCAACCGTGGGCAGACGGTCAATTCGCACCTGGGTAGATGTGTTACGTAAGTGTTCCGCTTAAAACATTAACGTTGTTTAGTACATTTTTATAAAGAAGATATTATAACCTTTTACAGTTCCTTATTTATTAGTATTCAAATTCATACCGAACACAACAATGGATTTTCCCAAAAAAATCCAAGTTTAACACTCTTGGAATTTACTTTTCCTTTATGCAATATGAATATTTTCAAGTATTAAAAAAATCGAGATAAGAAATATACATCATGTCGAAAAATATCATAATGAGAATTTGTAGACCTCATTTAGGCAAATACTTTTCCATCTCAACGTTTTTTTCATATCTCACATATTTTGTTTAAAAATGGAATTTTAGTTTTATTCGTATTTTCTGAAATTGGTCAGTTATGGGCTCTGATACAGTATTCCAAAACTCAATCCAATCCGATAAGTCTATCGTGAGTTATCGTGTCTACAGACGCCAGGCAGACAGACAGACACTTTCGTAAAAACCGTATTTTCCTGACTTAATGGGTCTCAAAGCGTAAAAATTTGATGAAAATTCCGAAAGTAATTTTTTACATAAAACCGTTACCTTCTTATATAATGATGGGAATGTAATAAAACACACTAAAGGGAAAGGTGGATGAATTACCTGTAAAAAAATAGTCAGAGATGTTCGGTATTTTTAAAAAATGCATCTCTACCATTTGTCTGCGGGAGTTGGAGAGTTTGATCAACATCTAGCAAGGGATTATCAAAAAAACATGACGAGACCGAGAAGGGACAAAACGAGACAGCAGATATGTCTCATTTTCGTCTCGTTTCTCGGTATTTCTCGCTCGGCGACATCACTACATGTCTGACTTCCATGTATGGCCCAGGCCAGAGGTAAGGCTGCCAGATTTACGCCATGGATAGCCCCTTAGTCAATTTCTACTTGTCATGGTGGAATTGGAAGGGAATTATATTTTTCGAGCTGCTACCGAAGAACTAAACCATAAATTCGGATGTGTAACATACTGTCGTCAGCTGAACGAATTGGATGCTGCCATCAAGCAAAAGCGACCACAGTTGGTGAAAAGGAAAGGTGTATTCCACCACGACAATGCAAGACCATACACAAGCTTGGTCACTCGCCAGAAACTTTTGCAGCTTAGATAGGATATCTTAGCGCACCCATTATACTCTCCAGATTTGGCATCATCGAATTACCATTTTTTCCGATCTCTTTAAAATTCTTTGAACGATGTGAACTTTGATTCAGTTGAAGGCCTCAGAAATCACTTGCTTCAGTATTTCGCCACTAGGGAGAATAGCTTCTATGAGCATTGAATCAATATATAACTAAATAGAATGTATTTCCTATATAATTAAATCGAACTTCATTTACTCTTGAAAAAATAAGATTACTTTCCGATCAACCCAATACTTAGTAACCTGGGTAAGATCCTACATGGGGATAGAATATTTAATAATTTCAATTAGTGACTGATTTCTTGCCTTTTAGTTAGTCAAAAGAGATTGATTTGTAGTTAATAATGATTTATTATCAGTCAGAAATGACTAATTGTAAAGCAAGAACAAGTCATTAATTGAAATTATCAAGAATTCTAACTGATTCAGATTCAGAGACTAGTTATTCTAGTTAGAGAGACTTATTGATAGAGTATTTTTGTAATTCTCTTGCTTACTTTATTTTAATCTGCGTAAAATATAAAATTTTATTAAATGAACAAAGATATTTTAATGAAGTTTAGTAGAATTTTAGAACAAAAAACTTTTAGACCTTTCCAAGTTTTGAAGGCTACACAGAGAAAAATAGTTGAAGTAATTTTACTCAACTTCCGATCAAATTTGGGACATAAGGACAAGTTAGAAGTTATTTAGTATCATTATAATTATTTGTGATATATTAAATGTTCAAAAATGAATCAAAGTTGAGTAAAATTCAGAAGTGTAGGGTGAAGTATGAAAGCGTGCATTAAAAATTTTTAAATATATATATTATTACCCGCAGTATAACTATAAAAAACCAATATTTTATTAAATCACAAAAATAGTAGAGCTTTCCGTTCATTCTACTCTACGCTTTAATCCAGAGGTTAGTAAACCGTGAATCGCAAGATTTATTCCAACAGCTACATTTATTCACGCAGGAACGAATGAAAGTAATCGGCGCCTTGGGCACACATACAAAATTTTCAATTTCAAAAACTTAAATTCTTAAAATTAAATTGATATTATGAAAATTTAAACAAAAAAAAGTCGATAAATGTATTACATTAAATACGAAATATCACATAAATTACTCAGGCAGAATAATAATTTGGAATTCGCAAATGTAATATATATATAATTATATAATTTTTAATGTACATTTGAAAATTTAGTTTCACTAAACTTCATACGTCGTTAAAATAAAAATGTATACTAAATGTAATTTAATAATTATATTATATATATATCAATAATCATAGTTATAAGAATTGATTAATTATATTAATTTAAAAAAATATTTTATTAATCGTTTATGAAAAAAGTTGATTTATTTTTACATGAGTACGGCTAAAAAAAATTTATTGACGGCACTTACTCTCACAAACTCTGAATAACTCATGCAGTCACTATATAAGAAAGTTCCAAGTTTTATATCTCAGCATTGTAAGCGAGCGTGTGCGTGATTCGACGAAAGCGTATCGTACTATATATAAGTGTAGTTGTTAGGTTTATATATGTAAGGTATATGTTTAAGTGGATTTGTGATTGAAAATATGGTTAGCTACGACTTGAACGGTGTGAATGTATTCGTAAGTTGTTTATGTATGTACCGGATGACTATTGGCAGGCTCGAGGTAAGAATTTTTTTTTATTTGAGAGAACCATACCATTGCCAGTTCAAATAATATGCCCGATGCTCATTTTACCCAACTACGGTTTGAAGCATCTCAAGCGTCGGTGATATACTTATATATTTCATGTTAAGCCACTGACACATTGTGATGCCCTGTCGTCGACAACGTTTTACTCAACTCCTTACTATTTCCTATGTAACACTTATTGATATTCACTTTGCGTGAATTAGGTATTTATCAAATTGATTTTACCCGACTAGGATTTAATATATGTTCAAATGTCCTTATGTCCCAAGTTTAATCGACAGAGTTGAGTAAAATTACTTCAACTATTTTTCTCCTTGTATATTTGTCTTTATAGTTATTATATTGCGTTTGGAATTTTGATTAACAATACCTCTCACAAAATAAAAGAATTTCGAATGAAACTCGAGAGATATTTATAATATTGCAAACTATATTTGAGAACAAAATGATGATAATGTATTAAAAATTTAATATTTTTTGTAATTCCAAATCATGCAAAACATAAATACTTTCAAAATTTAATTAAAATATTTGGTTTTTACAAGTTTTATCTGAAAACCTTCATAATTGAATACATAATTCCTAAATTTAAATGATTGAATAACTCTACAACCTCAAGTAATGAAGTGACAGATAAAGCAATCTCATAACAGTCAAGTGATAGGTTAACAGTCATATCTGTACGTCCTACATGTCATTTGCGTATCACCAGCAAACTCACTTTTTATGTATCATCTAAGCAACACGCGCAGTTAGGGTCGCATAAACATACCTACATGCACGTACGAGTGAGTGTATCAGAGGCGATCCCACACGGCCGAGCAATCCGATGAATTACCGCAGGTGTTCACCGATATCCTACATTAATGCTAATGCGTGGGTGTTACCGAATTGTTCAACAAGCGCAGATTGAAGAGAGCCTCTGTTATACTCCAGCCACGGAATGTTGATGCATTATTCAGGCGGAACGCCGCCTGTTGTGTTACATTGTGTAGCGTTAACTTGTCCTAAACTCTGTCATATAAACTTCACTTACCCAAAGAAATTTGAGTATATTTCTTAATCCTGCACGAAAAAAAACTCTTCTCTTGATTCTTAATCCTTATAAGTTCCACTGGTTTAACAACGTCTTTTTTATTACTCAATTTAAAGTAAATACACAATTAACATTAATTTTAAACGAATTAATTTGAGTTTGACTGAATTCGCTCATATTCACTGTAAATTCTTTCAGGTATAAAAGTAGATATAGTATGTCATGGACAGACATATACGTTGAAAAAAAACTAGTATAATTAACCAGTTGACTTGTTGGCTAGCCGGATTATTAGTTTTTCATGATTAAATTAAACGTAAATCTAGTTGATTTCACCAGTTTGTAAGTTCATTTTAGTACTTCCATAGTTAATTTTAGTAGAATTTACCTAGTAATCCGAGTTTTTTTCAGTGTAAGGTTAAACAATAATGCGCTCATGCAACTGATTTTCAATAAAATTATTCGAGAAAAATACTATTGAATTCAGTTAAATACAAGTTACATTTCACTTATTTTGAACCATATATATGTGTGTATTCTTTAATTCAGAGAAAATTATTTACAAATTCATTGTATATCAATTGAATTTACTTAAATTCACATTAAGACGGTATTCTAGTCTAGAATTTTGAAAAAATCGATTTTTTGTTTTTCCCATATTTTTAAAGAATAGACCTTTAAAAATATTTCCTCCAAAGGAATTTTATAAATTTTAATTATTTAAGAAGTTATAGCTATTTTAGTGATGCAGCGCGCGAACCGGTCCTGCCACGTTAAATCTGGCGGCCCACAGTGGTACAGAATCCGAAAAAGCTGGCCAAAACTAAAAACTGAAACTAAAAATAAAACAAAATATTAGAAACAATCAAGCCGATATACGAAAGTTTATCCGATGAAAATTTTCTGCACCATTGTTTGGGCTCGGAAACCCAAAATAACAATGAATCGCTGAAGCTTATGACGTCAGAGTGTCTTTATTTAGTGAATATCAATGTTAACTTTCGAGGATTTTCTGGAAAATTCTTGAATCTTATGATGTCAGAGAGATATTATTTGGTTCATGTCCGTGCTGAATTGTAAGATTTCTGGAAGGTTCTCAAAGCTTATGGTACTACACTATATCCTGGAAGATTTTTTGAACAGGGGAGGTTGGCTTCTAGAAAGAACTCGATGTTTGTCGATTTCATTGAGGGGTAGATGATTGAAAAATATTTCTTGAAAATAGAGAGGTGGGATATAAGAATGCATTCGTTATATTGTTTAACGTTTAGGATTTTTATGGTAATAAATAAATTAGATATGAAAAATGTCAAAGCGAAGGACAAATGAATTGAAAAATATTTCTTGGAAATAGAGAGGTAGGATGTGAGAACGCATCTTATATTGTTTAACGTTTAGAATGTTTATATTAATAAATAAATTAGATATAAAAAATGTCAAAGCGAAGGACAAATGAAGTTAAACATATTTCTTGAAAATAGAGAGGTGGGATCGTTGATCGTTGAAGACCCGTGGGTCCCTGTTTAGTTACGTTACATCCTTTTTGTCACATGTACAAAGCTGAAAAAAGAAACGTGAAATAAAAGTTAGAGTAAATTATCACATCCCTTCACAATGCAAGAATCAACGTTTTTTGTTCTAGAAGAATTAAATTTTTGCATAAGTCAAGATCTAGAAGAATTATTGATATTGAATTTACAGCGAGCTAAAGATATGATTTTTGAAACTATCGGTGAAATAGTGTGGTATAATGTTAACTTTCAATGCGTGAAAAATTTGGAAAATTTTGTAAAAAAAAAATGTTTATAAAGTGTTGAAAAAATTGTTAAAAAAAAATGTGGAAAAAATGTAAATATAGAAACTTTATTTCTAGAGATAGTTACTTTCCATCTTAAACAAATATGTGAGGAAGTATATAATGTATATGTAGAAGGAAAATAAAAAAGGAAAGATTTATTAAAGTTTGTGTCTCTTATTAGAATAGAAAGAAATACCAGATGCTTTATATATTTTTCAAAAGGAGATTTATTTTCAGAAAAAAAAATACAAAATCTTACATTATTTTTATTTATCCAGCTATTATGACATTTATCGAAACCTGACCATTTTACATATAATTCATTTCCGCGCTTCTTAAGTACTTTTTCTATCAAATAGATATCTGGACTCTTAACTTTTGCTAATTCCTGTCCATGAAAGCTACCAGATATAGGTTTATTTTGATAATCTTTGAGCAAGTATGTAGTTGGTTCAGTATTTTGTATTTGACTAACTGTAAATACTTCTGTCGTCCAATTTGGTGTATAACCTTTTTCAAAACCATGTTTGAACTTTCTTATTTTGACTTTATCACCAATTTCAAATTTTTGCTTATTTCTTCTCAAAGTTTTAACTTTAAACTTATTATATGCATTGAATAAAGTTTTTGTTACATTTTGTTTACTGACATCTTTTGGTTTCATTTTAATCGTTCGATGCTTTGAATCATTGTAAGAAGATATAAGATCTGGTAGAATGTTTAACCATTTATAATTTCCTTATAAACTAAATTGAACCCACATTTTATATTTTAGAGTTCGATTAAATCGTTCACAAATTGATACTTTCAAATTACTAAATGTAGAATACAAATTTATATTATAATGCTTCATGAGATTAGCAAAACTTTGATTATAAAATTCTTTGCCTCTGTCGACTTGTAAATTTTTTGGTACACGCCCTTGAGCTAATACAGATTTCATTGCTGATGTGACGTCTTCTCCAGTCTTGCTTTTTACAGGAACAGCCCAAGCGAACTTGGGAAATATATCAATGATGGTCAATATGTAAGTGTAACCTTTGTTTTCCTTCTTATATGGTAGCATTTCAACGAGATCTGCTTGCCAAGTTTCATCAATTCCACGGATGTCAACATGTCGTCGTTTGTAATTTCTTCTCGCAGGTTTATGTAATTTCTTAACCAACTGCGGCTTTTCTGTGTCCATTTTTGGGTGCGTGCAGCTTAACATCCAATTGAGAAATGAGCTTTGGATTTTGAAGCACTAATTCATGAGTTGATTAAGTATCAGCTTTTATGTTTTTCGATTTTTTATTGACAGTTATTTCCAGAGCATCAATCATCATGTCATCATGGAGGATTTCAGTTCTCAATGACGCAATAACATCATAAATGGTATCAGTTTCTTTTTTTATCAAATCTTGAATTAATTGCAAATTTACTGCATCATTTTTCTGTTCAGCTTTAGCCACGTTACACAACCTCTTACCATCTATATCAAAATTTCCTTCAGATGTAACCATGAATCCAATTCCTCCAGGACTACGACTTGAATTTCCAGCTTGTTTAGAGTGACGTCCGAATATATCGATACTCATTTTCAAAATGATATAAATGTTAAGAGCGATCATTAATAAATGACTTTAGCGTCTCGTAGTTCTTCAATGATTGAAATAATTTCATTTGTATGACTTGGATTTCCAGCTGCTTGAGATGCTAAAAGTAAACGTAAACGATACACTAATTCATTTGGATCATCCCAATAAATATAATCTAATTGATTACCCACTCTAGCAATCATATGTTGTGGTATAATACCTTGACCTGATGAGTTTCAGCTTTTACTCCTTGAAGAAGATGTAAAAATCAATCTTTCAATAAAATTTTTATACTCAAAGGATTTACTGTAAAGAACTTAATTTTCTGCTTTATTATGCTTTTTAAAGCATTTGCTCTTTTTTTCAAGCGGTGTTACAATAGGTGTAAAGATTTCATTCAACGACTGTTCGTCTGTTTCTTTACCCAATTTCATTAATTTATGTTTGCGTCGAATCGCATCACTAGTCTTTGCAATTTGATGTAATATATCTGCTTGTTTATGTAAATTCCTCTTTCTTGAAGACATCTTTATTCATCATAGTCTAAAAAGCTACCAGCTCCCTAGAATATTTATATTGTCTTTTTCATTGAATTCTTAAATTTATAAAACAATCAAAGCCTTTTCGATATCTACCTTGATTGATTTCATTATCTTTATCAATAACAACGAAGTCATATTTGTCATTGTTCCAGCAAGCTATACACAATTCCTTAAATTTTGAATAAGACATATCTGTATTTACATGGCCATCATAAATATGTTTAAGGTTCATTTCATCCTGTCTAAAAAGTACTAAAAAATTAACATTATCACCAATCAAGTGTTTCAGAATTCGTGCGTACGTTCGACACAAATAGAAACAATCAATAAGTCTATATCGACCCATTGAAAAAAATGCTCGAATATTATCTTGTCTATCACACGCTACGTCATCAAATACGATTATTGAGTTAGGTTGTGCTTCATTTGGTTGAACAACTTCTTCATGCTTATTGAATGGAAAATATTCAATCTCATTCACTGTCTGTAAAACTTTTTCTAAAAATTTGTATTTAGGTTGATTCAGATATTTCGAATGAAATCGAGTAGATACCGGAAAGAAACCGGATGCAAACCCGTTCGGGTTTTACCCGGTTCTTTACGGTTTTTATCTGGACTCTAATTTCATTTTTTGGGATCTATCTGGGTCTATCCGGTCCTTATCCGGGAAGTGGTGACAGAAAATAAGTTGTATGAATATTGTACCCGGTCTTATCCGGTTCCTATGTGGCATATGGATCCAGAAATTAAAATACGAAAATATGTTTCTACACGGATCCTATCTGGTTTCTATAAGGCAGTTGTCGCCTTGCAAATTGTTAAGGTGAAAGTACATCTGCTACCCGACCCTACCTGGTTCCTATCTGGCATATGTAAATAGAAATTAAAATACAAAAATATGTTGCTACCCGGATCCTATCCGGTTTCTATAAGGCACTTGTCGACTTGCAAATTGTTAAGGTAAAAGTGCATCTGCTACCTGGCCCTACCTGGTTCCTATCTGGCATATGGATCCAGCAAATTAAAATACAAAAATATGTTTCTACCCGGATCCTATCCGGTTTCTATAAGGCAGTTGTCGACCTGCAAATTATTAAGGAGCCGGATACAAACCGGTTAAAAATCTCAAAGGTCCCGGATAAGATCTTATCCGTAAAACCGGATTCACTGAGAGAAAATTATCACGTTATTTTACGGTTTTCGGAGGTATAGCAAGGATATTTATTCAAACCAAGAACTTTTACTGTCCCGTAATTTTTTTTCTGTGACTATCCTTAAAATGTACTTGTTTGCACCGCAATATTTTTTTCAGTAATTTTCACAGTACGATGTTTTAAAAGTTTCTCTTGATGTCAGTTATAAAATACAAGCCTAACAGAAAAATATGCCGTTAGTGTGTTTAAAGAAATACAATTCCTATACGAGCGACTTTTGTTGTGAGTTGGTTAAAAAAACTCGGGAGTCAGCAAGCAATTATGTAATGTAATCATAATAATCATATGCGAGCACGTGTGTGTATGTGTGTATATCTGATTGTGTCGAGGTAGTAACAATAACGGGTCCCAAACACTTTTTACACGGCCCAGCAGTAGTTGCAGGTTATAAGCGCTATTTCCTTTCTTGTATTCCAAGCGTGCGCAGCCGAGAGGCTTAGTCGTTAGGTTACTAATGCGATAATTATAAGTAGAGAGGGTTCGAACCCGCAGCGTTAAGAATAATTTTTAATACTGTCTAAACGAGCGTTTGTGTAGTGTAGAGGGGGGTGTGTGTTTGTAGGTAAGTGTGTATATAAAAATAGTAAGTTAAGTGTCTACTTAATAGTAAATACAGTTTTGAAATATACTAAGAGTATTCATCGATTCAACTACTGCTCTTATTTGATTTACCTATGTTCCTGCAGATCACTTAACTTAGAAAATGACACTGGGGCCTTTACGAACTACGAAAAGTAAGTTAAAAAGTAGTCAAACCTACTGAGATTTTTTTTCGGTGTACGTCTAACAAAAAAGTACTGTCAATTTACTCAAATAAAATTTCCCAGCTTGAAAACAGATTTTTTACTGTGAAAACAGTAAATTTAACCTTCCAAGCGAATATTCCTCCATTGCCATTAAAAACGGTAAATACTATAGTCTTAACTCGAATTTTTCCTGTACTTTTTCTTTCAGTGTAGATATTATCCAGGTATAAACCGGGGACAAAATCCGGGTAAAAATCCAGTAACGCCGGATAAGAACCGAGTATACGTATTTCGAGGACCCGACTACAAACAGGATAAAACTCTTACAGCGCCCAGATAAGACCCATATAGAAACCGGACAAAATATTATATCAACCCAGATAGAATCCGATTGAGTGCCGGATTAGAACCGGGTATAAGTATTTTAAGGAGCCAGATACAAACCAGATAAAAATCTCAAAGGTCCCAGGTAAGAACCATATAGAAACCGGGTGAAGATATTATGCGATCCCAGATAGAACCCGATAATCTCCGGGTACAAACCGGGGACAAAAACCGGGTACAAATCCATTAGCGCCGGATAAGAACCGACTTTTACTCGGTTCTTATCTGGGTTCTATCCGTCATTTTAAGCAGGGGTATAGATATTCTCAAATCTCAACCTGTTTGGATGTGTCAATAAAGTAAGCAAAGCATTTGTTTTCGCACAGTTTGATGGAACACAAAAAATAGCTCATACACTGTTCGGTAATAAATTTCCATGCCGCTTTACTTCTATCTTCCATTCATGTGTAAAGTTATCAAAATTTGCCACCGGTAATTTTGTGGATTGTGCTTCAAACTCCATCTTGACAGCAACTGATTGCAAAACTATAAATGGTATGGTTTTGAAGATTTTCACTTCAGTCTAAAAATTGTTTCTCAAACACATATAATCATGAGTACAAAGAAACGTGTAACCAGTTGTAGAAAAGCTGTCAAACGAAGGAGACGTGGTAGAGGAGTATTGAATAAGGTTATAAATAATCTCCCTGTAGAGATGCACATTCCTGGGTATCAGTACTGTGGACCAGGTACTAAATTAACAAAACGATAAGCACATGGTGATCCTTGTATCAATCCTCTCGATAAGGCTTGTGAAAAACACGATATTGTCTATTCTCAAAACAAAAAAAATATTACAGCAAGAAATACAGCTGATAAAGTCCTGGCTGAAAAAGCTTGGAATCGTGTCTTGGCAAGAGACGCTAAAATAGGTGAGAAGGCAGCTGCTTGGGCAGTAACGAACACTATGAAAATGAAATCTAAACTTGGAATGGGAGTTAGGAAAAAGAAAAAAGATTAGGTTTACCGTTGAAGAAAATCGTTTCTGCAGTTACAAAATCTATATTCCCTAGTAAAGATGCACACTCAGTTATTAAATCTGCACTCTAGGGTGCACGCGTAGCTGTCAGAAAGGCTGGTGGGAAAAGAAATGTGAGCAAACCTCGAATTTTACCTGCACCAAGAAAAGTTGGAGGCTTTCTACCCTATCTTGTGCCCATTTTTGCAGGCCTGAATGCTACTGGAGCATTAGCAGGTGGAGCTGCTGGTATAGCTAAATCTGTCAATGATGCGAATGCAGCTAAAAAACAGCCAGAAGCAAGTCAACGTCACAATCAAATGATGGAGTCTATAGCTTCGGGGAAAGGTTTATATCTCAAGCCTTATGAAGACGGCTCAGGGCTTCAAATTATTTCTGAAGTTAAAAAAAAAGAAAAAAAAGCTAAAAAAAACAGAAATAAAATTACCACACCGAGCGTTGAATGACTTTGATGTAGTAAAATATGAAAAATCTATGAAAATACCACATTTTCGAGGTGTATTTATGCGAAATGCATTGCCAATAATAAGACCTCGTTTTGAATTAGCTATTGTTAATTTAGATAATAAAGATGGACCAGGTACACATTGGGTTGTATATAAAAAAGTTGACACACGATTCATGAATTTTTTCCAATCGTACCACCAAGATATGAAATACAAGTAGTTGAGGTGCCATCACATGGCATTTACTTACCAGTTGCCGTCAAGACCATAGATCAAATTCAGTTACAAATAGTTGATCAAGATGGAAATCTAGTAAATTTTCGAGGTGAAACCATAACACTTAGATTACATATAAAATCTCTATAATTATGGGAATTGTGTTTAATAAAAAAATCGGTTTTAGTTATAGTAGTGAGGTAGGATGTTTAAGAAAAGTCAGTCATAAACCTGCATTCAAGGTGTTAAAAACACGCAGTATTCAACTCCTAAAGAATTTGGGTCTCAAGGTCATAGATCAAAGGAAAAAAGTTAAAAATATAAAAATTTAAATTCTTTTGTATCTGTATTATTATTTTTATTTATAAATGTCTCAAAATCTGCAATGGAAGAGAAAATACTAAGTATTTCAAGACCGATTGTCTATGATGAATCTATAGCACATTTTGAAGTGTATGCACATCTACCTTATGCCTCGTCTACCTTCAATAACAGTGATGAAATCTGAATTGCTGTTCAAAATCAAGATCACTGCCTTCTACCAAGTAAAAGTTCACTCCTCATTCAAGGAAAATTAATAAAAGAAGATAGAACTCCAGTTACTAATACTAGATTCATTATCAATGCCATCTATCATTTATTTGAAGAAGCACGCTTTGAACTCAATGCTGTACAGATTGATTGGTTTCCATCAAGTAATGCAAACATTTTATTGACTGACAATGCTGGAAATTTTGATGTTTCAATACCACTCAATACAATATTTGGTTTTGCTGAAAATTACTAAAAAATTATTGTAAATGCTAGACATAAGTTAATTTTGACACGATCAAGAAATGAATTGAATGCAGTTATACAAACAGCTGATGAACAATTTAAAATCACAATTGATAAAATTGAATGGCTACTGCCTAATGTGAGATTGTTAGATGCACGAAAATTCAATTATTAAAGTATATTGAAAATGTTCCACTTATTCCTATTAGTTTTCGTTCTTGGGAATTGTATGAATATCCTCTACCAATTACATCGAATCACGTTTGGACTGTCAAGACATCAACGGGATTAGAATTGAATGTCAATGTACTACTTTTTAAGGAAATATCTGAAAATTTACTATTAAAAATAGTGAAAAATATATTATAATAATTACATTTTGATTAATATAATAATTATCATTTGATAATATTTTATTAATATAATAATTATTATCAAATTTAAAAAATTCATTTATTAATATAATAATCATCAATGTTTATTTTTTAAATTGTAGCCCTAAGGTAGAGTGTCCGTATTTCCAGGGAGAAGCATTCTTTTATCATCTTGCCAACTTAAGAGAACTTTTTTTTGTTAAATTGTATGCACTTGATGTTTTTTACTTCAAATCATGAATTGAGATTTGACAAGGTTTTGGTAAAAAAATAAGGTCTGTTTATAATAATTAAACGTTATTGTTTTCAAAATTGATCCTTTAACATCCTTAGCTTTTCATCTTACTTCTTTATCACCCTGTACTCTAAATGAATATAACTTAGATCGTAGTCCCACAAATTCAGTTATAATTTTACCATTATTTTCATCTTTCATCAAACCTAAAACTTGTTTTTTTATGAAAGGAATACCATAAACATTGTTTTGAGGAATTAGACGTATCAAACATATTTATATCACGTTTAATATATTCATAAAAATCTGGAAGAAATATATGATAAATCAAACTGTCTGCATCAGTGTACAGTAACTTTACATTATTTCCAAAATTCTTTTTCATATAATTGTAATTAAAATCGTAAATAATTATTTTCGATATGTCAAGGATTGTGAATCCAATATAAATGGGTTTGTTAAAGTATAAAACCTTCCGATGAATCATAAGGAATATTCGAAAAGTTAATTGTTAGATATTTATGAATCCATTCAAAATTACTATGGGGTAAGGATTCACTTATAGCTGCCCCATATTGATTATTTACATCGAAATAAAAAACATATGACTCCTGTTCAGAAGCATTAAAATTCGATTCCATATAATGATTACTTGCTTTAGCATATCTATTTGAGCATTGTTGTAACCTTTTTTTCATCGTTACTCAAGTAAGAGGCTAATTTATCAAGACTGCTAGGCATAAACCTAAAAGAACCTAAAAGAATCAATAAATCTTAATTTTACTTTTGTATCATCTACATATTTTGTAAAAGAGATATATATCTCTTTATTAATAGGTAATAAATCAATCCTTCCCTCAAAACTAGTCGCTGAATTTCTAATTAAAAAGTGTGAATTATAGCCTGAAAGATTGTGAAATATTACTGGAATTATATGTGAATCTTCATAATTTGTATTACAACTTTGATGAGCTACACCACGATATATACCTGTAAAATGCCAATGATTTTATTTTATTATTATCTACCTAATCTTCATTATAAACATCAACTATTTTATTTTCAGTCATTAGAAGATGATAATCTCTATCTCTTCCAATTTTCTCTTTTCAATCCTTTTCTATCTTAGCCCAACTTTCGATTTTCTAGCTTTATCTTTTTTATCTTCTGGTCGGTATAATGAGTATAATAACTTACATATCCTGGTGACAAATTTAAACAATAAACATTTTAAAAAATGTAAGTAAAAAATTATAAAACATTTTTAAACAAAACATATATATGATGTGTTCTATGCCAAATCGGACGGCTTCAGGACTCCATGTTTCCGATTTACTTGAAATTTTACCGATTGATAGACTAAAATAAATAATGAAGAAATCCAAAATTTGAGATTTTTTCATGGATTAATTAAAGAGTTATGGAATAAACAAACAAAAATATATGTTTTTGTTCTTTTTCAATTAAAGGGTTTTCCAATAGGGACATAACAATTTCGTTTCTTTACATGAACGCACCTTTAAACTTTTTTAATGAACTGTCAATGTCAAAACATTAGTTAAGGTCAACATTTACACCATGGTAAAGTTCACGAACCAGCAACGTTTGGAAATTATTAAAAATTACTACCGAAATTCTGAGTCGGTGGTCGCAACTTTAAGAGCGCTTACTCCAATTTTCGGCCGTAATAAAAATAAAATATGTGCCTGTCCCACCCGACAGGCTGTGCGTGTTATAGTGGATAAATTCGAGACCAAGTTTACACTATTAGACGTTGCGGTGCCAAAAAGACGTCGTATTGCTCGAAGCGAAGAAATAATCGCAGCCGTAAGTGCATCGATTCAAAATGAGCCAAATCAGTCCATTCCACGTCGTTTTCAAGAATTGGGCATCGCTCAAACGACACTGTGGCGTATTATGCGAAAAGATATTGGCCTACATGCTTTCAAAATTAAATTGACTCAAGAACTAAAGCCACTTGATCATTTGAAACGCCGAAATTTCTCCAATTGGGCTCTGGCAAAGCTTGAAGAAAATGGACATCAACGATATGCGGTTTCAACAAGACGGTGACACTATCCACACAGCACGCGTCACAATCGATTTATTGAAAGGCAAATTCGGTGAACGTGTTATCTCGAGAAATGGTCCGGTCGAATGGCCGCCTCGTTCATGCGATCTAACGCCATTGGATTTCTTTTTATAGGGTCATATCAAGTGA
The DNA here is from genome assembly GCA_030998225.1 of Diplolepis rosae. Taxonomy (NCBI): domain Eukaryota; kingdom Metazoa; phylum Arthropoda; class Insecta; order Hymenoptera; family Diplolepididae; genus Diplolepis; species Diplolepis rosae. The sequence continues at coordinate 785,091 of JAPYXD010000338.1, read as the reverse complement.
CTGCTCTAGGTCAAAAAGCCAGCAACTTTAGACGTCCTCAAAGACAACATCCAACGCGAAATTGCCAACTTTTCGGTCGAAATGTGTGCCAGAGTGGTGGAAAATTGAGTCCGAAGAATCGATCGCTGTAAACGGGCTCGTGGTGGTCATATGACCGATATCGAATTTCATTCATAAAATGTAATTCTTGCACTACACCCACAATAAATTTGAACCCAATATCTCAAATATTTCTTTGTTTTATTCATAGATGAAATTGTGATCTTATTGGAAATGAATGCATAATATCTTAAGAATATTGTGTCAAAATTCCGAGTTGATCGGAGCAAAATTGACGAAGTTATGAGTATTTGAGCGTCCGTTGCTCCAGGCGGGGTTTCTACATAATTTTTGAAATTGCAGCTAATGTAGCTGCATGTACTTTCAATGAAGGTTCTTTTGCGTTGTAAAGAAGGAAGAGATTTGCGTAGACAAATACAAAAAGATGCTCTAGATCATCTTGATAAAAGCTTTTTGCTGTATGGACCTAGCATCGACGACTCTGTGTGAGTATAAAAGAATTATTGAGTTTTATTTTGAATTTTGTAGTGTGCAAAACTTTGAAGCGTTCTTCTAAAACTTGTTATGTTAGAAGTCCGTGTACTACTGCGGGCAAATACTAAGATGAATTTTTAATTTAAACTTCGCGGGCTAGCCCGATTCGGGCAAACTTTTTTATTTTTATGTTGGTCCTACTGTTACTGACATCTGTGCCAAATTTCATGTCAATGTCATCATTTGTTACATAGTTACGCTGGTGTTTTCTAAACGACTAAAAGTGATTTTTTCGATTTTTACAATGTCTGAATTTGTTAAGCAAAGAAGTGCCATTAAATTTTAATTCCGGAATAAAATTTCAGTTACGGAAACGTTTAGAATGTTGCAGAAGGCCTTCGGTGATTTGAGCATGTCGCAGAAAAATGTTTATAAAAGGTACAAAGACTTCAAACAAGTCAGGGAACGTGTTGATGACTTGGAACGCACCGGACGACCATCAACATCAACTGACGAGCAACACGTCAATCAATTCGAAGAATTAGAGCACAAAAATCGTCGATGGACAATTTGAGACCTTGCTGACACTATTGGCACTTCAAAAGGATCACCCAACACCGTTACAAAAGATATTTTGGGCAGAAAACTCGTGGTTTGTGCATCACGATAATGCGCCGTCTCACACTGCACTCGTTCATCGTGACCATTTCGCCAAAAACTCAACGCATATCATTCCACAACCACCATATTCGCCTGATTGAGCTCCGTGTGACTTCTGGCTATTGCCCAAACTCAAAAGACCCCTCCGAGGACACCGCTTTGGTGCGATTAAAGAGATACAAGCCGAATCGAAGAAGGCTTTGAAGGCAATTCCGGAAATCGAATTTAAATTTTTTTTTATAACAAAATTCACCTTAGTTTTTGGCCACAGTAGTACATCATAACTCAAAATCTACTGGACCAATATTTTTATAATTTTGCACAGTACTTCTTCACATAATTCACCAGGTAACCCTGGGAGCTTTTTTGTTTTTTAACATAATTAATTATTTTACAATAACAAATTAGCCGATTTTTTTTAGCGAGAATTGGTATTTTGGCTTCCAAGTTCTACGAAAAATTGAAAAATCTAGAAGAAAAATCCTCCCACGGTTACCTCGAGAAACATCTCTTTTAACAAATGCATTGTGATTTGTTTGTTTCAAATGATTCTGTTGCGAGTTATGATGTACACCGAAAAAAACTTTTTTTCGAGGCGCCTCCGAAGATTCACTGTCACTCGCTCAATTTTCAATATTTTGCGATGAAAATTGAGGAAAATATTGTTCAAATGTTGCATTATTATATTCAAATTGAATGAATAATCTAACACGATCTGCATCGACAACATTTTTTTTTAAAAACATGCCTTTTTTTCACCAAATTAACCTCCTCCCCCCCCCCAATTTGGAGTAAAAATTTTTCCGAAAAATGCTAACACATCGGCCATCCAATGATACGCTTGTGTAATTTTTTCAGAATTTTTCCTAGTTTCAGTTTTTAAATAATTGAGAAAGAACAAAAACACTTTTTTTTTTGTTTATCCTATAACATTTTAAATAATGCATAAAAAAAAACTCAAATTTTGGGTTTCTTCATTATTTATGTTAGTCTATCAATCCTTACAAATCCAAGTAAATCGGAAACATGGAGTTCTTAACCCATCCGATTTGGCATGGAACACACCATGTGCACGGTGACCCATTTTAATCTACAATCCAAAATATCTTCCAATATTAAGGTCAAATGTCTGAGACATGTCCAGATGCCCTTTTTCTGAATTGTCTTGGTTTTTTGGGTTAAACAAACTTTCAAGATGCTTCACAAAACTCGATGAAATGTTAAGGTGTACATCACCTTGACCATCATGACCTTCAGGTCAATTTTCAAGGTGACTTGAAGGTCAAGACGATTTTTCTTAGATTGAACTCTGTGCCCGGAATATTTGTTTTTCTAGACTTCAGGCTGTGGATTGTTATCACAACCCCCCCCCCCCCCCCCACCTAGACAGTAACAATCATTTTGGATAAGATGTAAATACTGTGACTAGTTACTAAAGGAACCCCAAAGGAAACAGAACTTACTACGTCCACGTCGTTGTTTCTGGGTAACGCTAAAGGTGAGGACAAAGTATCTTTTTTTTGTAACTAGTCACAGATAAGTGACATTGTCAAGATTGGCGCTTTTGTAACTAGATAGTCACAGTCTTTACATCTTATCCGAAATGATTGTCGATTTTTGTGAAGCATCTTGAACGGTTGTTTACCCCGAAAAACCAAGACAATTCAGGAAAAGGGCATCTGGTCGTTTCTCAGACATTTGACATTAATTTTTTACCAATCCAAGTTTACAGAAACCATTTTTCCACAGGTCATTTTTGACGTGAAATTTCCCGCTCTTTCAAATCCACAGTCAAAAATAGGTGTTCTCATTTAAGAAAAGGGTCTTACCTCCAATTGACCTTGAAAATTAACCTCAAGGTCACAATTGGTGGTACAGTCAAATGTTCCCCTCGGTCCTGTTCTACCTTTGTCTGAACCATTTTTTCGTAGATAAAGTATTTTAGAAGATATTTGGGATTATATATTAAAGTGGGTCACCGTGTATATCATTTGTATGATTAAATTATCTTGTTTTAAGTATATTGAAATTCCTCCTCTATAAATCATCATTTAATAATTAAAGTTTTTTTTAAATATGATTATTTCCTTATTTTACTTTCAAGGGATATATCTGTTTATTGTTATAATATAATTGATTATTAATAATGCTAAAGGCCTACTAAAACTAATTTTACTATTTATTTCTTTATATGCTTTTACAACTCAAAGTATTAAAAATACCTATAAGCGACTCTACTCTTTCTATGGGGGCGTTCTAGAATTCGATGAGTTTTTCGAAAGTAACTAAACTCTCCCTAGATGTAAGTTTACTCTGAAAGTAAAGTTTTAGAACGCACCCCAGAATTTGTCAAGGATCTTCGCTCTTCAAGGTTCTGATAGAAATAAATAAAAATAAGTTTTGATAAAATTTGACTTTTTTTACTTTTCCTCTTTTCTCTCTTTTTTTACATTCTCATCATGGATGAGAAGGTATTGGTTTTATGTGAAAAATGACTTTCGAAATTTTCATCAAATCTTTACGTTTTGAGACCCCCTGAGTCAGAAAAAAGGGTTTTTTACGAAAGTGTCTGTCTGTCTGTCTGTAGTAGGTCGTGTGCGGCATAACTCTCGATAGAATTATCAGATTTAATTGAGCTTTGGCACACTTTATCAGAGCCGAAAAAGTAAGGACAAGTTCGCTAACCAGCCACATCCAATCAAAATTGAGGGATTGAGCACTACTTTTGTGTTTTTGAAAATAACTTTTTGAAAAAATCAAAAATTCCAATACTAGTTTTTGATAGTGCTCATAAATCTCTACAAAGTATCCTGATAACATTTTTTGATTAAATCAAAATTAGAAATGTTACAGCATATTCAAATTCGATAAAAGTCAATATCAAAATTCCATTTTCCAGTTAAATTATACGAGATACGAAAAAACGTAATGATACAATATTATTTTCTACATAAAGTCCTACAAATTTGAATTGTAACATTTTTTCATAAGATGCATATTTTTCTTTTTAATTAAAAAAAAACTATTAAAAATCCAAAATTCAATTTTTTAACAATACGATTAAAATTTTAAAATTCCATTTTTTAGACAAAATATGCGAGATACAAAAAAAAACGTTTTAATGGAAAATTGTTTGCCCAATTGAGGTCTATAAATTCTCATAAAGACATTTCGGGACAGGATGTATATTTTATGTTTTGAATTTTAATATTAAAAAAATTCGATTTTTTTCACCAAAATATGTGAGATACGAAATAAGCGTTGTTCTGCAAAATCGTTTCCTTAAATAAAGTCTACGATTGTTTTTTCTTTTTGAGAGATTTTGAAGAAAATAAATTATTTTAATCATGTAATTTATTAAAAAGTCACTGAAATGTATACAGAAAATCGAACGCGAAGCGCGAGCGCCATGATGAGAATGTGTTCCTTAAGGCTGATAGAGCCTTAAGTAAATTGAATTTCCTGTTTCACTTAAATTCAAAAAGAAATTGAGTGACTTTGAGAAAATGTGTAATTCACATAATCTGTAATATTATTATAAAATTGGTTTGAGCTTTAGTATCAAATTATAATAAATAAACTTAAATGTATGCAATGAGCACAAGACCGAGCGCGAAGCGCGACAATAAAATCGCGCGCTCAAACTTGCGAGCGAAGCGAGCTGCGCGCAAAGCGCGGGACGAGATTGTGCCCGCGAAGCGGGCAGATTTTTTAAATCTTAAATATTAAAAACATAATTGTTTTTCTCGACGAATATACTTAATGCTAGTAACCAACCCAATGCTGTCGTTCGTTTTGTCTTATTTTTAACTCTACCCTGAAAGGCTCTAAATGTTTTGCGTTATCCTCGTTAGGAATCATATACAAAGATTAGGACATCCTATAATGTTTGTTTCCCGAACTATGTGAATGAAAGTTCCAGGTTTGAAAAATTTGGAATTGGTGATGTTCCGACAAGACATTTATTCAGAAATTTATATTCGTTAATCGGAATTCATTTAATACTCACCTTAAGCTACAGAAATATAAGAATTTCAATGGGCTGATTCGATTGATTTTCTCCAATTCCCGATTATCTATTTTAACTTGGATTTTTGTAACTTTATATAAAAAATGGTTTCTGTGAAAAGTGTAATTTTTAGCTACTAATTTCAAAATGAGTATACTTTCAAGGATTATTTTCACAAGCTTCCTGCAGGTCGAGTGAAGAAGAAGATGAAGCGGAGAATTGGTGCCGTTATTTCTAGAAACTCTCATAAGAAAACTAAGAAAATAGACTATGTGCTTCCGCCTACGACGGAAATAGGAATAACTATTCAAGTGAGCCGTAGTTAATGTTTACGAGCTTTTGCAATAGCAAATGTTGAATAATATTATGCAGATAAAACATCTGATTGTAAGATGTAGCCCTTTATATTTAAAAGACATAAACATATGTGTTTTCTGAATAAACTTCTTCACGGTCCACAAGTATTTACCCCTGAAATGACTGAATAACTGTTTTTTAATAACTTGAAAGTTATACGAGGTGCATATAATGTTGTAACCTCTTACTTTTCGTCCACAAAATCAAACTTTTACTTTTAATCAACAATGAAATATAAAAATTTATTAATTTTTTGATAGAATATTCACAAATTCCTTTTTATTATATTACAAGTTGTAGGGATATAAAATTAATTTTAAATTCCATCACAAGATCGTATCATAAAGCATTCACTTCAAATTGTCGAGCATACTATAATATTGGTTCAAAGGAAACCTTCGATTTTACGAATTGGAATGTAGAAATTTATATGGCTTCATAAAAACGGCAGAGTATGGATCTGACAGCTCTCGTCTGAACTTATCTTAGAAACACTATTCGCCGCAAGGCATTGCGAATGACAGCTCATCGAGGTTTTCGCATTCTTAATAAAGTTTGTAGACTCATTTTTCATATTTGCTCGTTTGTATTTTTGAATTTTTTTTCTCTAATAAAATTATTCTATTCTATACACTCGATACTTTCTTATGGTACATATAAAAATGTTTTACGTGGTTTGATATATAATGTATATGGTTATATGGTTTCAGCGGTTCGTAAAATCTTTCATGAATAGTGAAATGTTTTCTTTCGTAAAATATGGTTTGCAGTGAATTTGCTTCTTCCTGTTTCCAGACGTTCTCTCTATGGACCATCATAAAATGCAAATTGCTAAATGCTGCGTTGTTCTAGAAATTATTATGCCAGGTGCATATGTGTACAACTTTCGTGAAGCACTCGGATGCCAGTCTAACTAGGCGTATTGTTGCATGCTAAATTAATATGTGTATCACATTTTCATATTCAGTGATACTTAGGAATGCCTTAAGGGAAAAATGATTGACTTGCACGAAAATCATTGAGACAAGGTGGAAATTATTTTATCCTGATGTTTGAAAAAAATTATGGTTCTGATTGATAAGTTTAATTTATATTCGTTTCTTTATGAAGTCCAAATTGAAATATTGCGCATATTTTGTTTCTTGTGTTCGGTATTGAAGATGTTTTCCTCTGTTGCCTTCGACATTTCCGACAGACAGAACTGATTTATTCTTTGCCTGAACTTATGCGTTATACACGAGACTTTCTTCTTTGACGTCGAGAGGAAACCGACATGCGACACATATTCAGTAGAAATTGAACAACATACGCGTGAAACTTTTCTTGACATCTCGAATGGAATTGGAATACGGGCCACGTGTGGGTGGAAAAACAGAAAAGTCTCTGAGAAAACAAACATGGAAGCTTTGTCCATAAAGATTATGGCCAATGTGGTTGCGAGTTCCTTACTTTACATGAGAATCTTCCACGAAATACCAGCTTTACAAAATCGAATCCAAATATAAATTTAAAAAACGAATCCAAATAATATACATGGAGCCCTTACAATTTTTCGAAAATTTTTCCGAAAATAGTCGGACAGCTTAAAATACAAATGGGTCGTAAATTTTTCCAAAGATATAGTCGGAAATATTTCCGACATAGAACTGGAAATAGTTCCTACTGTTTGGTCGGAGAAATATCCAGTTTATTAGGAAAAATTGATGTAGGGGAAAAGCGGCGAAATTGGCGCATCTAATAGAAAGTGCGAGTTTAAAAAGAAAGTATATGACTAAAAATTATGAAAAAATATTTATTTAATAATAATAATTAATTATTAATAATAAAATAAAAATAATTATTTGAATTTGTAATCAGAAGTATATACAATTATTAACTTTAGAAGACTTATAATCAATAGAAACAATCAATCAAAAATACAAATTTTTTACTTACATTACTTTCACATCTTAAAATCGAGAAAACTTTCAAAACACTGTCAGACTGCAAATTAATTATTAAAAATCGCTTTTAAAATGCCTTAATACCTCAAACTTAAAAAAAAAATGTAACCACTGATTGTTCAAATGAATATAACCTTACAAAGTCGTTACATCAGTTTTGCGAACCACATTACCTCCCATGTCACAAAAAATCTTAACAAAAAGATTAATAGAAAAGTCCAGCAACATTCAAATGTATATATCTATATATTAATAATTGTGTACGTACTATCTTCTTTATATTTTCAATCATAAACATCCGAGCACTTGACTTCAGTCACCGGTTTCCAGAAACACAACACGTGTGCCAACTTCGCCTCTGATTTGAATCTCGTATGCGCCAATTTTGTCGCAAGTGTATCGTTCATTAATTAAATACTTTTTACGTAAAATGCTTATTTTTTCATACAAATATTCTATCCTAATCGTAAGATTAAATATCAAAGATTATAAAATTGTTGCATTAATCTAATTCACCTTGAATTACTATTATTTAACGATTTAACTCAATGGCTTCGAACATAACCATTATGCCAAAAAACGATTAATCGCAATAAAACTGTATTAAGCAATTAGATTTTCATAATGTTTTCTATCAAATACATATCATACAAGAATGCACACGATAGAACTATTTTTATTTTTTGTTATGTTATCATTTTCTGAAAAATAGGGTGCGCCAATTTAGACGACGCGCCAATTTCGCCGCTTCTCCCCTATTTCATAATTTAAGTGGAAAAATATCCAAAAAAAGTGAACATATTTCCGTTTTGTGAAATAATTCCCGGTTTTCATGGGAAAAATTTCCTACAAATTAGCAGATTTGTGAAATGTTCTCACCTTTTTGACATATTTCCTAATAGATCGGAAATAAGTCCAAAAATTCAGTTAATTTTCCTCAAATATATAAAGTATTTCCACATTCTGTAGGAAAATATATGTTTCCTGAGGATTTAGGAAAAATTTCCTAATACACTACCGTCGGAAATTGTGCGCACGGTGCTCGTGATCGCTATTGAAAATCACTGCTGACTTTGAACCACGATATCTCGGTGAAAAAAAGAGAAAGTGCATTTTTAAAAATACAGTTGAAAAGCTTATAAAATTCCACGTCTAGTGATGCTCAACAAATATTTTTTTGACTTTCTGAAAATAATACAGCACGTGAGGAGTTAAAAAAAAAAATTCAAGATTTTTTCAAATTCTCTACCTCAACTTCAACTTATTGCATGACCTAGGAAAAATTTTTCCATACTCTGAAAATTTTAAGACATAAAGTCTAAAATCTTATCTTTAATTTAAGCCAAGAAAACTTGAAAAATATTCATGGGTACCCGAGATACGATTAAAAATGTTCAATCGTATCTGAGTTGAATTTTAATCGACGATCACGATTCTCGGACGGTTTGTTGCTCGCCTCCTTCGTTGAAGCAGGACCGAAATGGCCACGCACAAAGGTGGCGCTTAAGTGGAGCCCTCTTATATGTATTTTTGATTCTGTTCATTAATAATTTTTATTTCTAATTATTCTAAATTTCAAAAAATATTTATTGTTATTTGTGATTATCAAAAATTATTTAAATCCAATATTATCCCCATATTAACGAATAGAACAATGATATGTAAACATTTTTTATTTCTTAAAATTCTTATAAACTAGAACATTGATAAAAATTTTAATAGTCATTGTAAATATCAACTAAGAATTAAAGGAAAGGATACAAAGGATACACGTTCTTGGATCAAAGAACATATAAGAGAGCTCCACTTAACCGCCACCTTTGTGCGTGGCCTAGTCGGTCCTGCCTCAACTAAGGGGGGGAGCAACAAACCGGCCGAGAACCGTGATCGTCGATTAAAATTCAACTCAGATACGATTGAACATTTTTAATCGTATCTCGGGTACCCATGAATATTTTTCAAGTTTTCTTGGCTTAAATTAAAGATAAGATTTTAGACTTTATGTCTTAAAATGTTCAGAGTTTGGAAAAATTTTTCCTAGGTCATGCAATAAGTTGAAGTTGAGGTAGAGAATTTGAGAAAATCTTGAATTTTTTTTCAACTCCTCACGTGCTGTATTATTTTCAGAAAGTCAAAAAAATATTTGTTGAGCATCACTAGACGTGGAATTTTATAAGCTTTTCAATTGTATTTTTAAAAATCCACTTTCTCTTTTTTTCACCGAGATATCGTGGTTCAAAGTCAGCAGTGATTTTCAATAGCGATCACGAGCACCGTGCACACAATTTCCGACGGTAGTGTACATAGTAAGAAAATTTACTGATATTTTTTACAGTGTAGCTTTGGTATTTAGAAAAGTAAGGACAATAATTTAACCAGAAGAAGAAAGGTATAATATAGAGAGGATTCGCTGCTATGCAGTAGAACATATTAATATCTTGAGTTCTGACGTTTCAGAACGTCGAGAGGGTGAGGTACAGTCAGCAGAGTAATCAGTGGGCTAGATTAATTGTTTCCATGGGACTCTTGCCCTGTGCACACAAATGCGCGGCTCGCACCAAACACTCAGCAATTCTGTGATAATACCAACAGCCAACATAATACCGGCACCCCATAACTCAAAGCCATTACTGAGCTGTTGCTTTGAAAGTACTAATATTATGCATATATATTTAGTAATCTCTTTTTCGTAGCGGTAAATAAATCCACACGCATATATTCGCACATGTGTGTGCATATATGCGTTTCACAGAGACACTTCTATGCTTCCTTGTGTTTCTCTCAGCTGCACTTAGAAATGGCTAGTGACATGGATGTAACTGTCACTGGCCGTACTTTCTGCTCATTTTCAGTCATATTCGTCATATTCATATTTGTAAAATGTCCTAAAAGAACATCTTAAAGAACTATGTTTTATTGTTCATAGGACCAAATAAATATAATAACAGTTTAGGTTCAAGCTTGGAAAACTTTCAAAACATAATAATGGATTTATTTAGTTGCACTGAGAGAAAGTATTAGTCGTGGTTATCCATTTTTTTTTGTAAAAAAGGGTTACAAGTATGTTTTTTACTCTGTATCATCTAAGCACCTTAGTTCTTACAGCAATATTAACTGAGTAGCAATGATTAAGATTTTTAGTAAAACTTACAAAATCCGATTAGTCGGTCCGTTTTGTAGCCGGGACTATTTTCATGCATTCCCACATTGTATCGAGCTTATAATAGATGTTACCAATATGTTTTTGTAAAAGTTACTAATTGCGTTAATTGCTATTACTATTTGTACAGTTTAGTTATTACAAAAATATATATTTTTTCGACATAACGGAGAAAAGTTGTATTAAAAACTATTAAAATATCTTAATTAGAAACTGATTAATTTTTTCATCCGTACACGATTAAAATAGTAATTCCAACATTGAAAAAAATGTTAAATTTATCATTCTATCTATTTTATTTCTGTTAATGTCGATGGGAACTTTCTTAGGTTAGAATTGTTTAGGAGAAAAACTTTTTTAATTATTGTTTTTCAAAATGTAACAAAGGATGATAATTGTTTAGATGTTTTTCATCAAAAACTGCACAACAGTTTACAATTATACTTTAAAATTAACATGATTTAATTCTTCTCATTTTTATGAAGAACAAAAGCAAAATTTTAAGAAATCAATGTATGTAACGATTTCAAAACGATTCAAAACAGTTGATGAGCAGGTAAAATCTAATTCGTCTGTACAATTATTTCTTGAAGTTTACCATTACCAAAGAATTGCAAGTCATGTTTACACACGAAATATTGCATATGGAAATAAAATATTTACATTTCTCAAAATAAATGAATTTGATTAATTGTACAATAAAAGTTAGTAGCATACTTAGTTCCATGGACTTTCGAGCATTGGTAAGTTTTACAAAATTTTTGGTACAGCTTACTAAAAATATATAATATAGTTGTGACACAGAAAATAAAAGAATCTTTTTGTAAATATTTTTACACAAGATACTTTTTGATAATAATTCAATTTTTAAATGTACAATTCAACATTTAGTTTCATTAAACTTCATACATAGTCATAATCAAAATTTATATTAAATATTAATTAAGTAAATGATAAATGAATGGAAAATGATGAATGTGAGGCGCAAAAACTTTAGTCACGACACTGGTAGATTCTCACGAGCTCTGAAAAAAGAGTGTAAAATTTTCAGTTCGATATCTCAACGTTTAGAGGTTTCACACGAGCCATATTTCTTCCCATTTGAATAACATGGAAAACTTGAATGTTTTTGCTTTTCAATTTTCTCCAAAAGCCCAAATACATGTAATATTTTTTTTAAATCACAAATTTGAAGTTCAAGGATACCTCTCACAAGGAAAATTTTTCCTGACCTGCAGCTTAATTTGTTTAAATTTTTTCAAAAAGCTAAAAACACGATTTTTTTCACGAAATCACGAAAAAAGTGGAAAAATAGTGTTTTTGGCTTCTTGACAATGTTTAAACAAATTAAGTTGCAGGTCAGGGAAAATTTTTGTTACAAGAGGCATTCTTGGACTACGAATTAGTGAACTCAAACCAAAATCTTTCAAGCTTCCCATGTTATTCAAATAGGAAAAAAGATGGCTCGAGGTAAACATTTTTTTTACTAAAGAGGACCATACTACTGGTGGTTGAAGTCATACATCCAATGCTCACAGTTTATCCAACTATCGTTTGAAGCTTCTTGAACGTCAGTGATATACGAGATCTGCTAAAAAATAAGGTGAATTTTTATTTTTTTCGAAAAATATTAATTTATTCATGAATTTCTATGTTGTCCCCTTCAAAATAATCCCCCTTAGATATAATACACTTGTGCCAGCGTTTTTTCCAATCCTCGAAGCACTTCTGATATGCACTTTTCGGTATGTCCTTAAGCTCTCTCAGCGATTCGGTTTTTATCTCTAATCCTGGCAAAACGCCGTCCTTTCATGGATCTCTTGAATCTTGGGAAAAGAAAAAAGTCACAATGGGCTAAACCTGGTGAATACGGTGGTTGAGGCATGATCACGGTGTTGTTGTTGGCCAAAAAATTACGAGCAAGCAATGACGAGTGAGCAGGTGCGTTATCGTGATACCTAGCTTCCTATTGTATCAGTGCTCCATCAAAAACCCATCAGATTTCCCTTTCTGACGCTCCTTTTTCTCGCCGTACCATCGAAATTCGCCTTCTATTTATTATGTGGTGAATAAAGTGAAACCGCAGAGATCTGACTTCTATTCGATTCAATGCCGAGTGAAAACTCACTTAGAAACGAAGAGCGAACGAGCAGAGTGGGTAACGACGGGTTCAATCGTATAACATGACCTATTCAGCATCTCGATACTTATTACTATTTCCTCTTCAAGATCTTTCAGTCTCAGTTAATGCACAGTTAACATCACTTGTAAACGCCCGCACGTTGATTCCTGAATGACTGAAAAATTTGAATTCTACGTATATCATTTACATGAACATCAACCAAACTTTAGCTGAAGCAGATATAAAATACAATAAATATTAATAGAGACCTTTCTTTTTTATACATAATGTTAAGGGGCCATAACACGTGGAAATTTGGGAAAAAGAGATGTCAAATTCCACACAAATTTAATACCTTTTCATATGTAAAGGGGAAGTGAGAAAGTAAAATAAATTGCAGAGGAGAATTCCCGTTTTCTCAAGAAACTGCGTGCACAGTGGGTCCACTCATATAGGAGAAAAGGGGAATGAATTGTAGTGTTTGCTATCAACAAGTGGTGGCGTTATTGCCGCTACCGAAGTTCTTTTTAACCTGTTGTAACCATAGCAATCATAGTTTGATATTCTTTTGATAAAATCAGATGGTATAAATCATTGATTCATGTGTAAAAAACGTCCGCTCTTTAGAACATACCTAGTAACAAGGTGGGCATTAAATGGCATTGAAATTTCAGAATCTAAAAAGGAATGGAATCGAGAAAGGCACTTTTGAATGCATTTTAATTCCTAGGCATTAAAAGGCATTCAAAAGTTTCATTCTCGATTCCATTTTTTTTCAGATTTTGACATTTCAATGTCATTCAATGCCCACCTTCTTAATGGGTTTCGGGTTGCGGGGGTTTTGTTTGCATTGATATTAGTTCTTGCTATCAATACTTGGCGGCACTAATGCGCATTTTCCCTTTTTTAAGTACCCTCATAAAATACATGGTGACAATTGTGCTCCCTTGTAAGTACTATTGGTATTCTTATTTGTTGTATGCTTGAGACGTGCTAAATAGTATATTATGTGCCTAGGCACACAATGAGGGTGATTGCGTGACGAGTGACAATGCTCGCAGGAGATCGAAGCCAAGGCGTAGTCGAGGCGCGATCAGTCCTGCGAGCATTGTCGCGAGTCTCGCAATGTCCCGAATTGTGTGCATTGGCACATATTCTATTTTATGTGACTCTGGTGCGGATACGAGTTTTTATGCGTACATTGGAATCTAATCTAGTACTCATTGTAGTTGTTTGCTGCGCTAGTTGTACGAAGCGGGCGCAAATTGGCGACTAGTCCCGGCCATTTTGATTTTATCGGCCTTGTGTAGTAGTCAGTGCTAACGCTGTACGAAGAAGAAGTGAGAAGAAGAAGAATAAGAAATAGATTGCGTTCCGCTGTACAAAGAAGAAGTGAGAAGAAGAAGAATAAGAAATAGATTGCGTTCCGCTGTAAGACTATAATGCACATGCGCAGTTCAATTTCTACATTGTATTCCTCTGTAACGGAATATACAACATTGCTTTACTCTCAGCTGTAACGGAAAAACGAGTTTCCGCGGCTGAGGCACATAAAATATATTTATGTGCCACCGGCGCGCAAACTCGTTTTTTCGCTACAGTTAACAGTAGCGCAATGTAGTACATTTCACCAGAAAGGAATGAAATGTAAAAATTGAACTGCGCATGCGCCCATAGCCATGATACGAAGCTCAATCCTTCTTATTCTTCTTCTTCTTCGTACAGCGTTAGCATCTTACTGGCAAAGCCTTGTACATTTGAACTGCGCATGCGTCTACTAAAATCCATTACTACTACACAAGATCGATAAAATCAAAATGGCCGGGACTAGTCGTGACATATCAAGTGTAATGACTAGCACCGCAAACAACTACAATACTAGTTTAGATTCCAGTGTACGCATAAAAACTCGTATACGCACCGAAGTCACATAAAATAGAATACGTGCCAATGCATTTAAAAGAATTATTTAATAGAGTTGAACGCTACAACCAAACGCAATAATGCAGTTATATTAATTACAATTTTATGCAATAAAGTGAATTATTGGTAGTATTCGGCTATGCTCGGAAATTACTGTTATGCCATTGACTTACATAAGTGCTTGAATAAGCAACATAATTTTGAAGAGATTTTACAGTAAAATTATTTTTGAAAAAATTTTCTGTGAAAAAAGGAACGCTTCCACTCGGCTGGGTATCCAGCCCAGGACCTTTCGATTGCCGGTCGAATGCTCTATCATCCGAGCTACTGAGCTTCCACAAAACCTCACCCACAAAATCTACACAGAGGAAAGTGGATGTTTAGAATTAACATCTAGATGTTTAACTATGGGACAGCCATCTTATATATTCAGTTGTAATATCTAGATATTCAGCTGTAATATCTAAGATGTTAAAATATGCAGAGATTACCTGAGTCGAACTATTGATTCTCTATTGATTCTCTAAGATGCTCTATTTTCGAGGACTTGAGAGAATCAAAAGAGGCGTATTAGCTGTTTAAATCAATGTAATTTTGATCCTCTGTTGGTGCTCTTCTCCTGCAGATATTTCCGTTTCTGCACCTTGGAGGATCTTAAAGAGTAGCAACGAAGATTCTCCTTACCTCCTCTATGATTCTCCATTTCTAAAAGTATATAATTCCTAATAACGTCAGGAATTAGCAACGGTTTATTATTATTTATATTTATCGTGTTGATTAAAAGAGAAACGAAAATATAGTAGCAGACTTTTTGAAAATAATGAGGAATGTATCAAAGTATCAATGTCTGGTACATGTCGAATTTTGTTTTGAAAACATTAATTTTGAAAAATTTTATTTTTCGAAATAAAAATCCAAATGGTACCGGAGATTGATTTTTTAATGGATTCCTCATTGTTGCCTACAATTTCATGATTATATTTATATTTCTGTCCTAATCAACCCGATGAATATAAATAATATAGAATGGTTGGTCATTTGTGACGTCATTACGCATTACATACCCTCAAGTACTAGAATGAAAAGGGTTCAACAAGAGCGAGTCCTCGATTTTTCGAAAACTTAGAGATTTTAAAACGTTTTTTTTTTTTAAATAAAAGTAATCTCAAAGGACTATGGCGCTACTATCTAATAGATAGTCCAGTCCCCATCGTTGTCCAGAATGGCCTGGCACCTTTTCGGCATGCTTTCCACTAATTTTTCAGCGTAGTCCGTTGGTAATTCTTGCCATATCTTCCTGATTTTTTGCGAGAGCTGTTTCAGGGTGAACACACGTTTTTCCGCAAGCTTCCTCTTTAAAACACTCCAGACATTTTCGATTGGATTCGCATCGGGGGACTGTGATGGCCAGTCCAAAGTTGTGATGCCATTTTCTGTTTTCCAGGCGGTGCGGAGACGGCTTCGATGTTTCGGGTCGTTATTTTCTTGTAAGATCCAATCGGCCGTATCGGTTCCAAACATCTTTGTAGCAGACCTTAGAAGACCACGTGCATATATTTGGAGCATTTTCTGAGCATTCAAGTTCTCGGTAAAGAGCTCTAAACACCCAAAACCGCGCTGTGAGAAGCATCCCCAAACATGGACCTTCACAGGGTGTTTTTTATTGGCTTTATAACGCTCAACCCACTTCTCTACGAACGATTTAAACTTTTTGATGTGTTTAGCAGCGGCTGTATAGGACATAAGTGGTCCCTTTGGATAGGTACACAAGAAGACCGCTTCAAAACGTTTCGCGTACACAGAATTCATTGTGACTCACGTCTGCTGTCTCCGACGATTCGAGCGCTACTGAATCGCCTTGGTAATTGCGCCGTAGTCCTTTAAATGCCTTTCATTAAATCAAGAGAGTATAAAGAGAAGCAAAAGAGAATCAAAAGAGTATCAAGAGAAGCAAAAGAGAATCAAAAGAGTATCAAGAGAAGCAAAAGAGAATCAAGAGAGTATCAAGAGAAGCAAAAGAGAATCAAAAGAGTATCAAGAGAAGCAAAAGAGAATCAATGTTCGACTCGGGTAATATCTTAGATACTACAGTTGAACATCTAGATAATACAATTGAACATATAAGATGGCTGTCCCATAGTTGAACATCCATTTTTCTCCGTGTATTTACGTCAGTTTGGCCACGGATATATCATGAACTATTTACAAATTTTTCCAAATCATTTCAGTCGATTATGTCGATAATTAGAAGAGAAAAAAAAAATTTTTTTTTCAAATATATATTGAAAATTCTATCTGGTCTTAAATGACGTTAACTATAAATCACAGGTTGATAGGGTCGATATAGTAGAGTTCGGTTATCATGGTGAGTGATAAACTCTTCTAATTATCGACATAATCGACTGAAATGATTTGGAAAAATTTGTAAATAATAAAATTATTATTCATAGGAATAAGTATACGCATAAGTCGCATATGGATTTAAATTTGAATAACCATATAAATAAATTAAAATAGTATGACTACACATTTAACCAAAAATTATTTAATTTTATTACTTCCACTGAACAACAAAAATGACCTATCTCCTCACTGAATGCGACATATCATTTCCAAAGTACTTTTCAATGTTGAACATGAATCTGGCTTCCGTTTGTTGCCATCACGCCTAGTTTAATAAATATTTGCAATCAAAATTGGTAATAAAAACTTGTTTAAAAATTTTTTTTATGAATGAAAATTTCTTTTCCGCCATCAACGCAGGTCATTTCGATGCGTTTTTTGACGCAGTTTGCAAATATCGTCTTACTTTCGCGATATCTATAACGATTTTTGAGAAATTATTTACTTTTTTTTAATAAACAATAGGTCTTTTGTTTTTTCATAAAGAATAATTATTTGGAAAAAAATTCTAATTTGGATTATCCGTTTCTGAATTATCTTGAAAAATGTGTACCCTTTCTTTCAATTTCCGAAAACTTGTACTAAATGCTGTACTAGGCATCAGATCTTCATTTATTCATATTAAAATGTGTCTTATATTTATATTTTAGAAAGGTATGAAATTCATAATCAAGTAACATAAGACGCACACTCACACTTCATTCGATTCTGAAATTCATGCACTTGTGAAGTATAAGACGATCAACCACATTGTTCACTCTTCGGTGAAACTTGTCTTCAATCATAGTGAATTCGTTTATTTTTCTTTCCCTTGTCGGGTTTCTACCATTTGTGTTATTAGATTTAATTAATTAGATATAATCACTTTAAAGTCTGAACAGATTGACCAAATGTGTGCATGGTAATTTATTTTCAAAAGAAGCATTTTCATAACTTCATAGCACTCTATTAAATGTGAAGTATAGACAACAGTTATGGATGGAAACTCATTACCATTATGCAGAAGAACTCCTTTCAGAATAGTTTTATTTGAATCGATGAATAAACGCCATTCGCTGGCTATGTGCTTATGTCCAACAGCTTTCATCAATTTCTTTACGTTGTTACTATAAATAAGACCGTCTTCGCCAGAAAAAAAAAATGCCAGAAAAAATCTGTTGCTTATTCTTTGCATTAAAGCCCTTTATGAGTGTTGTATTACGGAAATAACAATCCACATCATGGTTTTGCGGTTTATTCCAAAGCATTAGTTTACAAAAATTTAGCTTTGGGTGATTCCCTCGAACTTGCAGACCTCAGTTCAATCGCACAAGTAGGACAGCAATACTGAGTTTCCAATGAATGATGAACATTTTTTTAAATTCTACCGAAGGATAATTTATATCCTTTTTTTAATCGCGACGGTAAGTGGTTGTCTTTGATTTTTTGGTGTATAAAGACCTCAAACGAAACAGAAAAAATTACAATTATTCTTACACCTGCTCAACATTTTCTCAGCTTATTTCAACTCAAGAAAAAAAATTTTATTCCTAATTTATATGTACAGACCTTATGCCTACTGATTCAAAACGAAAAACACAAATATTTTCATCTAATACCTGATGAATTAAATCTAATAACACAAATGGTACACTGAGAAAAAAATTCTATTGAATCAAAAGCATTTCTTTAACTCTTAAAAATATACTACAAGAACCAATAGACATGTTACTAATTCTATAGCATATTCATTTGAATCCATAATATACATACTTTTGGAAAGAAATGCTTTTGATTCAATAGCATTTTTTTCTCAGTGTAGAAACCCGACAAGGGAAAGAAAAATAAACGAATTCACTATGATTGATGACAAGTTTCACTGAAGAGTGAACAATGTGGTTGATCGTCTTATACTTCACAAATGCATGAATTTCAGAATCGAATGAAGTGTGAATGTGCGTCTTATGTTACTTGATTATGAATTTCATACCGTTCTAAAATATAAATATAAGACACATTATAATATGAATAAATGAAGATCTGATACCTAGTACATCATTAAGTACAAGTGCATTTAGACACTACAAGTTTTCGGAAAAAATATTTTAGCACGCGCACCGATATTCAATTAATAATAACTTCTACTGAAGTTGTCTGTTTTTAATCTTTACATTCCTTTCACATGAGATAGTATTACATTCGTGTTAGTCAGTCATGCATGAAAAAAAAACATAAAATTAGACAATCTTTAGAATACTATATATCTATTTAAAGTTGCATACGTGATGCCCAGAATTGAAATATATATATGGGTCATTTCATGAGAGATTTGCAGTCAAAAATTTTTTTTTTGCCTTTTTACTTCGAAAATAATCAACACGTTTTTTTAATGTGATACTTGAAAATTTCGAGATATCATTTATTTAATTAGAATGAGATGCTCCGTGTTAAGTGTATAATAGTAGTAAAAAACAGTCACTCAGAGCCAAAGAGAAGGGGATTAATTTTTTCCAATAATCCTTTATTAAAAAACCAAGATCACCAAGATCAGGGTGATCTTGGTGATCTTGGTTTTTTAATAAAGGATTATTGGAAAAAATAAATCCCCTTCTCTTTGGCTCTGAGTGACTGTTTTTTACTACTATTATATCATTTATTTAAGTTTGGCACTCGAGAAAATTTTTTATTTTCTAACAGCTCACTGTAAAAGCAGTTTTGAATATAAAATGTAACCCTTGCACTTGAAATGCGCGAAAGGGTACAAGCTTTCAAAAAAGTTATAGCACACATTTCGCTGTTTTTTTTTGTAATAACAATATAGTGCATTTTTATAAACAATTGAATTTTTTAAAATTTGGAACTAATTTTTTTCCAATTTTTTCGTTTCTAAATTTTTTTTGAAGTTTTTTAAATATGCAGGCAAAATTTTGGAATGGAAAAATGAAAACTGTAGGTGTAATTAATTTATAAAATCTGTCCCGCGCGTTGCAACGAGCGAGCTCGCATGCTGCAACTACGCTTAAGCTTGATTAGGCATGCTCGGACTCGAAGCACGTGTGGCAGTGAATGCAGTGGCCGCTGTTTTAGTTTTCTGTGAATGTTTCTCAAGTGTTCACCTATTTCAAATTAATACAGAAATGCCAAGCTCTCGATTTAAACATGTCTGCTGCAATGCGTTTAATAAAAAAAATCATAGTGGAAAAAAGCAACAAAAAAAAATTTGCGTCGCGTTTCGTCCTCGATACTTGAAAAATTAAAAATTTTCAAACCGGATGATGTTTTGTGTACACAATGCAGAATAGAAGCAAATGAAATGGAGATGGAAGATTTTTGTTGTAAGTACATTGAAACTTGTGCGTAGACTATTTCAAAACGAATCATTAGTTATAATGATGAATTGATAAGTGAAGTTTTACGATAAAATTACTTTAAATGATACACTTAAGACCAAAGGAAAAATATGTTATGAGAATTCTATCCAACAATAAGTATTTAGTGAAATTTCAAGAAATTTTTTTGTTTATCCAGCCTTGGAGTCAAATTAAAGAGTTATCATAAATAAATGAAAATGTTGAAACATACATTGTCCAGAAGTTACCTGCTTCTGAACAGTATTACATGCTGTCAAAGCAGTGTTCGCAGAACGTGGACGTAAACGGCCCCCACCATAGATGCTTCGAGCTCATTGTGTCTTCCTCATTGAACCAACCTATGGCAATGGAGCGAGGAAGAAGCCATCAGCTGGTAGGGTCCATGGTGGGGGCCATTTACGTCCACGTTCTGCGAACACTGTGTCAAAGTGGGCTCAGTACCTCGCCCGCTGCAATGGGCGGGACAGATTTGATAAATTAATTACACCTATAGTTTTCACTTTTCCATTCAAAAATTTTGCCTGCATATTGAAAAAACTTCAACAAAAATTTAGAAACAAAAAAATCGGAAAAAAATTAGTTCCAAATTTAAAAAAATTCAATTGTTTATAAAAATGCATTATATTGTTCGAGGGGCCGCTCACTAGAAGAATTCTGAAGAATCAATGATTTTTCATACTTATAATCGATTCGGAATCAGCGACTCGTGGAAAGATTTTTCAGAATCATATGAGGAATCAGCTTCATTGAGTAAAATCTTAGAGATTGATCCTGAAAGTTTGAAAGCCGCGTTCATCAGTGAGATTCAGAAGAATCACCGGGGATCATTCAGAATCGTTACGATTCCGTGCACGCTCGAGCGAGTCAGCTCGAGTTAGCTTGAGATCACTTGAGATCAACGCGTTAAAACTTGTCTAATGCGCAGTCTCGCGCGCAGCGAGGCGTCCAGGCTACACATACGTGTATGTAGACTAATATTTTTGTTCACGTCTCAATTAATTAATCTTTTGATTATTCTCAATAGTGTTAACTTGAATTTTCAGCTGGTTTTACTAGTTGGTTTTTCCGATTGGTTTTTCCATCTGGTTTTAAGGAAGACATTTTTCAAAGTTTTCCAAAGGTGCCCTCATGTTTATAATTAAAAAGTAAGGCGCCTTCAAAAAAATTAAACAATGTTTTTCCACAACCAGTTGAGAAAAGCAGTAGTTATTTTTCAATGCCACAGCAAAAAAGTGTAACAGCTTAGAAATCCGGATAAATTAAAAAAGCCTCGCTAAAAAAAATTTAATGTTAATTAATTTTAATTTATAAAAATATGAATTAATTTTAATTTTAATATACCCAAAAATAATTAACCCAAGAACTATTAACCAAATTAATTACTTTAAATAATTTTATGTGCCTCCGGCGCGTAAATAATATTTTATATAAGTTATGGAATTATTTATGTTCTACTAGAAAATCGCAATATTGAACGATCACTTGTTTATTTCAAACCCATGTAATTGCACAGGACTTGGATTTGCTTTATATTGGGAACAAGAATGCATATGGAAAACTGATATATTAAAAATATTTGCAAATCAAGCAACTGTCGAAATGATTCCTCTGCTTCTTCTGAGGTTGGATTCGATTCTTTTTTTTTTTCGAATTGTCAGAATCAAACCGGATCATTCTTCAAGTGTGGAATCATATGAATCGTGAGCTAGTTAACGAAATAATTATGGTCGCGTAGAATCGATTTTTAGTGAACGGCCCCTCGATATTGTTATTACAAAAAAACAACGAAATGTGTGCTATTACTTTCTTGAAAGCTTGTACTCTTTCGCGCATTTCAAGTGCAAGGTTTCATTTTATATTCAAAACTGCTTTTACAGTGAGCTGTTGAAAAAAAAAAAAATTTCCGAGTGCCAAACTTAAAGAAATGATATCTCAAAATTTTCAAGTATCACATTGAAAAAGCTGAGTAACGGAATGTTGTGTAATCCGTTACAGAGGAATATAATGTAAAAATTGAACTGCGCATGCACATATAGTCTTGCAGCGGAGCAGAATCTTCTTCTTATTCTTCTTCTTCTTCTTCTTCGTACAGCGTTAGCCACAGTGCGGCCACTACCATGTATTTTAGGAGGGTACTTAAAAGAGTGAAAATAAGCATCAGCGCCGCCAAGTTTTGATAGCAAGAACTAATATCAATGCAAACAAAACCCCCCAATTTGAATGATTTAAAGTTGAAAATCATTTGTGAAAGAATAAAAATACAACAAGAATTTTTAAATATGAATCACAATGAACAGTTAAATACTGTACTATTACACGGAGAAAAATAGTTGAAGTAATTTTACTCAACTCTGTCGATTAAACTTGGGACTTAAGGAAATTTGAACATTTATTAAATCCTAGTCGGGTAAAATGAATTTGATAAATACCTAATTCACGCAAAGTGAATATCAATAAGTGTTACATAGGAAATAGTAAGGAGTTGAGTAAAACGTTTTCGACGACAGGGCATCACAATGCGTCAGTGGGTTAACCTGAAATGTATAAATACAGTGCGTTCCAAAATAAACGAGACTTTTTCAAAATAGCTATTTATAGTGGCGCTATCTTCTGATGGGAGTAGGAGTTGGAAAGGTACATCCTTCACTGACGTTCTGTCAAAATTTTATGACCAACGGACAATTAGTAGCCGAGTTATTGCTTTATAAGGGACAGTGTGTTTAAAGCATCGGTCGAAAAATGAACTTCGGACAAAGAGCGAATATTAAGTTTTGTTTGAAACTTGGTAAAACTTTTACTGAAAGGTTTGAATTAATGAAACAAGTGTATGGTGACAATTATTTATTCCGTGCCAGAGTCCATGAGTGGTTTAAACGATTCAAAGAAGGTCGTGAAGACATCAAGGACGACGAACATCCCGGTCAGGAAAGTTTCGTGATTACACTAAGTAATATTGAAATTGTGCGTGAATTTATAAAAAATGAGCCAAAATCTTCTTTGCGACGCATGGCAATGGAATTAAGCATGTCAAAAGATTCAATTCATCGCATTTTGACCGAAAATTCGCCGTGTTAGGCCGCAATACCGTGAAAATAGCAGTTGGCGCCTTTTGCAGGATAGCGCGCCGGCCCATCGTTCAACGCTTATCACTGATTTTTTTACCAAAAATCACATTTTATCCGTCAACCACTCACCGTATTCGCCTGATATGGCTCCCTGTGACTTCTACCTATTCGGAAAATTGCATTTGGCCATGAAAGGAAAACGTTTTGCGTCCGTAGAGTCCATCCAAAAGGCTTGTACCGACATCCTGAAGGACATTCCGGTCAATCACCTGAAACACTCTTTCGAAAAGCGTTTGGATCGCGCAAAACAGTGTATCGAGGCCGGAGGGGACTATTTTGAATAAATAAACTCGAATTTATCAGAACAAAGCTCCTGTCGTTTCTATTTTAGCTCAGTCTCGTTTATTTTGGAACGCACCTTGTATATCACCGACACTGGAGGTGCTTCGAACGGTAGTTGAGTAGAATGAGCATCGGCTGTATTATTTCAACTGGAAATGATATGGTTGCTATGGTTACAACAGTTTAAAAATGGCATCGGTAGCGACAATAGCAACACCACTTGTTGATAGGAAACATTATAATTCGTTCCCCTTTTATCCTATATGAGTGGACCCACTGTGGTTAACTTCCTTTCTGGAGTTCGTGAGGAAGCGAGTTATCTCTGATGACCAGTTCAGTTTTTAAAGAGACTTCTCTGGTGATCGTTTAATTTTGATAGGAGTCATACTCTACTCAAAACATCAAATCGCATTTGATGTAAGAGTTAAAATTTGTAATCAAAGCCCTCCTTGGTCAAGTCTGTCGCTAAAAACCAACATTTTCCACCCGAGTACAGACCTCTAACGCACGGGGTTTTCCCATTAAACAAGTCAAGTCGATTTTCGAAGCTGAAAGTTTTTGTGCCAAAGTAATTCAACTTGGCACTGTCAAGTAAACCAGAAAAGGATTTATTGTACATAGGCATACTATAATGAAGCATCATATTTCAAGGGAACTCGAATTCTATGGGGTTATTAGATTGGGTAAGATACTTTTTGTTTTGAAAATTTAAATGTATATCTTAGATTAAATATTTCGTGTTGGTTTTTTTTCTTTCCCTTGTCCAAACTATATTCAATTATATGTTGTAAGGCGTGGGAACGCTTCCTACCATCGATAGGGCAAGAACCCGCGGAATCCTCTCTTAACCGCTCGAGAGCGAATTCCTTAAGAATCTCTAAAAAACTGTTTAGTCCATAAAATACTTGGATGTAACAGAGGAGAAAATTTAGTCTCGGTAGTGGTATATTCTGCCCGCAACCCGCTTTGCAGGGGGATTGAATCTAGCTTTAGACAATTTATTTCAATGATAACTTTCGATGCAAAAATGAATGATTTTAACCACGCTTTATTGATCATTGACATATTTTAATATATATATATTTATTTTGAATTTCCATATTGCATAGGTAAATCCCGGAGACGGAAAAACAGAGCGACCAAAAAGGGTCCGCCCAGAGGCAGTACTAATAAAACCCTCAGAGGGGGTTAGCTACGCGACGATTTTGAAAAATCTAAAGAGCCGCGTCAACCCCTAGGAGTTGGTAGTCACGATCCAGGGAATCCGGGAGACCAGGTCAAAGGACTTGCAGGTCGAAGTAAAGTGTGCTGCGAAGGACTAATGGAGGCTGGATTCTGCCTTTCGCGGCATAGTTAGTGAAACCGGGTCCGTCCACCACCTCGTCCCCACGTTTGAGGTGGAGATCCTGGGCATAAATCCCACTGTGGAGGCCAAGGAGGTAGCCGAGGTAGTCAGGAGCTGTCTAATGGAGGGCACGTAATCGGAAGTGAAGGTGTATGACCAGGACACCCTTCAGAGGCGTCCTCTATAAAAAAACAGAACATTTTTTGTGAAAATTAGACATATTGGCTTTAAACTTCCATTAATTTCTTAATTTTGCGCTATTTTTTTTGTAAATGCCACACGCTGCATAAATTCAAGACGTTCTTTTATATAAAGTAGCAAATAGAAAATAGAAATTCGTAAGAAATCCTGACACCCAGTATACACAGGAAGCAAGCACTTGTATGCAGCTGATCCAGAGTGCAGGACAGCAATAAAAATGTAATTTCTTTAAAGGGCAAGGGACTATGAGGACAGCCGGTATAAACCTAAACATCCCTCCTGCCCTCTTCGTCTTACTCATAGAACATATGGGATCAAAACCATATAAATAGGCGAAAAATTTTCATGAAAAATCAGTTCAACTTGGGCTTTAGCCCCATATCAAGCTTTTCGAATAGCTCTAACCCAGGCGTTTCTAAAACTTGTGTCAAGGAGACCTTATTGACGAGGATTGAAATTTGTATCAGAACTTCTATTTCAGAA
Source organism: Diplolepis rosae (assembly GCA_030998225.1). Classification (NCBI taxonomy): domain Eukaryota; kingdom Metazoa; phylum Arthropoda; class Insecta; order Hymenoptera; family Diplolepididae; genus Diplolepis; species Diplolepis rosae. Next base: position 759,194 of record JAPYXD010000338.1, on the reverse strand, counting down.
AAATAAATCCCATTAAGTCAAAATTGTTTATTTCTTTACAATTACCTAGAATTCGATTTCCCATAATTTTTCTATTTTTTAATTTCAATCTTTTAAGCTGTTCAACGCACAGATTTCTAATCGAATAACAACTTAACGATTTTCTCAAATTCTTAAAACATTGAGCAATTTATTTAATTCAGTATAAGTTGTTTAATTTATTATTATAAAATTCTTAATTAAACATTGAGCAATCCAATTAGTTCAGTGTTAAGGTGTTTAATTTGTTTATTTCAATTACTAATTAAAACATTAAGCAATTAAGTTAGTTCAGTGGTAGTTGGTTTAATTTGTTTATTAAGAAATTTTCATAAAAAATTGAGCAATCTATTTAGTTCAGTGTAAGTTGTTTGAATTTTTTATTATGAAATTCTTAATTAATCATTGAGCAATCCAATTAGTTAAGGGTTAGTGTGTTTAAGGGGGTCTCCTCATCAGTCAGCTTCAAAAAATCGATTTTTTTGTTGTTGCTTCAATCGTTAGAATTATTATCTGAGAATATTCTTGTACGGACCGGGTATAGCTGATTAACATCACATGCCTGTAAGTTTCCTTTAATTTGATTTTTTTCCTTCGAAAAACTTTAAAGCCCATTTTATGAAAACCATGTTTTTTGAAACACTGTTTTTTAGATCATTTAATTGTGCACAGACTGAGTTAAAGAAATGTATTAAAAAATCTCTTTCTAAAATGTTATTAACGCACTTACTGCTAAAAGAAGGCCGAAAAATCGAGTACTTTATTAAAAAATGACTAAAATATTCAAATTTCAACTTTCAATCACCATAATAGACTATACTGTGCAGAAAAGCCTTCCGAATAAAGAAGTATTTTAATTTTCTGTTTCAGGTAAAAATTACGGGCTGAATTTTTCACGGAGTTTGAGCTGTCCAGGGCGAGCTGCTGCGCGAGATTGTTTATAAATCTGCCATTTTTATTTATTTTGACATTCAAAAAACTTTTTATTGTTGAATAAATATATGTTCAAAGATACGCAAAAGATCATTTGTTTCTCTTGCTGTTTTCATGTTTAAAAAAAATCCTAAAAAACCACCTTTTTTAGAAACCACTGATGATGAGACCCCCTTAATTTCTTTATTAAGAAATTTCAATAAAACATTGAGTAATTTATTTAATTCAATGTAAGTTCTTCAATTTGTTTATTAATAAATTCTTAATTAAGCATTGAGCAATCCTATTAGTTCAGTGTTAGTGTGTTTCATTTGTTTATATAAATTATTAATTAAAACATTGAGTAAACTAATTAGTTCAGTGTTCAGATATTTAGGTAGTGTACTTAGTAGTTTTAAAACTAACATTGAGCATTAGTTCGTTCAGTGTTAGATTATATATTTGGTTTGATTTCAAGTTCCTTAATTAAACATTGAGCAAAACATGGTTCTGTGTTTGGATATTTAGGTTGTGTATTTTTGGAATGTTTAACAAACATTGAGCAAGGGTTTCGTTCAGTATTACTTTACATTATTGGTTTAATTTCAAGTTCTTCAATTAAAACATTGAGAAATTTAATTAGTTCAGTGTTCAGATATTTAGGTAGTGTATTTTGGAAATTCTAAACAAACATTGAGCATAATTTCGTTCAGTGTTAGTTTGTATTATTTGTATAAACTTAATCCTTCAATTGAGCATTGAGCATAAATCTAGTTCAGTGCTCAGATATAGTAAGATAGGTCTATTTTGTCCTTCGAATGAAGCATTGAGCATTAATTTTGATCATGGCGAAGTTCACGAAACAGCAACGTTTGGAAATTATTAAAAATAACTACCGAAATTCTGAGTCAGTGGTCGCAACTTTAAGAGCGCTTACTCCAATTTTCGGCCGTAATAATCGCCCCACTCGACAGGCTGTGCGTGCTATAGTGGATAAATTCGAGACCAAATTTACACTATTGGACGTTCCGATGCTAAAAAGACGTCGTATTGCTCGAAGCGATGAAATAATCACAGCCGTAAGTGCATCGATTCAAAATGAGCCAAATCAGTCGATTCCACGTCGTTTTCAAGAATTGGGCATCGCTCAAACAACACTGTGGCGTATTATACGAAAAGATATTGGCCTACATGCTTTCAAAATTAAATTGACTCAAGAACTAAAGCCACTTGATCATTTGAAACGCCGAAATTTCTCCAATTAGGCTCTGGCAAAGCTTGAAGAAAATGAAGAATTTCATCGAAAAATCATCTTCAGCGATGAAGCTCATTTCTGGCTCAATGGCTTTGTTAATAAGTAAAATATGCATTATTGGTCAGCAACAAACCCAAATATGCTTCTTGAGACACCGTTGCATCCGCAAAAAGTGACATAAATAGATATATTGACAATATAAACAATCATTAAAGAAAGATCGTTCTTGGTTTTTTGTCCTCAGATGAAAATTGCAGCCTCCAGCACACCCACCGTTTCACAACTTCATCATCGAAGCGCTTTACACGACTGCGCATGCGTCAGTTGTACTGCGTCATATATTTTGTATCATATAGCTCAAGTTTTGTAAATCTGCTCTATAGTTTCTTCATAAAAAATTCCCAAAAATCGCGTTATTTTCAGTTTGATAAACCAGGCCCCCATCCTTAGGAGCAAAATGTCATTTTTACTATGATTAAATCTTCATTTTGCCAATAGTAAGCAATCATCTTAACACAATTTTTCTATAATTTCTATTATGGATGAAAACTTGTTTGACATTAAGTAAATTACAGCTAAAATTGTTTGTCTATTTGTTTTCTTAAAAGCAGTTATTGCGGTTGTAACACACTTGACCTCCAAATTACCTCCAGGGTTCATTTTGACCCCATAACATGTACATTGTACACCCAATAAATACAGCTCCGTCTTAAATCCATATTGTTCACGGTACCGATGAAATTCGTCCAACTCTTAAATACGGGTTCATTCCTTCTTCGAAAAGTCCATTTGAATTATTATTTCAGAAATAAACTCGTCGTATGTAAATGGTGACGTCAGAGCCTACTGCACGGCCTTAAATGAACCTGTATTTAGGTGGATAAAATTCCTCGCTATCGTGAACAATTGGATTTGAGACGGACCTGTGTTTATTGGGAAACATGTTCAGACCCAAAAATTTTCGCTTTTTTCATTCCTAGTCAGGAATAGGGATTCCCATTTAAAAAAATGAAGTTGACCTTGAATAACCCGAAAAATTGACTCCAAGGTCAAAGTCACGATCAAATTCAGATGTCCCTCGTAGGCCCCTACAACTTTCGTCTGAAACATTATTTTGGTAAATGTTTTCCTGACGAGATAATACAGTGGACACTTTAAAATGGGACACCCTGTCTAATCGAAATCTGAAGTAACCAAAAGTCAAATGTATCTGATAGAAGTGGTAAATTCAGTTACTGATTAAATATCCAGAAAAATTCTTCTCTTCTCTATGGAACACCACAATCTGAGTTTCAAATTGTAATTACTTTTATATGCCACCGGCGCGCAAACTCGTTTTTTCGCTACAGTTAACAGTAGCGCAATGTAGTATATTGCGCTGCAGAGGAATGAAATGTAAAAATTGAACTGCGCATGCGCCTATAGCCATGTAACGGAGCACAATCTTCTTCTTATTCTTCTTCTTCTTCGTACAGCGTTAGCACCTTACTGGCAAAACCTTGTACATTTGAACTGGGCATGCGTCTATTAAAATCCATTACTACCACATAAGATCGATAAAATCAAAATGGCCGGGACTAGTCGTGACATATCAAGTGTAATGACTAGCGCCGCAAACAACTACAATAGTAGATTAGATTCGTGTGTACGCAAAAAAACTCGTATACACACCGAAGTCACATAAAATAGAATATGTGCCAATGCTCACAATTCGGGTGATTACGAGACTCGCTTAAAATGCTCGCAGGACTGATCGCGCCTCAGCTTCGTCTCAGCTTTGTCTCGGCTTCGATCTCCTGCGAGCATTGTCGCTTATCGCGGAATAACCCTTTTTGTGTGCCTAGGCACGTAATATACTATTGTGACTAAAAAGTTATTTTGAGTCAATTTTAAAGTTATATACAAGAGTAATATTGTTAAATTAAATCCGAAATTTCTAATTAAATAAGATAATATTTATAAGATTTTATACCCTTACCTACAACGTGTAAGTATCCATACTGGGTTTTAGCAGTGACGGTGTTAATCTGGCACATGTATTTTCCCTTGTCGTCCTCTTGCACGTCATTGATATGTAGGTACCACGTCCTGTGCTTATCGTGGGACACGGCTATCCTTGGGTTTCTCGTAATAACGTGGTTGTGTACCGTCAGAATAGCGCTCTGATCGAAGAGCATCCAAGCCACCTGAAAGGAGACAATTAATCCTTTATCTAAATGTTCGGTGGTCAATAACGTCTTATTTTATCTGATTTCCTCGAGAAGATAATCTACCAACAAAAGTATTTGAACAGGACAAACTGTGAACTGCATCAATCCTGTCATTAAATTGAGTGGAGCTCATGATAGTAATTTACCAACTGAGTTTTTCCGTTTCACAATCATATAAAACTCAGCAAATAGAAGCAAATAGGAGTAATTTACTTTAAATTGAGATTCAGAAGTGAGCTTTCAAATGTTCTTCTGTTTCATGATTTTTTTTTCTCTCATAAGAAAAGAAAACCTTATTTCTAGCTTTGCTTTGCGAAGAAAAGTTTAATTGTTTTTACGAAAGTTCTGTTCCTTTACAAAAGAAGAAGTTAAGTCTTAAGTCTATAGAATTTTATACGTGATTCTGTCTATAATTGAATAAAAGCTTTCAAACAAAATACAAATGAATTTTCTTAAGTTTTAATTTTGAAATATTCATACCCATGAATGCTTGATAAACAAAATTTTGAAATTACATCTTCAAATAATACTTCACTTTTTTTAACTCTTCCACAATATTTTCCCCCATGACGTCCCTCATAATTAATTCTCACAAGAGTGAAATAATAAGAGCATCTTCTATACAAAGTGATGTCAATGGAGCGCAAAAGAAGCCGTTATCAGGAGCGTTAAAATTGGAGGGCTCGCAAAAAGATATGTGAAAAGGAGGGAGTGAACGACCCGCGCGTGGAGAGCAAGAGGAAACTAAATGGAGAAAGGGCGAAAAGTAAATGGCAGAAAGATGGATAGGCAAGTACAAAGAAAAAAAAACTAGATCAACAGAAAGAGATAAGAAATGAGAAAGTGGGGACATGGGAAGAAAATTCGTTACATAGGAAGTGCAATCGTACGTTTGACCCTGTGGGTATACTGTTCGTTGAAACGTATGATCTACTGCACCCTCAAAACATTTTATGATCTATGGATTAAAGAGGATTTGGATACTCACTTTATGGACAAATCATGCAAGATTTTTCATATATATTTCCGATAATCAACGGTACAATGATTGTCATTTATGAATTTAAACTAATTAATTGTATTCTCTGAATGCTGAATTTGTTCATTTTACACTAGTAAACTTAATTCTTTTATTAAACTATTTTCACGTGATATAAATTAAATTGAAAAACATATATTTCAAGATTTGATACTTTTAGAATTTTAGAATGGAAAATTTTATTTCCAATTTGTATGTTTCTGAATACTAATTACTTAAAATTTAGCTTTTTTAAACTAAACATTACACGAAAATTGGATTAATTAGTTCTATTCAACAAATAAATGATAAATTTGAATAAACATTACTTGGATCGAAAATGTCCTTTATGGATCAAGTAAATCTTACTTAAATTGAATTAATTTTTTTGTTGAATAGAGTCAACTAATTATGCTCTTAAATTAAGTAAATTTTATTTTTTGCTTACTATTGGAGCTTTCAGTTTTTATCAAATTTCAATAAATACTTGCGTTCTTGGCTATATTTTATTAACGCAATATTTCAAGCCATGGGCCAAGTGGTCAAAGTGACTAAATTCATATGTGAATATATTTACCTAAGATAAAATGTTGCGTGCAGGAAATATCCGTCTAAAAATTTAGAAAAATGATGCATACGATAAAGAAAACTTGAAAATTCACCAATCTATACAAATCCAATTGTACCGGCGAACTATATGAAATGTTTACGCGCTTAAAATATAATTCTAAACTTTAGTAAGTATTTCCTTCCATTTAGAGCGTCGTATACGCGTGCGAGATTTTAGAAGTCCAAGTTCTAAAGCGGAAAGGTAGTTGGGGGGGGGGGGGGGATATTTGATAACTAATCCCTAAACTAACGCATAACATGATCACCGCATCGCTTGGAAAATATATAGCCTAGAGAAACGACAAGACTGCACTGCTAGAGCGTTGCATACTGGTTTTTAGAACTCAGAATTCTAAATTGCAGCGATTCGAACTGAGAAAACTATTCCTTTAAATCTTTCCGATATGATTGACACTCAGGACTTGCTTTTCTGAGTGTTAGTATCTTACTGAATGTTAACAAGTTTCCCTTTTCCACCGACTTAATGCAATTTAAAACATCACTTTCTAAAACTTCGTTAATGCCTTTTAGTAGTTAGAAAATCAAAAGCTTCTTACACCTTTCGATCAATGCACTGGCTTATTCATCTAATATGTATATTTCAGCTAATGAAGCAACTGATTTGCTTCGGTAACAAAGAGCAATTAGCTCTGTGCAGTACATACATATATTATCGGAAAAAAATTGCTGGAGAAACTTTACTCAACTTTTAGCAAACTCAGGACATATCGACAATTTGAAGATGATTCAGTATTATAGCAATAATTTGTCACATACCAAATGGCCAAGAATGCATGACAGTTCGGTAAACTTCTAAAATGTAGAGTAAAGTTTCAAAATGTAGGTCATAAATTATTACAATAATATTAAATAATCTTCAATTTGTCCATATGTTCACACTTTGCACAAAAGTTGAGTAAAGTTTCTTTAACATTTTTTCTCCATGTAGTTGTGCCAGAAATCAGGTCTCTGGAACAAAAAGTTTTTCTATGATTTTAAGGCTTGAAATGATATCATCAGTTGTGTCTCATGAGGGAAAAAACATTATTTTTTATCAAAAAAATGCAAAACTTACGAAAAATAATACTATAATACTTATAATAATAATATAATAATAGCTTATTTTTTGCAGAAAAAATATTCTCTACAACTGTACTGTTTTCAATTTTAAAAGTAAAGTTTTCAGAGCCTAGAATCGTTAAAAGGATTTGAAGATTTTTTTTTTTTTAATTGATAAGAAGCGATAGTAAAGAAAAATTCTATCACAAAACATGTTATTAAAAGTATTATTTTTCGAAAGATTAAAATTTTTTTCATGAATAATCATGTTTTTTCTTTCATAGGACATGAATGATAATATAATTTCAAGTCCTAAAATCATAGAAAAACTTTTCTTCTACAGACCTGACTTTTGACACTACATTACCTTAATATCTGCAGTGTATAAACTGAAATAGCTCGACAATTTGCTACTTGAACAAAGTATTAACACATGCAGCTAAGGCATAAGTGAAAAAAGCTAATAAAATTAGATGTTTTAATTAATTTTTAGCTAACACACGGAAAAAATATGTCGCTTAAAATTTAACAGACTCTTCCAAGAATCGTGGACAGAAAGTAAAATCGGAGAAAGTCTTGTAAGGTTTCAATGACTTTTAGGAAATAATAGAAAAAAGTCGAATAACTTTTAGAAAACCAGGTCGAAGAAAAGAAGTCGCGTATTTACTATTATAAAAGTATTTTAAACACTAACTGATCTTTTCTGAAAAGTAATGAAAAGTTTCATAATCTTTGGATTCATTTGTCATAGATTTTAAAAGACTATCGAATAATTTGAAATGAAAGTAATTCCAACAAATAGTTTTGTAAATTGTATTCTAAAGTCCATCAGATTTTATATGCCGTCTTCTAAAATTTCTTCGACAGTCGCAAAAAGCGATGCGCAGAAACGTAATTCGTAGCACCGCACAGCAGACAATGCAGCTCAGCTTTATGTTTTTGTAATAATTTTGGTTATATTTTGAGATTACGTGTCGTTTGGTTTCGTTTGAATCTGGATTGAAGCGTACATTGAAGAATTAGTTCCGAGTAAGTATATGTTTATAGGCAATAATTTTACTTGTTCCCTTCGCCAAAATTAAAATTCACTTGAAAGCAAACAAAATCACACATATATATAGGTCAGTAGAGGATTCCCCAATGAAATAAGCAATCCTGTGCACATAATATACGGGGTCTCGTTAGTCAAGAAGGGAATTACATGAATACTACAAATTGTTTTGCTCGTAAAACCGAATAACCAATTATCAATGGTACACGACCTAAGATTAAAACAAAATCTTAACTCCAAAAATGAGTGTTACGTGATATAATAAAATTAATGCCTGCTCTGCAATATTTTGATTTTTAGCTTTTGTTGAAGCTGATTTATACTTTTACAATGTGTATAACATACCTTTTGCCCTCTCACAAACAATAGGTTTTTATGTATATATTATAAGGATAATGTGTATATAAATTTTGCTGTAAAAGTTCGTGTAAGATAACTTTTTTATTTTACAACATATCTTTCTGACAATTTGGAAAATACAACAGAACACGATAAAGAACGCCTTTTAATTTCTTTTGAGTAAAATTTTTTATAGTTAACTGTGATTATTTATAATTTTTCCAAATTTTTTCAGAATATCTACCAAAAAGAAGTTAAGAGACGTGCTTTAATATCTTTTTGTTACGTTTCTCAAATTTTTAAAAAGTTGTTTTGTAAAAAACAGTTATCTTACATGAAAGAATTAACCTATGATTTAGTCACGTAGTCCGATTGAATCATGGCCTTAATGTTTTAAAAGTGAAAAGAAATACTTTTCCAGAACCTCGTGCAAGTTTTAAGTCTTTTACATGCAGCTTGCTCTTAGCAGAATTTTTCTGCATTTACGAACCCTAAATTTCTTTTTTTTCTCCCCCAATGCATCAGCATGCACGGGACCAGAAGTAAGATGGATGTCAGCACTGAGTTTGTTTCCAGGCAAAAGCATTGATTCCTCGGTGTGAGGAGAGTTACAGCTTTGTTTACTACGAGTGCGACGAGCTCAGCGCCGTCCAGTCTGGCCGAAGTTATCTGTGTGTCTACCTACAGTATTTCCTTCTATCTTCTATCCTATTTTCATTCCTATCTCTTCTTCCCTTTACCTTTTCTCTTCCTTTTAAGTTATTTTCTTCACCTTTTTGTTCGTATCTATACTTTATCACATATACATTCCTCAGTGTCCAATCCATTTGCCACGTTAAAATCTCATGATCGTCAAACTCAAGATACATATTTTTAAGTTCTTACATGGAGAGAAAAAATCGGCAATTGAAAAGAAAATCAGCAAATTCTATGAGAGACTGAGGATAAACTTGGAACTTGATTGATATTGCCAAAAAATTGTAATAATAGCAACTCATAACTAGCAGTAGTTTATCTCAGCGCAGGAATCCCCGTGCGGAAATTGCCTTATTTTGCCTTATTTAAAAAAAGGATCGGACCAGGTCCGGAGCCAGCTGCCTGATTAACAAATTTTTGTAACGGCCCTGATAAGGTTCGTATATGGCCAGAATAAGCTCCCCTTATTATTAACTAAGGCAGCCTGAAGTATACCATATTTACAAGGAAGAAAGGGGGGTGGGGGTTTGATGCTGTAAAGAGGGGAGAAGGTTCAGTGGAAACATGGACACAAATATTATTATATAATAATACGTTGTTTATATTCAGATATTTAAGCACACAATAATACATTATTTGTAATCGCACGCTTGAATTAAAAATTTCATATTCGCTTTTTTTGCATATTATCTACATAGCTAAACGCATTCCTAACGCCTAAAGTCTCTCGGCTATTCTCGCTTACCACATTCGGAAAAAAATCTCCCTTATAAGCTACTGCTCCAAAGGCCGTATAAAATGGGTCTGTCCCCTGTTGATAAGCAATGCTTTTGTTTCAGGTATTTTAATCAGTTATGGGTTTGAAATTTTTCCACTTTCAATGACTAAATTAAATTTCGATAAAACACAGTAATTTTGTATGAAACTTGGAAAAAACTTTTTTTATCAAAAGCATTATCTAATAAAAAGTTGTATACTTTAGAAGTATAAATGTTTACAGTACGTTAGTAATAATTTACATAGTATATAACTTTTTACATTTTAATGTCAAGAAACAAGTTGGAAAATTTTTTGCAATTTGAAAATTTCAAATTTTTGTGCACCGAAAGAATCCCACTAAATCAGTATAATTAACTATTTTAAAAGCATATTCAGAAAAATCTTGTGATTTTTACGAATCTAGGCAGGTTTGAAAAGGTTATGACATAGTCAAACAGAAGCGGAAATCAAAACAAACGGCAGCAGCAAACAATAGATCCTGATCACCAACAGAGACGACCCGTACCCTGTCAGGGCCGTACGGGTACCGTAAATACGGTATACTTCAGGCTGCCTTAGTTAATAATAAGGGGAACTTATTCAGGCCGTATGCGAACCTTATCAGGGCCGTCACACAAATTTATTAATCAGGCAGCCGCCTCCGGACCTGGTCCGATCCTTTTTTTAAATAAGGCAAAATAAGGCAATTTCCGCACGGGTTGTTTTGATTTTCGCTTCTATTTGACTCTGTTATAACCTTTGTAAACCTGCCTAGATTGGTAAGAACAACAAGATTTTTCTGAATATGCTTTTAAAATAGTTAATTATACTGATTTAGTGGGATTTCTTCAATGCAAAAAAATTTCAGATTTTGTAATTGCAATACATTTTCCAACTTGTATCTTGACATTAAGATGTAAAAAGTTGTATACTATGTAAATTATTACTAACGAACTGTAAAAATGTATACTTCTAAAGTATACAACTCTTTATTAGATAATGTTTTTGATAAAAAAAGTTTTATCTAAGATTCATAAAAAATTACTGTGTTTTATCGAAATTTAATTCAGTCATTGAAAGTGGAAAAATTTCAAACCCATAACTGATTAAAATACCTGAAACAAAAGCATTACTTATCAACAGGGGACAGACCCATTTTATACGGCCTTTGGAGCAGTAGCTTATAAACGAGATTTTTTTCGGAATATGTTAAGCGATAATAGCCGAGAGGCTTTAGGCGTTAGGAATGCGTTTAGTTATGTGGATAATATAGGAAGGTTAGAGGGTTCGAATCCAAAAGCAAATATGCAATTTTTAATTCAAGCGTGCGATTACAAATAATGTATCATTGTGTACTTAAATATCTTAACATAAACAACGTATTATTATATAATATCTGTGTCCATGTTTCCACTGAAACCTCTCTCCTCTTTACAGCAACAAACCCCAACCCCCCTTTCTTTCTTTTGCTCTATTCCATTTATTCAAACGAAAATATTAACTTCGCCGCTTGAAAACCTTATTTATTTCTAAGTTACAGGAATGGTTACCTGACACGGACCGTCTAAGGTTGCTCACATACGGCCCTTTTTATGCCGAGCGTGACGAAACCATAGAGATATTATAGATAGAGGAGACAAGCCATAGGCCGCTCTGTAAGTGGCAACGTCAGTCTGTAAACTCGGTGAGAGTGAAAGAGAGAGACGATAGGAGGTCATTCTGTCTTTGTCTACGCGTACGGCGTTAGCCTCGGCGTTAGCGAGAGACAGCCTAACCCACAATTCATTCTCTCTCTCGCCCGAGCTGACAGGTTTCAGACTGGCTTGTCTCCTCTATCTATAATATCTCTATGGACGAAACACCATCAGGGCCTGATAGGATTTTCTTATCCAGGCCGTAAATAAAATAAGGCTCTCGACCTAAGGTGTATATTAGGGTGTTGCACAAAAAAAATTTTTTTGTTTGTCCGCGGCCGTATCGCGACAATTGGTTTCTGTAGGTGATAAAATACTTACCTAATTTTTTCAGATTAAAAAAAAAAATGTAGAGGTCGCGAGCATCAATTTTATGTAAAAATTAAGATTTTTGTAGTTTTCATTTTTTAAAAGCTTAAATATTAATTATAGAGAAATACTCGATAGATGAAACTGTCATTTTACAGCTGATTGAAAAAAATAATAATTGGTCCCGGTAGTGGTCACAAAAGGCATGATTTCGTAGTAACATAAAGAGATAAAGACACAATTGTATCCCTAAACATTTTTTATAAGGATTGAAAAAATTACGGGATCTTCTTCTTACAATAGAGAATAAACTGTTATGAAGATAAGAGGAAAAATTTAAAAACTAAGCGCAAGAAAAAAAAAATATAAATAAAAAAAAAAATTACTTGATAATGCGGCTTATAATGGCTTCTTTATCATTGAACTACATCAAGTAATTAATAAACGCCCTATTAAAATGTTCTTAGAGCATTAAATAATCGTAGAAAACATATAAACATTTTACATTATCATAAAATAAGTCCTTTAATTATCGCAGATTTACTAGCTGAAGGAAATTGTAAAATGAAATTGTAAAATGTTTATATGTCTTCTATGATTATTTAATGCTCTAAGAACATTTTAACAGGGCGTTTATTAATAACTTGATGTAGTTCAATGATAAAGAAGCCACTATAAGCCGCATTATCAAATAATTTTTTTTTTTTATTTATATATTTTTTTTCTTGCGCTTCGTTTTTAAATTTTTCCTCTTATCTTAATAACAGTTTATTCCCTATTGTAAGGAGAAGATCCCGTAATTTTTTCAATCCTTATAAGAAATTATATCGTGACATGTTTCCGTACATGTTCAATGTTTTATTGACCCACAATAATAATTTTGTAATAGTTAATTTGGCATGGGGTCAGTTTTGATACGGATTTATTTTTTTAATTAAGTGATAGAACACATAAAAAATACAAAAGGCAAACGTTTCGGCCACAAATGGGGGCCCTCTTCAGTGCCAATTAGCTTAATAGTAACCTTTAAATATTTATTAACTAAGACATGCAACTTAATAATTATTGTATTTTTTGTTTTATTCTTTTTTTCCTTTGCTTATTGATATTAGAAAAAGATAGAGTAAACATGCGGAAAGACTTATGGGTAAGCGAGTTCCTAGGTGTGAAGGAACCAGGCCGTTCCAAAAACTGTTCCAACGAGTAATCCTCTCCCACAGGAACCGTGAAAAATGCGACCGCGGAACGCACTCTCTCAAGGGCACATATATAAACACAATTATTTCACCAAAGAAAGAAACAACACGGTGGAGAATATAACGTGGATCCTTGGTAAAGCACGCACAGCAAACCACACACATTCACGAGCACCAGAAGTAAAGGAAACTGAAGTTAAAACAATAAGAACGATGTAATTGGTACGGAAAAATTTTTATTTTGTATTTTCTCCGAAGCCGCAGAGATGACAGATGAAAGTAAGTCCACCACTCTGCCACATGGCTAAAAGAAAACTGATTTGGGAAGAAGTCGTATTTAGGAAGACTAGTGTTCAGAGTTTGACGTGTATAGAAAGCATTCTCCAGATAGGTCAGGTTCCAACGCCAAGGGTTATACACAGTAAAACCTTATTTTAATGTCCCCGGCACTTGAGATTATTATGTGCTCAAGCGTCCCACAAAAATCCCACCACATGTTCGAAAAACTCTGTAAGGAAAGGCACTCAACACGGTCCCGACGTCGTAAAAATTGTACACATTTCTGTGGATATAGAAAGTAAAATGCAACTAAAGTGGAAATTCACGAAAAATTAATTTCCTGGTTTTTCGAAACCTCTCATTCTTAATAAATGGAACCCGGAAAAATACAATATTAAGTTTGTAAGTATGATGTCCGAGTTTTTCAGATTATAAGACTGTTGTAAAGTGGCAAAATATTACGAGAGTTATTCGAACTCTGACTTAAATAGAGTGGCCAATTAATACAGTAGCACTACGGATTCTAAGACTGATAAAAAATGGCCAAGTAATGCGCGAGCACTTCGGACTCTAATTCTGAGTAAGGTGGCCAAGTAATGCGCGAGCACATCAGACTCTGATTCTGAGTAAGGTGGCCAAGTAATGCGCGAGTTCAATGGACGTCAGGACTGATATAAATGCAAAAATAGCCGCGTAATACGCGAGATCAAACGAAGTCTGACCTAAATAAGGAGGCAAAGTAATGCGCGAATTCTTAGTACAGGATTTTTATATAAAGTGGCCAAGTAATGCGCGAGCTCTTCGGACTCTGGCTTAAAATTATGTGGCCAAGTAATTCGCGAGATCAATGGACGTCAGGACTCATATAAATGCACAAAAAGCCGCGTAATACGCGAGATCAAACAAAGTCTGACCTAAATAAGGTGGCAAAGTAATGCGCGAGCTCTTCGGACTCAGATTTTCAGTAAGGTGGCCAAGTAATGCGCGAGCACATCAGATCCTGATTCTGAGTAAGGTGGCCAAGTAATGCGCGAGTTCAATGGACGTCAGGACTGATATAAATACAAAAATAGCAGCGTAATACGCGAGATCAACCGAAGTCTGACCTAAATAAGGAGGCAAAGTAATGCGCGAATTCTTAGTACAGGATTTTTATATAAAGTGGCCAAGTAATGCGCGAGCTCTTCGGACTCTGGCTTAAAATTATGTGGCCAAGTAATTCGCGAGATCAATGGACGTCAGGACTGATATAAATGCACAAAAATCCGAGTAATACGCGAGATCAAACCAAGTCTGACCTAAATAAGGTGGCAAAGTAATGCGCGAGCTCTTCGGACTCAGATTTTCAGTAAGGTGGCCAAGTAATGCGCGAGCACATCAGATCCTCATACGCAGAAAGGTGGACACAGTAAACCGCGATTAAAATGGACGTCAGGACTGATATAAATGCAAAAATAGCAGCGTAATACGCGAGATCAACCGAAGTCTGACCTAAATAAGGTGGCAAAGTAATGCGCGAATTCTTAGTACAGAGTTTTTATATAAAGTGGCCAAGTAATGCGCGAGCTCTTCGGACTCTGGCTTAAAATTATGTGGCCAAGTAATGCGCGAATTCTTAGTACAGAATTTTTATATATAAAGTGGCCAAGTAATGCGCGAGTTCAATGGACGTCAGGACTGATATAAATACAAAAATAGGCGCGTAATACGCGAGTTGAACGCAGTCTGACCTGAAAAGAGTGGCCAAGTAATGCGCGAATTCTTAGGGGTATAAGAATTTTTATAAAGTGGCCAAAAAATAATAATTAACACTTAGGGTCCTTAGACTCTGACCTGAATAAAGCGGCCAAATAATGCGCGAGCACTTCGTACTCTAATTCTGAGTAAGGTGGCCAAGTAATGCGCGAGCACATCAAACTCTGATTCTGAGTAAGGTGGCCAAGTAATGCGCGAGTTCAATGGACGTCAGGACTGATATAAATGCAAAAACAGCCGCGTAATACGCGAGATCAAACGAAGTCTGACCTAAATAAGGAGGCAAAGTAATGCGCGAATTTTTAGGACAGGATTTTTATATAAAGTGGCCAAGTAATGCGCGAGCTCTTCGGACTCTGGCTTAAAATTATGTGGCCAAGTAATTCGCGAGTTCAATGGACGCCAGGACTGATATAAATGCAAAAATAGCCGCGTGATACGCGAGATCAAACGAAATCTGACCTAAATAAGGTGGCAAAGTAA
Source organism: Diplolepis rosae (assembly GCA_030998225.1). Taxonomy (NCBI): domain Eukaryota; kingdom Metazoa; phylum Arthropoda; class Insecta; order Hymenoptera; family Diplolepididae; genus Diplolepis; species Diplolepis rosae. Next base: position 743,552 of record JAPYXD010000338.1, on the reverse strand, counting down.
TGCGCGAATTCTTAGTACAGAATTTTTATATAAAGTGGCCAAGTAATGCGCGAGCTCTTCGGACTCTGGCTTAAAATTATGTGGCCAAGTAATGCGCGAATTCTGAGTACAGAATTTTTATATATAAAGTGGCCAAGTAATGCGCGAGTTCAATGGACGTCAGGACTGTTATAAATACAAAAATAGGCGCGTAATACGCGAGTTGAACGCAGTCTGACCTGAAAAGAGTGGCCAAGTAATGCGCGAATTCTTAGAGATATAAGAATTTTTATAATGTGGCCAAAAAATAATAATTAACACTTAGGGTCCTTAGACTCTGACCTGAATAAAGCGGACAAGTAATGCGCGAGCACTTCTGCCTCTGATTTACAGTAAGGTGGCCAAGTAATTCGCGAGTTCAATGGACGTCAGGACTGAAATAAATGCAAAAATAGCCGCGTAATACGCGAGATCAAACGACTTCTGACCTAAATAAGGTGGCAAAGTAATGCGCGAATTCTTAGTACAGAATTTTAATATAAAGTGGCCAAGTAATGCGCGAGCTCTTCGGACTCTGGCTTAAAATTAATGCGCGAGTTCAATGGACGTCAGGACTGATATAAATACAAAAATAGGCGCGTAATACGAGAGTTGAACGCAGTCTGACCTGAAAAGAGTGGCCAAGTAATGCGCGAATTCTTAGGGTTATAAGAATTTTTATAAAGTGGCCAAAAAATAATAATTAACAACTTAGGGTCCTTAGACTCTGACCTGAATAACGCGGCCATGTAATGCGCGAGCTCTTCGGACTCCGGCTTAAAATTATGTGGCCATGTAATGCGCGAGTTCAATGGACGTCAGGACTGATATAAATGCACAAAAAGCCGCGTAATACGCGAGATCAAACAAAGTCGGACCTAAATAAGGTGGCAAATTAATGCGCGAATTCTTAGTACAGGATTTTTATATAAAGTGGCCAAGTAATGCGCGAGCTCTTCGGACTCTGGATTAAAATTATGTGGCCAAGTAATGCGCCAATTCTTAGGGGTATAAGAATTTTTATAATGTGGTCAAAAAATAATAATTAACACTTAGGGTCCTTAGACTCTGACCTGAATAAAGCGGCCAAGTAATGCGCGAGCACTTCGGACTCTGATTTACAGTAAGGTGGCCAAGTAATGCGCGAGTTCAATGGACGTCAGGACTGATATAAATGCAAAAATAGCCGCGTAATACGCGAGATCAAACAATGTCTGACCTAAATAAGGTGGCAAAGTAATGCGCGAATTCTTAGTACAGAATTTTTATATAAAGTGGCCAAGTAATGCGCGAGCTCTTCGGACTCTGGCTTAAAATTATGTGGCCAAATAATGCGCAAAGTTAAATGGACGTCAGGACTGATATAAATACAAGAAATAGTCGCGTAATACGCGAGTTCAACGAAACCTGACCTAAATAAGGTGGCCAAAAATGCGCGAGTTACAACGAAATCTGACCCAGACAAAGTGGCCAGATGTGAGAACATAAACCGTGAAGGGACGACTGAAACACGGTGGGTCCCAATTTCTCAAGTCACATTTTTTTATGACCCTTTTTTAAGTATAGGGTTGTAAATCTTAGAAAGGTTTTCTATGTCGGTTCTAAGATTCGCCGCATCGTTCGTACCTGCAATGTGACACATTTCCAACAGCAACCTTTTTTTGTAGTTTTTTTCCTTAGCTAAGATTTTTGTTCTATCAAAATCGAAGAAGTGGTCTCTTTCAATCGTATGTTTTGTTAGCGCGTTTTGTTTATTGGGGCTTTCTCTAATGTTGTTTTTATGTTCTTTTAGTCTGTTTTTAAGGAATCGTTTCGTTTGACCTATATAGACAGCCTTGCAGTCATTCCCTTTGCAAGGAACGCTGTAGACGACGTTAGAAGATTGATCTTTGGGTATTTTGTCCTTGGTGGGTATGAAGATCGTTTTTAGGTTTTTTTGGTTTTTGTACGCAGTGTTTATGTTGTAGCTATGTAAGATTCCTGATATTCTTTCTGACAGAACTTCAACGTAAGGGATACTAATGAAGGGTTTGTTTTCTGTGTTTATGTCGGCCTGATTGTTACCTAATCGTGTCTTATGTTCAAGGGTAAGAAGTCTTAGATTTATAATCTCTTGCGTGAACTGTTGTGGATAGTCATTTTCTAGTAGTGTATCTATAATTAGTTTAAGGTTGTTTTTTTGAAATTCTTTATCTGAAAGTAGAATTGCCCTGTCAACTAAGTTGTTTACAACACTTTTCTTGTATCTGAGGGGGTGATGGGAATTAAAGTTAAGGTATCTTCCAGACCAAGTCGGTTTCCTATACCAATTGAAAGAAAGTTTTTGATTCTGTTTCCTAGTCATAGTGACATCTAGAAAATTAATAGCACCATTTATCTCTTTTTCTAGGGTGAATTCAATATTGAGGGAATTGTTGTTGAAGATTTGCAAAATGTGGTTCACTTGTGTGTCAGGAACCACGATGAGAATATCGTCTACGTATCGAAAGTAAACAGGTACTTCAAAATCAAGATTAGAGAGCCTGTCTTTTTCGAGGTCATCCATCACTATATCTGCAAGGACGGGGGAGAAAGGAGAACCCATTGGTAATCCGCGTTTTTGAAAATAGGTGGTGCCATCGAAATTAAAGTCTGTGCTATCCAAGCATAATCGCAACCCTTCTTCATATTCCTTCCATGGCAATGATACTTTGCGGCGAATCTCTTCCCATCTATTTTTTACAGCAGAGATGGCTGCTTCCTTGGGTATATTTGTGAAAAGGGACACTACATCCAAGGAGGCGAGAACAAAATTATCAGGGACACTAACATTTTTAAGTTTCTGGACTAGTTCGAAACTGTTAATGATTTTTGATTTTGGTGGCGTGGATCTGAATCTCAAGATGAATTGCGCTTAAAAGAAGCTAACGTTGTAAATAATTATAAGAAAAATTGGAAAGAACACAAATCAAAATTCGAACAACCTGTTCAAGAAATAAAAGAAGATACGGATATCGTAAAACATAACCCGGACATAGTTTTTACTTGGGCAGACAAAGGTAACACCACAGTAGCCTTGACGCGAAAAAATTACAACGAGAAAGTATTGAACCTTCTAAATGATGAAAACACATACAAAGTCCGCTCCAAGGACACTACAACCAAAATACAAAATAAAGTAAATTGTCTAGTAAAAACATGGGAGAACAAAAAATTAATCAACAACCTGTTAGCTAAGGATTTAAAGTATTCTAATGCTGTTCCATCCAGATTCTACGGATTACCCAAAATCCATAAAGAAGGCAACCCCATTAGACACATTGTATCTTATGTAGGCAGTCCTACCTACAATCTAGCATCCTTCTTTAGCACTACCATATCTAAAAACACCACGCCACCAAAATCAAAAATCATTAACAGTTTCGAACTAGTCCAGAAACTTAAAAATGTTAGTGTCCCTGATAATTTTGTTCTCGCCTCCTTGGATGTAGTGTCCCTTTTCACAAATATACCCAAGGAAGCAGCCATCTCTGCTGTAAAAAATAGATGGGAAGAGATTCGCCGCAAAGTATCATTGCCATGGAAGGAATATGAAGAAGGGTTGCGATTATGCTTGGATAGCACAGACTTTAATTTCGATGGCACCACCTATTTTCAAAAACGCGGATTACCAATGGGTTCTCCTTTCTCCCCCGTCCTTGCAGATATAGTGATGGATGACCTTCAAAAAGACAGGCTCTCTAATCTTGATTTTGAAGTACCTGTTTACTTTCGATACGTAGACGATATTCTTATCGTGGTTCCTGACACACAAGTGAACCACATTTTGCAAATCTTCAACAACAATTCCCTCAATATTGAATTCACCCTAGAAAAAGAGATAAATGGTGCTATTAATTTTCTAGATGTCACTATGACTAGGAAACAGAATCAAAAACTTTCTTTCAATTGGTATAGGAAACCGACTTGGTCTGGAAGATACCTTAACTTTAATTCCCATCACCCCCTCAGATACAAGAAAAGTGTTGTAAACAACTTAGTTGACAGGGCAATTCTACTTTCAGATAAAGAATTTCAAAAAAACAACCTTAAACTAATTATAGATACACTACTAGAAAATGACTATCCACAACAGTTCACGCAAGAGATTATAAATCTAAGACTTCTTACCCTTGAACATAAGACACGATTAGGTAACAATCAGGCCGACATAAACACAGAAAACAAACCCTTCATTAGTATCCCTTACGTTGAAGTTCTGTCAGAAAGAATATCAGGAATCTTACATAGCTACAACATAAACACTGCGTACAAAAACCAAAAAAACCTAAAAACGATCTTCATACCCACCAAGGACAAAATACCCAAAGATCAATCTTCTAACGTCGTCTACAGCGTTCCTTGCAAAGGGAATGACTGCAAGGCTGTCTATATAGGTCAAACGAAACGATTCCTTAAAAACAGACTAAAAGAACATAAAAACAACATTAGAGAAAGCCCCAATAAACAAAACGCGCTAACAAAACATACGATTGAAAGAGACCACTTCTTCGATTTTGATAGAACAAAAATCTTAGCTAACGAAAAAAACTACAAAAAAAGGTTGCTGTTGGAAATGTGTCACATTGCAGGTACGAACGATGCGGTGAATCTTAGAACCGACATAGAAAACCTTTCTAAGATTTACAACCCTATACTTAAAAAAGGGTCATAAAAAAATGTGACCTGAGAAATTCGGACCCACCGTGTTTCAGTCGTCCCTTCACGGTTTATGTTCTCACATCTGGCCACTTCGTCTGGGTCAGATTTCGTTGTAACTCGCGCATTTTTGGCCACCTTATTTAGGTCAGGTTTCGTTGAACTCGCGTATTACGCGACTATTTCTTGTATTTATATCAGTCCTGACGTCCATTTAACTTTGCGCATTATTTGGCCACATAATTTTAAGCCAGAGTCCGAAGAGCTCGCGCATTTCTTGGCCACTTTATATAAAAATTCTGTACTAAGAATTCGCGCATTACTTTGCCACCTTATTTAGGTCAGACATTGTTTGATCTCGCGTATTACGCGGCTATTTTTGCATTTATATCAGTCCTGACGTCCATTGAACTCGCGCATTACTTGGCCACCTTACTGTAAATCAGAGTCCGAAGTGCTCGCGCATTACTTGGCCGCTTTATTCAGGTCAGAGTCTAAGGACCCTAAGTGTTAATTATTATTTTTTGACCACATTATAAAAATTCTTATACCCCTAAGAATTGGCGCATTACTTGGCCACATAATTTTAATCCAGAGTCCGAAGAGCTCGCACATTACTTGGCCACTTTATATAAAAATCCTGTAATAAGAATTCGCGCATTAATTTGCCACCTTATTTAGGTCAGACTTTGTTTGATCTCGCGTATTACGCGGCTTTTTGTGCATTTATATCAGTCCTGACGTCCATTGAACTCGCGCATTACTTGGCCACATAATTTTAAGCCGGAGTGCGAAGAGCTCGCGCATTACATGGCCGCGTTATTCAGGTCAGAGTCTAAGGACCCTAAGTTGTTAATTATTATTTTTTGGCCACTTTATAAAAATTCTTATAACCCTAAGAATTCGCGCATTACTTTGCCACCTTATTTAGGTCAGACATTGTTTGATCTCGCGTATTACGCGGCTATTTTTGCATTTCTATCAGTCCTGACGTCCATTGAACTCGCGCATTACTTGGCCACCTTACTGTAAATCAGAGTCCGAAGTGCTCGCGCATTACTTGGCCGCTTTATTCAGGTCACAGTCTAAGGACCCTAAGTGTTAATTATTATTTTTTGACCACATTATAAAAATTCTTATACCCCTAAGAATTGGCGCATTACTTGGCCACATAATTTTAATCCAGAGTCCGAAGAGCTCGCGCATTACTTGGCCACTTTATATAAAAATCCTGTAATAAGAATTCGCGCATTAATTTGCCACCTTATTTAGGTCAGACTTTGTTTGATCTCGCGTATTACGCGGCTTTTTGTGCATTTATATCAGTCCTGACGTCCATTGAACTCGCGCATTACTTGGCCACATAATTTTAAGCCAGAGTCCGAAGTGCTCGCGCATTACTTGGCCGCTTTATTCAGGTCAGAGTCTAAGGACCCTAAGTGTTAATTATTATTTTTTGACCACATTATAAAAATTCTTATACCCCTAAGAATTGGCGCATTACTTGGCCACATAATTTTAATCCAGAGTCCGAAGAGCTCGCGCATTACTTGGCCACTTTATATAAAAATCCTGTACTAAGAATTCGCGCATTACTTTGCCTCCTTATTTAGGTCAGACTTCGTTTGATCTCGCGTATTACGCGGCTATTTTTGCATTTATATCAGTCCTGACGTCCATTGATCTCGCGAATTACTTGGCCACATAATTTTAAGCCAGAGTCCGAAGAGCTCGCGCATTACTTGGCCACTTTATATAAAAATCCTGTACTAAGAATTCGCGCATTACTTTGCCTCCTTATTTAGGTCAGACTTCGTTTGATCTCGCGTATTACGCGGCTATTTTTGCATTTATATCAGTCCTGACGTCCATTGAACTCGCGAATTACTTGACCACATAATTTTAAGCCAGAGTCCGAAGAGCTCGCGCATTACTTGGCCACTTTATATAAAAATCCTGTACTAAGAATTCGCGCATTACTTTGCCTCCTTATTTAGGTCAGACTTCGGTTGATCTCGCGTATTACGCTGCTATTTTTGTATTTATATCAGTCCTGACGTCCATTGAACTCGCGCATTACTTGGCCACCTTACTCAGAATCAGGATCTGATGTGCTCGCGCATTACTTGGCCACCTTACTGAAAATCTGAGTCCGAAGAGCTCGCGCATTACTTTGCCACCTTATTTAGGTCAGACTTTGTTTGATCTCGCGTATTACGCGGCTTTTTGTGCATTTATATGAGTCCTGACGTCCATTGATCTCGCGAATTACTTGGCCACATAATTTTAAGCCAGAGTCCGAAGAGCTCGCGCATTACTTGGCCACTTTATATAAAAATCCTGTACTAAGAATTCGCGCATTACTTTGCCTCCTTATTTAGGTCAGACTTCGTTTGATCTCGCGTATTACGCGGCTATTTTTGCATTTATATCAGTCCTGACGTCCATTGACCTCGCGCATTACTTGGCCACCTTACTCAGAATCAGAGTCTGATGTGCTCGCGCATTACTTGGCCACCTTACTCAGAATTAGAGTCCGAAGTGCTCGCGCATTACTTGGCCATTTTTTATCAGTCTTAGAATCCGTAGTGCTACTGTATTAATTGGCCACTCTATTTAAGTCAGAGTTCGAATAACTCTCGTAATATTTTGCCACTTTACAACAGTCTTATAATCTGAAAAACTCGGACATCATACTTACAAACTTAATATTGTATTTTTCCGGGTTCCATTTATTAAGAATGAGAGGTTTCGAAAAACCAGGAAATTAATTTTTCGTGAATTTCCACTTTAGTTGCATTTTACTTTCTATATCCACAGAAATGTGTACAATTTTTACGACGTCGGGACCGTGTTGAGTGCCTTTCCTTACAGAGTTTTTCGAACATGTGGTGGGTCTTTGGTGGGACGCTTGAGCACATAATAATCTCAAGTGCCGGGGACATTAAAATAAGGTTTTACTGTGTATAACCCTTGGCGTTGGAACCTGACCTATCTGGAGAATGCTTTCTATACACGTCAAACTCTGAACACTAGTCTTCCTAAATACGACTTCTTCCCAAATCAGTTTTCTTTTAGCCATGTGGCAGAGTGGTGGACTTACTTTCGTCTGTCATCTCTGCGGTTTCGGAGAAAATACAAAATAAAAATTTTTCCGTACCAATTACATCGTTCTTATTGTTTTAACTTCAGTTTCCTTTACTTCTGGTGCTCGTGAATGTGTGTGGTTTGCTGTGCGTGCTTTACCAAGGATCCACGTTATATTCTCCATCGTGTTGTTTCTTTCTTTGGTGAAATAATTGTGTTTATATATGTGCCCTTGAGAGAGTGCGTTCCGCGGTCGCATTTTTCACGGTTCCTGTGGGAGAGGATTACTCGTTGGAACAGTTTTTGGAACGGCCTGGTTCCTTCACACCTAGGAACTCGCTTACCCATAAGTCTTTCCGCATGTTTACTCTATCTTTTTCTAATATCAATAAGCAAAGGAAAAAAAGAAAAAAACAAAAAATACAATAATTATTAAGTTGCATGTCTTAGTTAATAAATATTTAAAGGTTACTATTAAGCTAATTGGCACTGAAGAGGGCCCCCATTTGTGGCCGAAACGTTTGCCTTTTGTATTTTTTATGTGTTCTATCACTTAATTAAAAAAATAAATCCGTATCAAAACTGACCCCATGCCATATTAACTATTACAAAATTATTATTGTGGGTCAATAAAACATTGAACATGTACGGAAACATGTCACGATGTAATTTTTTATAAGGATTGAAAAAATTACGGGATCTTCTCCTTACAATAGGGAATAAACTGTTATTAAGATAAGAGGAAAAATTTAAAAACGAAGCGCAAGAAAAAAAATATATAAATAAAAAAAAAAATTATTTGATAATGCGGCTTATAGTGGCTTCTTTATCATTGAACTACATCAAGTTATTAATAAACGCCCTGTTAAAATGTTCTTAGAGCATTAAATAATCATAGAAGACATATAAACATTTTACAATTTCATTTTACAATTTCCTTCAGCTAGTAAATCTGCGATAATTAAAGGACTTATTTTATGATAATGTAAAATGTTTATATGTTTTCTACGATTATTTAATGCTCTAAGAACATTTTAATAGGGCGTTTATTAATTACTTGATGTAGTTCAATGATAAAGAAGCCATTATAAGCCGCATTATCAAGTAATTTTTTTTTTTATTTATATTTTTTTTTTCTTGCGCTTAGTTTTTAAATTTTTCCTCTTATCTTCATAACAGTTTATTCTCTATTGTAAGAAGAAGATCCCGTAATTTTTTCAATCCTTATAAAAAATGTTTAGGGATACAATTGTGTCTTTATCTCTTTATGTTACTACGAAATCATGCCTTTTGTGACCACTACCGGGACCAATTATTATTTTTTTTAATCAGCTGTAAAATGACAGTTTCGTGCTATGTATTATCGACCATTTTCATCTATCGAGTATTTCTCTATAATTAATATTTAAGCTTTTAAAAAATGAAAACTACAAAAATCTTAATTTTTACATAAAATTGATGCTCGCGACCTCTACATTTTTTGTTTTAATCTGAAAAAATTAGGTAAGTATTTTCTCACCTACAGAAACCAATTGTCGCGATACGGCCGCGGACAAACAAAAAATTTTTTTTTGTGATACACCCTAGTGTATATGCTATTTTCTTAGACAAATGTTCAATAAACGTACGTTTTCGAGCCGTGTAAATCGGTTTCGATGTTACTATCTTTTCAGACCGAAGAGTGGGTAACAGGGAAAAAAATATCATAACAGGAAAATAAACTCATCAGGAAAAAAATATATACCCACGAGTACCGAGTTTCTTCTAAATCAATCTATATTATTTGTATTTTCATTTGACATATTTGTTTGTCATTTCGAATTCCTGACTTTTGAGTTCATATTCGTGATAAGCAACGTAAATAACCCATGAGTACCAAGATTTATCCAAATTAAGCCGTTTTTGCACTTTTGACCGCCATATTAGATCCGCCAATTTGAATTTTAGAATGTTGAGTTCAGATACGTAATCATCAGCAACCTAACTAACCCATGAGATCCAAGATTTATCGAAATCAAGCCGTTTTTTACATTTTCGTCCACCATATTGGATCCGCCATTTTGAATTTTTGAATTTCAAGTTCAGATTCGTAATCATCACCCTCAAAAATCCTAGGGTACAACTTTTCGAGATAAAAATTTTTCCTGACATTTTGGGCACTTTTTTCGAATTTTCTCTGCCAACGAAGGGGCTAAAAGTAATTTTTATCTATATTATTATCTTTTCAGCTCCAAAAAAATCTGTAGATATTATCGCATGAAACGCTATTACTACCTTCGAAAGTGACTATTTGATGCAATAAGGGCATAACAAGCCAGGCATTCTTGCACAAAACATTGTGCGTTGAACGTACACTGAAAGAAATACTTGGGATTTATCAGCCATATGAATATAGCTGAATGTTTTTAAGTAATTCAACAAAAAGTATTTGACAGTTAATCAAAAATATTGCTGCAATAGTAATTCATATGGTTGGAATACACATACAGGCTGAACTAATACAAGCAAACCTTGGTTTTCGGTAAATCTCCAATATAATATAGGTCAAGGAACCACAATTATGTCTGTATCGTCGAATTTTTTTTTCAGTGTATAGGGTAAGTGTGGGTATTACTGTGGATGCCCCAGTTACTGCGGTTTCAAATAAAACTAATGATATACAATGTTTTAAAGATATATAACGCTACAGAACAACTAAAAACAATCAATTTCTAATCCAAACATAATAAGTATCAACGAATTATCAATAGTTACAATATTTGTAGCTAATTGATTGCAATTTAAAACTCTCATGTTCCCGATTCCCATAGTTTTAATGCTTAGATTTGTTGAAAGGTCATGAACACGTTCTGAAAAACTTGTTATAATTCCGTTTCTGAAAATAAAATACTTATTGTGATATTACTTTCTGCAAAGTAAATATTTTATTTTTCTAAATATTTATGCAAAATAACAAAAAATACGTTTTTTAATCATTTTTTTACCAAATGTACAGTATTTGGTACATGATTTTCAAAGGTGTATGAATTACTGCGATCTGTCAGGCGGCACTGCATAACCTTTCAATCTATTACAAATGCTTCGTTATGCTTACTTTTTATAATTGAGATTAAACAAAATGTTGAAAATTCCAAAATTGTTGCTAATGAGGCAAGAGGAAGTCAAGTAATATAATTTTAAGGTAAATTAAATAAGAGTTATAACATTATTTAATCTTAATTTGTTAAAAATGCTTCATGTTCACTTCTTATAATTTAGTTTAAATAAAATGTTCAACACTCCTTAATCGTTGCTAAAGATGCAAGAGGAACTCAAGTGATATAATTTTAAGTTAAATTAAATAAAATTAATAAAATTATTAATCTTAATTTGTTACGAATGCTTCGTCGTGTTTACTTTTTATAATTGAGATTAAATAAAATTTTCAACACTCCTAAATTAATTGTAAGTTCACTCAAAATAATATCGCAGTATTACGCGCGCAGAAATTGGGGTTTCCGCAGTAATTGGTGCGCAGTAATTCATGCAAACCCGCAGTAATACCTACATGGAACATTTTTTTTAGATTCGCATTTTCTAAGTAAATCTGGTTTCTTTTCAGGGTTTAAGGACTGCATGCTACTTACTTAATACCAAATACTGCTTTAAAAATCAATTCGTGACGACTTTTTTATCTCAAAACCTTTTTTTTTAACTTTAAAAGCCATCTTGATTTTCGATCCGCAGTAATTGGCACACTTACCCTACTTTAAAGAAGGGCTCAGGTCCAGTTTAAAATACAGGAAGTTGGTGAGTAAATAACTCTGCGTTTTTTGTACGGTGGAGTGGAGGGTTTCTGGTCACGGCTCTGGAGTAAATTATGCAATTGTATCTTCTTATTCTCGTACTGAAGACTATCATACAAAAATATGATAGTAAGGCATGCATCATAACATACGTTATAAATTTATGAGATAATCGCAGCAGATTTCTTTCGGTCCGATAATTATGATACACTTGAATGCTGCAATTATAGAAACTGTTCGGGCATGGTATATCCATAAATGATCGGATAAGCTCAGTGATGTGTGAAATCATAAACAATCAAGGCCGTACGTGTGTCGGCGTGTGGAGTTATATAAATATTCAGCACCTGATGTTTTCAATCATAAATAATAATAGAATTCATGAGATGAGGAAGAACTAATAAAAAGTTTAGCTTTAACATAGATATAACAATAAATATGAAATATACACGAGATTAGTGGAACGTTCAATACAGCAAAATGGACAGACTGCTCAGTACATCGACACTAAATCAACTCCGTCTCTTCCCCGTATCCTGCCACATCCGCAGCCGATTCACTAATAGTACATACGATACTTCATCTGAAATAGGCAGAGAAAGCGCGAATTTGTCTTCCCAAAGAGTAGAAGTAAAATGGCGCTTGGTTGTACAGCGTACGCACGCATGTGTGTCAATGTTATAATTCTACAATTATTCTGTTTTTTGACATATGTCAAGTAGAAGGTCTACAATTTATTATAATATCCTTAATTTCAATAAAAAATCGCATTAAAAGACCAAAATTCAGTACGAAAATGGTCTACTGGTTCGATAGATATGACATGAAAAATTCTAATGAATCAAGATAATGTAACATTTGTAATTTATGTCAAAATTTTTGTTGAATTGCTTGTAAAGTTTTGTAAAACTGTTCAAACTCTAACAAAAAAATTACAAGTTTAATATTACCGTATTGTTTTTAATTTATCGTAATGAATAGATAATTATATACAAACATTTTAACTAGGTTTCATAACATTCTTTAGGATTTCAAATAAAAGTATTATCAATATCAGTAATATTCAGCTTGAACATAAAGAACCTTATATATATAAATAACTTGTTTTAATGTTTTTAAGTAGATGATGTTTTTGTATTCTCAGTGTGATTAACAGGAGTTATCTTTGATGCACCCTCTACATCTGCTATGCAGTAAAAGCTCACACATGCACTTAAAACTTAAAACTACAGAAGCTAAACCAAGCCAGTCCCAACAGGCAGATTCCTAATATAGAAAGTTGGAGCACATTCTGGCTAAATGAATTACAACCACTTAACCCGCAAGCTGTCGAGTTCTCTAGCCCAGGCGTCCTCTTAATTGGGATGGGATGCTTAGGTTCTTCCGAAACATTCATAAGATCTAAATGGTTATATTAAAATTGCTGAAATCTTATAATTTTGGCGCGGGGTTAATGCGTTGAGAAACGCATCTTTCAAATTCATAAAAAGGTTTATATAGGATGAGCATGCTGGTCTCTGGATACATATTAGTGAACAAACAAATATTTTTGCTTTTTGAATTATATGGATAAAATATTGTAATAATAATGAAATATAAATAATTCGCTAATCTATTGTAAAAGCTATTTTCAGCAGAATATAGACTATCATACTTCCATTTCAAGAAGATCTCAAACTTGCCGTTTGAACTCATACTCACTGTTCAATTACCAGTACGTTTACCCTACTAATAATTTTACTTTAAAAGTTTACATGTTTCGAATCATATTAGTTTGCCCTAAGGTAAATGACCGAGTAATCGTCAATGTACCAGTGATAAACATTTGACTTTTGAAATTTGACAATGTACTGGAAAACAATTTCAATTGAAGTATTTTATAACAACTGATAGTACGACTTAGTAACATGAATTATAAAAAATTGTCAAAATCGATGATAATCCAATAAAATGTAAGATTATTTGCGTGCCAATTACTGCAACTAAGATACTGATTATTGGGGCATTTACCTTATTATGAGCGAAATATTTTCATCTGCCTAATGAACGTAACTTTTTCCAATGCGTCTCATCGTTTCTAAAGAAGTCAATTTCCAGTTGATTTTTGGTAGCATTTTTCTAAATAGTCTCATGAACATGTGATCTAAGATTTTCCTTCCTAGATACTTAAAGTTTTGCATGACTTAAGCTCTGGAAGATCAACTCTGAATGGAATATACTTTGGCTTTTTAAATTTTACCTCTTCCAAAAAAATATCCTTGTATATAAATACATCTCAATACTAGTCTCCTAATAGTATCGCCATCATTTCTACTAAATCTGGACTTTTTTAATTTCGCTACTCCCCACTCACCAAAAATCGACGACTTTCTCCCCGCCTTACATGCATAAAAAGAGAGCCAAATTCATGCCTGCTCGTGTTTATTTTAGACTTCTGTAGATCACTTTTCTATTATTGTGACGCCCCTCCTAGGAGCTGTAGGACCTTGACTTTGGTGGAGGGGCTTAGTGCGCGGTCCAGGGGTCGTGTCGGTCCCTGGCCCTGTCGGTTCGAAAGGAAGGATCCCTATGAACGGGCTCTCCTGAATGAATGGAGGAACCCCACGAATGGGCTTCCTAGAGTGAATGGAGCATTTCTATAAACGGGTTTCCCGGTGTGAATAGATAGGGTCGGGGGTGGCCGCGGTCCTTGCCTCGCGTTACGACCAAGAAACGGCTCCCCCTAAGCCAGGGTGTGCGCAACCGTGCCCATTGGTTCTCTTGACACCCAGTGGTAAGACAGGGTGCTTCGGGAACACCGGGCGATCTTCCCGATTACTTAGCCTTAACCCTGCAAGCGAGGCTCTGCAGGGTCAGACCAAACGTTTTCCTAGCTTCTCGTGGGATGAAAAATGAATCCTAAAGATCAAAACAAAAAAATAATGATTAGCAAGGTAGAAGAGACGGGGGCTGAGGTGGATGCGGAACTGGGCTAGCAAAGTTCTAGCACAAATCCACTCCTGCAAACCGCCCCAACAGAATTGCAAATGCCGACGGTGACTGCCAGTCCTGGCTCTTCTGGGTCAGGTACTAATGCCTCCTCTGATAGAAAAGGGTCACTGGCGAGAAGGGTGGCCGCCAAAAGAAGAAAGGGCTCCAAGGACGCACCCCCGGAAGGGATGAGGAGTCCGAAGACGCCCAAGCCGGTGCACCTGCAAGCGAATATAGAGCTACCAGGTGTTGGGCTTTCGGCTGTCTAGAGGATCAACCCTCTGACGGTGATAGTGGCGGACACCGGTTACCCCGAGTCATTCCTGTCGTCGGAGCAGTTCGAAATCTACAGGGAGGCCAGATTGCACCCCCTGGATAATGAACCGGCCAGCAATTGGCCGAAATTTAAGACCTCCTTTTGTAGGGGAGAAGTGTTTATTTCTGTGGCGTCAAACCAGGAGGCTAAAGCATGGCTAACCAAAACGGTGGCCGAGCTCAGGTCCTGGGAAGGCACTAATATGAAAATAAGTGGGGTGGAGACACTCTAAAGGATGCTAAAGGCGACGGCCTGGATCGTGGGGAAACCGAAGAACCCAGCTATCATCCTTCGGCGTCTGAAGGGGTTAAACCCTTCGCTGAAAACAGCACTCTGGAGCATTGTCAGGCATAAGAGACCTCAGGAGGCCAACGCGACAGGGAGATTAAAATACCTCCTAGTCGTTCAGGTCCCTGAGTCTCAGGCGAGAGCCTTAGCAGGCTTCAACAACAGCCCCTTCTACCATCTCGGACAGATTACTTTTGAGGTAAGCGGTCGAGAGCAGGAGGAGCCTGACATGGAAACGGAGAGGCCGGAGCAGTCCTAAGTGGCTGCGTCTGGCTTAACCATTATCCAGATCAACTTGAATCACAGCAAAAGCGCTTCTGCAGTTCTGCAGAAAAGCATAGCTGTGAAGTGCACAGGCATCTCACTTATCCATGAACCCTGGATAAACAAGGATGCCATCAGATGATTAGAGGGGGGGGGGGGGGGTTGCGGAATTTGTTGTTACAGGTACCCCGAGGCACCCAACCCGAGGACATGCATTCAGGCGAAGAACTTCAACATCACCCTCTGCACCGGGAGCATTCGGGATAAAGTCAGGAAATGGAGGGCTTCAGATGAAACCTCCCTATCTGAAATCAGAGACGCTGATACGCTTGAAAGTGGGGGGGGGGGATTCTCAGACGGTCCGATCGCTGCTCGCGACCCAATTATGAATACGTAGGCGGCTGGTCTATGAGCCCGCCTCCCCAGACAAGGTTAGTTGGGCCTTAAAGTCTTTTAAGCCCTTTAAGTCCCCAGTTCCGGATGGCATTTACGCGGTCCTCCTACATAGGGCTGGGGACCCCATCATAGGACGCCAAGTGAGACTTGATATGACCAGCCTGACTCTCGGTTACGGCCCAAAAGCTTGGAGAGGGATCAGGAGAGCTATGATTGGACAAGGAGTACCCATAGCCGTAGTTGACTGGACCTGTCATATGCTAGGAAATAAGAATATAACGATAACCAAAGGAAATACAACCCTTCGAGGGGTCGTTGAGTCAGGGTCCTAGTCATAGTACGCAGAATGCATTTGGATGCACTGATAGGCGTAATCCAGTAGACGTTAAAGATTGTAGACACCTGGTGTCGAACACTTTGAAAACAAGTGCAACAAATTTATAACATTCCTTTGGCTATGCAGAAGAGGTAATGTAATTATGGCCATACTCCAATGCGCATGCACAGAGGTTACGGCATGTAAGCAAGCCAAAACCCTCATGGGGGAGCATCTAAACTCCAAACGAACTGCAGACATGCGCAGGCTAAGTAGAACCGCGGTGAAGACCCTAAGAGAAGCGTTTATTGGTCACGGCAACCTCGCTTATCACAGACATAAGATAGGGTTTGCAGAAAGTCCACTTTGTCGATTATGTGGGGATGACAACAAAATTCCCACCCACATACTTTCGATTGTCCAGTAATTAAGGACAAACGCCAGACTCTCACTGGCTACTTCTCCATAGACGTAGCCGTGATTCAGACCAAAAGCGTGGCCCAGGTCCTTACCCTTTGGCACGAGCTGTAGGGTCACGCCTGAGGTTTCAGTTGGTGATGCAACGGGAATACCCAAGCTTCAGGGACATTTGAATGACATGCGAGTTCGGGCGCTCACTGCTTTAGCTCAATATAACAATTCTTATTTCAGAGTAACTTTCTATGGAGTGGCGAGGAGAACATCTTCTACGCAGCGCGTCTGCTTCAGCTAGGTAAGGTGAGGATCGGGTGGGTTGCGTGCAGCATCCGCGAGCATGCGAAAGTCGCCCGATGCTTCAGATGCCTTGGTTACGGCCCTGGGTCCCGGGGCTGCGGCAACCCCGACAGGAAAAATGCCTGCTGGAAATGCGGCACCACGAGACACTTGGCCAGGAGCTAAAAGGCGCCGCCAAGGTGCCTGACGTGCATAGACAGGGGCCAAAAAGATATCGCCCATGTCTCTGGTGGCGGCTCCTGTCCGGTCTTCCGGAAAGAGCTTCGGAGATTGAGAGCCAGGAATTGAAGATCCTGCAGCTCAACCTCGGAAAGGGGAAGGATGCCCAGGACCTCCTGATGAAGACTACCAGGGAGAGGGGGGCCGATGTGTCGCTCATTAGTGAGCAACACAAATGATCCGAAAACTCTGCCTGGTATCAGGATGCATCAAGGAGGGCCGGTATCCTTGTTTGTAGCCCTGATTTGAGCGTCGGGGATTTTCTGGAGTCCGACGTGGAGTTCGTTTAGATGGATGTGGCGAGTGTGCGTGTGTACAGCTGCTACTTCTCCACAACCATCCTTTCGAGGTCTTCGAGACCCAGATCCTCCTTCTTGAGGAAAGCCTTAGTGAGGCTGTTGGGCTGAAAAGACTTGATCGGTGAGGTCAAGAAGGTGAGGTCTCGTCTTCAAAATAGTCACCAAGAGATTGGTTGCCTCGTCATATAGACCAATATGTCTATTGGATACGATGGGGAAGCTTCTGGAGGGGTTGATTCTGCAAGGACTTCAGGCTCTCTTGGTCGGGGAGAACGGTCTATCAGCAAACCAGTTCGGATTCAAGAAAGGCAGGTCCACTGTGTACGCTATCCAAGAAATGTATAACATCGCCACAAATGCCAGAAAAGGAACTGGTAAGCGTAAGGGATTCTGCGCGTTGATCAGAATTGACATACGCAATGCGTTCAATACAGCGTGATGGAATACCTGCATCGAGGCAATAATGCAGAAAAAGGTTCCAGACTACCTGTTGCGAATGATAGATGACTATCTAAGCGACAGGTGGGTGATATAAGAGGGCGGAAAATGGTCTCTCAAAGAAGAGATGACATGTGGCGCCCCTCAAGGGTCGCGGGTGGGTCCAATCGTTTGGAACGTTATGTACGACGACTTCCTGCGCCGCTGACGATGTCAGAATCCTAAAGCTGAGGATCAATGAAAGTCTGTGGCGAGCGAAGTGCCGGTTAAATAGCAGAGGCCTGAAAATGGCCCCTAAGAAAACCGAGACTTTGCATGTTACGGACAGGAGATCTTTCCAATAGCCGAGGATCGTTCTCGGAGAGCATGAGGCCGAGTGGAGAACAAGCATTAAGTACCTGGGGGTGCCGCTGGGTCGTAGGCTTAGCTTTGGCGAACACCTAAAGATCGCAGCTGCCAAAGCAACCCAATGTGGAGCAAACTTGGCTCGACTTATGCCAAACATTGATGAACCTAGGGAAGCGAAAAGGAGACTGGTGGGGAGCGTGGTCCATTTGAAGCTGCTCTATGCAGCTCCAGTCTGGGCTAATGCCCTGAAAAACCATGCTATGCAGAGGAGGCTATTCTCTGCGCAGAGATCTGTCGCGCTGAGAATAGTTTCAGCATATAGAACTGTCTCGACCGGTACTATGTTGGTCCTGACGAGCGTTCCGCCAATAGATTTATTGGCGGAGGAAAGACAGGAGACCTTTCAGCTTCGCAAGGAACTTACCTGCGCCGTCCTGCAGGACATCTCTAGCGCGAGGGAAGCCATCCGCAAGAATGGAAGGCGCAGACTCGTCGAAAAATGGCAGATGAGATGGCATGGTGAGCAGACCGGGAGATGGACCTACCGCCTGATCCCGGAGCTTGCCACCTGGCTGAACAGAGAGGACGGGGAAATCAGCTTTTATTTGGCGCAAGCGCTCTCAGGCCATGGCTGTTTTAACGCGTACCTGAGGTGCTTGAAGAAGAGAGACGAGGAGATGTATTATTACTGCGATTCCCCTGTAGATAATGCAGAGCACGCACTCTTCATCTGCGCAAAATGGGGTGTGGCAAGGGAGGCCCTCGGTCAGGCAGTGGGTGCCAAGCTCACTCCTGACACGATGGTCTTTCTCATGCTCCAGTCTGACCGGAACTAGACGGTCATAGAGTCATTCGTCACACTTGTGTCGATTTGCCTAACGGGCGTGTAGCCGCGGGTGAAAGTCACGGGCATGTAGCCGCGGGTGAAAATCCCGGGCGAACGGATGACGAAAGAGTCGTACGCGACTTTAACCTGGAACCAACTGCCCGCGAAGTTTGAAGCCGAAAGGCGTTTCCGCGGGCAATGTATTGTTTTGATAGAGGGGGTTTTCGGTTTTAACAGGTGTGCCTAGACCTGTCCTAGGAGAGTCCTGTACAAGGTCTATAAAAGATTTCGCCATTGTTCCTCCTCACCAGAAAAAAAACTCGTGGCTGCGTGAAGGCAGATTATTCCGGGAAACAACTGGGTTCGTCGTGGCCATATAGGACAAGGTAATCGGCACTAGGAACTACCAAAAGCAGAATTTTCATCACATTATTGACAACAAATGCCGTTTATTTGGAAATCCTAATGGAACCATCGACCACATCATTGATGGCTGTAGAATGTTGGCTCAAAGAGAGTAAACGCGCAGACAAAATGGTGTGTGTAGGATTATCCACCAACAAATGGCCTCAAACCTGGAACTACTAAAAGATTAGAAGGCTTACTACAGATTCGTCCCAATGCTATTTCTTGAGAACTAACATCATCTCTTGTACTGGGACAGGACTACCCTGATAAACTACCTTGTTAATCACATTCGTGCAGACATTGTCCTGTGAGACAAACCTTTACAGCATGTAAAAATCATAGATATTACCGTTACTCTTGACAAGATCATCCTGCTGAGCTATGCAACCAAGATCTAAAAGTATGGCCAGCTAAAGCATGATATCACAGAAATGTGGAGAGTGAAATCAATCACTGTTCACCCCATTGTAATTTCGGTTACGGGAAATGTGCATGTAAGGTGCGTTAGTCAACTGAATAACCCAATTTCAATTAAAAATGAACACTGTACTCGAATTTCTGTACAAGCGGTCTTAACGACCGGGCATATGTGCCTGTAAGAGACATAAAATATAATATTATCAATAATAATGGTAAAAATTGTAATAGTAATATAGTTATGGGTACATTGCACTCTTATATCAAAAATAGAGGCGATTATAACCAATTGGCATTTCTTTTCTGTAGAGCAACATGTATTGAGATACAATTCTGGAAAGGTACTGATAAGTTTTTCTAGATGCTGGTGTCTACCCAGATATACTATTTAGTATCTCCAGGCTGACTGAAGCGTCTGGCAACCAGGGGGGAAGTAGGGATGTTACATCTTCAATGGTGCATTGCGGCAAGTTTCTCTGTTCAGTAACGGGCTAGTTCTTAAAGAGGATTACTTTTAAGAATTGTGGACACTTTTCTTATTTAGAGACGGATCAGTTCTTAAAAGGGGTTTACTATTTACAAACGCACGAAGAAAAGTAAACCTGGATGGTTACCACCAAAACCGTAATGGTTACTGCGCTGGCCGCAATTGTTGGGCAGAAATTTCGTGTTGTTTCCTATCTGAATTGTAGCATGTTTTGTTCAGTACTTTGATTAAAGTGCCTACCGGAGTGTATTATAAATTTATTAAAATAAAACAAAACAAAACATCATTAAATTAATGAACAACTTTTTAAACGCATTTTTAGCCTTGCTCAACTAAAATTAAAATTATCAAATAAATTGTCACTGAAGAGCGTACCCATTTTTAATCTAAAAGTATGCCCTTTTTGAATTTCATTTTTTTCCAGTGTTTAATAGACAATTATTAAGTTGACAATTCACATGATTGTAAATTTCTTGAATTCGTACTGTTACGTCACAATTGCGTGAATAGTTACTTTGATCAAAGCTTTTCTCGTTTTAAGTTAGGACCGAATGATCCTTGCTTAGGGATGAGGATAAGCCAATGAAAGTTACAAGGATTATCAAAGCAATACAAATCGAATTTATTCAAATGATTATAAGGTCACTCTACACATTAGTTAATACAATTCATATATACATGTAGGCACAGGCTGGTTGGTACGTCAGTTAAAAAGAGACGGAAAATACAATAAAAGAAAGAGAGAAAAGTTCGGTACCTTTATTAATTGTTAGGATAAGTTGAGGGTTAATCCACACGGCGGTGAGTACGTAGTACGGAGGATCCCCACAGGTGTAGACAAGGTGTGCGAAAGAGACGGAGATACAGGGAAAAAATTTGTCGCTTAAAAAGTCATCGACTTTGTGTAATACTCGTGGATAGGTTAGAAAGTCGACTAAATATTATAAACCTCCTTATTAAAGAATATGATAGATAATCGCTGAAAATTTAAAACGTAAATTCGAAAGTTTAAGTGACAGTCGCAGAAAATTCAAAACACCGTTGAACAGTGTAAAAAGGAAAATATTATTTTCTGTGATATGATCCTGCACTTATAGTTAATTATTTTCAATTTTACATTACCTATATAATCCTAATATGAACTTACTATTACATTTAACACTGTACATTACAGAAACGCAATTTTTTATAAACACTTCGCAGCACCGAGAATCGAACGCACGCATCCTAACCCAATTTTAATTGCACGCCTTAGCCCGCATAGCCGATACATGTCGTGGAGACTTGTGTAAAATATTTGGATCACATTCAGCGTTTGAAGGCAAAACTAAAATAATAGATAAATTTCAAATTTGACATAATACACTTTATCAAGGTAAACATATAGTTACTCGGAACTAATTCTTCAATGTACGCTTCAATCCAGATTCAAACGAAACCAAACGACACGTAATCTCAAAATATAACCAAAATTATTACAAAAACAAAAAGCCTAGCCGCATTTTCTGCTGCGCGATGCTACGAATTACGTTTCTGCGCATCGCTTTTTGCGACTGTCGAGAAAATTTTAGAAGACGGCATATAAAATCTGATGGACTTTAGAATACAATTTACAAAACTATTTGTTGGAATTACTTTCATTTCAAATTATTCGATAGTCTTTTAAAATCTATGACAAATGAATCCAAAGATTATGAAACTTCATTACTTCTTAGAAAAGATCAGTTAGTGTTTAAAACACTTTTATGATAATAAATACGCGACTTTTTTTGTTCGACCTTATTTTTTAAAAGTTATTTGATTTTTTTCTACTATTTCCTAAAAGTCATTGAAACCTTACAAGACTTTCTCCGATTTTACTTTCTGTCCACGACTCTTCGAATAGTCTGTTAAATTTTAAGCGTCAAATTTTTTCCGTGTATAGTCAGCACAGGTATGTTCCGTAAAGGCGGTGATCCTTATTTACGACACAGTTCAAAGATCTTTACAAAGATCTATACAAGTCCACGATGACTTTTATGACTCCCGAACTTGGATTTTAA
The DNA here is from genome assembly GCA_030998225.1 of Diplolepis rosae. NCBI lineage: Eukaryota > Metazoa > Arthropoda > Insecta > Hymenoptera > Diplolepididae > Diplolepis > Diplolepis rosae. The sequence goes on along the minus strand of JAPYXD010000338.1, from coordinate 721,237 downwards.
ATTGTTTCGGTCGAATTTTATTCATCTCAAACTAAGAGATTTTTGGAGTTAGATTTAAGATACCGCACTGAACTGTTGTCGCGGGACCGGTGATAATTCCGAAGGAAAATTTAGGAGACGAACCAGACAAAGAATTACCTGCTCGCTCTTGTTGTGGACCTCTTTTATATTTTTCCATACAAATTGACGATCAGCGTAAATCGTGACGTAGTCATATTTTCTTAGAAGAGAAGGGCCCCTTTGTTGACCCCAACTTCCCCTACTCCTTATTCCCCTTTATTGATTTTCTCATAGATTTCTACTCAACCCAGCCTGTGTGTATTAAATACATTCAATTACATCGCGGGACGTGACAGTACATATCTCGAATTAAGAATTTGTTCATGTACCAAGGCATACCAAAGTAAAGTATATTAAGTATTTTTATTTTATTAACTGATAACATTGTTTCATGGAGCACTGGGCTTATTTGTTTCATCGGAAATGTATGACGAGGGACTTTAGTTTTCAATTGTCGAAGTAAAAAAGGATTTTTCAAAAAAATGTTGTTAATAAATATTTTTTATAAAACAAAAGGTAAGCGCAACTAAATAAGAAATACAATATATTAAAATAAGAATATCAGTCAAAATTGATCAAACAATTTAAATAAAATTGGATTTTGCATTTCTTAAAGTAAAAATACGTTCAACAAAGTTTTGACATAATGTGTAATTATGGAAGGTAAAAACTCTTGACAAGTGGCAATTCTCTTAGCGTGAAATATAGAAAATAGAAGATTTTGAAAATACAATAACTGAAATAAGAATTTCAGTATAAACGTTTTATTAATTCCATTTCATTTACTTTTAAATTTGAATAAATACGAATTCCGTTATCTGCAATCAAAAATTTAAACGGAATCGAAAAAGACATGGCATCACATTTTTCACGAGAAAAAATACTGTAAAAATGATTGTCAGGACCTTCTTGCTATCTATTGCTGCATTGGATCAGAATTGAACTTTTAATCTGCAATGTTTTATCAGTTTTTCAACGCTAAAATAATTATTGTAGCAACTTCGATACCTTCAAACTCAAAATGTACAGCAGAATTATAATAGCAACAATTGAAGTGTTTTTTATACTTCTTTTTTTCATATTATTACGAGGTCAGCGAATGGTCTGCAAACGGTTAGTGAATGGTCAGAGAATTCGCTGACCGTTCACTTGACCGGGTCTGCTAGGAGTGATAAAGTTTCTTCATTTGGAAGATAAAACTCCTACGAAAATTAAAGTTGAACTAGATTCATTTTATGAAGATGCTGCTCTTTGATTTACGAGCATGAAAAGCGTGGCTTCTGAGGACAAATCTAGTAAAACGAGCATTTTTGATAAGGAACACTCTGGTCGATCAAAAACTGTAATAATGGATGAGATGATTGATTACGGTTATGAAATCGTGATAAACGATCATTAATTAACTTTGAGAGTAATAGTGCAAGCTGCTGGTATGCCATACGAACCAGCGCACAATATTCTACATAAGGAATTAGGCATGAGAAAATGTGTTCTCGCTAAATAAGGGTTTGTTTCTAGATGCAAAAGTTGAGTTCTCTCAACCGTATTTTAGTTTTTACAATTCGAAATTTCAGTTACGGCAATAAAACCTCTTCCCTTGCACGTTTGCTGACTATATCGATCAAAAGCGAAAGCGGTTGAACATTTAACGATCGTGTTTAGAGCGTTTTAATCGAAATGAAAAGGATTTTTTATATTTTATTGCTATTAACAAAATTTGAGTCCACTATCACACTCTGGAGACAAATGAACAATCAAAATACTGGACTGCAATGAACGTTCCAACTTCAAAGAAGGCAAAAGCCATTCCGTAAGCTGATAAAGTGATGGCTAGTCATATTTGATTCTTATGGTTCAATTTTTGGGGACTATCCGGTGAAAGATAAAACTATCAACGGAAAGTATTATGTTGGGCTATTACAAGGTTTGGACCAGGAATTCAAGAACAAACGTCCGCACTTAACTAAAATGAAAATCCTCTTTCACCATGACAATGCACCGGCCCACGGATCAGCAATTGCGATGGCGAAATTACACGAACTGGAGTACGAGTTATTCCCACACCTACTATACTCTCCAGATATAAAATGACCAGGAGGCAGGAAATTTTCGTGAGAGTTAAAGTGATAAAAACCGTTAATGACTATTTTTCAAGTTTAGACAAAAGTTATCATAGTGAGAAAATAAAAGGCCTATAGAAACGTTGGACTAAGCGCATTGAGTTGAATGGAAACTATGTTGAGAAATAAATATCATTTGGTTGAAAAAAATTTTGTTTGGATCGCTGATGCTCACGAATTGCGTTTTTAAAAACATGTTGAGAGGGTGAGTAAAATTTCTCATCATTCAATATTTCAAACAACTTGGTAAAATTAAAATAATTGATAAAATAATAAAATATTCTTTTTACTTTAAAAGTATTTAAATTGAATACACAGAATTTCCCTATACTTTTTCTCAATCCAAAGATACAGATAGCACCTGTCTCTTGTGAAATTTAATTAAAAGCTACAAGCGAGATTGAAATTCGCACAAGGAAAGAAAAAAGATGTAATAATTTTACATTCTCCTTGTACATCTTTTCCAGGAAAGTATACGACAATAAATCATTTGGCGACAAGGCAGTCTGAATCTACCAGGCCAACTTCTACTCTACTTTCATTCGTCCTTCCTATCATCAACACGTTTTTATTCAGCCTGAACCATGTCTAAAGTGGTTGATTCAATTTAAAAATCATCTGTTAAGTGCTGAGCGTGGATATAATTTTCATTTTTTTACCTTTTCTTGACATGATAAGGTATTAGATTTGCTGTCTTTTAAATGACTCATCCTTGATATTATACTCTCTCCTTTAAAACTGCTCATATTATCGGTGAACAGTTGTCCAATGGAGGGAACTTTTTCTGAACCAGCCCTATCTGACTTCGTAGAATTATATATAATTATGACACCCAGTGGCGCTCTTGCGCTTCGGACCAAAAAACGTTTTTGTTGGGAATAAAAATGATTGAAATGTTGAAGATATTATTTTTTTGCATAAATGATGAAATAATACAATGTGTAGCTAGAGGCGGAGGCGCTGTTTCTGGGGTGAGGAGTGAAATATCGATTGAGTCCCAAAAATGGCCCAGCTCCAAAGCACACACAATATTTTTTGCAAAATACGCACTTAAAAGGTGCAAATATAACTGAATACACATAAGTGCGTGTTTGTGTGTGTGTGTGTGTGTGGGGGGGGGGGTCACGTAGTTAACACGGTCGACACGTTTAAGCACGTTTGATCGATTCGCTCTCTCTCGGTTCGAAAAGAGAAAGAAATTAAATAAAGACTTGTAGCAAAGTGTTTTCTATAAAGCCGCATAAAATTATCTTAGATGTTTTGGAACATTCGAGAAGGCCCCTAATGCATTAAACAAATTTTGTTAGCAAATTCAATTACCACTTTGTAAGAAGGCTCATCGTGCATCTTTTTTCTCATTGCAAAAAAGTTGTATCTTTTAGCATTCCTGAAAAAAGACCAAAAACTGGATTTATTGAGCAAAAATGTAATTAATATTTTCATTTCAACTCACTGTCATAGACGAAGTAAATGTAAATTGAAGAGGTAACTCTTTGAACTATATCGAAGTTCATTTAAAATTGATCTGTTTTATAATAGAAAATAATTTTTATTCTTTTTGGCAAGCAATATTGGAAATGTGTTATAAAATGTTTAATCGCTTCGTTTATCGTGGGAGTTTGAATGGTAAGTGCAAAACTCCAGCGCAGGAAATGTTTAGTAGAATATAATAAAGTTCTATAAGAAGCAACACATCACTCAATAAGTTTCCGGTCTAACTAAGAAAAACAGTTTTCTCGAGAAATTTGATTTTATTCATCAACATAGTTTCCTTCAAGCGTAATATATTCATTCCAACGCTTTTCTAATATTCAGATGCCTTTTTTGGAGAATGATTTGTCTTTGCTCTCAAAATAGGCCACAGTTTCGGAAATTATTTCTTCATTGGAGCCAAATGTCTCTCCCTAGAGAATTTTTTTCAGGTCAGCAAAGAGCGAGTAGTCGCTGAGGGCCAGATCTGGAGAATATGGTGGGTCAGGAAGCAATTTGAAGCTCAATTCCTTAAATTTGACCATTGTTTTCATGGACTTGTGGCACGGTGCATTGTCTTGGAGGAATAGAACTTTTTTCTTTTGCATATGAGACCGTTTTTTCTTGATTTCTGCGCTCAATCGATCCAATAATACCATGTAATAGTCGCTGTATATATACATTCCTTTCTCAAGATAGTCGATAAACAAAATACCATGCGCATCCCAAAATATGGATGCCATAACCTGGCCAGGCCACTATTGAGTTTTCAAACTGTGTATAGAGCATTAGAATTGACCAATAGAAGCTAACTATTTTCGTGATACATTGAGCAAACTACCTAAATTTTTTGCTTAGCTTCACTTCAAGTATCGGACCAACTTTTATCATGTATTTAAATATCTTCATGAAAAATGATTAATAAATGTTCAAATGTCCTTATGTCCCAATTTTTATCAACAGAGTTGAGTAAAATTACTTCAACTATTTTTGTCCGTGTACATGCACATGAAATGGCATATTTCGTCTATTTGTATGTTTCCATTTCTTCGCTAAGTTTGTATTATACATAATTCATTCTAACCATAGCCTCTATCAATATCGTTCGTCAACTTTGACATAGCTTACTTGTATAATAAGAATTTAAACATTTCCATTTTCGGTGTATGTATTTATTATAATTATTATTCCTGGGACCAAAGATTTTAGAATCACTTTGTTTAATTGTCTTGTGGGCATATGTACATATTTTCATACTGACAAGTCGTCGTTATATTACTCCAATTAATCTCAAAAGATACTAAGGTCAGCAAAAAAAAAATGTTAATCTTTAAAAAATACAGACTTTCTGTATAAACACGCTGATAAATACTTCACGTAACACTTTAAAAACATAAAATCTGTGATTGCCGTAATTGACATATTATTATTACAAGCTGGGAATAACACGTATAAACACATTTAAAAATTAGAATTGATAGAAATTAAAAAATAAATAGTTACCAATGTTCATGCCAGATAGAACGTACGCAACTTATAAAATATTATTTTCAAGAATACAATCATAATAACTTTGAAGACATTTTATGATTTTAATATCTTAATATGGTCAATGAAATAGCTTATTTATTACATAAGAAGTATTTTTTGATTTAAGTAAAAAATGTCGTAAATTTATCAATATTGACCGGATTCAATTTTTTCACTTGGCTCAAAGAAATATTTTTCTTGATAAATGCCTATTTATCGTACAAAAAACTTATTGTAAATTAAATTGATCTATTATTGCAGAAGAAAATTGTTACGAATTTTAACTAAATTTACACTGTAAAAATTATCGCTAAATTTTCCTGATATGTATTAGGAAATTTTTCCTAAATCCTTAGGAAACATAGATTTTCCAACAGAAAGTGGAAATATTTCATAGATTCGAGGAAAATTGACTGAATTTTCGGATTTATTTCCGAACTATTAGGAAATAAATAAAAAAGGTGAGAACATTTCTTAAATCTCCTAAGGGGCCATTCACATAATACGTCACGCGATTTTTTATCCCCCCCATCCCCCCATGTCACATATGGTCACAAACCTCAGCCCCCCCCCTCTTCGATGTCACGTCACTCCTCTTAATTTTATAAAAAATTTTTCGTTAACGCGTACAAAATCCAGTAAAAAATTTCGTGAGTACACATTTAATGTGTGATGTAACGCAGAGGGCAGACCCCCCTCCCAACATGTAACACCACGTCACAATTTGCAGCCCCCCCCCTCCGACCCATAAACTGTGTGACGTATTATGTGAACGCTCTCTAAGTTGTAGGAAATTTTTCCCATGAAAAGAGGAAATTATTCGACAAAAAAGGAAACTTGTTCACTTTTTTGGAACTTTTTCCACTTACATTATGAAATATATTTCCAGTTCTATGTCGGAAATATTTCCGACTATATCTTTGGAAAAATTCATGACCTATTTGTATTTTAAGCTGTCCGACTATTTTCGGAAAAATTTCCTAAAATTTTTGTACAGTGTATACACCCTGGCAATGAACCGAACTGTTACCGAATTGGGTATTATTTCGGTAATGATTGGGTAAAATTTCGGTAACATGACAGTAAGCTGAATAAATGGCGCAAAATTAAAACTCAAAATGTTGACAGTGTGATTCCTTTTTGAAATTGACCTCATAAACTTAACAATAAAAATCGATAATTCTATTTCCCAGCTGTAGAACATAGAAAAAATACGATGCCGAATTTTAATTTTCATTACGGAAAATTAAGATGCAGGGTCTTGAAAATTATTATTCACAGAACTTTATTTCAATATATTTCAGACAAAAGTTTCAGTGTTCGGGAAGGCCGTCATACTGGACCACCCTACTTTTTTATCGGCGAAGGCGCTGAAGCTACGTCAAGGTCAAATCTACCTTTTTGAATGGAACCATGTATTTTTTTCGATGAAATTATTACCGATTTTAAGACGTATTAAGCGACCTACAACACAAGATCATTCTACTCAAGCAATCTTTGAAAATAGTCGAAAAATCGAAACATATCGGAATAATGACTTTCAAAGGATCCATTAACCTTGGTTTGGATCTACCTACAGAAGATGCTCGAAATGATGACACTCGACTTGTAAGCACTTGTTAATTCGCTGGTGAAATGACCGTCTAACTTCAGCCAACATTTGTGGTGTAATTTCGGCACATACTCGGCGTATTCTTTCTTTCATGTCGTCAGGCGTGGTAGGTGCTACCGCCATTACGCGATCTTTGACAAAACCCCATAAAAAGTAATCTGTTGATGTTAGATCTGGCGAACGAGGTGCCCAAGCTACAGGGCCGCCTCGTCCTATCCACTTTTCGTCAAAAATCTCATTCATCACTTGTTTTGAACACAGAATATAATAGGATAGTGCACCGTCGTGTTGCATCCACATGTTCATGTGAACATGCAAGGGCACGTCTTTCATTAATATTTATAGTTCATGTATATTGCTGAAACGCTGTATTTAACCAAAAGATTGCAAAAGCTTCTTGAATTTCAATAAATTCTTAGATTGTGTCCTAATATAAATGCTGAAACAGAATACAATAAAAGGGCATAGGCGGATTTCCATGTTGAAAATGCCCCCAAATCAAATGAAGCTCTGCATTAACCATATCAAAATACTTGACAAGAAATGAGTTTTCAGAAATTTGCAGGTTCGCAGCCACCATATTTAATGAGGAATGATAGATATTGCAATTTTTGTTTTTAGACTTTTACAGCCAAACTATTTATTCTAAAATTCTGAAAAAATTCACACTGCTACTTGTTATTACTATACATCTTTATAAATTTTTTTCAAATTTCCAGACGCGAAATTCGCGTTTAAAAAAATTGCAAAATTTTTTGTATGCGATTTTTTCGCATTAAAATTCACGGTGCAATTCTGATTTTTTCTCTAAATAATAGTCATTAACAAAGGTCTTTAATGTAATTTTTTCAAATTTTTGCGGGGGGTGGACGGGGGTTAAAAAAATTAAAAACATATAAAATCACCCTCTTGCGTTCAAATTTCCAATCTACAATAATTCAAGACACATAAAATGGTAAACGTTTCATTTTTGTACACATTTTATTCTTAATTAGGTTCGCAAAAAATTTTTGCATCGGTTTTTCGGAATCTTGCTTGCAAACAAGACACGTATGCACTATATGGTATATAAAGGGGTAGTGAATACTTAGTCGATTGTTTCTTAATGGGGAACAAACTGCAGTAATAAATGAGGATAGTGACGATGATTGATTCATGTATGAAACTAATTGAACAGAGTGTCGAATAGAAAAATTATACAGTAAACATAACATAAAGAATAGTAGAAAGTAAAAAAAAATACATTGTAATGAAATACTGTAAACTTGATATGTAATAAATTAATTTTTTAGCAGAAATTCGTTTTTTTTTATTTTAAAGATCACTTTGGCCCTTTAACATTTATTAAGTATTAATCACATAAAATTATTTTACACTTACATATTGTATAATTACAGAATGAGCAAACAATAGTAAAAAATATATTGACTAGCAAATATCTTCGATCTCATTAACTTGTTTTACAGTCTATTAGTAGACTATAAAAAAAATATGACGTAATTATTTAATTTATAAAAAGTAAAAAAATATTTTAGTTGATGCAGAAATAGTAGGCGAGAAATGTTGTTATTAGCAAGTATGATACGTAACTCGAAATGATCATTGCAAAAATTTTCGCAAAATTTTTTGCGAACCTAATTAAGAATAAAATGTGTATACAAATAGGACGTTTGCCATTTTATGTGCCTTAAATTATTGTAGATTGGAAATTTGAACGCAAAAGGCTGATTTTATATGTTTTTAATTTTTTTAACCCCCGTCCACCCCCCGCAATTATGTGAAAACATTACGTTAAAGACCTTTTTTAATGACTCATTTTAATCGAAAAATAATTTTCCATATCTTTAATCAAAACACACGATTGAAAAAGAATAAAATGAAAAACTGAGAAAATGGTCGCTTGGACAAATTTTTATCCAACTGTATGTCCAATTTTTTCTTAAGAAAACTCAAAAAAAATTTAGCAAAATAAATACAGACTCCCATCTCACGAAGTTAAAGTTAAAGCGCCTAAAGTTCCTGTTCTAATCATCGAATTTCATACTTTTGTTTATACACTATCGGTCAAAAGTTTAAGTTCACCCATTGTTTAAGTTATTGTCGAAGTGTCATAATTTTCATAAAAATAAGTTAACATTTTTTTCGATAATAACATGAATTTTAATATTAGGTGTGCAACTAATTTCCCGCTGTTTGTGAATGGATGGCTTCAGCAGTAAGTGCTAGTCAATTTTGACATATCCAAAACGTCATGAACCAAGCTTAGACATATGGTAAACAAACCGTTTTGACACATTAGTGATTTTGTTTTGGCGTCATATACTTTTGGTTGTGTAAAAATGTTTGATTTTGTGCCAAACAATCGTCATTTGCGGGAAGTGTTGATTTTCTTCTTTCCTTCGAAAAAATCAGCGGCTAAAGCGCATCAAGAGCTCCAAAAGTTTACGGAGATACTGCTCTAAGTGAAACAACGTGCCATGTTTGGTTCCGTCGCTAGAAAGATGGTGATTTCGATGTTAACGACCGTCCGCGTGAAGGAAGGCCAAAAGCATTCGAAGACGATGATGTTATTTATTACGAGCTATTGAAACCGAACGAAACCATAACTGGAGAACGGTATGGAACGCAACTGATGCGTTTGAGCAGAGCACTGCGCGAAAAACAGCCACAATACGAGCACAGGCACGTAAAAGTGATTCTACAGCATGACAACGCACGGACTCACGTTGCCAAACCCGTTAAAACCTACCTTGAAACTGAATTTATAAAACGATATAAAAATCTCTTTTTGTTATCTTTTTCTTGTTCAACATATTGCAGACATTTTTTGGTTTGTTTTCATAAATAATAAATTTACTGATATATATATATATATATATATATATATACATATATCGCCTAAATAAAACCAGTGTCTTAGAACTTAAATTTTCCACTCTTATCTTTTTTACATACACAAATATTGAATACGTAAATACGATATGGATGTTGGATTGGTGATTGAAGTCAAAAATATTTCCCAGAATCGTACATTTTTAGTATGTGAAACGTAAAGAAACTTCGATAAATTTTTTCAATTTGTGTGACATTTCAAAAAGTTTATGCAGATCTGATTTGTAAATCTAATAAATTTAAACTTGCGATGATTTTATTATGTGTTGTGTGATAAAAAATTATCTCTAAAGTAAGTTCTCTTATCCGTAGTATGGTAATGTACATATATACAACTCAAAATCGTAACAAGAAATGGTTGGTCGGATATTCAAATTGTTACATATAATAATATATATATACAAACTATGTGAGAATTGAATTCTCCAATCGGTCTCAAACTTGCATCGAATTTAGTCCTATCAAATAATATTTCACACGGAAAATATTTAGATCAGGAAAAAAATCTCGGCGAGGTAGGAGAGGTTCAATTTTTAGAACTCTTGCAATTCTAATCTAACCTCTAATTCGGATGTACATAACTAATTTCTTTTGGGATAAAAAAATTTTGAGCCGAACCTATTTGTCCAGATGAATTCACGTACTGTTAGCAAACTTCTGAACTTAATTGCTTCTCTGCTGTTTTTTTTTTTTTTAATAGAACTTTTCATTTAGGAGCGGAATCAAATCTGATGTCATGAACACCTTAAAATGTTTCAAGGAGTTTTTACTTCCGTTTCGTAACTGGGGAAAATACTTCCTATATATTTGTTTTATTTCCTCATGCAACTTTATCTTCTGAAACTAATTGCACTTAAGGATTGGATTCGAATGAAATTCTGCCAAGTTTTAATACTAGTAAAAATCTCCAAATTCCCGCAAATGATAATGAGTAGGGTATGAATACCTAGAACAATGGGTCATCAAGATACGTATGAAATTGAACTTTCCGACGTTTTACCTTGATGGAAAATTTTAATTTGACTTTTTGACGAGGATTTTCTAAAGATCTTTTAACTGGGTTTTCACTAAAAATAATCATTTCACGATGAAAAAATTATTTAATTTCTATTCTTCAATTTAAAAACGTTCTAGAGTTCTAGAGATTAACGAAAGTGTTTATTTATGTTTATGGGCAAAAAAAATTTTGTTTTATTTATACTTTTTCTCACTTAGAAAGAAATTTACGTATCCCTTGAAGAAAGTATTAAAATGGTTTGACTGCGGATAAAAAATTAAACATGATGTAATATATGGTTTAAATGGCTGATACCTTTGCCTCCCATATTTTGAAGTGATCTTCAATGTAAATTGCCGTGCTATAAGACTAGATATAAGAACTACATATAAAAATTTTTGCACCGTGGTGGGAGAGTAGAAAAGCCTCCAAAAATTCAAGGTTGAAGTTTTTATAGTATAGAGTCTTTTTATTCTTGAATTCAGTTTAAATAATTTCAAAAACTCTGGCGATAATAAATAAAATAAATCTAATTCATATGCAATTTTTGACAATCGTAACTTTGACTTCCGCACCAAAGCCAAGATTATCGAAATGTTGCTAATAGTTGATAACTACGTTGTAACCAATTTTAAAAATAGCATTAAAACATTATAATTATAAAGTGTTTTCTACGTTTTGATAATATCGATTTCTTTGTATACTTTATTTGAAAAATTATTTTCAGGACCTGTTTTCTCAATCCAATGAAAATGAGGGTTATTTTTGGTACAATGGTCTGTGTTTTTATAGTCGTCGACAATTTTATTGGTAATTATTACTTTTGACTTTTTTCAACACAGTTTTTAAAAATTCTGTAGCCTTAGTTTAAAACATGTAGGGAAAGCAAGAAAAGATTTTCTGAATATAAGTGAAAAGCCCTCCTGGAAGGTGAGCATCGGGCGCGTGACTTCAACCGGCAGCATTATGGTCTTCTTAAGTACAAAAATTCTTATCTCGAGCCTACCATTAGTCATCCGATACATACTACATAAGCAGCATACAACTGCACACACAATAGTCAGTCGCAGCCAATCATATTTTTCATCACAAATGCACGTAAACATAGAACCTCACATATATGGGTGATCCTTTAAAAAGGGTCATTTTCATGTCTCTGTGATACAGCAAAGGGGTATTTAAATACTGGTATACATAATATACGTTTTTATGAACAACATTTAATGTTTTTATAATCCCATTAAAAAATGCTAAAAATAACTGCAGTAGTTTTTATAAAATCGCATCTAAATAGCTTAAGAACGTTGTTTTTGCATGTTCAAATATGTGTAACGCTGTTTTTTGATTAATATTGTGAGCAAACTACCCAATTTTCGTAGTTGAGCAATCAAGTTCTAGGAAACTAAGCTTAAAAAGTACACCGTTAAAAATTGTCCAGTAGATTAGATTGATTCCAGTATTTTATTTGATTGGTTTTTATCAGGTCCCATAAAATGTTACATGTGCTTACGGTAATAGAAGTCAGACATTTTTTTCACTACTTTACATTAATTATAGAAGTCTGCTTTTTTACATTCTCATCATGTATGAGAAGGTATTGGTTTTATGTGAAAAATGACTTTCGAAATTTTCATCAAATCTTTACGTTTTGAGACCCCCTGAGTCAGAAAAATCTACCCGCTTCGCGGGCACATTCTCATCGCGCGCAGCTCGCTTTGCTCGCAAGTTTGAGCGCGCATAGGGCGCGCGATTCGATCGTCACGCTTCGCGCTCCGTTCCTTCTGGACCTCGCGCTCGGTCTTGAGCTCTTCGAATACATTCAAGATTATTTCTTATAATTTGATACTGAAGCTCAAACCAATTTTATAATAATATTACACATGATGTGAATTACACATTTTCTCAAAGTCACTCTATTTCTTTTTGAATTTAAGTGAAACAGGAGATTCAATTTACTTAAGGCTCTATCAGCCTTAAGGAATACATTCTCATCATGACGCTCGCGCTTCGCACTCGATTTTCTGTATACATTTCAGTAACTTTTTAATAAATTACATGATTGAAATAATTTATTTTCTTCCAAATCTTTCAAAAAGAAAAAACAATCGTAGACTTTATTTAAGGAAACGATTTTGCAGAACAACGCTTATTTCGTATCTCACATATTTTGGTGAAAAAAATCGAGATTTTTTAATATTAAAAATCAAAACATAAAATATACATCCTGTCCCGAAATGTCCTAATGAGAATTTGTAAACCTCATTTAGGTAAACAATTTTCCATATAAACGTTTTTTTTGTATCACACATATTTTGTCTAAAAAATGGAATTTTTGAATTTTAAACGTATTTTTTGGAGTTGAAACGAAAAATATATGTTTTATTAGAAACTGCGCCAGACAAAATTTGTAGATCTTTTTGAAACGAACAACTTTGTATTCTTACGTTTTTTTCGTATTTTACATATTATTGTTAAAAAATTGAATTTTGGATTTTCAATGGTTTTTTTTTTAATTATAAAGAAAAATATGCATCTTATGAAAAAATGTTACAATTCAAATTTGTAGGTCTTTATGTAGAAAATAATATTGTATCATAACGTTTTTTCGTATCTCGTATAATTTAAATGGAAAATGGAATTTTAATATTGACTTTTTTCGAATTTGAATATGCTGTACCATTTCTAATTTTGATTTAATCAAAAAATGTTATCAGGATAATTTGTAGAGATTTATGAGCACTATCTAAAACCAGTATTGAAATTTTTGATTTTTTCAACAAATTATTTTCAAAAACACAAAAGTAGTGCTCCATCCCTCAATTTTGATTGGATGTGACTGGTTAACGAACTTGTCCTTAGTTTTTCGGCTCCGATAAAGTGTACCAAAGTTCAATTCAATCTGATAATTCTATCGAGAGTTATGCCGCACACGACCTACTACAGACAGACAGACACTTTCGTAAAAACCTTTTTTTACATTCTCATCATGGATGAGAAGGTATTGGTTTTATGTGAAAAATGACTTTCGAAATTTTCATCAAATCTTTACGTTTTGAGACCCCCTGAGTCAGAAAAAATGGTTTTTACGAAAGTGTCTGTCTGTCTGTCTGGGTGTCTGTCTGTCTGTCTGTATGTAGGTCGTGTGCGGCATAACTCTCGATAGAATTATCAGATTGAATTGAACTTTGGTACACTTTATCGGAGCCGAAAAACTAAGGACAAGTTCGTTAACCAGTCACATCCAATCAAAATTGAGGGATGGAGCACTACTTTTGTGTTTTTGAAAATAATTTGTTGAAAAAATCAAAAATTTCAATACTGGTTTTCAATAGTGCTCATAAATCTCTACAAATTATCCTGATAACATTTTTTGATTAAATCAAAATTAAAAATGTTACAGCATATTCAAATTCGAAAAAAGTCAATATCAAAATTCCATTTTTCAGTTAAATTATACGAGATACGAAAAAACGTTATGATACAATATTATTTTCTACATAAAGACCTACAAATTTGAATTGTAAAATTTTTTCATAAGATGCATATTTTTCTTTTTAATTAAAAAAAAAATTATTGAAATTCCAAAATTCAATTTTTTAACAATAATATGTGAAATACGAAAGAAACGTAAGAATACAAAGTTGTTCGTTTCAAAAAGATCTACAAATTTGGTATCACACATTTTCTGATAAAACATATATTTTTCGTTTCAATTCCAAAAAATACGATTAAAATTCAAAAATTCCATTTTTTAGACAAAATATGTGATACAAAAAAAACGTTTAGATGGAAAAGTTTTCTTTTTGAGAAATTTGGAAGAAAGTAAATTATATTAATCATGTAATTTATTAAAAAGTTATTGGAATGTATACAGAAAATTATGCGCGAAGCGCGAGCGCCATGATGAGAATGTGTTCCTTAAGGCTGATAGAGCCTTAAGTAAATTGAATTTCCTGTTGCACTTAAATTCAAAACGAAATTGAGTGACTTTGAGAAAATGTGTAATTCACATCATCTGTAATATTATTATAAAATTGGTTTGAGCTCCAGTATCAAATTATAAGAAATAAACTTAAATGTATGTGAAGAGTACAAGGCCGAGCGCGCCCTAGGCGCGCTCAAACTTGCGAGCTGCGCGTGAAGCGCGCGATGAGTATGTGTCCGCGAAGCGGGCAGATTGTTTCTTATATGTATCAAACGCGTCACTGGTTTAAAAAAAAATAGAAACGAAATATGGTGTATTTTTTTTACAATTCGAAAAAGTATGTCTCAAAAAGTGCAGTATTTTTTTTGCTGCCATAACCGTAAGTGCGGATAATTTTGGGTAATCGTGAGTTCGAAACAATTTTTATCAATAAAATGAAAGGTTGCAACATTCTAAACAACTATTTTGAACACTTTCAAAGACAACGCAATATTATGAAAATAATGGCCAATTTTGTCTCATTTTCCATTATCTTAACCATGGAGAATAGACATCAGGAGACCAAACTAATGTAACTGAAAATGAGCACCTTTTTGTCGGAAGTACATTGATTGAGTACGGGAACGTCCCAAGAGATGGCGTTCCTGCAAGTAGCGTAAAAAAAGAACTCTTCGTGTACCTTTGCATGCATGAAGGTTGTAATGGTAACATATATTTATTATAAGAATGTTTACGAATATTTACAAATGTTAACCTTAATTTGCGGTTATGTTAGAATATTTTGAGCGAACAGAAGGAAGCAGACATTTTTTTACGCCACTTGCATTCGCGCCATCGATCGGGAAGTTCTAGTATCTTTTCCATGTACTTCCGACAAAAACGTGCTCAACTTTTGTGAAGTTCATGCATAAGAGATTGGTCTCCTTATGTCTATTCTCCATGATCTTAACATCCATTACCGTCGACTGTCAGTTGGTTACATATTTCATGGTGTTTTTAGTTGCGATTCAACAAGAGTTTTGTTGAATTTACAGTTTTTTTCTGGAAAATGTGAGTACTTTGGATTATTTACGTTCGGTGAACGATTTTTAAAAAATCATTTTAATAAGTATACTGACGAAATAAGTATTGAATTTCCAGTTCGAAAAATGTGAGAAAATGACAGAACCAATTACATCTTTAGACTCTCTTACAATTCCCGAAGCAAAAGAACAGAGCAGGGAAAGTAAATCAGCTGCGTACGTAAAAGAATAAAGAAATAAAGCAACAAATTATTCAGAATATAAAAAATTTTAAACATTTAGTGCAAAAAAACAGTAGGTTAAACCTGGTGAAAGTGCACCAAACTGTCGGAAAACGCAATAATCGGCTGGGAAAGTTATGGCTAGTGTTTTCTGGGATGCACATTGAGTAATCTTCATCAACTACCTTGAGAAAGGAAGGTCTATTACTGGAGCATATTATGCTGCATTATTGGATCGATTGGTTGACGAAATTAGCAAGAAACGGTCACATTTGAAGAAAAAAAAAATTATTTTCATGATGGCAAAGCGTATCCTCCAGACCTAGCTCCCAGCGACTATTATCTATTCCCAAACCTCAAAAGATAGCAGTGTTGTAGGCGTTTTAAGGGGGAAGATACCTCTAGAACATTCAAAAAATCAAAATTAGTTTTTTTTGCCGAAGTAGATTGAAAAACTATTCAAAAATATAATCCCAAAGTTCTATTGGTACCCCGTGAGTTGAATGGAACATATTTTTTCATGTGCAAAAACTTTGAGGCTCGTTTTCTCGAAACTAACTTTTTTTATCCGGCCGTTAAGATTGCGAACAATCTATTCAACCGATTTACTTAAATAAACCGGTATTTTATAGATAATTCTATATTCAAGTGTGTGGTAGGGCGCTTTTTCAAGAAAAATAGTATTTCTACAGTTGTTTAACTATTTTCATGTCAAAAAACACGGGTAAAAATGGCACTTTTTCACGAAACGCATGAAAATATACCCAATTTTTCGAATTTATCAAAACCCCCCTGCTATGCACTCGATAAAAGCTTTCCGATTTATAAAGAAAATTTCTTTTATCGTTTCAGATGAAAAACTTAGCCAGGAATTTGATGGCCGCAAAAAATGTTAGCAGCGACGCTATCGACGGGATCCGTCATATTTCCGCCATTTTGTATTTTTCTATCATGAAAAAATTGTTTTCTTGAAGTTAAATAATGCCTTCTAATATATGCAAAAAATCCGGACTTGCTTCGTTTTCATTCTCCCAGAATAAAATTGAAAAAAACTGCTTTTCTAAGGGTTCTAGAGGTATCTCCCCCCTTAAGTCGAACGACGAAGTTGAATGGATAACAGAAGGGTATTTTGGAGGGTTTG
The DNA here is from genome assembly GCA_030998225.1 of Diplolepis rosae. Lineage (NCBI taxonomy): Eukaryota > Metazoa > Arthropoda > Insecta > Hymenoptera > Diplolepididae > Diplolepis > Diplolepis rosae. Next base: position 704,247 of record JAPYXD010000338.1, on the reverse strand, counting down.
ACAAATCGTATTATTTGGATGGCATTAAAAATGAATAAATCAAAACGTGTTGGGAGTTATTTATCTTTTACAAATACTTTAATGATCAGATTTTTTATTTAAATATTGACCATTTAGCTGCGCTTTCCAACAAAGTTGTATATGCCACTTATTATAAGGGTTATTTTACTCCTGAATGTTGATATAAAATAATTCTCATAATAAGTGGCGCTCGCGGCGTAATTATCGATAAAAGGGGAATTCACTTGTCGCTAGTGTTATTGTATTACATATATATTAGCATGGCGCATTAATTTTTGGGGATTTCTAAGAGATGGCATAATTCATACTATATCGTATCCAGGCATATTGTTAGTTAAGGGTTTTCCAATAGGGACATAACAATTTTATCTATGAATAAAACACAGAAATATTTGAGATATTGAGTTCAAATTTATTGTGGGTGTAGTGCAAGCATTACATTTTATGAATGAAATTCGATATCGGTCATATGACCACCACGAGCCTGTTTACAGAGGTCGATTCTTTGGAGCCAATTTTCCACCACTCTGGCACACATTTCGACCGGAACGTTGGCAATTTCGCGTTGGATGTTGTCTTTGAGGTCGTCTAAAGTTGCTGGCTTGTTGGCATAGACCAGTGACTTGATATAGCCCCATAAAAAGAAATCCAATGGCGTTAGATCGCATGAACAAGACGGCCATTCGACTGGACTATTTCTCGAGATAACACGTTCACCGAATTCGCCTTTCAATAAATCGATTGTGATGCGTGCTGTGTGGCTAGTGGCATCGTCTTGTTGAAACCACATATCGTTGATGTCAAGTTCATCCAATTCTGGCCACAAATAATCTTCCAACATAGCGCGATAGCGCTCTCCATTGACGGTAACATAACCATCGTTTTCATCCACGAAAAAATACGGCTCAATCACACCTCCGGCATGAAAACCGCACCAAACAGTCACTTTTTGCGGATGCAACGGCGTCTCAAGAAGCAGATTTGGGTTTGTTGCTGACCAATAACGCATATTTTGCTTATTAGAAAAGCCATTGAGCCAGAAATAAGCTCCATCGCTGAAGATGATTTTTCGATAAAATTCTTCATTTTCTTCAAGCTTTGCCAGAGCCCAATTGGAGAAGTTTCGGCGTTTCAAATGATAAAGTGGCTTTAGTTCTTGAGTCAATTTAATCTTGAAAGCATGTGGGCCAAGATCTTTTCGCATAATACGCCACAGTGTCGTTTGAGCGATGCCCATTTCTTGAGAACGACGTGGAATCGACTGATTTGGCTCATTTGAATCGATGCACTTACGGCTGCGATTATTTCTTCGCTTCGAGCAATAAGATGTCTTTTTGGCACCAGAACGTCCAATAGTTTAGATTTGGTCTCAAATTTATCCACTATAGCACGCACAGCCTGTCGGGTGGGACGATTATTACGGCCCAAAATTGGAGTAAGCGCTCTTAAAGTTGCGACCACCGACTCAGAATTTCGGTAGTAATTTTTAACAATTTCCAAACGTAGCTGGTTCGTGAACTTTATCATGATGAAAATGTTGACTTTAACTAACGTTTTGACATTGACAGTTCAATAAAAAAAGTTTAAGGGTGTGTTCATATAAAGATACGAAATTGTTATATCCCTATTGGAAAACCGTTTATATGTATGTCGAAGCGCCATCATGTGGCTTTAGTTTTTAGTATGTGTCATTTTGTGAAGTGTAAACAACACAGTTTCTTGAAGCATTGAATATTTCGAATGACGTACCAACAAAACACCATTTGCAGGAAGTTTTACTTTTCATTTGCAATTCGAAGATAAGTGCCGTTGAAAGTCATCGACTGCTTCCGAAAATTTACGGTGATTATACTCCATCGATAAAAACGTTTTAGTAATGGTTTAGACGCTTTAAAAGCGGTGATTTTGCAGCATGTATTCTCCAGACATTACTCCTTCTGATTACCACTTGTTTCGATCCGATTACACAGAACACAAGAAAAATTTTTTAGTTTTAAACTGAAATGTGTCTACCAGAATTTTGTAGATTTTAAGCCGTTGAAACCGAATCCAAACGCCAAATATTTCTATCACGTCAGGTTTTTGAGTAAGTCAAAGTGAAATTTTTAACAAACACATTTTCGGGCATTTTCTAAATAACAAAGCAGATAAACTTGATGTCTTATAAAATTCTAATAGGGCTCAAATTCAAATCTGAACTTTGTACTTTAAAAGTATTACTATGCAAAAAGTTTGCAATTGTGTATCATATGTGGTGGCCCAGTTTCACATCGAGCACACGCTTGCCACTTCTTACCTGATTCACTTGTGGAAGATTTCTGGGATTAGACCCTAGAAGTGTATGAAATGTACAAAAGAAAGTAGTTGAATAATTATTTTACCATTTTAAACTTGCTAAAACATTGCTGGATCTCGGGCGAGCCGCAATCGGATAGCCCGATGATGGCTTTGTTCTGCTCACACATCGTTGCTCGCTTTTCCACTTGCTTTTGCAGGTCGAACACGGGTTTTGAGTTTCAAAATCGCTCGACCCACGTTTGCACAAAAGATTTGAGATAAAGGAATAATTATCGAAACGAACTTTCTGGAGGCAGTGGAAAAGGTAACAGAACATATTGGTATAAAAGATGGAGGTTCTTTCGCTACTAAGACGCAAAATGTAGAAGCGCAAAAAGACCCTTCGAATATTTAGTAAAAAAAAAACTTTTCCGTTATATAAGATTGCCTAAAAGGGAATATTAGAGTAACTAAATTATAGAATTCGACCATAAGAAGCCGACGGTCGGCTTCTTTCAGTTTAGCAGATTTTCCACCGCTAGCTATTGGCGCGTGGTCTCACGAGTGGCGCCGCCATCCCGCCAAAGTGTGGCAGTTAGATGCACGCACACTCTGGGCGCATGACGCCACTGTCACGAGCGAGCAAACTGCCGAGTTCGTTTTCCGTGTAAGAAAAGCTGGGACAAAGTACGATAAGCGGAGAAGCTTAACGCGCTTCTTCATGCCTACCCCTTCTGAACCCGACCAGTACCAAGTAGATAGAAAGAGAGAAAGAGTGTTTGGAATAGGAGTGAGGAAGATAAACGACATTGATCCATCCCCCAAGTACGTACTAACTTAAGTACAGAGTCTAAGGGGGGGGGAGGGGGGGGGGGTGCTAATAGGAAAACTCTATATTAAAAAAAAACCCCTCTACTGAAATTTTCCCTTTGGTTTTCCGGGTTATAAAAAGGGCTTTCGACACATGAAGAGTGGACATTCAAAAGGGCGTAACCCACATTTCTTAAATTTTACACGGCGGCACAGAAACGTTCCCATTTCGACACCTCGAGATACAGATTTTTGATTTCCAAATCGAAAATAAAAATATTTCCGATTGGAAAAAAAAAATCGTTTGCGCTATTGTATTGGCATTAACCTCAAGAATTTGTTTCGCCAAAAAACGATTTTTGAAAAATTGTGGGTTACGCTCTTTTGAATGTCCACTCTTCACATAATTAGGACCCTAAAAGCACCAACCTTACCTCTGCCGGAATTTTCGGGTCTTAGCCACGAAGACCCAGAAGCTTTCATCCAGGAATGTGAGTCCTACTTTGAACAATCTGGCACCAGGCCCTGTCAACTCAATGGTAGAAATATGAAGAAGCACAGCGCCAACAGTTGGCCGCAACTTGAACTAAAAGTATCAATGTGTGGCGTATGTATGTTATATATGCATTGTATATGTGTTAGAAGTTTTAAAATTGACTATAATGATCAGTAAAATGGATGAACTAAGTGGAAAACACGTATAAAAATACAGAAAGTTTAAGAAATAAATTTTCTGATATTTTTATACATTTTTTCACTTAGTTTATCCATTTTACTGATCATTATAGTCAATTTTTTAAATTATCGGACAATGTAAGACCATTCCCATCTTTTTTAGGCAACAACACTGAAGGCACTATTTTTTTCTTGAACACATTTCGCGGACAGGATAAATAATCCTGCTCGCGAAAATGCAAATAGCACAGTCGATACCCGCTCTTGTAAATTTCTTTGTAGGTTAGATTCTTCACAAGTGGGTTTAACACTGCCTCTAACCACAACGTTTGTTGACGTTTGTGCAACGCAGTGCAACGAGGACCAAACGAGGATATGCGAGGACAGACGCAGACTTAGGCGAGCGGGGTGGGGTGCAGCGGGGTCGACACGTAGCGCCAACAGTTGGCCGCAACTTGTACTACGCCTAAAATAATAATCATAATTCTTCATATTCCCCCATTAGAGTTAACAGGGCCTGGGGAGATCTGTGCTTGATGAAGCAGCAAAATGGTGGAGTCCATTCAAATAATTTTATGTGCCTCAGCCGCGGAAGCTCGTTTTTCCGTTACAGCTGAGAGTAACGGAATGTTGTGTATTCTGTTACAGAGGAATACAATGTAAAAATTAAACTGCGTATGCGCATGTAGTCTTACAGCGGAACGTAATCTTTTTCTTATTCTTCTTCTTCTCACTTCTTCTTCGTACAGCGTTAGCACCTTACTGGCAAAGCCTTGTACATTTGAACTGCGCATGCGTCTATTAAAAACCATAACTACTACACAAGATCGATAAAATCAAAATGGCCGGGACTAGTCGTGACATATCAAGTGTAATGACTAGCGCCGGAAACAACTAAAATACTAGATTAGATTCGAGTGTACGCATAAAAACTCGTATCCGCACCAAAGTCACATAAAATAGAATACGTGCCAATGCACACAATTCGGGAAATTGCGAGACTCGCGATAATGCTCGCAGGACTGATCGCGCCTCAGCTTCGTCTCGGCTTTGTCTCGGCTTCGTCTCGACTTTGTCTCGGCTTCGTCTCGGCTTTGCCTCTGCTACGCACAGTGGAGTGAAATAGAAAAACGAGGTTCAAAATCATTTTCTGAGCTGAATTCTTGACCGATTTGCGATTTTTTTTTTTTGAAAAATCCAACATTAAATTTTGAAGAGATCGCTGCAAGCCGATTTTTGAATTTGTTGTTGTTACAACTTTTATGTTAATGTAAATAGCGGAAAAAATTTCGATTTTTCGAATTTTATTTTTTATTTCTTCGAGTAAATTTTTCCTAGTCCTGTCATACCCCAGCTCCGATGCGTAGGAGTATATAGAATGGAATAATTCTTTTGACATGTGAATTCCTTTGTTATAAACAAATAGATATAACAATTAGTCAACGGAATGGTTTGGTCATTTGTGCAATCCAATTAAGCATCGGAATCAATCGTTCCCATCTCTAAGATGATATAAATATAAACAAATGCACAGTATGGGCATTTGTAGGCAAAAACGAGCCGAATTTCTTCCGAATCTTCATCATAATACATTGCTTGTGATGTTGACAAATGTCATCTTCTCATCCGACATTATTTGTTGACTTTAGCAACAAATAATATAAAAAAATGCACCATATGGGCATTTGCAGGCAAAAACGAGCCGAATTTCTTCCGAATCTTCATCATAATTTATTGCTTGTGATGTTGACAGATGTTATCTTGTCATCCGACATTATTTATCAACTTTAGCAACAAATAATATAAACAAATGCACAGTATGGGCATTTGTAGGCAAAATCGAGCAGAATTTCTTCCGAATCTTCATCATTCAGCTCAGAAAATGATTTTGAACCTCGTTTTTCTATTTCACTCCACTGTGCTACGTGTCGGCTACGCCTCGACTATGCCTCACCTAGGACTCGACTACGCCTTGGCTTCGATCTCCTGCGAGCATTGTCGCTCGTCATGCAATAACCCTGATTGTGTGCCTAGGCACATAATATACTATAATTTACCATGGGACAAATTTAAGGAGCTTTTCCGGAAAAAATATGCCAGCCAGTCCGTAGAAAACGGACTAAGTGTCAGCTTATACTCCCGTAAGCAGGGCGAAAAGGAACCAATAGATATTTTTCTACAAAAAAAGTATCTGCTGGCGGGACGACTCTGCCCACAAAATACCGAGGCAGAAATCGTGAGTACAGTCCTCGAAACCCTGAGACCATCAATAAAACGCGTAATCAGAGCGGCAGACCCAAGGAAATTCACCGAGCACATGGATAGAGCAACGCAAGCCGAAGCCGATGAAGCCGAGGCATAACCCACGAAAATAAAAGAAGAGGACACACGGCAGCCAGCCCCATGCAATTCATCGCAAAATAGAGAAGAGGAGCGGCTGCCAGCATTCCGTTATTGCCCAGGACGTCATCTAGACAGAGACATGGTGGCAAACTGGCGCCGGGCGGCGGACAACGTTGCTTCAACTCAAGTCCGCAATACACAGACCGACCAATAATAACCGCCGCCCGAATCTCTCGCAACAATTTACCTCGCCTCATAACCACAATCAAAGGAACGGAGATAGAGCTGACAGCTCAACAACTACAAGAAGTACGACCTGGACCAATAGAAGCAAACCCAGCCGCAGAAGGAGTGACACTTGAATTACAAGGAATAATCGACCTCGAAGTCGTGATAAACGGCAAATCATACCCCACGTCGTTCTTCGTAGCCGACAAACTCGGCGAAGAAATACTACTGCGGAGAAACTGGCTCGTTCGGCACAAAGTGGTGCATAACCATTTCAACAACTGTCTCTTTATTACCACACAACAAAAACAGCAAATCTTCACTAGGCCAGGGATCGAGAAGAGCAACGAGCAAACTACGGACGACGTTCTGGAGGGACTTTCTTACGACTTGGTTGACGATGCCGCAGACGCCTTCATCAGGCTACTAAGAAGACATAAGCAGATCTTTCCAACCCGTCACTCTCTGGATCTCTATGAGTCGCGAAACTCTGAGACGGCTCGTCACACCCCCCCCCTCCCACTCCCCGTGTGTGCGTACCCAGGCCCCTCTCAGGAACTCTTGAGAGTTTCTTTTCATTATCCGCCTGTCTTACCTCACAGGTTAAAAAGCACAAGAGGAGAGGCCCGTCGTGCCAACGCCGCGCGAAGGCCAGGATCGAGGCCTTTCTTAAGGTCAAGAGGGAATCCACCAACACTCACGAGGCCTACGACCCACAGAATCAAATCCTATCACATAGCTTATGTGGTCAAGGAAGTAGAGAATGGCATAGCCCTCCACTAGCCACCCTGGTACGACTCGACGCCGAAGCAAGTGCTACAGAGATCGCTGCAATAGTCAACACCGCGGATCACTTAGGCCGCCTCACCGCCAGCCATACCAGCCGTTTCACCGCCAACCCTACCAGCAGCCTCACCACCGACCATATCAGCTGCATCACCGTCGGCGAGCACCGCCAGCCAGCACCTCCCAGCCACCCAGTCGGCCCACCGCTCCAGTACCGCAGTTGACCCATCCACACCACATCGTCAGTTCACCGCCCTGTTTGACCATGTAGCAGACCTTTGTGCCGCCCGGTATAGCACCGACCCAGCGCGACCAACCCAGAAACCCGGACAAAGTCTCGAGGACTTATTGAAATCCCCAATCTGGGAGCTGGAGCTGACATGCTCCTCAAACCACCTGTCTCCGGAGAGGAAACCCCAGGAAGCCAGCTCACATCAGGGCACCGCTCACCCTCGCCGTCTCTTCGCAGAAGAGACTGATAAAAAGAAAGCACCTGACACGCAAGACACAGCCAGCCAGGCTAGGGCCAGGCCAGAGCCGGTAAGGAGGGTTCCCATGATTCCACCACCCCAGAAGGATCCAGGGGTACGACGAAGGGCCACCCGCCCAAGCAAGCCGCCCACCAAACCACGAGGACCCTCGACAAAGATTACTTGAAGCCCTGCTAAGCTCATGTCAACGCCAGGCTGCGATAAGTTAATGATTAAACGCCGTCACAAGCAAGCAAAGCGCGATTCATATCACAGTTACCGAAAAACCGAATCACAGTGCGGGCACTACCATGTATTTTAGGAGGGCACTTAAAAAAGTGAAAATGAGCATCAGCGCCGCCAAGTTTTGATAGAAAGAACTAATATCAATGCAAACGAAACCCCGGTCCCCCCAACCCGACGTATTCTAAAGAGTGGACAATTTTGAAATATATTGTATGAAATCCATTTCATAAATTTAAATGTTTTCAAGTTAAAAATAATTTGTGAAAGAATAAAAATACAACAAGAATTTTTGAATATGAATCACAATGAACAGTTAAATACTGTACTATTACACGGAGAAAAATAGTTGAATTAATTTTACTCAACTCTGTCGATTGAACTTTGGACTTAAGGACTTTTGAACATTTATTAAATCCTAGTCGGGTAAAATGAATTTGATAAGTACCTAATTCACCCAAAGTGAATAACAATATGCGTTACATAGGGAATAGTAAGGAGTTGAGTAAAACGTTGTCGACGACAGGGTATCAACATGCGTCAGTGGGTTAACATGAAATGTATAAGTATATCACCGGCGCTTGAGGTGCTTCGAACGGTAGTTGAGTTATATGAGCATCGGCTGTATTATTTCAACTGGCAATGATATGGTTGCTATGGTTACAAGAGTTTAAAAATAACATCGGTAGCGACAATAGCGCCACCACTTGTTGATAGCAAACATTATAATTCGTTCGCCTTTTCTCCTATATGAGTGAACCCACTGTGAAACGAATTATAGAATATAAAATAGTTAACTCGCAATTCAGTTGTGATAAATGCTTCGAAAAACGGCCATCGCAGTAGAAGATCTCCTTAAAATACATGGTGTGATCGGAAAGAAACGAGAATTTTAATTTTGTCGGAAAGGGTGCATTTATTTTCTGAGGTTTATTTCGTCTGCTTCAAATTATTCCAACGAAGCTTCCAGTCTGAGAATTTCATTTATAATTGAAAAACGTTGTTCTTTGAGTGTCTGTTTGAGTTAAGGAAATAGGAAAAAGTCACAGTGGGCTAGGCCTGGAGAATAAGATGGTTGTGGCATCGCAACGGTTTTGTGTTTTGTCAAGAACTGTTGGATGAGTAATGCGATGTGTGCCGGTGCCTTGTCATGGTGCAAAATCCACGAGTTGTCTCTTCAAAGTTCAGGTCTTCAGTTCAGGTCTCCGGATCGCCTCACGCAAATTGCGTAAAACTTGTAAATAGTTCTCTTAATTGACGGTACGGCCTGGTCGTAGGAAGTCGTGATAAACAATTCCACATTTTTATCAGTTATCGTCTTCTAACTATACGAGAGATTGAAGAAATGTTAAAAATACCAAAATCAACAATCGGCCGTCATATACAACGTCTTGGACTCGTTAAAAAACTTGATATTTGGATATCACATGAATTGAAAGAAATTCAGTCAGCAAATGGCATCAACGCTTGTTTGGTTTAGTTTCTTGCCGATAAATACCAGAAGTTCCATAAGCGTGGAATCATGAAGTTACCAGAAAGATGGCAAAAGGTCATTGAACAAAATGGAAAATATAACATTCATTAAAGTGCATTCCTTGTATTTAAAAAAATGTGCTTAATTTGTATGAAAAATATCGGATATTACTTCTGGGACAACCCAATACAAGTGGTAAATTGGAATTAATAGATTTGTATATTATGCAAAGTTAATATACATTCATATTAAATTGAATAACTTTTCAATCAAAATATATACAAATTAACAAACATTATTAACATATATACACATGTGTATTAAAATTAAAGTTTGTATTTTTTAAGATGAAAGTATTTTGAATTTAATATACGTTACTGAAAAAAGCTTCCATTACATATAACGGAAGTTTAATACGGAAATTTCAAACAGTGTAATGGTAAGTGGAGGGGCAGATTTTCGAGGCCTATCTTTAACATTCCTGTTCTTCATTTTTACGTAGCCTCTCTTTCAAACGCTCGCCCTGTAAAATCTTCCCTTGCAGCTTTAGACCCCTTTCTTCGTGACAGGTCACATTTAATCTTTTCTGGATGTCATTGATAAGCTCGTTTTATAACAAACTCTTTTTTAACATGGCAATTGTAACTAATATGTCTCAATTAATTGCTTTTAGAAAAAGCTACTAAAAATTTTATTAGTTTTACTAAGATAGTGTGGTCAAGATAGCCAATTTGTTATATATATAAATTAACCACACTATCTTAGTTAAATTAATCAAATTTATAGTAGCTTTGACTAAAAGCAATAAGTTAACACGTATTAGTCAAAACTACCCTAGAAATTTTTCTCAGTGCAGATTTTAGAATAACCAATGTCTCTGAAATGTATTTTAAAACAAAAATAAATGTTGAATCCCAAAGAATACCACTTCATTTATATTTTTACAATATTACTTCTAATAATATAAGGTGGGTAAAAGGTAGAACCATTGGATTGAGGAAAGAATTCCAATAAAAATATTGGTACTATTCAATTTCATTATTAAGAATTTATACGTAATATTTTCTTAAAAAATGCTAAATTATTGTCCTAAATTGCATAAATAATGCTATATTTCTTTATATTTTTGCATTCCTCATACAATCAATATTTTAATTAATAGTATATAACGTGCCTAGGCGCACAATGAGGGTTATTGCGTGACGAGCGACAATGCTTGCAGGAGATCGAAGCCAAGGCGTAGTCGAGGTATAGCCGATGTGTAGTTGAGACGAAGCCGAGACGAAGCCGAGGCGCGATCAGTCCTGCGAGCATTGGCGCGAGTCTCGTAATTTCCCGAATTGTGTGCATTGGCACGTATTCTATTTTATGTGACTTCGGCGCGTATACGAGTTTTTATGCGTACACTCGAATCTAATCTAGTATTGTAGTTGTTTGCGGCGCTAGTCATTGCACTTGATATTTCGCGACTAGTCCCAGCAATTTTGATTTTATCGATCTTGTGTAGTAGTAGCTTGTTGTAATAGAGCATGCGCAGTTCAAATATACAAGGCTTTGTCAGTAGGGTGCTAACGCTGTATGAAGAAGAAGAAGATTCTGCTCCGATGTAGGACTATATGCGCATGCGCAGTTCAATTTTTACATTATATTCCTCTGTAACGGAATACACAACATTCCGTTACTCTCAGCTGTAACGGAAAAACGAGTCTCCGCGCCGGAGGCACATAATAGTATATTACGTGCCTAGGCGCACAATGAGGGTTATTGCGTGACAAGCGACAATGCTCGCAGGAGATCGAAGCCGAGGCGCGATCAGTCCTGCGAGCATTGGCGCGAGTCTCGTAATTTCCCGATTTGTGTGCATTGGCACGTAATCTATTTTATGTGACTTCGGTGCGTATACGAGTTTTTATGCGTACACTCGAATCTAATCTAGTATTGTAGTTGTTTGCGGCGCTAGTCATTACACTTGATATGTCACGACTAGTCCCGGCCATTTTGATTTTATCGATCTTGTGTAGTAGTAATGGGTTTTAATAGACGCATGCGCAGTTCAAATGTACAAGGCTTTGCCAGTAAGGTGCTAACGCTGTACGAAAGAGAAGAAGAAGACTGTGCTCCGTTGCATGGCTATAGGCGCATGCGCAGTTCAATTTTTACATTTCATTCCTCTGTAGCGCAATATACTACATTGCGCTACTGTTAAGTGTAGCGAAAAAACGCGTTTGCGCGCCGGTGGCACATAAAATTTTTTTCACAATGCAATAGATGTATCTTTTACCTTAGATTTTGATAGATACAGAAAATTTATATTCATTCAAAATCCCCGGCATTTCGGCGCAATTTTCTATTTTAGTTCCAATCGAAGATTCGATATTTTAGAGGGCACTCAACCACAATCTTGCCATTTAAGATTAGAGTTTCCTCTCACTAATAAGAATCTCAAAGTTGGCACGATCCACGATGTCTATTCACTCAGTTAAGGATAGGAAATTTGAATTCGTATTATAGTATATTGTGCAACTAAGGAAAAAAAAAAATTAGTTTGCGAGTGTGAAGTTTGGTGACCGAGCAAAGTGAGGGTAACAATCACAAGAGAAAAATTAATCTTTTTCCCGTGTCGTACACGATTCTTTTTCTACTAGGGGGTGAGAAAATGATTTTGTTTGCCCCGCATTAGTACTTCTTTTCAAATCAGTAGAAAGACGAAAGTATTCCTTATGCACTTGGGCAAAGTTCTCGAAGCATTACATAAAACCAGACTGCGAGAACAGGTATGATGCAAGGGGCGATTTGATTATAGTTAATGCTACAGGAAAATATAGTAAAGGTAATTTCAAGAAGGTGGCGTGATGAGGACTTCCCCGTTAAGAGTCAAAGTTCCGAGGCTTTCATACATGTTGGTACTGGTTTCCTGTTATTTATATTATGTATAAGGCCGTTTGAAAAAATAAGTGACAACGAAAACAAGGTAATGTCGAATGAAATCTTAAAGACCTTGCGTCTTGTCTCGAATTATTTTTACAAAGTTTCAATGAAATAATAATTAGTAATTATAATAATTAGTTGAGTTTAAAATTTTTGTCACTGCCTACATTATCGGAGGATCACTAGTCGCGTATCAGATAGGTTACATAGTCTACAGGTGTCCTCGTAGACAATTTCAAACTCTTAAATCGCAAAGAAATGCAAATTCAATTCAAATTTAAAGAATTTGAAAATCCTTCTGTGGAAAAAGATGCTTACGACGGCGCTGGCATTCGAGGCCAGGTCTTTCGATTGTCGGTCGACTGCTCTAACCACTCAGCCTTTCTTTCCATAGAAAGATTTTAAAATTCTTTAAATTTGAATACATTTTTTTATTTTGAAAACTATAATTCCCACTTCTTTGAAGCTCATTTCTGGCTCAATGGCTTTTCTAATAAGCAAAATATGCGTTATTGGTCAGCAACAAACCCAAATCTGCTTCTTGAGACGCCGTTGCATCCGCAAAAAGTGACTGTTTGGTGCGGTTTTCATGCCGGAGGTGTGATTGGGCCGTATTTTTTCGTGGATGAAAACGATCGTCATGTTACCGCCAATGGAGAGCGCTATCGTGCTATATTGGAAGATTATTTGTGACCAGAATTGGATGAACTTGACATCAACGATATGTGGTTTCAACAAGACGGTGCCACTAGCCACACAGCACGCGTCACAATCGATTTATTGAAAGGCAAATTCGGTGAACGTGTTATCTCGAGAAATGGTCCGGTCGAATGGCCGCCTCGTTCATGTGATCTAACGCAACTGGATTTCTTTTTATGAGGCGACATCAAGTCACTTGTCTATGCCAACAAGCTTCCGACGGCGCTGGGATTCGAGCCCAGGTCTTTCGATTGTCGTTCGACTGCTCTAACCACTCAGCCTTTTTTTCCATAGAAAGATTTTCAAATTCTTTTAATTTTAATACATTTTTTTATTTTGAAAACTATAATTCCCACTTCTTTGAATCTTTATTTATTTCAATGTAATTTTAGCATTAAATGGGGGAATTTTAGTAAATTTAACTAAAAATATGGTAATGTTAAATCAACTAAATTAGTTAAGTTTACCGGAATATAACCATGAATGTAACGAGAAACTTTTTTATCAGAAAAATTATTATGATATCAACTAGCAAATTTTATTACAATAACTGGAATAAAAGATCAAAACAACCGACAAGTGTTTACTAGAATTTCTTACATTTGTAACCGGAATTATTACAAAGAGAAAAATAGTTGAAGTAATTTAACTCAACTTCCGATCAAATTTGGAACATAAGGACAAGTTAAAACTTATTTAGTATCACTATAATTATTTGCGATTTATTAAATGTTCAAAAATGAATTAAAGTTAAGTAAAATTCAGAAGTGTAGGGTGAAGTTTGAAGGCGTGCATTAAAAGTTTATATATATATATAATTTTTTATATATATATTTATATATATATATATATATTATTACTTTTAGTATAATTATAAAAAACCAGTCTTATATTAAATCACAAAAATAGTAGAGCTTTCCATTCATTCTACTCTACGCTTCAGTCGAGAGTTGAGTAAACTGTGAATCCCAAGATTTATTCTACCAGCTATATCTATTCACGCAGGAACGAATGAAAGTAATCTGCGCCTTGGGCACACATAAACATTTTTTAATTTCAGAAACGTGTTGAATCTTCAGCATACTGATGTTCCAAGTTATTATATTTAATGATAAAAATCAATTAAAAACATACAAAATACAATTACAGTTTATTTTAAAACTCTCTAAATCTAAAATCGTGGAATAGCCACTGTTTTATGTAGTGCTTAACGAACCACTTACTTAATAGTGGATTCTACATACTTATAAACTAGTGATTTTAAACATTCATCGTTCTTTGATGATTATCCACTAGTTCATACAATATAATATATTTTAAAATTTCACATAATCTAGTTATATAGATTCTGTAAATTTAATAAATTCTTTATTCATAACTTTTTCTTGATCCATTCATAATTACTTTTTTCTTTTTCACTTGAATTTATTAAATTAAATTGATTTCGTGAAACTTTAAATATCAAAAGTCTTGATAAGTGCATTAAATAAAATTTGAAAAATCTACACAGGATTTAGATTTGACATAACTTTCTTAGGCACAATAATAATTTTGAACCAGTGACCAGTGACTTGATATGGCCCCATAAAAAGAAATCCAATGGCGTTAGATCCCATGAACGAGGCGGCCATTTGACCGGACCATTTCTCGAGATAACACGTTCACCGAATTTGCCTTTCAATAAATCGATTGTGACGCGTGCTGTGTGGCTAGTGGCACCGTCTTGTTGAAACCGCATATCGTTGATGTCAAGTTCATCCAATTCTGACCACAAATAATCTTCAAAAATAGCACGATAGCGCTCTCCATTCACGGTAACATGACGGTCGTTTTTATCCACGAAAATATACGACCCAACACACCTCCGGCATGAAAACCGCACCAAACAGTCACTTTTTGCGGATGCAACGGCGTCTCAAGAAGCAGATTTGGGTTTGTTGCTGACCAATAACGCATATTTTGCTTATTAGAAAAGCCATTGAGCCAGAAATAAGCTCCATCGCTGAAGATGATTTTTCGATAAAATTCTTCATTTTCTTCAAGCTTTGCCAGAGCTCCATTGAACAAGTTTCGGCGTTTCAAATGATCAAGTGGCTTTAGTTCTTAAGGCAATTTAATATTGAAAGCATGTAGGCCAAGATCTTTTCGCATAATACGCCATAGTG
Source organism: Diplolepis rosae (assembly GCA_030998225.1). Lineage (NCBI taxonomy): Eukaryota > Metazoa > Arthropoda > Insecta > Hymenoptera > Diplolepididae > Diplolepis > Diplolepis rosae. The sequence continues at coordinate 689,128 of JAPYXD010000338.1, read as the reverse complement.
TCGTTTGAGCGATGCCCAATTCTTGAGAACGACGTGGAATCGACTGATTTGGTTCATTTTGAATCGATGCACTTACGGCTGCGATTATTTCTTCGCTTCGAGAAATACGACGTCGTTTTGGCACCGGAACGTCCAATAGTGTAAATTTGGTCTCGAATTTATCCACTATAGTACGCACAGCCTGTCGGGTGGAACGATTATTACGGCTGAAAATTGAAGTAAGCGCTCTTAAAGTTGCAACCACTGACTCAGAATTTCGGTAGTCATTTTTAATAATTTCCAAACGTTGCTGGTTCGTGAACTTTACCATGATGAAAATGTTGACCTTAACTAACGTTTTGGCATTGACAGTTCATTAAAAAAGTTTAAAGGTGCGTTCATATAAAGATACGAAATTGTTATGTCACTATTGAAAAACCCTTTAGTAGCGTATTGTAATAAATGCATGCGCAGTTCAAATGTACAAGGTTTTGTCAGTACGGTGCCAACGCTGTACGAAGAAAAACAAGAATAGGAAGAAGATTACGCTCCGCTGTATGGTTATAGGCACATGCGCAGTCCAATTTTTACATTACATTCCTCTGTATCGTAATACACAACAATACGCTTTTCGTAACCTTTTTTACACAGGATATTCTTTGATAATAATGCAATTTAGGAATAAAGATTTGAAAATTTAGTTTCATCAAAGTTCATACGTAGTTATAATAAAAATGTATGGTAAATGGTTGGACGAAAGCGTATCGTACTATATATAAGTGTAGTTATTAGATTTACATATGTAGGGTAATATGTTCAAGTGTATTTGTGATTTAAAACACGAATGAGGCAAAATAAACTTTCAAAATGTTTTTATCCTTATTCTACGTTGAAAATAACGTTAACTGGTAATTGAAATATACAATAATTTTATTTATTTTCGCTAAAAATTAAACAAACATAATACCTGTCATTGAAGGCAGTGCAGTGGTTCATCACTTTCCATGTATTCACCGTCAGGATTGACTATTTGTTAGAGTGAGATGAAAGTATAGTTGTGTCTCAGTCCAACCAATGTTCAATTTTAACGGAGTCTTTCCACAAAAGGTGAACCACTGCACTGCCTTCAATGACAGGTATTATGTTTTTGTTAATTTTTAGCGTAAATAAATAAAATTATTGCATATTTCAATTACCAGTTAACGTTATTTTTAACGTAGAATAAGGATAAAAACATTTTGAATGTTTATCTTGCCTCATTCATGAGTTATAATGCTACTTTACGATAGCTTTACGCTACAGCGTAAAGCTACCGTTCATCCAGTTCGCTAGGAAATACACCGCGCGGGACTCCCATCCGCGGCCACACGCCCGTTAGGCAAACCGACTAGCCGCGCCAACCAGGGGATTTAAATGAACCTCACCATTGCCAGTTGAAACAATACTCCCGATGCTCATTCTACTCAACTACATAGAAAAAATAGCATCTGGTCATTTTGACTAGGAATAATGTAGTTGGGAAAAAAGTGACTGTAACGAGGGAGACTTGTTATTGCTACGTGACCCATGGCTACAGAAACATGATTTGTAGCCATGATAGCCATATTCTGAATAATTGGTCGTGGCGAGTAGTTAACACCGTTAAAATTGTCCTTAACTCTTAAGATAGTACTGTCAGTGCGTAGCTAATCAAATGAGTACTTTTTCTCATTTTCTTCATGTAGTATCTAAATTTGTCAACGTCGCATAAGAAAGCGACTATATATGTGTGTATAGGAGATGACTTCTTACGATACGTGAATGGCGCGCGCTTTCACTTATTCTGCGACGTTGCCACATCTACTTAATCGCTTAATCATTAATCATTTTTATTGAAATGTGAACGGTAGTTATGGCAGGATTTGTAAATGAACTCGGTTTCCCATAAGGTTATGTGTTAATTTTCTCAAAATGCAATCACTAATTACTCCCCTCGAGTGTACCCTAGGTCCTCAAAAATTTAACTGAGTCATTTCTGGCTTAATGTTCACCAGTGATTTCAATTTTTTCAATATCTGAACGGTATTTTTATTTATTTATTTTAAATATTTTTATTTTAAACCTCGCTAAGAGAACTTGAAACGTTGAGTTCTCATGGCTAGAATAACGTTTTCACTACAACCAGTGCAGCAAACTTTACACTCGTCGAATACGTTGTGTATTGTTTCGAGTAATGCATATTATTTTTCATAGCAACTGATAGCAACTCTTTTGAAAATTTGATTCGATGTGTTGAGCGGGTCGAAACTGTGATTTCAAATTCTACTTTTAAAGTTTTAACCCGCTCTACAGATACCGACAATCAGATTTTCAAAACATGTAATATGAAAAATACAATGTTCCGCGTAGTGATTTTATGCATTTGATTTTAAATACACTTATATATGATACTGACATATGGTTACCGTGACAACATAACATAGTCGCTGTGACCACTTTTAGTACACTGGGAAAAAAAAACACGGTGAAATCAACGGGAAGGAGTCCCGTCGCCAATTTCACGTTGGCGTAGCGTTGCTCTCCAGGTGAATCACCGGTGCTATTCAACGTTGCACTGACGGTAGAGCCAACGTAAAATCACCCAAAAATGATCAGCTGTGGCAATACTCGCGATTGTTCTTTTCTGTTCTTTTGTTTTCCTAAAAAATATTTTCCTCATTATATATTGGTATTTAAAATCAAAGCACTGCCAATTTCATTATGGATATGAAATTGCGTCATCGTGTAATATTTTCAAATCACACGGCGTTCCAGCGTTAACATTCCCGGTGAATTGACGGGGCTGACACAACTGGATTAACGTGAGTTTTCAACGCTACATTGGCGGTGGCAGCACGTTAACCTAACGTTGTAAAGGCGCCGATGCTTCTTCCCGTCAATGCAGCGGGATTTTCCGTATAACCTGGCAATTTTTTTCCCAGTGTACCTACACTGACGGATCAAGCATTGCTTGAATTCAGCCACAAAAAGTAGTTAAGGACATTTTCAACTACATATATCACGTCGCTATGCACAGGACTTCCTCTCAGTGTACGGTTTGAAGCTTCTCAAGCGTCGGTGATATACTTATACATACATTTCATGTTAACCCACTGACGCATGTTGATTCCCTGTCGTCGATAAAGTTTTACTCAACGTAAAACGTAAAACATCGAATAAAAATATAAAAAAATAATGTTATTGAATGGAATCAAGCTACGCGATTTTTAATCCTTCCAGAAAGTATTGAAGAGTATACAGAAATTTTTTTTCGAAATAGTGGATCGAAGTAGATTTAACTTCTCTCATTATATATGATATTTCATGGATTCCAAAAGAATACACAATCAAGCACTCAAATGCTATATTATATATATATATATTGTATATTATATTCAATACAGTTATAAAGATCCTAGATAATCATAGCTAGTCATCTATGCTGATAAAAATATCATCATAGAATGCGACTCAAGAGCCGGACATCCTGCGGAAGGAAAAGAAGTTATGGATACTCAGAGAGTGTTAAATGACTGTTTAAAATTCTAAATTTGTTATCAGTGTAAAATTTCTTACGTGGTTATATTCATCAACTCTCGTTCTAGTCTTGGGTGCGTAAGTGGAGTGTAAACGCTTTATCAGACTACTGCTGGAGTTTCATGACTGATGAAAAAAATGCTCATCATCGTCGAGCATGCAAGGGAAAAAGTTTATAGTCAGTAGTAGCAGCTTATAATCATTTTTTGACAGAAACTAACAACCAATAATAAAGAAGGTATATTTTTTCCTGTTTTTTTTTTTTTTTTAAACCATCTCAGAAAATTTTTAAAATATTGAACAGGCCAAACAATCAATGGATTCTGCGTTAAAAAACGCATCAAAACCAGGTATTGCTTTCCGTTTGAACATTTTTTTACACCCTTTTATCATACGATTTGTGATTTTTCGAACAAAATTTTAACTTGAAAAATCTCAAAAACCTGACGTGCTGGGAAAAAACAGAGGCCAGATTTGGATACAGCACAGAAAACTAATCTGAAAATGATGTATCCCATTCCATGAACACATAGGTCATATTTTGTTGACCAGTGTCAATAAGCAATAAGAAATCTTTATTACAGAATGATTGCAAAGAATATATAAAAACCGAAATTTAATAATTTTGATATTTTTTGACGTCGCCTCATTTTTATGATTCAAACTATATTGAATCATGCGATTACTAACAAAACGTCAATGCATCGCACTATTTATGATAAGGAGATTGAGTAATTAAATGAAGTCCTTCAATCCATATTCTCTTCGTAAAATAACCACATAACCTCATTAAATTTTTTACTGTAGAATGATTATTTTTGTTGTACACCTCAATAAAAGGACTTTTTAAACCCCTATTAAAAAGTAAAATTGGATAACTGTATCAGGAATTATGTGCAACTGAAAGTAAGCGGTCTAGTGGATTTTCCGTAAGAATCTGATTTTTACGATTTGTTTCTTTTTATTTCTCTAAATGTAGGATTATCCTCCTCTTTGCTGAAAAGTAAAATAATTAATGGAGAGCAAGTTATATATGGATATATGACTTATGCAGTTTCCATAAGGCATTGTAACTGGCATTATTGTGGTGGATGCTTGATTTCTGACATACATGTTCTAACAACAGCACGTTGTATTTATCCAATGAGGAAAAAAATTGAAAATTTTTCTGTTTGGGTTGGATCTAACCATGAGGAGCGTGATGGTATACTGTATCCCATTGAAAATATTGATATCCATCCAAGATATCAATCTAAAAATTTGACTTCTTTTGCTGATATTGGAGTGATATTGGTGAGTCATTACGTGACATTTTTATATATTAAACATGATAGAGTAGAGACACCAATTACTAAGGAACAACCTACTGTCGATTTCGAAGATAAACTTCTTCCTAACTTTTCACTATTTTTTCCTATATACATAGTTTTCATGTTTCAGATACTTAATGAAGACTTGTTAAGTGACTTCGGTAAAAGAACAAAACTTATTGAAGGGTTAGGTTAAGATAAATCATCTGATTACTTAACAATTAGTGTATTCACTTTATTAGATAATTAAGGCCATGGAACAACCGTAACACGTAATTAGATTCCTACCTTAAGGGTAGTTCAGTATGTGCGTCCACATTTCCATGCAAAATGAGATGCCCAGTTAAACATTTTTCAAATTCAATGAAATGGACTAAGATAGGTCTCTCTGGTCATAATTTTTTTTAATGATAAAGAAATTTTCTTCGAAAAAAGTAATTTTATAATCATAAACATTTATTACCAGACAGGTCTATCTTAGTGCATTTTATTTTATTTTCCTTTGTATTGAGATAATGCTTCCCTTTCGGGATATATGAGGTGCATTTACCGGCACTTTTTACAGCTTTTATATATAGCATCTGATAAAATTTGACCCGGACTGGTCCAGTTAAACCGCGCGCGTAAACCGAAACAGTAAAAATTTGTTTTCTAGGTTGGTAACACCTTCTTTGACAGTCGTGTGAAGTTTGAGTGGGAGATGTACATTAGCGTGTGTTTGGCAGCAATTGCTTTACGACGAGAAAAGTTTCTCTGGCGATTTTTACTATGGAAAAAATAACTGAGCAACGAGTTTGCATGAAATTTTGTGTTTCCAATAGAATTACGGCTACGAAATCATTGGAAATGTTGCAGAAGTGTTTTGGGGAGTCTACTCTATCGAGAACGCAAGTATTTGAGTGGAATAAAGCATTCAGTGAGGGTCGTGAGGTCGTAGGAAACTTGCCTCATGCAAGTCGTTCATCCACCTCTGTTAACGACGATAACATCAAAAAAGTGAAGAGGCAGAGGCTCTCAACATCTCTTATGGATCGACTCAACGCATTGTGGTTCATGTTTTGGGTATGAAGCGCGTCGCTGCCAGACTCGAACTCATAGATTTTTCACCACGATAATGCGCCATCACATTTCAGCCTGATTGTAAGTGAATTTTTGGCTAAACACGAAACAAAAGTCATTGCTCAGCCACCGTATTCGCCAGATTTGGCTCCCTGTGATATTTTCCTGTTTCCAAAACTCAAATATCCGCTCTGGAGAACGCGCCATGAGTCGATTTAGACCACAAAAAGAAATTTGCTGAAGGAACTAAAGGCCATACTGGCCGAGGCCTAGAAGAAGTATATGAAAAATTGGATCAACCGTTGGCATGCTTATATCGGCTCAAAAGGAGCCTATTTTGAAAGCGATAATAAAGATTTGTATTAAAGTACATAAAAATGTTGTTTTTTTAACCAGTGAGGGTCAAATTTGATCAGATGTACATTGTTTTACATTATTTACACATTCTTATCATACATTTCCTTCCTTCTTTTCCTCCTCTTTCCTTTTCCTTCACGTTTCTTTTCCACTATTTTCATCCATTCAATCCTTTGTCCCTCTTCACCAGTGATCCCAGAACGTGGGAGCTGACGGCCCCCGCCATAGACCCCACCAGCTCATGGCTTCTTTCTCGCTCGACTGCCATGGGTTAGTTAAATGAGGAAGACACAATGAGCTCGAGGCATCTATGGTGGGGACCGTCAGCTCTCACGTTCTCGGACCACTGCTCTTCACTCATTAAAACTTGAATCCTTTCATCTGTTCCTTCTCTCATACCATTGTGTTTCTCCTTTCTCCTTTACTTTTCCCATTTTCTTCTGTCACTCTTCTCTTTGTAACGTTATTGGACTTATCTCCGCTTCCATCTGAAAAACTATCCTTTCCTCTTTTAGGGTTCTTTCTCTTTCGTGTCATCTATATCATTTTTCATCCACTTATATCTTCTTAAATCTTATTTTTACCTCTCTATTATCCTCTTTCAGTCTCTTGGCATATCACACAATTTCCCTTTTAATGTCTGTCTCTTCCCTTTTCCTATCATGTCCAATGTAAATCAGTTCCTGTCCAAGTCTCTTCTTCCATTCCATTATTTCTTTCTTGTCTTCTAAAGTTCCAAATTTCATCCAAATAACTTTTCTCTCCAGCCCCAGAATGCTTGCCTGTTGCACTTTCACTTCCGTTTCCATCTTCGTCTTGAAAAACTCTTTCATTTCTTTCTCTAATCCCCTTTTATCCTTTTGCAGTCCTCTGATTACTATGAATTTTCTTGTTTCTCCTGCTTCCTGCTTTTCGCATCTTTTTTCCATTATCCTAATTTTTTTCTCGATCTCCGATTTTTTTCCGTTTTCCTTCTTTATCTCCTTTTTTGACTGCTGTCGTTGCTCTTTCCTTTGATGTTTTTCCTCCCATTCTTTTAATTTCTTGTTGATTCTGTCCTTTAACTCTACGCTTTTTTGTTCCCATACCCTTCTCTTTTCTTTCAGTTCAACCTTTATCTCTTGCTTTATTTCCTTTTTCATTCTTATTATTTCTTGCTCTTTTTCCTCTTATATCTTATTTACTGTCTCTACTGAGTATAAGAGCAGTTGTCTGTCCGTCAATTCGTTGTACTTTATCTCTTTCTTTTTACTCATATTTTCTTCATTCTCATCCCCCATTGCTATCTTTTTTACTGTTCTATGCTTTTCCTCTGGAAAATATCTGCCTCTCTTTTTTAAAAGTAATTCTCTAATTTCTCCTACTCAACACGATCTAATCCTTGTCCGGATCTCTCTTGTTCGTCCCCTATCCCTTTTCTCTTCTTTTACTTTATCTGCCTTATTATTATCTCTCCTGCATTCCTCTGTACTTTCTGCCTCCTCGCTTTTCTTCCTTACCGACTGTTGCTCTCTCTTCCACTGTAACTCGCTTTCCACTCCGCTGCTTGTTGATCGCGCAACACTATCCATGCGCGTCTCCTTCTGTCTCTTTCTGTGCTTCCTAACCTCTATGCCCTTCCGATTCTTTCTCCTCCCTTTGTCTTTCTAGCCCTATCGCAACTTCTTAGTTCTATTATCTCACTTCCACCAACTTTGCTTGCTTTTACTGACTATCACTATCTAATTTTCAACTCGGTATCACATTTTGCAAGGAAATGTGGCTACACAAACTGAAATGACGGTAAGTTAGAAATCTAGTCGCGTGATCAAACTGATCCTTGGCCTGTAACCCTCTAGCGCTGAATGTTGCACAAATGCAACATCAACTTTGAGAATTTGTCAAGCATATTTAACATATTCAACACACGTATCGAACATATGTATTAAACTTATTTAAACATATTGAAAAATCAATTCTCAGGCTTCAAAATGTTTCTGATTGCTATTTTTTTTTCTGGAATGATGAAATAAGACATCCACTTGAAATTCGATTTTTTTTAAACTAGGATAAAAATGTGAGCGTTAGAGGGTTAAAACGAAAATATTTTATAACGTTTGACGATTTAAATTGTAAATTAATATCCAATATAGAATCATTTTTTGTGTAATTTTCGTGAAACAAAAAATTTTACGTTGAATGTTGATTACTAGGTGCGTACTATTAACCCCGAATTGTGCTTTATAGCTTGAAGCTGCTGTTACTTTTTCAAAAAATGTATCAATGATTCAACTACCAGAAAGTGATGTTGAGCTCGGAACGATAGCTGAAGTAGCAGGATGGGGACTTTATCGATTTATAGAAAAACCAGACATGAGTCGAGTGTCAAGTACATTACAAAAATGTGAATTAAGAGTCATCGATAACCAAATATGCCAGAGACTTTATGGCCCGCACTATCCAATTCTAACTTATCATTTATGTGCAAGTATATTCAAGACTATGTGTAAGACCTACTTTGTAAGTCTACTGTTAATGTGAATACTGTTATATGAAAGAACATTATAACTTTTTATTTGAACAATCTTTAAAAAGGTTCCATGTTTTCAGGGAGATGGCGGCAGTCCTCTAGTTTATAATGATAAGGTATTAGGAATTGTTTCATTCAATTCTGACAATCGACTGCATCCCGGGATCTATATAAAAATATTCAAGCATTTGGAGTACATTCAAGAAGCAAAACAGCGCCTTCAAGATTATACTAACCCTCAGGCTTCAAAAGAATACAATCCTATACGTCTCACGGCTAACAAATTTAGAGACAAGCTATGTAATATGTGTAGTGAGTTTAAACGTACAGAAAAAGAGTCAATCATAAAAAAGTATTGTAATATAGATGTCCCAATGATTGTTCCTGAAGCATACACACTGAAAAAAACAGATACGCAAATTTAATATCTCGAACACTCAAATATTTAAGCTCTAAAATATGAAAATATTTAACTGTAAAAGTATACCTGAGTATAATATTTACAGACACACGGAAAATGGTTTCTGTTCAAAACATGGTGCAGGAAAAAAGGCGTCTAGAACCAAAATGCTTCCCAACTTGAATGTTATAGTGGCATGCTTTACTAAAGTTATATAGACAATGGCTTATACATTTCTAGTTCTGTTGTTTCACTTAGATTCCCGATAAATTTAAATGTTCTTTCTTCGCGCGTGTACTTTTGGTGATTTTATTCAATGCCGTATTATAATATAATTTTTATTCCGTTTTAAAATGCATAACAATTTATCTTGAGAAATCTTTTAGAAAGCCATTTGTGATAAAATGATAAATATGAAATTGTATGAAATTTATACTCTTTAACAAATAATTACAAAAAAAAAATATTAATTATAAGGTTATATACGCAAAATTCTTACAGCTTGCTTCTACGTTTTAAAAATTTGCTGATTTCAAAAACAGTGAATACATATACAGGGTATACCGATAAATATTATCCCAAGTGTAAAGTTAGATATAGCTCAACAGTTGCCCAGCATCGCCAAAAATTTGACGAGGATCGATTGCCAATATCGTGCTGTTGCTGGAATGATAACCCCGGTATGCACTTGGCAGCCAATCCTGCCCCAAACTCTGTCCGACAACACTTGTTTTCGTCACAGCAACGGGCCGATGCTGTGTCGAACTCTGGTTTTCTCACTTCCATAATGGTTTGCCGTGGTAAAAGTGACACATGGCCCAATAATGTGCGTTCCATAGGTAAGACTCTGACACTTATACTTACGGAACTGGATGCCATAGTAAAAGTGACAATCAGCTTGATATAGGGCCTATACTGAGCCAAGTTTCAGCCAAAGTTCTGTAAATTTAAACATTCGACAAAGACCGTCTTCGTCGGCCCATCACTTGACCGATGCAAACGGCGACACTGGCCCAATGACAATAACTGACCAATGGTTGCCGAGATTGGCCCAATATTGTGCCGTATTATCACCTTCGGCAATTCGCACTTGGGACACTCTCTGCAGGATAGTATTTTAGAAAAAAATGTTATTGGAAAAAGTTGTCGGATTCAGAGAGGGAAATCCGATGGATATTTTAACTTTGTCATAAATGCAACTCTTGTTTTTCAGTTGTAACGGCCTATTTCTGATACTGGAAAAATTCAGTCAATTAATTTAAGATCGGGAAATTGGTTGAGTAATTTTACAATCTTCTCTTATTTGACTGCATCCTGTCCAAATATTGTCTTGATTGGCTGTATGATATTTTCTGATCGTAAATTAATTGGCTGAGTTATGCCCAAATTTTGCTTTATTTGCAATACCAGAAATAGGCACTTCTATCAGAAAAACAGAAGTTGGGCTTGAAATGACTTCGAATAAGATCATTTGTGATAAAGTTAAGGTCAACCTCGGATATCTTCTTTTAAGCCTCACAACTTTATTGGTTCGAAACATTATTCGTCAAATTGCTTTTCTTAAGACATTTTAGTGTATTATTTAAAACAGGACACTCTCTATACACATTATATTGAAGCAGAAATAAAAACCGTTTGAAACTTGAATCATACGACAGTATAAGGTAAAGGACCCACTAATCGCCAGTGTACCAGTGATCATCGGTTTACTCTTGAAATGTGACAAACTATTGAAAAACAATCTCAATTGAAGTATTCTACAACAACAGATAGTTCGACTTAGTAGCATGGATTATAAAACATTGTAAAAACCAATTATAATTCGATAAAATGTAAGATTATTTGTGTGCCGATTACTAAAACTAACATACCGATTACTGGGACATTTACCTTACGTATGTAATAAAAATATTGAAACAGTTTTTAACGAAATTAACAAAGAATTGGGCGGATAGTCTGAAAAAGAATAGTCGAACAGACTATTTCCCTAATTTTTTTCATTCACAATTTTCTTTTACTAAGTCTTTTTAGTGAAAGCCTTGAAAATTTTGGTCCTGATAAAATGAGTCATCAAAAGATTAAATCAGTTGAAAATGATAGAAAACAGCTAAATTTTGTCTATTGATTGCGAAAATGAAAAGTCTAATTTTTGTCCAAATAAGGTCATTATGACTCATTTTATTCGAAATGCAATTTCCCACACATTCATTCAAAAAACCCCAAAAAATCGAAATTTTTATTTGAATACTATCACCCGCATTTAAAATTTTCAATCAGCAAAAAGTATAATTAAATAAATTTTACAAGTGACATAAAACTTTTCAATGTATTGGTGTCATAGTATTAATTTACCTGGTAAAATAAATATTTCTGTTTAACGTTATCGTATTAAGTGTTTTACGTTACATTGGCAATAGCAACTACTAGTGTGTCAGGTTATTAAAAAATTACACGGGAAAATTAATAACTATTTTAATAAAATACATAAAAAAAAAATTAGTCAAAGAAATAAAATATTTGATTTACGTATCATATTTACTAAAACGACTGCAAATTCCCTTTGCATTAAGTCTATCGTAAGACTGCAATTAGCTTTATTTTGTATGTTACTAATTGAGACAAATAATTATTCGCTTAAATTATTCAAATTCATATCATTGAATGGCACATAGAATTTACTTAAAATAGTGCAATGTGTATTCATAATACATCCACCCGTCTATTCAAATCAGCTACGTGTATGTGTATGTATGCTGATGTCGTTGGATCAAGTATTGCCTAAACTCGAAATGCCTAATGAAATAGGCAACATCGCAAATTGAAAATGTCGGATGAAATAAAAGTGACATGTACAATTTTTTAATTAATAGAAATCTCTCTCTTAATTAAATTTTTTCTAATTGCTGATCACAGCAGTTTATTTCTTCCCATACAATATCTATACAAAACAATTAATTAACATTGAAAGAATCAAAAACACCAATATCATAAGAAAGTCGCTTACGAAAATTGTAATGGAAACTTCATACGAAATTCGAATTTTTTTTAGTGCAGACTTTATATTACAAATTTTCTCTCAGTGTAAATTCATGTTACAGCGCGGTATTTATTTTTACAATGACTTTTTATTGGATTTTATAAGAAATTGAGTTCAATCAACAAATTCAAAATCAACTTAGAGTCCAGTAAAATCTACAAAATACAAGAAAATCCGAGTTTGGCACATTTTACTGGAAGAATGGTTAAACGTACAGAAAATCTGTTGGTTGAACTAAACTGCTGGTAAAATCTACAAAAATGTTAAATTGTAACTTTTGGCGTGGTTACTATATGGATGGGTGACCGCTTGGGATTCACATATAGAAGTGCAGACATGTATAATTCGCATGTCAATTATTTATGACTAAAATTTGCTCATTTAAACAGACAAACCATTTCCGTAGTTTTCTAGAGTAATTTGGCGTTATTATTTCCACATTGGCCTAACGTTGATTGCCAAATGTTTCCAAAGTTTGTCCAGGACTCGACTAATAACGGTTTTTTCCATAGGACAGGACTGGTCGACGTTAGCTATCGATTAAGAATACAGTGTACGGGTATTGGGCTAGCATTCATCCATTGCTGGCAGATTAGTATGTATACAAGTTCTGGACCAGAATAATTTTATGTTATCATTCCAACGCTGGACCAATGGTAATTGCTAACGGTCGTCCAACGGTTGTCGAAATTGTTGCAGGACTGGACAAATTATGTTTTTATGTGTCACCGGCGCACAAACTCGTTTTTTCGCTACAGTTAACAGTAGCGCAATGTAGTATATTGTGCTACAGATGAATGAAATGTAAAAATTGAACTGCGCATGCGCCTATAGCCATCAAAGGAACACAATCTACTTCTTATTCTTCTTCTTCTTCGTACAGCGTTAGCACCTTACTGGCAAAGCCTTGTACATTTGAACTGCGCATGCGTCTATTAAAAACCATAACTACTACACAAGATCGATAAAATCAAAATGGCCGGGACTAGTCGTGACATATCAAGTGTAATGACTAGCGCCGCAAACAACTACAATACTAGATTAGATTCGAGTGTACGCATAAAAACTCGTATACGCGCCGAAGTCACATAAAACAGAATGCGTGTCAATGCACTCAATTCGGGAAATTCCGAGACTCGCTTAAAATTCTCGTAGGACTGATCGCGCCTCGGCTTCGATCTCCTGCGAGCATTGTCGCTCGTCACACAATAACCCTCATTGTGCGCCTAGGCACGTTATATACTATTCTACGTACACTGAGAAAAATATATCTGAATTTTTCCTTTTTTTATAGGAATTCTTCCTCAGCGGGTAGAAAATAGGAAAATTTTCTAGCGCGGTTCTTTTGGGATGGAATCCACAAATTGCCAGAAAGATGGGAAAAAGTCATAGCTTCAGATGAGCAATACTTTGATTAATACTATTGTGCATGTTTTTCTTAAATAAACGTTCAAATTTTGAAAACAAAATCGCACGAATTAAGTTATAGATCCAATATTAATTTATTGATACAATGTATATTTTTCGATTCAGTTCAAAGAAATACCATTAAAAATCAATAATCCTATATTTGGTCAAACTATGCACTATACAAAAAAATTGAAAGGGAATAATTTGCCTTGAAGATATCTACAAATTTAATAAGGGTTATTTTCTTATGGAACGTACATCTTCTATTGCAATTGTCCAAAATTGTATTCAAAATAAAAAATTCTATTTCTTTTCTACAAAGGGCGAGTTTTTTCGCGCTCCGTTCTTTCTGGAACTGGCGCTTCGCGCTCGGTCTTGTGCTCTTCGCATACATTTAAGTTTATTTCTTATAATTTAATACTGAAGCTCAAACCAATTTTATAATATTAAAGATGATGTAAATTACTCATTTTCTCAAATTCACTAAACTTAAGGCTCTATTGGCCTTAAGGAACACATTCTCATCATGACACTCATGCTTCGCGCTCGATTTTCTGTATACATTTCAGTAACTTTTACATAATCTACATGATTAAAATAATTTATTTATTTTTTTCAAAATATTTCAAAAAGGAAAAACAATCGTAGACTTTATTTAAGGAAACGATTTTGCAGAACAACGCTTATTTTGTATCTAACGTATTCTGGTGAAAAAAATCGAATTTTTTTAATATTAAAAATCAAAATATAAAATATACATACTTGTATTGTCGAGAAATTGCTTAATAAGAATGTGTAGACCTAATTTAGGCAAATAATTTTTCATCTAAACGTTTTTTCTGTATCTCATATATTTTGTCTAAAAAATGGAATTCTTGAATTTTGATCGTATTTTTTGGAATTGAAACGAAAAATATATGTTTTTTCAGAAACTGTGTGAGACAAAATTTTTAGATCTTTTTAAAACGAACAACTTTGTATTCTTACGTTTTTTTCGGATTTCGAATACTATTGTTAAAAAATTGAATTTTGGATTTTAAATATTTTTTTTTTGATTTAAAAAGAAAAATATGCTTCTTATGAAAAAATGTTACAATTCAAATTTGTAGGACTTTATGTAGAAAATAATATTGTATCATAACGTTTTTTCGTATCTCGTATAATTTAACTGGAAAATGGAATTTTGATATTGACTTTTTTCGAATTTGAATATGCTGTAACATTTCTAATTTTGATTTAATCAAAAAATGTTATAAGGATAATTTGTAGAGATTTATGAGCACTATCAAAAACCAGGATTGGAATTTTTGATTTTTTCATAAAGTTATTTTCAAAAACACAAAAGTAGTGCTCAACCCCTCAATTTTAATTGGATGTGGCTGGTTAACGAATTTGTCCTTACTTTTTCGGCTCCTATAAAGTGTGCCAAAGCTCAATTCAATCTGATAATTCTATCGAGAGTTATGCCGCACACGACCTACTACAGACAGACAGACACTTTCGTAAAAATCGTTTTTTCTGACTCAGGGGGTTTCAAAACGTAAAGATTTGATGAAAATTTCGCAAATCACTTTTCACATAAAACCGATACCTTCTCATATGATGAGAATGTAAAAATTAAAACTTTTATTCTGCTTTTAGTAATATATCATAAAGATTAAACTTGCAAGTTTTTGTAGAACTATTTGAGTTATATCGTGCTTACGAAAAATAACGCACAATAACAAGAACGATAAATAGGCAGGATCGGAAAAACGATTTTTCAAATTCAAGTGGCTTTAAAATATAAACATCTTTTAATAAAATAGGGCATCAAAATTCAGAAAATTCATATACTATTTCATATAATGAGAACATGAAAAAAAAAACAAAATGATGTACGGAGAAACTTTTGGTTGCAAAGTTTGTTATTGTAATATTTATATCCACAAAAATTTGATGGCGAGCTAGGATATAGTGGAAAAATAGTATTATTTTCCATAGCAATATCGAGAATTGCTTCTTCCATATAAATTATGAATATATTCCTGAAGTGTATTAATTGACATCGAGAGTTGGGAAAATTAGTATCTTCAATAACAAACTAAAATTCAGGTAAAAGTGATGCTCGCAAAAATAAATAATGAAACTATAATTGCAATAATGAGTAGTTTGAGAAACATAATTTGCAAAATAGGTTAAAAAGATTACCATTATCAATGAGAATGGGCAAAGAGAAGATGGATTTTCCCTTAAAGTCTAATCTTTTTCTGATCTAGAGTCAGTTTTAGAAACAGGCGCGCGACAACTTATGGTCATTTTAGTTGTGGTACTATGTATAAGGATGCGTTACGTGAAAGCTCCATTGTTTGGTTTATTTGTAAAGCATCAGGAACAGCGAAGAACGTAGGCCAAAGTCACAGTACGGCATGAGGATCGTAGGGTCAGAACAGGGTATAAAAAAGACGATGAGAAGTCGTGCATCGTAGGGAGTGAAGCGGGAGGAGGGATTTAGGGGAGGCTACTGAGAGCCTCAGGGTTTGGGTAGTTGGGGTATATGTTTCTCTAGTCAGGGCACGCGCGACGTAATTGTGGGGGAGGGGGTGGCACACGAAGGATGAGGTCAGGTTCGGAGGTGGGGATCCGGGAAGGGATGCAAGTCCAAAGCCGTTCGGTGGCGGAGACTGTGTGTGGTAGAAAGGGTCGTGGTGTAAAGGGGTCGGCAGGAAACTCGACGTCGGATGGAGAATCAGAGGGTGGAAACGCTGGAGGTTGGGCGACTCATTAAACCGCTCTGACTACCCACATGGCATACGGGATCGGCAATAAAATCATCCCCCGATCATCGAGGCGATAAAAGTAATGCTCGCTATTCCAATTGAAAATTAGATGTTTCACGTTCAGCTTCTCTCCACATTAAAGAAAGCCAGTGATCAAATTAATTGTATAATTGATTAATCACTGAGGGTTCAACTGTAGAAGAAATAAAGGATATTTTTGGGAGAGAAATATCTTTTCTTAAGGAAGGATATTTTTAAAATAAGAGATATTGGAAATGTAAAACATTTGAATATATTGTAATACAAACGTTATGTTTATGATATGAACGGAAATTTAAGGATTCAATGGATTCCAACGCTTATCTGTTGCTTTCAAGATTATTTAAATAGATCAAAACTAGTTCAAAGTAGTTTTTTCTTATCACTATCAAAAATTTTTTGTTATTTTTTTAGAAAGGCGTTATAGGAAGTTTCGTTCATAAAATTCCAATCTTCTAAAATTTATTGATTGTTAATCCTAAAAAGAGCGCCAAAATTGTAGATTCAAGGCAATTTAAGAAATTTTCATCAAAATAAAAAAAGATAACGGAAAGATATTTTAGGGACTCTCTGTAGTTGTAACCAATTAATTATATCACTTTTCTCTAATCATCTGTATCACGCACTTACAGATTTAATCATTTTCTCCCATCTTTAATAAGACTCTTCTTTACGAAATTTTTTATAAAAGTCATTCGTACAATTATTTTGTTAAGTCTTTTAAGGTTTCTCGCTCATAAAATCGATAAAAATATAATTTTTTTCGCTTTATTTAGTTCACAAGCTCATGTACTACTATTTACACACATTCAATAAGGAATTTTCTAGAAGAAAGTTGAATTTATATCTAAATTTCGATTTTTTCATTATAATATTTTCACACCGATTTTTATGATTAAGGGCATGTGATAAATATTAGCCATTTTATTTAAGTAAACAGATTCAGTTTCTATATGTTTTCGTCAAGAATAATTTCAATTATCGTATAAAAACGTGGGAGAAATTGTACTAAATGCAAATTTATGTTTAGATAGTCCATTTATAGTTTTTGAAATAAACAAAAATTTTCCTCAATTTTCACTAAAATGAAACTTCTTCTAATTATTTGAACCAAAAGTATTCAAGCTACGTTCGTTTCCAGTTTCTCTAATATTTTTAAAATTTTGAGAAAAAATAAATTTTTTATTTCTGACTTAAACATGAAACTGCTCATAATATGTTTTATTGAAGATTTAAACTTGCAAAAAATCCACGTGGTTCAGAGTTGTATTCATAGTTACGTTCATTGACAGGAAATCTTAAAGGTGAAGTAGAGAAATACAAGGGAATTCTACGAGCTCGGCTAGGAAATGAGTTATAGACAAAAGAGGGTAAGAAGCTCGTTGAGCCATCCCCAGCAAAATTCATGCTATAGCTAGCTAGCAATTAAATCATCCCGCCACTGATCGAAGTAGAGAAGGGTAGAAGAAAAACAAAGCAAAAAGTCCTTAGAGATTGGTCGAAAATCAGTAACACCTGCTGCAAATGTTGAACAGAATTTTAATATTTATCTAAAATCTTTGTTATACGTCATTGGTGATTCAAAAATTGAATAATATCAATTTGCAAATATTGTTGATGTTCTTAGTTGGCTTTAGGGTCCAGAAAAAATGTAACTCAAATTTGTATACTTTCAAGCGTCTCGACTCAGATTGGAGTCCTCATCAGTGAGAATTTATTTCTATAAAAAATACAAGGGGAGAAACTTAAAAAATGGCACGTGTGACGGATAAATATTGTGGTAAAAAGGATATAAATGAATTGTACATGTGGAACTATAAAATTGGTCTAAATAACTAAATTTATACAAAATAAAAACTGTACAAACATTTTTTCCATGAAAATACAAACAAAAGAAACTTAAAAAATTTGCACGTGTGACCGATGAACATTGTGGTAAATAAAAGAATTGCAAGTGTGAAACAATAAAATTAGTCTAAATATCTAAAAAATTGTACGTGTGACGGAGTGAAATTTTTTAAGTTTCTCCCCTTGGTATTCTTACAGGAAAAATTTTGTACAGGTTTCATTTTGTTGACGAATTTAGTTATTTAGACCAATTTTATAGTTCCACACTTGTAATTATTTTATATTATTTTTACCACAATGTTTATCAGTCACACATGCAAATTTTTTTTTTAAGTTTCTTTCTTTGTATTTTTCATAGAAATAAATTCTCACTGATGAGGACTTCAATCTGAGTCGAAACGTTTGAAAACATGAAACTTTGAGTTACATTTTTTCTAGACCCTAAGGCCAACTGAAAACATCAATAATATTCGAATATTAATACTAAGGCTCGATATAAGTCCTGTTCATTAATATTAAATTCATTAGTTTTCTGTAAATATTTTTTTTGTCGGCTGAACTGATTTTATCTACTACATATAACCTCAGTGAGAAATTTTGCTGAATGATGTATTATTTAAGTGAAATTATATAAGGAGTTTGTGTAAGAATTATCATTCTGATGGCATATTGAGGAAATACACGAAATACAGAAATAGCAAGCCGCAACTGATGCTGCTTTTCCAGTTACATCTTCGTACAAACAAGTTTAATCAAAAACTTGCACCATATGCAAAGTTAAACATGAGACGTTAGATAACCTAGAGCAACTTACAAGAGTTTCTTCTTTCTAGAAGTCAAATCACACATGTGCAAATATATGTTGGGTATTACATTCAAAATGTTACGCCTACACTAACAGAATTTCAATAAAGTCATTCTGATCTTAGAGAATTTTTTAAACAGCCTTTTTTTTGCACAAATTACAAAATTTTGATAAACAATAGTGTATTGTGCAACTAGGGAAAAAAAATTTATATTGCGAGTGCGAAGTTTGATGCCCAAACAAAGCGAGGGTAACAACCACACGAGTGAAATAAATGTTTTCCCTATGTCGCACACGATTTTTTTCCTTCTAGGAGATCAGAAAATGGATTTATTTGCCCCGCGCAGGGCAATAAAATCCACTTTATGACCCGGTAGTAGAAAAAAATCTTTATGAATTTCTTCCTAGGTTATCAATTAAATAAAGGAATAATTAGTAAACAAAAAGTAAAACTAGGAGCACGTGAGAAAGTATTTTGTCTTTAATGTATAAAATTTTTAAAGAAGTGAAGGAAGGCACGCGACGCCACAGGCTCATTTCTTCATATAGAAATAAACACAGATCAGAAAAGTCTAGACTTACAACAAGGCTGGGGCATGACAATACGAGAACCGACAATGGCATAGAGAGAAGAGGCGTTGAGGTATTTATATTGGCTTCTCGCGGCGTGACAGTGATCTACTGGGAATTCCACCCTCTGTCGTCCGCCGTTTCGTTTCGCCCCTTGGCATCTTTCAAGCCCGTCTACACTAGTGACTCTTTAACGAACTAATAAAAACGGTTCTGATTCAACTCAAGCATAAGGCCGATCAAACATTTTTCTCAATAAAATCTTTACTTAGTCAAAAAGTTAAAATTGTATTATTGATTTGCAATATATATTTTTCTTTACTATACATAGTGCCTTGTGCACGTTATTGAATTGGAAAAACGAAAATATCGTAAAATGGTAATAAACGACATTCAAATGAAAACGTTATTTGAACTTTTTTGTTTACTTCCGTTTTTTCTATGCATATATGTATGTGCATTTCCATGTCCGCTTGTTGTTCATGACGTAAAGCTAATTTTTTTTTCTATCATCAAAAAGTGAACCATTAAAATGTTCGCTTGAAGTGTAATCAAAATGTTAATAAATATTTAGTTATATTTGCAGAATCAACGTATTTTTTGGTATCACAAAATACATGCGGGACTATGTTTGCTTTTTCCATTTTTTTTTGTTGTGTTTTTTAGGTTCAATATTTCATATTTTTTTCTTTACAATTCAGTTGACATTTCTCAGTCTAAGAGTGGATAAAAGTATAAAATAAGAGTAATACATTTATTTGATATTTAGGTAGAAATTATATAACTGCTGATCACGATAAAACACGCCAAAATAGTTCTTCTTTCGAAAGTATAAAGTATGCAATAAATTTATCTACAATTTGAAAAATCGTGCCATATAATATGGCCCTCTTAGCTTGATTTGAATATTTTTCCAAATCACATTTCTATCAGAAGAAAGTTGTTCACGAAAGGACAATATCTCATACATCTTGGGAGTTTGGAGAAACCTATCGTCAGTGACTTATGGCTGATAACTATAAGAAACGAAAGCAGCCAGAACTGAATCACAGAGACATAACATTTATCACAATAAGATATACGCGATCATATCAGTTTATCACTCGCCTTGCTTGCTCATACCCAAGCCTCTGTCATTGCACTCAACTCCCCCCCCTTGCTCCTTTTATTTTTCCTGCAAAATTTCGCTAACCTTCTTCGGCAAAGTTGAGAGACCGCATCGAGGTTACAGCAAGTAGAAAACGGTGGGGAAAGATAGAAGGGAAAGTTCGCAGAGGACAGCGGTAGCATCTGGGTTCGGGTAGGGGATGAAATTTCGAAGTAGGGGGTGCAGGATGTCGCGTTTAACTTTACCAATAACCAACACGAACGTATGAAAACCTGAGATTGTCATGTACAAAGGGACTTGTACGTACAAGTAACATGTGTTTTGTATGTTTCCTGAACTCTCCTCTTCGTAATGATGCAAAAAAACTACTTAATTTTTATTGGGAGGAAAAAGTAGAAAGATATTGATTCTTGAAGAATAACCTATGCTAGATATTAAGAAAGTACTGTTAAACTTAACCTTCGTGAATTCTACACGATTGTTGAGTGAATGCTTATATCTTAAATATTTTCCTACTTTGTATTTTGTTTAAAACATTTATAATTTTAATACTTTTGTACATGGCAGAGTTTATGAATAGAGTTAATATATTTCGGATAACTTTAGGTTATACACTTTTCAAGAGCCATAGCTTGCCAGTCTTCATTTTAGTCTACAAATTATCTGACAAGCCTGGCCATAGAAGCTTCAGCACGTACCGATAGTTGTTAAGCCTACCGCAATAAAACTTTGTTTCTGTCATCCTGCTGCTGGCTTTTCTGCTTCATGCAAACTCTCCGGGTGATAAGCCAGGGTTGCCAGTGTCTTAAATCTTTGTCAATATTAGAATCTATCTTTCTTGTACTTCAGGTAACACCGAATTTTGTACTTAGGTTTAGATGTACATTGCAGCAGACCAAAAGTCCAGTAAAAAACTATCTTGGAACAGAGCACAACCGGGTCTGTATTTCAAACCTTGGTTCGTGCATTTATAATTGAATCTTATTTTTAGCAATAATTATGTAAAGTCACATTAAATAACTTAAACATAGGCCCTTCGAGCCGAAAATCCGTGATGTTAAAGTTAATAATCGTGGATTGTGAACTAAATAATTTCGCGCAGGTAAGTTGTGACTGCGATTTAAAACATTTAACTGTACCTTGAAAAGCATTCTAAACTATAAGAATCAACTATTCTTAACTTTTGAACCTTTCAAACTGTAAGTGTTAAGGTATTTAAATGAAACTCGGTGTAAATAACAGTTAACGAACTCTAACTTATATTTAAAATCACCTGTAAACTTTGGTGCCAACTTAGAAATATGCGTGAACTTTATCTGGACTTTCAACTGTCACTGAACTTTACCTACTTGTTCCAATCAGTGAGCAACTAATTCTCGCAAACCACAAGAACAGTAAGGACGACAGAGCAATCTGAGAGATGATTCTTCATTCGGTGAGTTTCCAAAGTGTATTTCTTTGTCCTCAGTCCCTTTAAACACGTCGAGTTTATACAAGTAGCAATTAAAATTTTGGTAAAAGCGTCAAGAAAAAAGCGAACGCCAATCAAGGCAGTATTAACTAGATTTGAGAATCAAGGATTGGGTAAAGTTTCACGATTTATTGAAAACAATAGACCATGATAAGACGGGGCTTGCTAATATTAAAAAATTTCACTATTTAGATAACCTGTCGACAGGAGAAGTTGCACGTACTATTCAAGCACTATATGTCTCAGAAGTAAATTACAAATGTGCATGGCAGTCTGTTGGATCGATTTCCAGATTCGTGATCTCTAATTCATTTTTATATGCCATTTCTGTTTAGTTTGCCCCTTTTCAAGAAGGCTACTTTTGTGGCGCTGAAACAGCTAATTTACGATACGAATAATAACTTATAAGCATTGAAATTACTACAACTTCAAATCACCTTTTAGCTACGAAATTAGACTTCTATACTAAAAGGCAATGGGAAGAACGGTTGCTCTCGAAAGATAGGGAGCCCACAGTCAGAGACATTTTACAATTTTTAGATAAACCAGAAAATCATTTAAGAAAGCACCACAAATGTGTCTTGCTAGATACATGTTCCCAGGTTAATGTCATAACACAGCGATTATGTAAGCGTTTGAAACTTCCGGTTGCAAATTCAAAGACTGTAGTCTCTTATATATTTAAATACACTCAATCATCGCAATACTATACTAGTGTAAACTGACGGCCGCGCTCAACTAATTATTGTAAACAAATTAATTGTCTAGTTACGCCGGGAATCACGGAAGATATGCCAAACCTTCCGGTTCATCGAAATTACTTCGAAATTCATAAAGAACTTCTTTTAGCCGACCCTGTCCTTGATGAAACTCAGACAGTCGATCTGTTCCTGGGGGCAGGGATATTCTGGAAACTCCTTTGTGTAGGTCAGATTCACCTACGCAGCGGTCAACCCATTCTTCAGAAGAATCAGCTCGGATGGATCATCCCAGGTCCCATGCAAATTCCTTCTCGTGATAAGCGAGCGGTATGCAATTCAATTCCCAACAAACAATTGCACAATGAAGTTCAGAAATTTCGGGAAATGAAATTTCATAAAATAAACAGAAGTTATCCAGATCTCGAAGCTCAAGATGATCTGGGAAAACATGTTATGTTAACGACTAGGCGTGAGGTGGACGGCAGATTTGTCGTTACTCTTCCACTTAAAGAACATATTTTTAAGTTTGGAAAGAGGAAATAGTCCGTGGGGGGCTAAATATGTCAAATAGGGTGCGCGAGGGAGCGATTTGAACTTTGTCTCATTGATTGTGGACATCGTGATAACGGATGTGTGAACTGGTGCATTATCTTGATGAAACTACACTTTTTTCGCCAAATATGGCCGTTTTTTCTTGATTTCATCACTCAAACGCTTTAATAAGTTCGCATAATAATCGCCGTTGATTGCTTTTCCTTTTTGAAGACAATCATTGAAAATTATCCTACGCGTATGTTTCATCCATGGTCATACATCGACGCAAAAATCGGCTTTATTGATGTGAAAAATCGCCAAACACTTGATCGAAACATCCTCACGACCCTGTTTTTTGTTCCATTGTGAGCAAACGTGGCACCCATCTTGCGCATAGCTTGCTTATGCCCAATTTTTCAGTCAATGTGCGATGTACAGCACTTTTTGAAATTTCCACTATATCTGCTAGCTTTTGCAGTTTTAGTCGACGATCATCCAATACCATTTTGTAGTTTTTCTCCATCATTTCTGTCGAAGTCACCTCATTAGGTCGAACACTGCGATGTTCGTCTTGGCAGCTCGTATAACCTCGTTTAAACTCTGCTACTCAATACTTTATTTTAAACGAAGGAGCAGACTTCCTCAGAGTTGACTATTGACAGCTGTCAAATAAATTCTGAACAACGTAGCGTCTTCAAACTTCTAACTTAAGCTTTATAAGATTGCTACTTCCGACCATAGTAATTTTTTTCAAACAACAACCGTCATCTTTGCGTCAAGTCGGGTACTTCTGGGACTACCCTTGTATCAGGTAAAAGTAAATTATTCCATGTAAATCCATTTACAGATCAAGCTAGTGTACTCAGAATGGGTGGGCGCTTAGGCAATACTCCCATTCAGTTCGATCAAAGGCATCCTGTAATCCTCCCAGCGAAAAATCCTCTCTGAACTTCTTATTCCACATGAATATTAGAAACTGGTGCACGCTGGATTTCAAACAGTAGTGGCATCTTTATGAACGCGATTTTAGATGTTTTCCTGTAAAAAGATTGTAAGGAATGTTATACAAAAATATATCAAGTGTTTTCGGGTTCAGCGTATTATAGTCCCAGATACATTATGGGAAATTTTCCTGCTGTGCGTGTTACACTTCAGCGACTTTTTCTGACTTTCGGAGTCAACTACGCTCGACTGTATTTCCTTATTTATAAGCTATGGGGCCGAACTATAACTAAGGCCTCCATTTATATTTTTATGTGCTTCGTCACAAAAGCTATTCTCAATGAATAAGCGCAGGATTGAAGCACCAATTCCTTTCTCAACTGTCTATACAGATTCGTCTCTCGCTGAGGAAAATGGCAAAAAAATCTACTCTAATAACAGCACGAATTTCGTAGGGAAGCAGCAGTTAAGTCTATAAAGAAGCATTCGCAACGGGTAATGGGAAACACGTGACTGATGTACGAAATTTGTACACGATATTAACTCAAGTCTAGTCATGCTTGAATTCCTGTCGTTTATCTGCCATCTCAAAAGATCCCAATGATATAATTCCTTCAAATCCTGGTCATTTTCTTATTGGAGACTCACTAACAGCTATTCCGCAACATGATTTTCGAGACACACCTCAAAATCGGCTAACTTGCTATGGTCACCCGCAGTTTATGTTTCAGCATTTTTTGCAGCAGTAGCAAACGGAGTACCTAAGCCGACTTCAGAATCAAAGCAAATGGACTCTATCAAGCGGCCCTTAAATTGAAGCTAGAACAGTGGTTATTATTCGTAACGATAACCTGCCGCCTTCTAAATGGCGCTTGGGTCGTGTCGAGAAGATCCATTCAAGGACGGAAAACTTTAATCGAGCCGTCTCGTTCAGTGGAAAAATCTACGTTCACACGATCGGTGGCAAAAATCTGCCCGTAGATAAGGAATTAATTAAATGCCCTTAGAAGAAAAAATCCATGCTTTTAGTGAATGGTACTGACTCCTACTTTTGAGGATAGCACAAAGTGCATGAAAATAATGCTCTTCGAGTAAAGTAAACAATCATATTACATTAGTATGAATATGCACTCATTCCGTGTTTTTAACGCATGTTTTTCAAACTTTGCACGCTATTTACACGATACGAGGTGTGTTCAGAGAATAACGGAAACTTTTTAATTTCACGGGTTTGGAGAGTCCTATTGTCACATTGTTTTTTATTATGTTGGTATACATGCCCCTGAAGTATGATAAAATCTTCAGCTGTATGAATTTATTTGTAAAAAGAAATGGATCAAAGAATTTGTATCAAATTAGTTTCGACGTCATATCCGTAAACCCATGTTTCGTCACCTGTTATAATACATTTCAGTAATTCTGCATCGTCGTTGACTTTATTTAGAGACTCCTGAGCAACTTCCATTAACCGCTGTTTTTGTTCAAAATTCAAGAATTTTGGAACAAATTTTGCTGCCACGCGTTTCATACCCAAAACATTCAGAAAAATTTCATGGAATGAGCCAATCGATATATCAACATCATCAGCGACTTCTCCGATTGTGATTCGGCGATTGCTCATAACCATTTCTTTCAATTTTTTCACGTTTTCATCAGTTCTTGATGTGCTGGGGCGTCTGGAGCGTTCGTCATCTTCAACGTCTTCACGGCCATCTTGGAAACACTTATACCACTCGTAAACTCTTTCTTTACTCACAGCAGACTCACCATAGGCGAAATTAAAAAATTCCCGTTATTTTCTGAACACACCTCGTATACTATTTTCTTCTGGTATTTAATGGTGAGAAAATACAGAAAATTATGCTAATCAAATTTTTTTATTAAAACAATAACAAGTATACAAATTATAAATCTAACTTTTTCGTTTGTACAGCCAAACAATTTTGTTGGGGAATAAATTAATTTTTTATATAGTTCTAAATTGAATTCGCTATATTCCTAACAGTTTAAAACGCCGTGTATCAGTGCTGTCAGGTGGAAAGAATATAAATGTTACGCTTTTCCTGATTTTTCCTCAGAAATTTTCAGACCGTTTTGCCCAAACTTCAGATTTCTTAACAATTTCCTCAGATTTATAAAATCCATATTCAGTAATTATCAATACCAAGGAGATGCCTTTCATGGTAGTTACTCCCACAGAAAGGTATCTCCAACACCCGAACTTGACCCGCACATTATAACGCGAACTTGACCCGCACTTGGCCCGAACATTTTGACGTGAACTTGACCCGCGCATTACGCATGTTTGACCGACTAGAACGCGGCCGAACCCGACCGAGCGTACGCCGAAAGCGACACCGGGCTCAACGAATCACGCGACAACGCCTCCCCCCCTCCTTTTAATAACCGACCAACACACCCGAAACCCCGGCCACCTGGATACCACCATGGCCGGGGACCTGAGGGCAGAGCGCGGACCCAGATACCGCTGGGAGCGCCCTACCCTATGACGACACCGACTCGACCGTACGGACCATACGCACTCGAAGGAGAGGGGACAGGGGCGGTTAGGGGCGCATCCCGGAAGCTCGTGTTCTGGACAAATTATATGTCGCAGCGCAAACCACAAACGAACATGATCTTTGTATACATTTTCATTCCAGAATCTCGAACCAATAGGCCAGCACCCATTTTCCCTCACACATCCATCTCTGCTCCACGCATTCCGCTCACATCCTTACGCATTCCGGCAGTCAAACACACACACACACACGTTCCGTCTTATCCTACCTCTTGTATTATTTTACCTAATTGTATTTTCTATTATCTTTCTTAAATAAACATATGTTGTAATTGTACTGGACCGTATTCAACGATTATTTCATTCCTTACTCCCCCACTCTAACCAAACCCTGGCTGACTGAAGCGTCTGGCAACCAGGGGAAAAGTAGGGATGTTACACCAAAAAATACTAAAATCTTTTATCTATCTTTGAATAAATGAATTACTATTTTTTAAACTTTGAAATAAAATTCAGTACAATTATTACTTTTCTTACAATAAAGTGACTTAAAACCTAAGAGTGTGATCATAAAAATGAATTATACATATGTATATAAAAATAGAAATCAAATGCAACTAAAATAATTAATAATAATATAATTAATCTAACTATGATCTACTTTTGATGCATGTGCATAAATATAAATTATTACTATTTTCATTACAATCAGTAATTGTAAAATAAACATGCTTAGATACTGCAAGCCACACTGGTGAAATTCTCGAAAAACCTGGCCAAAAGTCGAAAATTCGAGTTTTTGAATACGTATATTGGTAAGAGGGGCACCACTGCATTGATTAGCAGGAGTAAACGTGCTTGGGCCTCTACATTTGCCTACCCGAGCATAGTAAAAGTTGCTTCTGTTACGCCACACTCGCCGAGACAATTGAAGTCTATAAAAATTACATTTTTTTAAGTAAACTGAAAATCAATAACAAGTGATTGTTTTTATCAGTTTAAACATGAAGGTTTAAACATGCTGAAGGTATGATCTTGAAGATTATCAATGAAAATAGAACAATATTTTTGTTATTTCAAATTATTCAGTTGACTTCGAAATTTTTGCCACAACCTACATTTTATAAGCAATGAATGTTTTTATGTAAAAAAAGTGTATCGTTTGAGAATATCACAAGAACTTTTGCATCTTTCTGCGACCTTCTGTATAAAGCTTCCAGAAATGTAGTTGTTTTCAGCGTTGTGCTATTGTTAAGACTGCAATGTGAACGGTAATGGAACGAATATTTCTCTGCTTGAAGCGCTATTTACCGAAGTGTACGGATAAACCCTTATACATTTCGAGCTTTAATATGACGTTTCACGGCAACCAGAGCTGTACATAGGCTCCCAGCGCCCGGCCCATATCAATGCCGTACTATGTAAAATGTGTGCCATGAGTATATTGAATTTACGATATTTTTGTGATTAGGGAAATGTTCAAAATAATTGGATATTTCATTAAAAATAATCGAATATTCCATCCAGTGATCAAAAGGTGCAATAAACAGTGATTGAATAAAAAATGATTGCATTAAATACAATACTCAAGTAGGCAATTTATTTTTCTCATAATTTGTGAATGTATTGTTAATTATTAACTATCCACTAATTTCTATCAGATATATATTTAAATGTGAATTAAGACTAGCTTAATTGTCATATTAATATTAAAATATATTATAAACTTTTGAAAGCTCTTAGAAACTATCAGAATAGAAAATTTATCGTTTCACGTTATAGTTTGCTTAAAAATATAGTTAATTATTATTCAGTTGTAAGAAAATAAATTTTATTGAAGAAGAAATTTTTATTTAATTTGTTACCCCCTTTTTCCAAACTACAGGAGGTGGAATTTTCACCCATAATATCCGTCACGTTATTTTCAAATTGCAATAAGTCCCTTTCTAGAAATGCGAATTGAATTTTCTATGGGTGATTTCGAAAGGGATTTTTATGACCTTTCATTCTATTATATCCATTTTTTATTATTTTTCCATTTGCATAGAGAAGTTGATACACGCACTAGCGTATGATAGTCTTTTCTTTAACTGACCTTCTGATTTGCACATTTCAAGGAAAAGAAACTGGGAAGCAAATTCAATAATATGAGATTGGGTTTTCCATTTTTGTTATTAAGCATCAGTGATTACTTGGACGCCATTTTCAGCGTCTCTACCTTTCTCTTTCTATCCTTCATGGTTGTATTCTCCACCTCTTTCTACGGCGTCCGAGCGTCACCCGCCATCACTGATGCATACAGAAGGTCTCGGTTACGGTAAATTGCCGTCACGGGCCGGCCAACCCGTTGTCATGTACCTTGCCGTTACCAGGACTTCAATAAATAAATCCACAAAGACAAATGAAAATTAATTTACATGTAAACTAGAATCAAGCTTCCCAGATTTTTTCCAATTTTTAGACATAAGTTAGGCTTTTAAATTATCGATATTTAGGTTTTTTAGATTTCCATACTTTTCCCACTACGCCATTGGTGGGACCTTTAAAATTATCTTTTATTAATATAACATCTATTTTTAATAATTTTGAACATACATTTTTATTTCTATAGATTTTAGGTATCAACTAATATTTAATTAGGTTTTAATTAATTAGCATTTAAGATTATTGTATTTTCAGATTTTCCTTACTGAATGGACCTACTAGAAATACAACGAGAGGAGAAAGTAAACTCTGATCAGGGATTGGCTCAGCGGACCCAATCCATGGGAAGAGCAAGGCACGCTGCGCAGAGGTATGCGCAAAGGCTAAGGAAATCTCGAGTGCATGGAGCGTGGTGACCACGTAAGCGCACCTCACCCACGCATCTCGAGCATCCCCCACGCCAGCGTCTACCCCCACGCAGTACCTTCCCTTCGAGCCCTTCGTGTATAAAAGCGGGTGCATCCAGTTGGAAAATCAGTCCGAAAACCGACCTACCAAGGATAAGCACTTCTCTGAATGAAACATCATCTTATACTGAAAAACTATGGTGAGTCTCTTGACTTTCAAAACCTTTTAATCTCGTCTCGGCCCTCTCGTTGTTTCTTTTCCGTCGCAGGTAATTAATGAGGAAATTCACATAAATTTTCGGTTTTTTCTTTATTCTTCACACGTATTGTCAAAATTTTTTTCAATTTTTGAAAATTCATGTGAAAAAATTGGCTTTTTAGGTTTAATTTATTTTATTTATTTATTCTTTTTAATCGCCATAACTGGACTTCTAGAAGGAATAATGATAATTATAATACATCAAAATGTGCACGAGGATATGAACAACAATAACTTCTTGTGCAAAAACTGATTTTTTCAAAAACACAACACTATTGCAAAATTCAACGAGCGTCTATGTCGCCCACGCACGAAATTGGTGGTAGGATACAGATAGACACAAATAAACCGGAATTTCTCAGGAAGCTGATGTACGAGGTCCACACTACTCGGTGACATAGATACCACAATCTGTAAGAAAATAACGAAACAACCTGACGCTAAAAAAAAACCCGGATTTCCCATAAGAGCTAATGTTGGGATACGCCCTTTTGATCGCCAGTACACCTCGAGATACATATTTTTGATTTCCAAGTCGAAAATAAAAATATTTCCGATTGGAAAAAAAATCGTTTGCGCTATTGTATTGGCATTAACCTCAAGAATTTTTTTCGCCTAAAAAACGATTTTTGAAAAACTGTGGGTTACACCCTTTTGAATGTCCACTCTTCAATTTCCCTTTATTTTTGTTTTTCTCAGCAGAAGACGTTGGAGCATTCTCCTCGTCTTCTGTTCTTCTACGAGAACGCTGTTGGAACCTCCACGTCGTTCTCACTCTCTTTTCTCCCTCACTCCATCGCTACGCTGCAACGCACCCACCTAAAGGTCCTATTGTACCTCACCTCCATACAACCATAAAGGAGGGGGTCCACAACAACTGGCGCCCAACGTGGGGCTAGAACAATTAAAATCATAAGTTTGCGAACACACGAACCTTGAGAAAAATGCAGCGATCACCAGTCTCAAGCACACGAAGCCGCGGCAGACCGCAAGACTGCAATCCACTTCCGGAAGTGGACAACAAAACCCGGTGGCGCTCAACAACAACCCCGAACAAGAAGAAAACAACTCTCCACCACCTGCATCAATTTATAGACGAAGCTCATCACTCAGCTCTCCGCGTCGCAAGATCATGGCGCATGTATCATTCGAACGACCAATGACAACGCGCCGGTCACAAGATGGCGCCCCCACGTCACACAACCAACCACGGTAGTATAGACAGATCTGTCAACTCCCGTGGTGGGGGGTGTTCCCTTCTTGTAGTCAGAATGTTTCATATTTTCGCCACAGATAGCGCTAGTATCGAGAAGTGGCCCGACTGACCGCACTATAGCATGTATGTATATAGATATACCCAGAACGTAGTCAGCTGTGAAAGTTGTCTGTAAACCACAGGTATTCCTTTAACTATACGATTGCAGCGCTGCCCAAGCGGTCACTTTCGAAACTACTACTCATCACGATAAGGGAACATCCCCCACCACCGGAGTTGCCAGAAGTGTATATACTACCGTGCAACCAACCTATCCCACACGCCGGTTAACCGAGGGTACGCTCGAAAGAAACCATCGCCATCCTTCCCAATAACCAGAAAAATGGCGCGCCATTGTACGAGCATTACGCGCTCCTCAACCTACACTACCGACATTTACGGGCAGTGATCACGAAGACCCACAAAGTTTCCTCCAGGAGTGTGAAGAACACTTCACACAGACGGCCATTGAACCCAGCCAATGGACATGCCTTGCCGGAAAGGCATTGAAAGAATCCGCGGCAAAATGGTTCGAATTATACAAAACCATCTCTCTGCCCTGCATAAAATTTAAAGAGTTACTAGTTAAAAAATACGCCGGCACTACCACCCTAATGAAGTTGCATATGACTCTCTACTCCAGGAAACAGAGTGAAAAGGAGAATACCGCCATCTTTCTCCAACCAAAATACCTTCTCGCACTCCGTCTCC
Organism: Diplolepis rosae; assembly: GCA_030998225.1. Lineage (NCBI taxonomy): Eukaryota > Metazoa > Arthropoda > Insecta > Hymenoptera > Diplolepididae > Diplolepis > Diplolepis rosae. The sequence continues at coordinate 657,158 of JAPYXD010000338.1, read as the reverse complement.
GGCCTGAATCTCCAGAAGAAGAAATCGTCGCTATCTTGCTGGAATCCCTAAGGCCCTCTATACGGAGAGCCATACGTGCCTCCGCTCCTTCATCATTTGAGGAACTTTTTGATCGTTCCGTGGAAGCAGAAGCAGACGAGGTGGACGACAATCCAAGAAAAGAAGCCCGAAGGGACGAAAGAAAAATGATAAAAGACATATCAGCAGAACCAGTTAATATCCCAGCTCCAACTCGTCACGTTCCACCTTGTAATTACTGCCCGGAACGCCATTACTACGGGGATTGTCCGGTTTTTAATTCTCGCCTGAACCAAGAAAACTGGCGATTCTCGGACCAAAACGACAGCAGTCCGGGAAACTGGCGGGGCGCGGCGGCCAAGGAAGCCGTCGCCGGCCCATCAACATCGACCAACCAGCAGTAAAGCTGACACAACGTCAATCTTTACACACTAGCCCACGGTACGCAGGACTCGCCGCAGAGGGGGCCACACTAAGTCTAATTGGGGCAATCGATTTAGTACCTGAGGTCTATGACAGAACATACCCTGGTAAATTTTGCGTAAGCTCAGATCTATCAACAGATCTGATATTAGGCCGTCCCTGACTATGAAGCCACAATGTCATCCATGAACACCAAGGAGACTGCATATACCTAGGCGATACAGAACGTCAGAGAGTTTACCTTAGTCCAGAAATTAAACGCAAAACAAGCGAATACACACTTCCAGATCTCGCGCAAAATTTCCCACTTGCATTTACGGAGAAATTTCAGGATTTAGTAAAACGACACCATACTATTTTTCACAAAGGGGAAAGACAGCGGCAAACTATGGCCGTCATCCAACACGAAATCCACTTATCCGACCCTCGCTCATTTCGTGACCCTCCGAGACGTTACTCTGACAAGAAAAGAACATGGATCGACATCCAGGTACGCGACATGCTAATAGACGCCATTATTGAACCAACCACCTCATCTTACAGCTCAGCAATCGTAGTCGATGGAAAGAAAGATGTCGACTGTCGATTCTGTATCGATTATCGGCGTCTTTACCACGCCAAGTGGAGGCCAGTATCAGTTCCGCGTTATGCCGTTCGATTTGAAAAACGCACCAGGAACTTTCCAAAATTTCATGCGACACGTATTAACCGGATTCTGTGGAGAGTTCGCCAATGCCTACTTAGACGACATTATCGTCTACTCGGATAACTGGACCGACCATCTGTTGATCAGTGAGTACTCTTTTGAATATCGAGCACTGCCCAGGGAAAGATAATGAATTACCAGATGCGTTAACGAGATTCTCAAACCTAGACGAACCATCTCCAGGAGAACCTGACCTGGACAGAATGGTACTACCGATATATCCAAATACAGAGCAAGATATGTTAGATACAACGCCCGTTGTTCACGCCATAAACCCCCCTCTCTCTCTTTTCGAGGAAGTCGCCATCTGTCAGCAGGAAGACGAAGAATTAAACCAGAGCTTAGCACTTTGGTTGGAGTCACGAGAGAAGCTTTATCTAACCATCGAAAAGAAGAAATTTATCAGGAACCATAAGGCTGACAAGTATGGTTTCCAAAACTTGTCGACAGACGGCACTAAATGGTTGTTCCTAGTTCCTTCCAAATTACGAAAGAAAATAATCAATGATTACTATGACAAGCCACTCGCGGGTCACCCTGGCGCTGAAGAAACGCTCCGTTCTATAGAAGAATATTTTATTTGGCGCAGAATGGGTCGTGAAATCCGGCGTTACGTTACAGGGTGTCATCTATGCATTTGTTGTAAACCAATCTGAGCGAGTTTTCCAGACAATTTACGTCCTCGTTCAGCAACCAGAGCTTGGCAGACTGTCGCAGTTGACATAATGGGACCGTATCCGCGGACCAATAAAGGAAATCGTTTTATATAGTCTGTTCAACAAGAGCGAGTCCTCGATTTTTCGAAAACTATCAGACATTTTGAAACGTTTTTTTTTAAAATAAAAGTACTCTCAAAGGACTACGGCTCTCTTTTCGGCTAGAATAGCCTTGGCCTCTCGTAACCGTAGAGTTGGGAGACGCTCGAACAGCTTTATGATCGCTTTATCCTGCTTACTCGTTGTTGCTCGCGATTTGCCTCTTTCAGGCAGATCGTCGACTGTTTTATTGGCTTTATAACGCTCAACCCACTTCTTCGCGAACGATTTCGACTTTTTAATGTATTTAGCAGCGGCTGCATAGGACATAAGTGGTCCCTTTGGATGGGTACACTAGAAGACCGCTTCAAAACATTTCGCGTACACAGAACTCATTATGACTCACGTCTGCTCTCTCGGACGATTCGAACGCTACTGAATCGCCTTGTTTATTGCGCCGTAGTCCTTTGAATGTACATTCATTTTTTAAAAAAAGTTCAAACATCTCTAATATTTTTCGAAAAATCGAGAACTCGTTCTTATTGAACAGACTGTACTTGTGGTAACCGACTTGTTTACACGTTGGGTGGAGGCGTTCCCCTTACGTAATGCTCATGCCACCCGTATCACGCAGCTTTTGGAAGAAGTTTTCTCCCGCTGGGGCTACCCACACCGGGTCCTCAGCGATATTGGGCCCCAATTCACAGGACACATATGGGCTGAAGCCAGCCAAAAATGGGACTGTAAGCTATGGACGACACCTACCTACCATCCTCGTGCCAATCTGACGGAAAGACGTAATTAAGAGGTGAAGAAGGGGTTAAGGTTACGCCTTCACACAGGAAACCAGCGAATTTGGGACATCCATTTACCATACGTGTCAAAAGAAAAGTAAAGTAGATATGAACGAAGATGGTTACTCATCGATTTCGTGTCAGTGAATAACTGCACAAGCACTTCCGCTTTCCAAGTATAAATGGTTCAACAAATACTACATTTTGGAAGTCATCGAGGATTAAAATTGCCAAGTTGGAACCTTCTATAAACCCTACCAACCTCGCAGCTGCCTCGAAAGCGCTCTGAGACAAAGAAGGAACCAGCAGGTCGATTCTACAATAAGAAACGCCAGGGGGCGTTACGGACATCATCAACGCATCGGTGGAAGCGTGATTAGATTTTAAGAATTCTCTGTCAGATTTAATTATAATATTTTCGAATATATATGCTTATAGGATTATTTTTAATATAGTCCAACTCCAAAAAAAAATGCGCAAACGAGGTCAATTTAAATGGGGGGGAGGGATTTTGTTACTCGCACTAACGTATAATAGTCTTTTCTTTAACTGCCTTTTTGATTTGCACATTTCAAGGAAAAGAAACTGGGAAGCAAATTCAATAATAAGAGATTGGGTTTTCTATTTTTTTACCTTCCCTTCGAGCCCTTACTGTATAAAAGCGGGTGCATCCAGTTGGAAAATCAGTCCGAAAACCGACCTATCAAGGACAAACACTTCTCTAAATAAAACATCATCTTATACTGAAAAACCATGGTGAGTCTCTTTTGATTTTCAAAACCTTGTAATAATATTGCCTTTATTTTTGTTTTTCTCAGCAGAAGACGTTGGAGCATTCTCCTCGTCTTCTGTTCTTCTACGAGAACGGGATTGGAACCTCCACGTCATTCTCACTCTCTTTTCTCTCTCTCAGAAGGGGCTGGAGCATTCTCCTCGCCTTATACCCTATGAGAACGAGATTGGAACCTCCACGTCGTTCTCACTCTCTTTTCTCCCTCACTCCCTCACTACGCTGCAACGCACCCACCTAAAGGTTCTATTATCGCTCACCTCCATACAACCTTAAAGGAGCGGTCCACAACAAAATTACTCAATAAATAGTTCATTGTTTCACCACTAGGTCGCCAGACGTACACTCTCTCTCATGAAAAACATTAATATTGAAAATCACAAACATGATTTTAGAATTCTTGCAGAATCGCATTTCCAAGCTACTGCACATGGAAAAGATCCAGGTGACGGAATCGGCGGGAATTTAAAAAGAATAAAAAGGCATAAGCTCGCTTGCAACGCTCAACAAAAAATCCCATCTTGACTACACGAGATTTATTTAAATGGGCTAAAGAAAATCTTAAGGAAACAGTCATTCTTTTCAGTTCAACCGAAGCTCACACAGAAGTCACAAAAAAACGAAAATCTAGATTCAGCGAATCAATCACAATTCCAGGCACCCTAAAGTATCACGTTTTCATTCCAATCGAAAATGGTCAACTGCAACTAAAAAAATTTTCATTTGCAACCAAATTCGATCTATTTCCTAAGAAAAACGTAAAGCCTGCTGTACAAAAAACACAAAAAAACGCAAAAATGCAAAAAAGAGATGAACAACTTAGATTACTTTGAACTCTGAGAATCACGCATACAGCCAAATGCACCATCTCCTGCCCCATGCCAGCGCGCAGACAAGAGATTCGCTTCAATCGAGCCTCATATATCCGATACTATCACCATCCCATTTTGTCTTTACAGGAATTTGTTGTGAAAAAGTTAAGTTTTCTTTTGATATTAGTTTAAAAAAAATCAAAAGTGCCCGAATGATAGAAAATGTTAAATAAATATTTGATTCAGTAATTTCTTTATGAAAATCATAAAAAGTGGATATACTAGAATGAAAGGGCGTAAAAATTCCCTTCGAAATCACCCATACAAAATTCAATTCGCATTTCTAGAAATGGACTTAATGCCATTTGAAAATACCGTGACGGACGTTATGGGTAAAAATTCTACCTCCTGTAGTTTGGGAAGGAGTGGTAACAAATGTTGGGGTAGTTGAGAAATAATGCTCCATATACTGTTTTTTATTGATATGAACAAAATATTTTATTAAAATGTCGAAAATTTTGTATCCACTATTTTGAATGTTTAAAATTTGATCTCAAAATCGTTATCAGCGATCCGGGAAACCCTTAAATACATAAAATCATGTAAATGTTGCCATTTTTCTACTTTTGGACAGATTTTTCGAGAATCCTACTAGTGTGCAAGCCTTAATAGACTCAAATTTTGTAGTAACAAAAAGGATTACCAACATTATCAAAAAATATATGATAAGGGATACAGCTATGAAGTTTACTAGCACAAAGAAGTCTGGAGGCAAATTAATATTGAAGGACTATAAATTTCATCAGTGTATTATTGGTAAGATTAAATAAAATTTTATATACATAATTTATTTATAAGAAGTATTAAGTGTTCAAAGGACTCTTTTATTGATTATAAAAAATGTTCAATATTTCTCCACTTTTTCTCAAACTTGTGCTACGATTATTTAAAACTCTCCTGTTTGCAGATATTATGCAGACCCATCTTGACACATCAACGAAAACCGTAACTAAGACAATAGTGAATCCCGCCATAGGAACAGTCCGTTGCAATGCAAAGGATTGGGAAGGGGATAGAAGAAACATAACCGCAAGAAATGATTATTTTTATAAGCTGTACATTATTTTAAAGATTACTCTTGTTTCTGCACTCTAATCAAAATTCTATTTATAGTGAAGTTACGTTCCTTTCGGAATGCATCCATTGAAATCAAGCATATTTATTTTGTCTATCAACAGAATCGTTTGACTGTTAAGAAAATCATCTGTAAAATGCCAATCGAAAATAGTTTTACCGATGAACGATTTCTTCTGACTGTGAGAAGAAATACTTTAACTATTAAAGGATTGAATTTGTAGGCTAGTAGGCAAATTGCGCCTGCACTTGTGTACATTTCTTATAGGTTATATCATACAATTTATTTTCTTTTATCCTCGAAATTATACTTCGTTTGTGCGACAAAAGATTTAATTTCAAGACCAAAGGAAACACTTTGACAGTAAAATGATAGCATTTGAAACGGAAATCCTTTAACTGTTAAAGGATTTCCTCTCATGCTAATTTTCAATAGAAAGTTCTTTAGTAGTGAAGGGAATTGTCTGACAGTCAGCAGCCTGTGTTGAAAAATTTCATGACGCTGGTCAGCGCCAGACCAGAACTTCCAGACTACCTGTTGCGGATGATAGATGACTATCTAAGTGACAGGTGGGTGATATATGAGGGCGACAAATGTTCTCTCAAAGAAGAGATGACATCTGGCGCTCCTCAAGGGTCGCGGGTAGGACCACTTGTTTGAAACGTCATGTAGGACGATTTCCTGCGCTTGGACCTACCTGCTGGAACGAGCAACATCGGCTTCGCGGATGACGCACTTGTCATGTGTGCCACTGAAGACGTCAGAATCCTGGAGGTAAGGATCAATGAAAGTCTGTGGCGGGCAAAGCGTTGGTTCGATAGCAGAGGCCTGAAAATGGCCACTGAAAAGACCGAGGCTTTACCCGTCACGGACAGGAGATCCTTTTAGTACCCGAGGATCGTTCTCGGAGAACATTGGGTCAAGTAGAAAACAAGTATCAAGTATCTGGGGGTGCAGTTGGATCGATAATTTATCTTCTGAATCTTAAGACTAAATCAAAAGGATAAATGGCGTATATATTAGATTATTAACATAAAGGAATCAATAGAGAATAATTTGAGACCGCGGGCGCACACTTTGATTCTTGGCAGTGATGGCGACCGTTCGTACTCCGTGGTACACCAGCTATACTAGAACAGGGACCTTACGGTTGCTGGTATTTCTTCACTGATAACAGCTGCTTGTAATACGTGTAAAAAGTGGACAAGTATGTTTGCTGACAACGTTGAGAACCACATGCGTTTGGCAATTGCTTAGATTCGGTCATAGGTGAAAGGCGGGCATAGCCAAGGGGAGAAGCAAGAAGCCAAAGTTGCCCGAACGCTACCAACGGGTGGGCGATAAAAATCAGATAATTGATGCAAATCGAAACTTTTTTTTTCAATGGAGGCGGTTTTAACTACTTCAATAACATTCTTTTCGAAAATTGAATTCACCTTTCATTTCGGTTAGATGGCCCAGGTTTGGAGTTACACGGAGTTGACGGATCACACTGCCTTGGGGCAAGCAAGGATTTTGACTTGTAGACATTATATGGTTGACCGGTAGGCCCTGACTGGTTAGTGACCGGGTTTAGAGACACGTCAACTTGTGACATAGAGTGTTTCTTCAGAAACTCTAGGTGGCGGTTGGGTATTTCGTATTCAGAGTCACCTAAATCGAGTCTCCCAGTACCTAGGTTCATAGGGAGGATGTTCTCCCATCAGCGCTATTTGGGTGGTTGGTAGATCCTGACTGTTAAGCGACTAGGTCTAGAAACACGCCGACTTGTGCGACCCTACGCTGCAGCCGGATATTTCGGGTTCCTTAGGTTGGACCCTACTATCCTAAAGTACATGTCAAATCCTTCTCTCCAGGCCCGAATGTTGACGATCATAGGAGGCACACGATATATAGTATCAACCTTCAGCGATTTGGCCAAGCGGCTTAGCGATAGCAATATATGTATGCTCCGCACACTTTGTAGAAAAAGCATTCTTTCTCACGGAAGAAAGTTTCAGCGTGAGAATATGCATCTCTAAGACGAAGCAGCTTGTGAAATAACTGCATTCTCCTCTCTTACTAAGTATTAATATTTTTCTCTAATAATAAATAAAATAAAATATTTATATCTACAATTACAGTTGATAAATTAAAGAACTACTGTATTCTTCGTTATAAAAATAATTATATAATATATAAACTTATTTAGAGCTGAATTTTACAAGCAGGCTTATTTCAACATTTGTTTCTTCAAAGAACAAGTTGACCAAGTGGATTGGAAGATCCCACAAAGAGAATAAGAATCATGAGAGCTTCCATGGGCTATTTGTGAACGAGAGCGAGTGGATACACTTCTGAAAGTACAACTCTGAAAACTCAGCTTACCGACCACACGTACACATTCTGAGACTACTTGACTGTGAGATTAAAGTGTATTCAATGGAGAAAAAACAAGACCATCGTATCTTCTATCGCAGCTTTTGAAAGGAAAAGAAGAATGATTGATTTGTCAACTAATACGTGCTACATTACATTCCTCGTAATCTCGAAAGAACTGTGAATGAAGAACGCATGTCTTAACGTAAATAGTTTAAGTTAGCCTACGTTTATTGACAGTATAGATTGTAAAATCGATTCTATTTATTTAACAGCTTCGTTAAGACCGGAATCCAGTTTATGTAACCTCTTTTTGTTCCCTCTACATGCATAGCAGCATATTTCTTAAATTCCTTAGAAAAAAATTGTGTGCATCACATGCAGAAAACAGGAAATCCTAACTCGTGTAAAGTTTGCAGCACTCGCCAGCATCTTGTTTATCTATTTGAATTATTCATTCAGGATTTTATGAATTTTTCATACAATAGAATCACATTTTACAATTTGCACCCAAATTATTTCTAAAAGGGAATTTTATATTTAATTCCAAAATCGCAAACGACGTGATTCTCACATTTTTATAAATGGCTTCACCCCCGTGGCCTTTCCCACTGATAACACATCCCTCCATAAGTTTCCGGTCTGACATATAGATGGCACTACTGTTGTCAAATCCATATGATTTCTGGATAGTACTAACCTTCAAACGTTAAGTATAAAAGTTTCACGACAATCTAACGTTCAGTTCAGAATTTACAGAGGTTTCGATGAAGCAACTTTTGTCATTTTCAAAACAATGGATAAAAATGAGTTTCGATTGTTAATTAAACATTACTTTTTAATGGAAAACAATACTGTTGAAGCAAAGCAGCTGCTTGATAAGCATTATGGGGACTCTGCACCAGGGAAATCAACAATCATCGACTGGTATTCCGAATTTAAATGCGGTCGTACAAGCACCGATGACGCTGAACGCACTGGTCGCTCAAAATCAGCAGTTGTTCCGAAAAATATAACAAAAGTCCACAAAATAGTTTTGAGGGATCATAAATCAAAGTTGCGTGCGATAGCTGACACCTTAAAGATATCAGAAGGTGGCGTGTCTAAAATTTTGCACGAATCTTTGGGGATGCTGTTTAAGCGAGGTAAAAAGGATTTTCTGCGTCGGTATGTGACAATGGATTAAACATAGATCCACCATTACACACCTGAAACAAAAATATCGTCAGGTGAGTGGGCAGCAGCTGGTGAAAGCCGTCCAAAGCGACCAAAAACTCAACAGTAATTGTGCAATCTAATAAAGTGACTGTGGCATGTTTTACAAACTGAAGTAGGTAGTAGGTAGAAGTACCAGGTGTTGGAGAATAAACGTAATAATATTTTGTACTCACAAGAACGATGAAGAGTCATGTAAGAGGTACTCACCTGAAACAGGTAAAAATTATTACTTTAAATAGTGTAATTGATTACGTGAATATAATTAAATACGTTCAGGTTATTTTGGGGAACAGTAGAAGTTGTGAGTTAATTATAAAGAGAATTATTGTTTGCTAGAAACATATTTTAAGTAATTTTTGGAACTAGTTAAATTTAATAATACTTTCAAATGTGATACTTTATATCACGAATATTCAAATTACATTTTTATTAATTTTTAAAGATGAATTTATTATTATTTTTTCGAAACGTCTCAGAATAAATCTTAATGCGGAAATAAAAAACTTTCAATTTTTTTATTTTTGAACATAAGAAAATAATATTGAGTAAAATTACATAATAGATATTATAATAAATTATGTTTCTGCAACGCCTTGCTTGCAAATTCAGAGTCAAATAGATTGTCCGTGAAACTGATAGACAAAATCGTTTTCTTGAAAAATACACGCCTTCTTCCACTCGTGAGAATTACCATAAACGTCTCGAATTTTTTAACTAGGCATAGAACAATAGTCTTCTTCAAGGAAGAAAAGAACCTCTCAGGATTGCTTTATAAAAAAAATTGTCAGAAAGCAAAGCCACATGTCCCGAGTCGGTTTTTAAAACAGTTCAGATCCATCTGTGAGAGACATTCATTTTGAATTGCAAGCTATGAGATAAGTTTTTGATTTATATGATAATGATTATTTTAATTATCTCCTATATTCTAATCTTTTACAGAAATTTTGAGTTAATCTTTGAATTTATGGTACTGAAGAGGGCCCCCATATGTGAACGAAACGTTTGCCTTTCTTTCATTTTGCGCATTTTTACATCTAATAGTTATAATTTTGATCAAAGAAAATAAGAAGAAACTGCCCCTATGATAAAATAACGAGAAAGGAACAAGAATTAAAATGATAATTGACATCCTTACTTGCAGAAGAGGCCCATATGGAATTGAATAAAATCAGTTGTAATCTATTAGTATAATTAAAATCCACTAGTATCGATTTACCATTCATATGCATTAACTAATTATTTGAACTAAGCTTAGCATTTGTAATTTTTATCTGTGTAATATTTATCTGTGTGGTTTTCCTTGAGGCTTCGATGAAAGAACCAAACCAGGCTTATACATACACGAAGAAAAATAGTTGAAGTAATTTTACTCGACTCTGATGATTAATCTTGGGACATAAGGACATTTGAACATCTATTAAATCATAGGTGAGTAAAATGAATTTGATAAATGCCTAATTCACCCAAAGTGAATATCAATCAGCGTACATAGGGAATATTAAGGAGTTCAGTTAAACGTTGTCGACGACAGTGCATCAACATGCGTCAGTGGGATAACATGAAATTCATAAGTACCACCTTGATCAAAAAGTTTTAGGACTTTATTTTTAAAATCAAAAATACATATTTATCCATCATAATCGATATTGTCTCCTTCAAAGTACTCCCCATCCACTGCAACGCACTTATGCCAGCGCTTGATCCAATCCTCGAAACATTTTTTATAATCGGTTTGCGGTATATCCACCAGAGCCTTCTTCGATTTTTCCATGACCTCATCTCGGGTGCTGTAACGCGTTCCGTGGGGCGGTTTCTTGAGTCAACCGAATAGGAAAAAGTAGCAGGGAGCCCAACCAGGTGAATTCGGTGGTTGTTGGATGGTATTCGTTTCGTTTTTAGCCAAATGCTCACGGATAACGATCGCATTGTGCGACGGTGCGTTATCGTGGTGCAAAATCCACGAGTTGCTTGCCCACAAATCCGGTCTTTTTTCGCGAAGTGCTTCACGCAAACGTCCCATAACGCCCAAATAATACTCCTTGTTGACAGTCTGGCCTTCTCGAAGGAATTCATGATGCACAACATCTCTGTAATCCATGAAAACCGCAAGCATCACCTTCTTTTTCGACTGAAAACGACGTGGTTTTTTCGGTCGCGGCTCATTGGGTGAATGCCATTCACTCCCTTAATGTCTGGAGTGCGTGTCGTACTCATAAATCCACGTCTCGTCACCAGTTATTATCCGTTTGATGAATGATGGGTCTGAGTCGACCTTGGAAAGCATGTCTTTTGCGACATCAACGCAATCCCTTTTTTGCATGAAAGTAAGGTCTTTCGGCACCAGCTTTGCAGCGACACGTCTGAGGCCCAAATTATTAACCAAAATGTCTTGAGCAGATCTATAAGCAATGTTCAACTCCTCTGCAATCTCTCTAATGGTCAATTTGCGGCTTACGGACATCCACCCTTTGATTTTGTTGATGTTTTCACCAGTTTTCGCCGTCGACGGCCTGCCACTGCGTTCGTCATCCTCGACCGACTCACGACCACCACTTCTAAAGCGTTCGTGCCAGCAGAAAACGTTCGATCTCGTAAGAGTATCGTTGCCGAAACACTTCTCCAACATTTCCAGAGTCTGCGCACCGTTAGATCCATTTTTAATACAAAATTTGATGCAAACTCTTTGCTGCCCAATCGATGACATTTTTTTTGTGAAAAATCGAAACCACCCACAAAGATAAATGTACGCAATACAGCGTCACTTCAACAAATGTCAAGAAATTAACGAATTGACCAGCCCACTCGTGACGGGTCACCCTGTACCTTCATAACCGAAGCTACAGGGACCACTGAAATTACCGCGGAGAGCGCGGGGTAAGGAGCAGCGTCACTGCTCGCGATCACGGACACTTAGTTCGATTTATACTGTTATTATTACTGGGCGCAAGAACCCGTGCCCTTAGAACGGCCTTGCGAGTTCCAGCCAATTAAATACGCGAACACTGACTCTAATTTTACGTTTAACTAACGAGGCTGACCTAGAGTCTGCCGCCTCGGAATTCTCGTGGCGAGGTGTTAGCGTCGCACACCACCCGAATTTACCACTCACTTTATTTTATTACAATTGAGAGTCAAAGATAAAAATAAATAGGCCAAACGCTACCTGCAATCCTTCGGAGTCCCCGACAGCTTGCTCAACTTGCCATCCTTGCAATTTTAAGTTCAATGAGATAGGCCTCAAAGATTTATTTTCTCCTTGGCACACTTGCCACTACGAACGCCGAACAAAGAATTAATAAATATGGCGAGATCCGCTAGCGTGCTCGTGAAACCGGAAGACGGTGGCGCTTACAAGGCTTGCCGACATTACCGACATTTACGTCGAGTTCTAAGTTGCGAGCAACAGGTGGCGAAGGTACGCCGACTTTAGCGCCGCCACGTGGCGATTAACGAAACTAACCTCGTCGCACAGGTTAGTTTGTTGACAACCTGTCAACAAGGCGACGGCGAACTCCTCTCCTTGGTGTTCTTGAGCAGGCGGGACTCACATCCGCCTGACGCACCAAGGATCCTCTTCGTGGTGTGCTGAAGTGTCGTGGTGCCGTGTCGCGTTATTTCCTCCGTCGCTCGTGGTGAAGCCTTGGCCGTGGCACGAGTATTGATCGCCATCGACCGGACGGTGATCTCGTGGCGCGCCGTGTGTGTGTGAAAATAAACATAAAAAGAATAAAGATTAAAATCCAGTGTTGCATGTGATGGAAACCCTTGGTCTGGCAGATAGGAATAGGTTCCCCGCGAGTCTAACTTCTCCCCTCGGATAACCTGTCATTAGAATTTATAAACAATCGGGAATTGCAAGAAATTATTCAGATCTTGTGAACCAGTGACGTGACTAAAATTTTTGAAACACACTTAAGGAAAAATAAATCAACTTTTTTCATAAATTATTCATAAAATATTTGAAAAAATTAATGTCATCAATCAATCATTATAATTACGATTATTGATATATATAATATAATTATTAAATTATATTTAGTATATATTTTTATCATAAGTACATATGATGTTTAATGAAACTAGATTTTGGAATGTATATTAAATAATTGCATTATTATCAAAAAGTATTATGTGTAAAAACATTTAAAAGAAGGTTCTTTTATTTTTTGTGTTGAATATTTTCAAAATATGGATTTTACAACTGCGAATTCAAAATTATTTTTGTGTCTAAGAATTTATGTAAAATCTAAATCCTGTGTAGATTTTTCAAAGTCGATGACAATTCAAGAAAGTCTGGACTGCTAATATTTTCTGTGCATGAGCGTTAACTTTAGTCTATTAAGATTAAATTAATAACTTCCTACTCTCTAAATCCAAAATAGTGGAAAAGCAATTTTTTCTGATGGAAAACCACCTTTTTCTAGTGGTTATCCACTATTTGACAAAATGCGAAGTACGACACTCTGGACTAGTGGATAATCACTAAAATAAATAGTGGTTAACTTTCCATATGTCCCAACTTTGATTGGAAGTTGAGTAAAATTACTTCAACTATTTTTCTCCGTGTATTTTAATTAAATAATTTGTAATACAAAATTATGTGAAATAATGTACTAACGAAATTATTTTCAACGGATGGTATAATAATTTCGAAAATTCCGTTTGAAAAATAAAATTGACCATAAACCATGAATAAATATTACTAAATAATTTACATTACGGTTTGAAAGTTTACTCAACTGCTCAAGTGTTATTTTGTGTTTGTTTTTGAATAAACACGCAACATTATTTAAAATTTTTTTCAAATGTCTCTATATCCCCGTTGTCCTCAAATTTTGGGTAATCTTTCTTAAAGAAATTTTTCCCGTGAAGGTATTATGTTAGAAAAGTTACGGTATTTCAAAACTTAAAAAAAGTCAATAACGCACATTTTTTAATACGATGCATATATTTTTATTTATTAAAAAAAAATACTATTCAAAATCAAAAATATTTAAAAACTTACTTGAGTTTCAGTATCGAATTACAAAGAATTAATTTGAATGTATGATGATTTTTCGTTTTTAAGCCCTTATTCCATATTTTGTATAGATAATCAATATACTTACAATACTGTTGTCACGTATCCATGACTATTATTATATAATTTTATTATTATTACGACTATCGTGCATATATGATTAATATTATCATAATTAATACCAATATTAATTTCATTTGAATTCTACAATTGTTTCTATTGTTGTTATTGTTGTTAAATATAATTTTCAATTGTAACAATGACCGATATATAATTAATAACTAATTAGTTGAGGCAAATCGAATTTTAATGTAATATTATTTAACGACTTTTTATATTTTTTATTATTTGGAACTATTATATAATTTATCCCTGCGACTTAATTAACCTAAGCCAGCTAGCACGCGCCTAGTCTATGCTCTTAGAATATGTGGCAGACACCCAACCTATGAAAAAGGTTCCCTTGACTAGTCAAGGTTCTAATGAGAACTCTAAATAGTCTTGAAAGTACAGGGCGTACAATCCCTAATGCCTGAGTCTAGCGAATTGAAAGTACATACTACCCATAGAAGCAGATATTTTGGACCCTAAACCACAGTCCGAGATTCGTCTTATCGTCGCACCGTCTAAAAATAAACCATCGCAGCTAACACGTGCAAGTACAGATGGAAAAACAACGTCTGACCGTATTTCAATAAATATTGCTCCCAAAAGAGAATTATAAGTGCATCGTCTCAACTAAGTCGCAGTACACCTGGATTAAAGGTCTTAATTCCGGATTTTTCCACTGTGATGTTGCAAAATTTTTGAACATCACAAGATAGTTATTTCATCTGAGGAGCTGTAGGACCTTGTCGTTGGTGGACGGGCTTAATGCGCGGTCCGGGGGCTGCGGCGGTCCCCGGCCCTGTCGGTTTGAAACGAAGGATCCCTATGAACGGACTTTCCAGAATGAAAGGAGGAATTCCACGAATTGGCTTCCTAGAGTGAATTGAGGAAACCGGAGGACCCGGCTGTCGTCCTGCGGCGTCTGGGGAGGTTCAACCCTTCGCTGAAAACAGCATCCTGGTGTATTGTCTGGCATGAGGGACTTCAGGAGGCTAACGCGACAGGGGGATTAAAACACCTCCTAGACGTTCAGGTCCCTGAGTAACCGGAGGACATGCATCCTATTGAAGAACGTCAACATCGTCCCATTACTGGATCTTTGTTCCAGAGACCTCATGATGTCTTCAGTCGACCTGACGGGAATTGGTAAGCTAGTCATAGGATCGGCATACTTTCCTCATGACAGTGCGTCTTATCCACCGGAGGAAGTCCGCTAACTAGTGGACTACTGTAAGGTAAGAAGTCTGCCCCTGCTCTTGGGGTGCGATGCCAACTCCCACTCATAAGCTTTGGGGTAGCACGGACACCAACAGAAGGGGTGAGGACCTAGTGGACTATCTAATCACTACTGACTTCGATATTGTAAATACTGGAACGATACCGACTTTTCGGAACTTTGTACGAGAGGAGGTAATCGACATCACCCTCTGCACCGGGAGTATTCGGGACAAAGTCAAGTAATGGAGGTTTTCAGATGAATCCTCCCTATCTGACTACATGCAGATACTGTACGAACTGGAATCACACGCACCTTCCTGTCCTACATGGACCAGAAACCCGAGAAAAACAAACTGGGAATGCTATTCCACAGACCTACAACCTGCACTCCACGGGACAACCATGGAAATCAGAGACGCAGATACCCTTGAAAGGGCGGCTGACCAATTTTCGTCAGCCATCATCACTGCGAATGAGCACAACTGCTTTCCTTCGAAAATCAAGAACGCACGGGAGATCCACTGGTGGAATGTGAAGCTTGAGATACTTTGTAAAGAAACCAGAGAAAGGTTCAGATGGGCCAAGAAAGGCAATACGAAAGAACTATGGAACTTATCCAATGCAACTAAGGATGCATGCAGGATAGAAATTAGAGAGGTCAAGGATAAGAGCTAGATCCTTTTCTGTTCAGACATAGAGATGTGTGCAGAGGCGGCTGGGCTGAACAGGCTACTGGCCCGCCACCTAGGAGCTATGTCAACCACCCTATGACTGTCGGACGGGACGTACTCAGAGTCGGACGAGGAGACGCTGACCCTTCTGACGGTGGCGCAGTTCCCGGACTTTAAAGGTCCAACGGAGGTGGGGGGGGGAGAATCCTTAGAAGGACCGACCTCTGCCCGCGACCCAATTGAGAATATGAGCGCGGCTGGCCTATGAGATCACCTCCCCAGCCAGGGTTAGATGGGCCTTGAAGTGCTTTGACCCTTTCAAGTTGCCAGGTCTGGACAGAATTTACCCGGTCCTCCTACAGAGGGCTGTGGACTTCATCAGAGGGCCGCTAGTATGACTTGCTAGGACCAGTCTGAGTCTGGGTTACTTTCTAAAAGCTTGAAGAGGAACAAGGGTCATTTTTATACCTAAAGCAGGCAAGAACGGATGGACATCCCCGAAGGATTTCAGAACAATCAGCCTTACCTCCTTCGTACTTAAAACGGTGGAGAGACTCGTGGACAGATACATCCGCGATAAGATCCTGAAGGCAAAACCGCTACACAAGGATCAGCATGCCTACAGGGCTGGTCGCTCGACCGAAACAGTCCTGAGAAAAGCAGTGAATCTGATTGAGGACCAACTGAACCTTAAACGATTCGCTATTGGAACATTCATGGATATTGAGTGTGCCTTGAACCACACATCCAGTGAAGTGATCAGGAGAGCTATGATTAGACAAGGAGTCCCTATAGCCGTAGTTGACTGGACCTTCCGTATGCTAGGAAACAGGAATATTACGATAACCAAAGTATTTCCTTTGGGGATCGTTGAGTCAGGGTGCCTGCAGGAAGGAGTACTATCTTCCTTGCTATGGACCG
Organism: Diplolepis rosae; assembly: GCA_030998225.1. Taxonomy (NCBI): domain Eukaryota; kingdom Metazoa; phylum Arthropoda; class Insecta; order Hymenoptera; family Diplolepididae; genus Diplolepis; species Diplolepis rosae. The sequence continues at coordinate 640,211 of JAPYXD010000338.1, read as the reverse complement.
ACCAGGGATGTCACCCTATTGGATATGCTGATGGCATCCTAGTCATACAACGCGGAATGCATTTGGATGCACTGATGGGCGTAATGCAACAGACGTTAAAGGTTGTAGACACCTTGTGTCGAACTACAGGACTCTCGGTGAACCTGGGCAGAACTGACGTAGTAATTTTTACGAGGTGGTACAAGTGGTGTACAACTAGAACACTGGATCTGAAAGGGCAGCGTCTAGAAATTTTCAAGCGTGCTAAATATCTAGGAGTTATCCTGGACAATAAGCTAACTTGGAAAGACCACTTCGAGAACAAGTGCAACAAATTTATAACAACCCTTTGACTTTGCAGAAGAGATATTGGAGGTAATTGGGGCCTGAAACCCGACACACTGCTGTGGATCTTCACAGCGATTCTGCGACCCAGGCTAACCTATGCGTCAATAGTCTGGTGTAGCAGAGTCAAGCAGAAGACGGCCGTGGCCAGGTTGTAAAGACTCAGGGGGCTGATCCTTAGAGGGATCACTGGTACCTCGAAGTCTTCACCCATAACATCGCGAAGAGACCGATCGAAGAGACAGGACGTCTCCGCGATACCTCTTCGACAAAAAGTACAAGGTAAGCTTGTCAACCGTGGAAGATTGGAAGGTGGGTCGCGCACATCTCCCAGGTGATGGAGACAACTGGTTTGCAGACAGACTGGTTCTTCAAACCAAGATTGCGGCCGTACCCCAATGCGCATGCAAAGCACGGAATTATGGCCGCAGCAGGAACATCCTCATTTGCTTAGATAGTAGAGCGGCCATCACGACACTAGGTAAGTCAGTGATGACCTCGACGCTGGTTTGGGAATGCTACGAAGCATTGAACAAACTAGCGGAAGACAACCAAGTCATAGTCCTCTGAACCCCTGGACACAGGAGTATCAAGGGCAACAAGTTAGCAGATAGACCGAAGTAAAGACCATAACAGAAGTGTTTATTGGTCACGACAACCTCGCTTATCACAGACATAAGATAGGGCTTGCAGAAAGTCCACTTTGTCGATTATGTGTTGAAGACAACGAAACCTCCATCCACATACTTTGCGATTGTCCCGCAATCAGGGACAAACGCCAGATTCTCACTGGCTACTACTCCATAGACGTAGCCGTGACTCAGACCAAAAGCATGGCCCAGGTCCTTGCCCTTTGGCACGGGCTGTGGGGTCGCGCATGAGGTTTTAGTTCGTGATGCAACGGGAATACCCAAGCATCAGGGGCCCTTCCGGGTTCAAGCCATAATAATAAATAATAATAATAATAATATAGTTATTTCGACCATTTAGAGCAGATTTGGTAAAAATTTCTTAACTTTCGGTAATTTGTTAGCCCCCCCCAAATTCTTTTAATTTTATTTGAAGCACCAGCACCCCCTCCCCCCGCCCAATTTGCTTGGCACCACCCTTTTCTTTTCAAAGCTTTTTCTTGTTTTGTAAGTCGATGATCGACTCGCGCGCGCCAGTGTAGATGACGCGTCGAAACTTTGTAACAACTTAGAAGTCATAATAAATTGGCATATTTAAATTTAATGGATAATATTGAGCTTCATTTTAGGCAGTTAATAACCCCTCCTGTACCATTATCTAGACCAGGGAACGGAGCTAGCAGCACGGTCGGTATACCCCGCTTTAGGACGAATTTAATGTTAAATTCAAGTTTTAGAGATTTAGAGTTTTCTTTAGCTGTTCAGTAACTGAGTGCGACGCTTTCGAACTCGCCCAAGAAAGGCCTGGCGCCAGGGTAGAACCTAATTGAGAGTGAAGATACTTAGATTTGTTTATTGCTTTCGTGAGAAATTGAGTGGCCCTAGCGCGAGGTACGCAATTCTACGTGGTGAATTTTTGCGCGAAACAGAAACCACGTCACACCATTGACATTTATTTAAGGGATTTACCTTAAAGTTAGTAAAAATATAAATTTAATTTCATAAACTATCCCTTCCTTTAATCTTCGTCAGACTTACAGAGTTGTGCTTTCTTTCAAGGTTAGAGAAAAGATTAATACCGACCGGAAGGAAAGCACCAAACTGTAACCAATTAAGTAAATTAACGAAGTCGCTTAGGTCAAATAATTTTCACGTTCTTCTAAAAATTAATAAATATTGTTCTCATTCAAAATAATTTTCCTGGATTTCATTGGCTTGTCCTCAACCCGGAAAACTGTTAACTATTTAACAATAAACTGAGGAACGTAGATGGGTCAATAGACACTAGACTTTTAGCAAGGAATTACTCACCGAATTAAAACTTAGGATGTCACAGAGTCTATTATTTTGGTACATCGGCCGGGTAAATTGTTAACTACTAAACAATATACTTAGGAACGTAGATAGGGCAACAGACTAGGCTTTTAGCTAGGGATTACTTACTGACTCAAAACTTAAGACAGTCACATTGCACTAATATGAATTTGAAGCAGAAAAAATAAAAATAAATAACTACATTTTCAGAATTAACAGACGGACAAATTGACTCAAAATACTCTCGTCATACCGCACAAACGTGCACGACCTAATTCACTGATTAAGTGACTATATCTCGCATTACATTTTAAAATGGTAGCCGCAACCAAATACTACAAATTCTCATTAGGACATTTTTCGACGGGATGCATATATAATGTCTTGATTTCAAAAATACCATTGCAAATGAAGAATTCCATTTTTTAACCAAAATATGTGATGTACAAAATAAGCGATAAAATCAAAAATCGTTTGCTTAAAAACAGTCTACGATTTTTTTTCCTTTTTGAGTTATTTGGAAGAAGATAAGTTTTTTTTAATCATGTTACTTTTGTTTTAACGCCATCAATAATTTTCTTAGCTTTAATAAAATTTTAAGATACAAAAGCACCTCAATTTTAAATATATTATAGTTGAAATAAAAATTATTAATCAAGTATCTCAGATTTAAGAAATGTGGTGCATCTCAAGATCTATGTTCTGTGGCGTACTTACGTACACTTATTAATTGCGTATGTATTAGATGCTTTCCATCTCAATTCAACCGGTCCATTCGGGACACGAATTTATTTCTTAACAAAACTCAAATATGTTGCTCTTTGATCAACATAATGAGACACCTATTTTTTTTGGGCCAAAAAAAAAATTTCTGAGATTTATCGTCAATTTCGTTTTTGGGGTAAAAATATATTTTTTCAATTATTCGCGAGAACTTTTTTTTCAATTGTCTATAACTTCGTCAAAAATTGACCGATTTTAACAATTTTCACTTTTAAATGTTTGTAATAATTTGGACTATCGAACACAGTCATAAACAATTGATTGTTATTAATTTTTTATTTAGCAATAAACAAAAATTGAAATTTTTTTCAATTTGTCGGCATGATTCTGGCAAAACTACTGAACGGACTTGCTTAAACTTTTTTTTTAAATGTTTATAAAACACCTCGCTATCGTCCCTAGCACGGACATGCATGCCAATTGTTTATTAACAATATTGTAGCAACATTTATGTTGAAAAACAGGGTGAAAAATAGAAAAAAACATGAAAAATTCACCATTTGTTTATTTATAAACGAATTTTCACAATTTTGCTCGGAACGAAAACCATTTATGCCCTTTTTATGAATAAATATGGATTTACTGTTCCAGATCAGCCAAACATGAGAAATCGTGCCGACAAGGAAAATATTGTTGACCATTCGGCCGGCCATAACTCAGCGGGGTGACACCAAAATTTTCCAAAAAAATTTTCTCTTATACTTCAATAACCATATAACATAATGTAAAAAACTTGAAAAGGTAAAATAAAAATTTCTGAAAGAAAAAAAATGGTGAAAAAAGAGGCCTCAAAGGTGGGCTGCCCCCTTAATAAAATAATTTTCTTTGAATCCAGGAACACTTTAAATGCCCTGCTTTTAACTTTTCTAATCATAACTGATGCCATAGGTGAGAATACTAACTTGCGTTACTTTACATAATAAACTCTATAGTTACTTCAAACGATTAAAGCTTGAAAAATTCATTATTGTGGATAAAGCTTGGGGGAAACTGATTTTATTGATTTAGTCAGCTGTACTAGTTAATCCATGGCCTTAAAAGGTTTAAAATTGGCATCAATTTGAGAAGAAATTTATTGATCTCCAAAATACAATAGTTTATGAAAATACGTGAAGTACTTCTAAACTGCACTTGTTTGGCGTACCATATTGATATGTTATGATAATATTCATCAAAATTTTAAATCACAAGCGAACAATAAAAGCAACACTGTAAAAAGTATTTGCTGGACATTACACTAATACAAATTAAGACCATGTCCTAGGTGGGCCACGTGACCAATTCCGAAAAAAAATTTCCAAAGAAATTAAATATGGATCATTTTTGTTGCCTGTCGCATCTCCACACGAAATGAGATATCGATTTGAAACTGGGGAAATTGAATAAAAGACAATAAAGAAGATTTATCTGGTCCTAAATATTTATAAATGTAAAAAAAAATATTTAAAGAATTTGAAAATCTTTCTGTGGAAAAAAAGACGCTTTCGACTGCGCTTTCTCAACTAATTGATGTGAAAGAATATGTTCAATAAATAAACATAGTTGTGCGAATTGTTCTATGTCTCCATAGAACTCTGTATCCGCACGATCTAGCAAGATCTATCATGGTAATGCAGATTGCTTGATTGATTATTTTATAACAAATATTTTTTCCCCTAAATCTTTTCCTCACTTTTATCTGTTTTCTTTCAACTTTCAATTTTAAATGTTCAAATTATTTATTATTCAAATTTGAGTATGAGTATTATTCAAATACTCTTCAAAAACTCGTGCAAATATCTCGTGCATATCTAAAAATCTAAAAAACTTTCGAATGGACAATTATTTGTCTGAACGAGGTCTAAAAATCCTCATCAGAACATTTTTTGCCAAGATGTATATTTAACGTTTGGATATTAAAAAACATCATTGGAAATAAAAAATTCCATTTTTTAAGCAAAATATGTGAGGCACGTTATACGCGTTGGAATGAAAAATTATTTGCTCAAATAAAGCCTACGACCTTAAGTAAATTCAATTCCATTTGAAATGAAAAATAAATTGGGTAACTTTGAGAAAATGTAATTCACATTTCCAATATAAAAAATTTACTTGAGCTTCAGTATCACGCAGGTAGCCAGCGCGACACGCGCTCAGCGGCGCAGCAGGTTTGCAGGGCCAGCGACTGTGACAGTTGCCGCTAGGCTCGCTCGGTGGTATCTCGAGTCGGAACACATGTCCCTCCAGTCGCTCCAGGAAGCAGCCGAGGAGCAGCAGACTTGTAAACTCCTTTTCTAAAAGAAATACACTAGGAACGCTGTACCAGGCTTTAGTAACATTTCTAAATGAATCTAATTTTTCTGATTTATTTTCTAGGTACGCCGCCCAGGCTAAAAGATAAATCTTTACATGTGAGTACGCTGTTAAAGGCTCCACCAAAAAGATTCTCTTGTACCTCCACCCGTTCTCTATTCCGCTGCCACAGGCGTAGAGACGTTTTTCAAGTTCTCAAAGGGAGATGCACACTGTCTTGGCTGTCTCCCTTCTTCTAATTGTGCACACTGCCTAGGCTGCTGAAGGGTTTTCCAATAGGGACAAAAAAATTTCGTACCTTTATATGAACGCACCCTTAAACTTTTTTAATGAACTGTCAATGTCAAAACGTCAGTTAAAGCCAACATTTTCATCATGGTAAAGTTCACGAACCAGCAATGTTTGGAAATTATTAAAAATTACTACCGAAATTCTGACTCGGTGGTCGCAACTTTAAAAGCGCTTACTCCAATTTTTGGCCGTAATAATCGTTCTGGCTCAATGGCTTTGTTAATAAGCAAAATATAGGTTATTGGTCAGCAACAAACCCAAATGTGCTTCTTGAGACACCGTTGCATCCCCAAAAAGTGACTGTTTGGTGCGGTTTTCATGCCGGAGGTGTGATTGGGCCGTATTTTTTCGTGGATGAAAACGACCGTCCTGTTACCGTCAATGGAGAGCGCTATCGTGCTATGTTGGAAGATCATTTGTGGCCAGAATTAGATACACTTGACATCAACGATATGTGATTTCAACAAGACGGTGCCACTAACCATACAGCACGCGTCACAATCGATTTATTGAAAGGCAAATTCGGTGGACGTGTTATCTCGAGAAATGGTCCGGTCGAATAGCCGCCTCGTTCATGCGATCTAACGCCATTGGATTTCTTTTTATAGGGTCATATCAAGTGACTGCTCTAGGTCAAAAAGCCAGCAACTTTAGACGACCTCAAAGACAACATCCAACGCGAAATTGCCAACGTTCCGGTAGAAATGTGTGCCAGAGTGGTGGAAAATTGGGTCCAAAGAATCGACCGCTGTTCATGGCGACGACAACGCCATCTGTGATTCCTTCAGATATTAATTGCAGAAAATTCCCAATAGATTTAAAGTCGTGATAAGTGCGCTACGATCAGTTAGTTAAATAATATGCAAATTTAATGCAAAACAAATATTGCAAAATAATGTGCAACTGGTTTCATTATCAAGCATTGGCATTAATCAGGGACGCGAAATTGACTAAAAAATAGTCTAAAACTTTTCGTATTCACGCAAAAGCTAGAAATCTCAATATTTACTCAATTGAGAAAAGCTAGGCATGAACAAAACAGAGATGATCCCTTCCAGGTTCTGCTTTTAAAATAACAGAAGATAGTATCATTATCACTATGCTCTATGGATAGTTGTACTATAATTGATAGATCACACAACATTTTGCTTGTTACAAATACCTGTTACTGGAATATAGCCAATAACTTGTCTAGATGACAATAATTTCAAAGTACGATTGCGACAGAACTTGTGGCCATAACCCGTATACAGGTTCTAGTAACTGAACAATGCAAGATGCAAGAATTTTTACTTTTTCGATGGTACTACTAATTTTAGAGATGCTGGTTAAGAAAACTGGCCTTTTTAAAATGGTTAAAAACATAACATATCCACATATAGACTCATTGCCAGTTACCATATGAAATTTGCCTGTGCCAACTAACTTTTTAATAAATAAATTAAAAATTAAAATGACGATGCATGGAGAAACTTTATACTGCAATTCTTAAAGAATCGTAATTAATATCAAATACGAATATACCGTTCTAGGTTCTAGTCCTAATTTAGGAATATGTGCAATTCAGAATTTTGATGCTGATTATTAATAATATGAAAGAGTAAAAATAAGTAGGAAAGATATAAAACATTAATATCTTGGCTAATGAATTTGAGTTACCATAACATGTTTTTAATTCTAATTTTTCATGTAGTAATTTTTATGTAATAAGAAATATCGGCACTAAACTGAATTCAAGCGTTTGAAAAAAAATAAATTCAGTCCATTTAAAATAACATATCTGTGAGTTTAATAAATTACCCCTCCAACATCCTTAATTATTTGGTTTAAGTTAGTATTTATCCAGCATTTGCAATTAACATTTTTGTATAGCGTTGAAACTTGATAGCTTTTTAGTAATAGACGGTAAATAAATAGACATAATAAATCAGCATTACGAGCACATTATCGCTAAAATATATTCAATACTAATTTATATTCAATCTGTACATTTTCTTTTTGAATATAACCTTTTCATTGCTTGTAGCTTGATTTCAAGGTTTAGTTGGGGCCGCTTCATCAGCCAATTGAATTACCAATTGCAGGAGTTAATACTGAAATGGAAATAATAATGGTAGGATGGGGTCTTACAGATATATTTTCAACAGAAAGCATTACCATTACGCCAATTAAATTTGTAAAAAAGACTAAGTGCCATTCCAAATTGCCATTAACTAATGATCAATTATGTACAGATGTATTTAAAACTTGCAATTATCTTTCTATAGTGTGACATATGATAAACTTGAATACCCTTTTTTTAGTTTGAGAAAAGTAATCCAGTCTATAATGTAATTACTAAGGAAGTTAAGGCAATTATGTCTATAATTAATAAGTCACATCATAAAAGCAAATTTTGTCCCAGTATTTTTACGGATGTTCATTACCATGCAAATTATATCTATGAAGCAAAAGCACATGGTAATTGTGTACTTTCCCGTGAGGCCGCAATACAATCAATGAAGGAGTATGTTTGAGTCTTAATACATTAGATTTTTTGCTAGCTTTTTACATTTAACTAAAAGAACTACAATGATTATGATAACATAACTGGAACAGACGCCGTGCGTTAACACAACAATATTTTTTTTGAACATATCATAAGCTTCAGATCGACGATATTGTCGGGCCTTCGTATGACCTGCAAGCGTCAGTGAACGTTATTTACTTCAAGAATCAGGCACGGGCACGCTGCGCTGCATATATATTGTGCACGTGACCAGTCTCAAATAATCGACGGTTGCGCTCGCATACAGACTACAGACACTATGATATTGTCGAAAGGTACAGCCGCTCGATTTCTTTTTAAGACGCCCTGATATGATGTCACCACTTTCCTCCTCTACTACGCATTACTAGACGTCACCACTAGCGATCCGTGAGAAGCAAGTGCGGAGATTCATTCGGATTACGTAACGCTATTTTTCATAATGGTAAACAATTACATGAAGGACATTACACTGTAGTAATGAAGGATGTCAAAGGTAGAAAATATAATTGGTATCGAGTAAACGACAATAACACGGATAAAGTGACTTGGCCAAGAAACGATTTTGAGGCGTATATATTATTTTTAGAAAAAAAAAACAATTAAAACATAACCAAAGTTGTTCATGAGACACATTAGTAAATTAATAAATTTTATTATGATAAATCATTATAACAAAAATAAATTATATGGGCTGGTCGGGTGCATATGAATACTTTTCCTTTCCTTGAAATTGTCGTTATAATTATACAAAAGGATTTTACCGCACAAATGCGTATTCTATTTACAGCCTTGTGAGGATTTTGAATACGGCAACAGTGTCCACTCTTTAGTGGGTCGTGCTTAGCTCTGGCAGGGGCTAGCAGGGCTTCTGACAATCCGCGTAGTGTATCCTTGCGGCTTGTTGGGCGGGTAGCTATTCGTCGTACACCTGTATCCTCCTCGGTTAATGGAATCAGAGGAATCCTTCTTATTGACGCTAACTTAGCCGTAGGCTAGCTGAACACGTTCCGTTTATCCGGCGCCTTTCTCTTGATGTTCTCTTCTGCGAAGAGACGTCGAGGGATGGGGGTGCTCCGGTGTGAACTAGCTCCCTGGGAGTTTCTCTCTGGAGACAGACAGTGATCCCAAAACGCGGGAGCTGGCGGCCCCCACCACGCTCCCATGTGGGAGCACACACAATCAAGCGCGCCATGTCGGTGTGTCCCCACTTCTTCGCTTCGATTTCACGCTGTCGGCTGTTGAGCCAAGATCGAAAATTATGTTTCTGTCGCCTTCGTGTCAAAGTAGCGCGAAGCAGACGACAAATTTAAAATCACGAAATAAAGGGTTTTCCAATAGGGACATAACAATTTTATCTATGAATAAAACACAGAAATATTTGAGATATTGAGTTCAAATTTATTGTGGGTGTAGTGCAAGCATTACATTTTATGAATGGAATTCGATATTCGTTTACAGCGGTCGATTCTTTGGACCCAATTTTCCACCACTCTGGCACACATTTCGACCGGAACGTTGGCAATTTCGCGTTGGATGTTGTCTTTGAGGTCGTCTAAAGTTGCTGGCTTTTTGACCTAGAGCAGGCACTTGATATGACCCTATAAAAAGAAATCCAATGGCGTTAGATCGCATGAACGAGGCGGCTATTCGACCGGACCATTTCTCGAGATAACACGTCCACCGAATTTGCCTTTCAATAAATCGATTGTGACGCGTGCTGTATGGCTAGTGGCACCGTCTTGTTGAAACCACATATCGTTGATGTCAAGTGTATCCAATTCTGGCCACAAATGATCTTCCAACATAGCACGATAGCGCTCTCCATTGATGGTAACAGAACGGTCGATTTCATCCACGAAAAAATACGGCCCAATCACACCTCCGGCATGAAAACCGCACCAAACAGTCACTTTTTGGGGATGCAACGGTGTCTCAAGAAGCACATTTGGGTTTGTTGCTGACCAATAACGCATATTTTGCTTATTAACAAAGCCATTATGCCAGAAATGAGCTTCATCGCTGAAAATGATTTTTTGATGAAATTCCTCATTTTCTTCAAGCCTTGCCAGAGACCAATTGGAGAAGTTTCGGCGTTTCAAATGATCAAGTGGCTTTAGTTCTTGAGTCAATTTCATCTTGAAAGCATGTAGGCCAAGATCTTTTCGCATAACACGCCACAGTATCGTTTGAGCGATGCCCAATTCTTGAGAACGACGTGGAATCGACTGATTTGGCTCATTTTGAATCCATGCACTTACGGCTGCGATTATTTCTTCGCTTCAAGCAAAACGACGTCTTTTTGGCACCGGAACGTCCAATAGTGTAAATTTGGTCTCCAATTTATCCACTATAGCACGCACAGCCGTCGGGTGGAACGATTATTACGGCCAAAAATTGGAGTAAGCAAGTTGCGACCACCGACTCAGAATTTCGGTAGTAATTTTTAATAATTTCCAAACGTTGCTGGTTCATGAACTTTACCATGATAAAAATTTTAACTTTAACTAACGTTTTGACATTGACAGTTCATTACAAAAGTCTAAGGGCGCGTTCATAAGAAGATACGATATTGTTATGTGTTTTTTCATTGAAAAGTCTATACATATAAGCGACTAAAACGTAAAATGAAAACATTTTTACCTACTATTACCATGTAATTAGAAATGTAGATTTTTAACCTTAATTTCTTATTTTTTTTTTTTTTTTGAATAAAATATTTTCCACTTAATTTTTCGATTGATACAGTTGATTGTCGTATTATAAAATTTTTTTAAAACTATTTTATTCGAAAAAACTATTTTATATTTGTATCTTATATAAGAGAAATCATAATATGTAATTTCCTATGCAAATTTAGATGTAATTTTGGATTTTTGTATACTGAAACCTTTTATTCACAGTTTTATAATGAAATTCATATGAGAATAATATTACGTATTTCAAAAAGTTTTCAGAGTATTTTAATTGAATGAAATTTTATTCAATGTTGCCTTATACTAGAGAAGAAACTCTACTGTATAATTTCGAGTGTATAATTAGATATAATTTATGTATTGCTCAAGTATTTTAATTTTTAAACTCCAATATCAACACCCGACAGTGTGAAATCGAAGCGAGGAAGTGGGGACGCACCGGCACGGCGCGCGTGACTGTGTGTTCTCCCACATGGGAGCGTGGAGGGGAGCGCCAGCTCCCACGTTCTGGGATCACTGGAGTCAGATGAATTGGGGAGCACGTAAGCTCCAGTTCCCAGATTGGAGATTTCAGCAGCTCGTCGAGATTTTGTCTGTGTTCCCTGGTTGGTAGCTCTGTTGCCGCGCTGGACTTGACGGCGCGGAGAAACGGGAGGAATGGTCGGTGGCATTGGCAGTGGTCGAGATTCCAGCAGCAATGGCTTCGGCGTTAGGTCATATTGAAGACTCCCGGAAATGGCTACGATGCCCGTTGCCTCCGTCACCACGTAGCCAGGCTGCAGCGGGCCGTAGGCTTCGATGTTACATCCCAGTAAATTTAAAGTTTCAAATTGCCCCTGTGCAACGGAAACACGCCACCCAGCAAGGAGAGCGAATAAGAAACTATTTAAATATAATAGTGTTCCTATGATAAATTATCATATGGACCGGTTAGCTGTGCGCATAAAGTAAACCAATGTGTACCTCACGTCGACGGATCGGTTTGACACATGGTAATGAGTGATAAAGAAGAACAGCGCTCTGTCTTTATGGCAATTGCACCTGCGGTAATGAGTCAGTAACTCAGACCGCGTGCCGAACAGGTAGTGATGCTGTGCTAATAACCTAATGGGAGAATGACAAGTTATCAGCACAGCCTCATTAAATATAATGTTTAACTATTATATGTAGATAATTATTATAATTAATTATTTTCATACTGGCAAAAATAAAAACTATTATTAACATCTCAGTTAGCAATATTTCAGTAATAATAATAATTATTAGTGCTATTGCGTATTGATTGCCGATAATCGATCGAGATCAATAGATGAAAGTCGATTATTGATCATGGATCAAAAATGAAAGACATAATTTGTAAAATATATAAAATAGACAAATAGGTGCAGAAATGAATAATTAAAACTGCAATTATTTGGAAACTAGAAGTAAAATTGGGCAATGGAAGAGATGAACCCATGAACTCTTGCAGAGATCGTGCCTGGCCACCGATTCGCAATTCGTACGTGACTTGCCACCGATTTGGGATTTTTTTTTTTTTTTTTTGGTGAGAAGGAAAAATGGCGAAATCTTTTATAGACGTTGTACAGGACTCTCCTAGGATGGGTCTAGGCCTACCTGTTAAAACCAAAAAACCCCCTCTCACGAACCAATACACCGCCCGCGGAACCGCCTTTTGGCTTTAAACTTCGCGGGCAGTTGGTTCCAGCTTAAAGTCGCGTACGACTCTTCTGCCGTCCTTTCGCCCGGGACTCCCACCCGCGGTCACACGTCCGTTAGGCAGGCTGGCTAGCCGCGCCAACCAGGGGAGGAATAGGAAAATTCCTCCCCCGGTCGACACGAACAGTCAAGTCCGCCCAAGACGCAGGACCGCAAGTGTAGGCCCAGATTCGATTTCTACTGGCCGCCCTTGTTGCCGCGCTCTTCACGCCCATCGAGCTCCCTCTTCCTCATCACCAGGGTGACGAATGACTCGATAAGCATCCATATCTGTTCAGACTGGAGCATGAGAGAGACCATCGTGTCAGGAGTGTGTTTTGCACCCACTGCCCGACCGACAGCCTCCCTTTCCACGCCCCACCTGGCACAGACAAAGAGTGTGTGTTCCGCATTTTCCACAAAGGAACCGCAGTAGCGACACGACTCATCGTCTCTTTTCTTGAAGCGCTTCAGGTGCGCATTAAAGCAACCATGGCCCGAAAGCTCTTGCGCCAGGTAAAAGCCGACTTGACTGTGCTTTCTATCCAGCCAGGTGGCGAGCTCCGGGATCAGACGGTGTGTCCATCTCCCGGATTGGTCACCATGCCATCTCGTCTGCCATTTCTCGACGAGTCTGCGTCTTCCATCCTTGCGGATGGCTTCTTTCACGCGAGCGATTTCCTGCAAGTTTGTTAAGCAGGTGAGCTTCTTACGGAGCTGAAAGGTCTCTTTCATTTCCTCCGCCAATAAATCTATTGGTGGGACGCTCGCCAGGACCAGCACAGCGCTCGTCGACACAGTTCGGTATGCTGAGACAATTCTCATCACTACACCTCTCTGTGCCGAGAACAGCTTCTTCAGGATAGCATGGTTGTTAAGGGCACTTGTCCAGATTGGAGCTGCATAGAGCAGCTTCGAGTTTACCACGCTCGCCACCAGCCTCCTCTTAGCTTCCCTAGGTCCACCAATGTTGGGCATGGACCGAGTCAGGGTGGCCCCACATTGGATGCCTTTGGCAGTTGCGATCTGCAAGTGTTCGCCGAAGCTAAGCCTTCGATCCAACTGCACTCCCAGGTACTTAATGTTCTTTTTCCACTCGATTTCATGTTCCCCGAGAACTTTCCTCGGGTATTTGAAAGATCTCCTGTCTGTGAACAGCAAAGCCTCGGTCTTTTCAGGGGCCATTTTCAGGCATCTGCTATCCAACCAAAGCTTTGCCCGCTACAGACTATCATTGATCCTCAGCTCCAGGATTTCGACGTCGTCAGCGGCGCACACGACAAGTGCGTCATCCGCGAAGCCGATGATGCTCGTTCCAACAGGCAGGTCAATGCGTAGGAAATCGTTGTACATGACGTTCCAAACGAGTGGACCCACCCGCGACCCTTGAGGGGCGCCACATGTCATCTCTTCCTTGAGAGACCATTTGTCGCCCTCGTATATCACCCACCTGTCGCTCAGATAGTCATCTATCATTTGCAACAGGTATTCTGAAACCGTTTTCTGCACCATCGCCTCGTTGCAGATGTTCCATCTCGCGGTATTGAACGCATTACGTATGTCAATGCTGATCAACGCGCAGAATCCCTTACGCTTACCAGTTCCTCTTCTTGCTTTAGTGGCGATGTCCACCACTGCCTGGATGGCTTCAACTGTGGACCTGCCTTTCCGAAAGCCGAACTGGTTTTTCGAGAGACCATTCTCGCGGACCATGTGACCCTGTAGTCTTTGTAGGATCACTTCCTCCAGAAGATTCCCCATCGTATCCAATTAGCATATTGGTCTATACGATGAGGCATCCCCTAGAAGTTTGTTGCCCTTCCTCAGCAGGACCAACCTCTGCATCTTCCAGTCAGTGAAGAACGTACCCTCCCGAAGACAGGAGTTAAAGACTTCTAGGAGGATTTTCGGGTATACCCCGATCACCTCTTTGAGGATCGCGTTCGGCAACCCGTCGATCCCTGGCGCTGCGTTTGCCTTGAGCCTTCCGACTCTACATGCGGAAACAATCTTCGCGCGATGTACTTGACTCGATCGGCATTATCCAGGCCCGGGGTCTTTCTTCTAGTCACCAATCTCTTAGTGACTATTTTGAAGGCGAGACCCCATGGGTCCTTCTCGACTTCCCCGATCAAGTCTTTCCTGCACTGAAGTCGGCTTTTCTTTATGCCTTGCCTCAGAGCTGATTTTGCTCTTTTCCACGCCTCGCGCAGCAGAGGATCACCCTTTGAGCGGTTAAAACTCCGCCGCACTGTAAGGCATTTTCGACGCAGCACAGACAACTGGTCGCATAACCCGTACATCGAGTCGCCGGTACGCCTGTTCCCACGGCGAGGCATGGAGTGGTCTCATGCTGCGACCACTTTCCGCCTCGCCGCCCGCAATGTATCCTCCAACGACTCAGCATACCTTGCCCAACCAAGCTTATCTATGAGCCTGGTTTCGTCAAGATGTTCGCGAAGCTTGTCTTTGCTGAGTCGTTTTGTGTTCCAGGAGGGGCTCCTTACCTTGCTGCCCCTTCCCTGGATGCTAAACTCAATGCACTGGTGGTCACTCAAGATTATCACCTCGAGGACGCACCAGTCGCCTATCCTTGAGGTAAGACGGCGCGCGGCAATCGTGAGGTCGATAATTGACCCCCCCGCTCCTCGTCTGAACGTAAAATCCCTGCCCTGATTTAATACAATCAGGTCATTCCTAGCGGCCATCTCACCGACCAAGATCCCCCTCCTGTCCAGACGGGCTTCGCCCCACTCGGGCAACTTACTATTAAAGTCACTTGCAATAAGGGACCGCCCACTAGCCTCTTTGAGGCTTTCCTCAAGGAGAAGGATCTGGGTCTCAAAGATCTCGAAAGGATCGTTGGGGGAGAAGTAGCAGCTGTACACACGTACCCCCCCCCCCCCCCCAAAATTACCTAAACGAACCCCGCGTCGGTCTCCAGGAAATCCGCGATGCTCAAACCGGGGCTGCAGACAAGGAACCCAGCCCTCCTTGATGCATCCTGGTACCAAGCAGAGTTTTCGGACCATCCACTCTCAGTTGATTTCTATGAGCAATTATACATTCGGTACTTGGTAAATAAAATCCTTGGTCCTTAAGTGGTGCAAGTCCGGAAACCGTAGTGCCAGATAGTTCCTTTGGATTACGTGTACCGTTGTATTTAGTCGTGTCGGTCAATAGTGATTCATTTCTTAAATCGGGACGATCTAACCTATCTTGTTAACAAGTGCATGTTTGATTCATTTCTCGTGTATTTAGCAAGATATGTAAGCGGATAATTGATCACATCAGTTGCTGGTGGATTCGCATCCCTTACACCATACCTCCTGCGAAATTTATCGTTGTTTTGCTACCTCACGGAGACTCAAACGAAACTCAACTATCCTGCAAGAATTAGTGCCGTTGACTTATCATTGTTATTTAAAACATGCTCATGGCCAAAGATAGATTTTTATGCATAGAGTTTTATTTACGATGCACAACTAATGTGTTCACGCGATTACGTTCATATGAGCGATTTTATACAGGTTTCGTTTTCTCTCTTGTTAAAGTACAAATTTTAGATAGACTTTACGACATCCAGGTTGTTCACCCGAGGGAAAATAGATTTTATTAGCAGCGGCGATTTCTCTCTCGTGTTTTCATGTATATATAAGATATTAAAAGTATTCGTACAGGAAAATCGCGCGTCTCTCTTTATATTGTATTAAATTAAATTTATTATTCACTGAAGTAGTTCTCATTTCGTCTCCCGGGTATGGCACCCACAGTCGAACGGATTATTCGATTTATTTAAAATAATACTAAATGAATGGTTAGAGAAGTTTTCTTTACAATATATTGTGACGTGGTACTTTTACCACGCACAAAATTTCTAAAAGATTATTTAAATCATTGACCTCGAGCAGAGAATCTTGCCCGAGGCTGTCTCTGACAGTCATAAGTCAGGAGTCGAGTGTAATTTGCTCGGTAGGCTCCTGACTCTGGCCGATATGTTTCAAGAACGGTTTAGATTCCCGGGGCACTTCTTCCCAACGGCAGGACCAGAGGTCTGATTTAATTTTATTTATGATTTAACATTTCACGCACTTGAGACCACAACAAACCATGAGGTTCTGACGCACCAAGACACCGGCTGGTCGATCCCAGGTAGCATTTGATTACTCTCTTTGGTTACGTTTTTGTTAGAATGGCGATTAACAGTGTCACGTAACATTCATTCATTCATTTCCAGAACACTCGTATGCAATAATGGGGTGATAATTTAACAAATCATATTGTTTCATGAAAAATACTTTGGAAGTTCTTATAACTAAATTCAAGAATAAAGTAGTATTTTTAAAAATACCTTGGAATGTGTTGATTATATTCTGTCTACATTGCCAGCTTTCCATGACGTTCAAAAGCGTATATCTTCCCTCCATTTTCTTTGCTCTCGAAAACATTTATAAAGGGTGATCCAATAAGAGCTTCCGAAAGTTTATAAAAATAAAACACATAAAAATCAATTTAATAATCAAAAATTGTATTTGAGAGGTTTGTTCTGCTTATGACATATAATATTTGAAGATAATTTCGTTTAAATGTTCTCTGCAACTAGTTCTCACATGGTCCGTTCTGTGGGGACAATTTTCGAGAACTCTTTCGAGCATATCGGCCGGTATTCCGTTAATAACGCGTGTTATGTTCGCTTCCAATACATCAATCGATTGTAGTTTATCAATATAAATATGTGATTTCACATACCCCCACAAAAAGTAATCTAAAAAGTGTGACGGACTGTACTCGGCAGTACATTCAGTCACGTTCTCCCCCACCAGCATACCGACCAGCGCGCGCAGCAGCGACCCCCACTACTCTCCGTCATCCCCCACCACGCGCGGATGGGTATAAAGGGAAGGCCGGAGAGCCGAGAAAGGGCAGTTGGCCCGGGGCGGCGAGCCGGGTCACACCGGAGCGTCGCACTGGGCGAGCGGCCCGGAGATGCCTCTCCTGGTGGGTACTCCCACAAGAAGGTTTCTCCAAGCACCCTTCGACTTCCTGGTGGAGCTGAAACGAGCACTGACGAATGGGCGCTCCCATGGCCAGTTCTCGGTGCGAGCCGGGCACTTAGCTTCAGGTTCCCCTGACTAGGTGCTGCTCAGGCTTCACCAGGATGTGTCAACAGCCCCCCCCCCCCCCGACCGGACTAATCCCCAGAGGATGCCGTGTCGAACACCGACGAATGGGTTCCCCCATGGTCGGCTTTCGACATGGGCCTGGAATCAGCTTCAGGCGCACCTGACTGACCCTGGCCCCGACATCCCTGGGTGAGGACGTCACCCCCGAACCATACCCGAACTTGACCTGCACATGACCCGGACATTTCCGCGCGAACTTGACCCACACTTGACCGTAACTTGACCCACACTTCACCCGGGCATTTCCGCGCGAACTCGACCCGCACTTGACCCGAACTGCAATCATGTTTGACTGACTCGAACCCTGCCGAACCCGACCGAACGCGCTACGAAGACCGATACCGGACCCCACCAATCACGCGAGACCACCTCCTCCTCCACCTTTTCTTATAACCGACCGACCGAACGACAAACCCGAAACCCCGGCCCCCTGGATACCGCCATTGCCGGGGTCCTGAGGGCAGTGCGCGGACCCAGATACCCCTGGGAGCGCCCTACCCTACGACGACACCGACATGACCCCGACTACACGGACCGTACGTACCCAAAGGAGGGGGGTCGGAGATGATTTGAGCGTTACCCGGAGGCTCGTGCTCCGGACCGATAACATATCACAGCGCAAACAATAAATAACACTGTTTTCATTTATTCCAGAACACGAACCAATAGGCCAGTGCCCAGTCTTTCCTCACTTTTTCCTCACACGCACTCCGCTTACGTTCCTACGCACATTCCGGCAACCACACGCTCACGCTTTCGCGCACGCGCACACACACATGCACACACACGCACCCGCACACGTAAACTCTATTACACGGACACCGGCACACAACGATCTATGTTTATATCCACTCACACGCACACATACACGCACACATTCCGTCATAAAATGTTATATATCATCTTGTACAATTATCTATTGTCTATATTTAATAAACTCTTATTTAAACTGTATACGACCGTTTCACGAATCATTTCATTCCCTACTCCCCCACTCCTACCGAACCCTGGCTGACTGAAGCGTCTGGCAACCAGGGGGAAAGTAGGGATGTTACAAAAGTAATCATGAAAATTTTCTTTCAATAAATCGATTGTTTCGCCTGCTGTGTGCAACGTTGTACCATTCTGTTGTAATTACAAGTCAGTTACACCAATATCTTGAATTTTTGGCAACAAAAATTCATTGATCATTGCTCTGTAGTGTGCGCCATTGACGGTTACACGCACTCTTTCTGCATTTTTAAAGAAATACGGTCCGATGATTCTGCCTACCAATAAACCGTACCGAAAAGTGCAATTTTCCGGATGCATTGGAAGCTCTTGGATCGCTTCTGGCTGCTCATCAGCCCAAATTCGTGAATAGTGCGTTCAGTTGAACGATCATGAACACCATAAAATGGTCGAAGAGCACAAAATAGTCGACTGCATAATAAGTGAGAACAGCAGGCTTTTTCGAAAGCTCCCGCGATGTTTTGGAAACGAGTAGTAGTAGTGTTGCGCCTTCGCTATACACTCGTTTCCGAAAGATCGCGAGAGCTTTCAAAATAGCCTGCTCTGTTCGCACGAATCCCGCACACTACTTTTCATAACAAAATCTCAGAAAATCGTGTTTCATATGTAGGTCCTTGAAAAGTGGAAAATGGTGCTTTTCAAGTCGGTGAAATACGATGAAGGGAGATTCAAACACAAACTATTCCACCGAAGATATTTTTCAACAATTCTGCATGCAATATACCATTCCTGAAAACATCACCCATTCCCCCACCGCCAATCGTCGACATATTTTCTTTCTATCTCTGTCAGACTAGCGTTGCCTTAACGATTACGAAATGTTCGAAGATCGACAAAAAAGGTACTTTTCGTAATTCTAGCTCCCCACTACACCGGAAAACCCCCAGCGCATAACGCGACAACACACCGCTCAAAAAGAGCCCTTTTGCACTTTTCTAAGGGTTCATGAAAACACGTATTTTTTGAGGTTGCGTTATGAAAAAAATTTTTTACTGATCACTAATTTTGGAAATAATCCACAATTTTTAAACGTTATTCAGGCGTAAGTCTATTCATGGTGAAATATTAATGCATACTGAACACAAATGTCACTCTTTATTAGTTAAAACAAAAATCATCAAATAATAATATATCTTAGAAAATTACAAAAATAACAATGAAAATGTAAAATATTATGTGACAAAAAATTCCAACTAACTCTACCTCAAAACTATTACATTCAGGCTTTCACAATTATTATTTTATTATAGCAAGTGAAATAGTTACTTACCAATTAGTTTGAGAAAAAAGCCCTCATGACACTTTCTATTCACGCAGTCTGAACTTATTTATTAAAATAAAATTATGTAAATCACGTGGAATAGCTGAAGCGTAAAGGATGCGAGATCGGCAATGAGATTAGAGTCCACACTAGTGCCACTGGAGTGAAAATAGGTGAACCCGCGTGACCTTACAATTTTGGCGCACATTGCACCGATTTACACTCTTGTTAGTGATTCTGAGACTCTGGTAACAGTTAAGCAGAATATCAAATGAGTGTCTCCCTCACTAGAAAAAAAACATTTCGGAAAGACTGCTGTACTATCTAGAAGTTTAGACTGACTATCTACATTTTGACGCTCGAAGTTAGATACTCCAGTTTTCGTTGTGCAATCAGTACATTGTAGGAATGAAAGTTTTACCAGACTGTTAAGAAAAGATACATCTCCAAAGTGGGCTCGAAACTGCCAGCCAGTCTGGCAAAAAAGGATGCAAATCGAGGCATGGTTTACCAAACTTCTTGAAAACTTGGGAAGCTCATGCCTAGTAGTAAGCGGAGTCCACCTGACAATAAAGGGAAAATTTGTCCAAACAGTTTGGCAATTTTATTTCGAGAAAAATAAAAAATATTTCAGGAATCCGAAATCTTCTTCATTCTATTTGTTTAATAACGTTTATAATTATTATTTTCGACGAAGAACTTAATGTTAAAGTGATTTATTTTGTGCATATAACCTACCGAACTCGTCTTTTATCAATTATAACCTAACTAAAATGCCTTTAAACCCTTTAAAATTTTTGTTTGACTAAACATGAGTTTTTGTTTTAATCGTAACATTATTTATTAAGAAATTGAATTATTTACTTATTCAATACTGTATTACAGTGTGATTATTATGATTGAAAAATCATCAGAAAATATAATTCTGAAAACTACGCTGCATGTTGAACACAGCAATCGAAATATGGTAAGTATAACTGCTCGAATCAGAAAAATTATATGGGAAGGTGAACAATAAATATTAATATAGCAACCAATAATATGGTTGATGGAACTTTGTTGGTTTTTGTTCCTAAACGAATTTTCCATAGTGCAATCTTCTCCTTTTCTAATAGCTGTGCGTACTCAGAGGCTTTGTTCTTAAACTAAGTATTCTGACCATTGCAAATTGTATAATACAGGTTGTCCACGAGTGGGTTGCAGAATAGGCTATAAGTGCGACAAAGACACACCGTTATATGTAGTCATATTACTGTCACACTCACACTCACAGTCCTGTTCTGTAATAGATCCTGATTAATAAATTCGAGACATGTTTGTATTAATGTTTTTAGTTTTTATCTTGACTCAAAAATAAATTCAATGTCGTTTATTTATATTGGCATTGGGTCATAATTTTTCATTAAAAATCAATGTTCAAGAAAACATATCAAAGATTTTGAAAGGCAGAAAATATATTATAGGTATGAAAAAGGCAAACGTTTCGGCCACAAATGGGGGCCCTCTTCAGTGCCAATAAATTTAATGTACTTAGTGTCTAAGCTGTAAACGTGCAAAAAAGAGTTATTAACACTACCATTAGATATTTTTGTTATTGTTTTTGTGTTTTTGTTTTTTTTTAATGATATTTTATAAAACATGCAAAACTTATGTGAGAAGGCAAGATGGCAAGCTCCAAGGCGTCTAGGAACAAGACCGCTCAAAAACACAGCACTTAAAAAACGTGTGAGAACTCCTATCTGGCAGATTCGCGAAGAGTGAATCCGTAAAACCGCCCCTCCTCAAAGGTACACACAAGAACCACCTATGGAAACTGATATCTCCTACAAAATAACCATCACCATCCACAAGGGGCTCACAAGACCCACGAGAAGTATGCATTTCACAGAATCACAACACACGAACCCGGAAGGAAACAGATTTTTCGTAAAATCTATAATCGTTCTATCCAAATGACCGATGAATCCTGGTAATTTTATTTATAAGCTCTATAATTTAAAGTTTTGGAAAGGAATTTCATGAAACTGGTTCCACGTTTCTTAAATCACATAAAGCATTACCAAAGTTTCTACTCAAAGATTTCTTTGATTATGGCAAAAGGGGCACCGACATTTAAACATCGCCGCAAGTTGAGAAGAAGTTAATTCCATCCCCCGCAAACATCGTCTACAAATCCGCGCTACTCTCCCATTCTGACGTCTGTTCCTACAGCCTCAAGCCTTTCCACAACCGCTGCAGCATCTCGAAGCTCATCCAAATCATCTGCCGGTTAATCTTCCTTTACTTGCATCCGAATAGCTTCTATTTCAAATTAATATGACAATTTTTTCAAATTAGTAACACACTTTGGGACTATAGTATGCTTTTTAGTTTTTCTTTTTGCAAGAAAATTATATTTTTGTTGTTTCGTTAATGAAGCACATCCGAGTAGATGGCGGAAAAAATAGGTGAATTTTAGGAATTATTATCTCAAAAATTATTCGTCCGATTTCATGCAAGTTAGTTTTATTCGAAAAAAAAAAAATATATATATATATATTGAGGTATATTGAAAAAAAAATGTATAAGTATATATTGACTGAGAGCGCTGTTATTGTCGCTGTTGTAGAACATGTTCGTCACTGGCACGGTCTGTAGTCCCCATGATTGCATGCAGTCGGTGGATCTAAAACAAAATTTGTGAAAAGATTCTTATTATATAATTTCTAAGCGGTTCGACACTTAGGATATTTGTACTCATATTGTGAGAAGAAGAATTTTCAAGAAATCCTACGTGATGGACCGCTTCATACATCACATTTTAAGAGTCTTTTTGAAATTTTTTTTATGTGCCACTGGCGCGCAAACTCGTTTATTTGCTACAGTTAACAGTAGCGCAATGTAGTATATTGCGCTACAGAGGAATGAAATGTAAAAATTGAACTGCGCATGCGCCTATAGCCATGCAACGGAGCACAATCTTCTTCTTATTCTTCTTCTTCTTCGTACAGCGTTAGCACCTTACTGGCAAAGCCTTGTACATTTGAACTGCGCATGCGTCTATTAAAATCCATATCTACTACACAAATCGAGATAATCAAAATGGCCGGGACTAGTCGTGACATATCAAGTCTATATTACTACAATACTAGATTAGATTCGAGTTTACGCATAAAAACTCGTATACGCACTGAAGTCACATAAAATAGAATACGTGCCAATGCACACAATTCGGGAAATTACGAGACTCGCGACAATGCTCGCAGGACTGATCGCGCCTCGGCTTCGATCTCCTGCGAGCATTGTCGCTCGTCACGCAATAACCCTCATTGTGCACCTAGGCACATAATATACTATTTCAGACCAATCGACTACACGCAATTATGGGGACCGCACACACCGTGCCAGCGAGGGACATGTTCTACGCCGTCACATTAACCGTTTGAGTCCCAAGCAGCGCGGTCGCGCTCATCAGATTTTGTGTCGATCCTCTTTGCAATTGATAAAGACAAGCGCTATTGTGCTGTTTGGCGTTTTTCGACCATTTTTTTTTCAAATAACCCCCGGGACTCAAACAGTAAACAGCGCTCCCAGTCAATATATATTTATAATACATTTGTTAATATACTTTAATACCTTTTAGTTGGTTGGATCTTCAACTTGATTTTCGTTCGATGAGGCTACATTCAACGTTTGTATGATTGATAAAATCTATGACAAAAGACTGAGAAATGTGATATGAAGCTATTTTTAATATTTAGAAAAAGATTTTTTGCTGAAAAGTAATATTTATACTGAAATTGCCCTTATGCAAAAAGTATTGGATCAAGTATTCAGATAGGTATTAGAATAAGTATTGGTAGATTCAATACTATATTCGCATCGATGGTAATGATATTAAATTCAAATTTAAAGAATATGAAGTCTTTCTGTGGAAAAAAGACGCTTTCGACTGCGCTGGGATACGAGCCCAGGTCTTTCGATTGCACTAATTAATTGGAATTAAATATTGAAGATAAGTATTGGCGATAAATATTAGCGATAAGTATTGGAGTGAATAAATTTTCAAACACTTTTTTTACAACTCATATTTCTCCATTAATTTGCCTAATTATATAATTATTAAATCACATTGAGGCCATGAATCAACCGGATCACGTGACCAAATTCCTGTAAAATTTTGTGTAAGATAACATATTCAGTTCAGAAAATATCTTCCTAAAAATTTCGAGAATACCACAGAACACGATAGAGAACATCTGTCAATTTCGTTTGAGTGAAAGTTTTGCGAAAAGTTTTACAGTTAAATGTAATTGTCGATAAGTTTTCGAATCTTTTTCAAAATGTTTACTTTAAAGAAGTTAGCAGACGTGCTTTATTCTCTTTTGTTATGTTTCCCAAATTTTCAGAAAGATACTTTGTAAATTAAAACTTTATCATACATGAACAAATAAATGCGCATAATTTAGTCTCGTGGCCCAATTAATCCATGGCCTTAAAGCATTCAATTCAATGCTATTTGATATTATTCACAATACTTCAATTCTTATCGCTAATACTTAACTCCAATAGATACTTTCAACCCAAAAATAGTATTGGATTTACCAACACTTCAATCAATACATAATCTAATACTCTTTTCCATAGGGGTAGGTTAAAAAATTCTTTAACGTCTTCTTAAGAGCTACATGGAGGCTTTCATGGATATTTTCTATTATTCTAGTATTTCTGATATATTATAAAAGTTATTAATAAAATACTGGATTGCTAGCAAGTTTAAAAAAGTTAGTCATTTAATAATACAATATTTAATCAAAATAACGACTAAAAAATCCAAATAAATACGTTTTCATATTATCAAAACGACAAAATATCTCTCAATATTCACAAAACTTAAACGTCTTACAGATTTTATTTAAATATTTTATGATGAAAAGCGTTCAGAACGAAGTAAATAAAACTCATCAGGTGCATTCTGCTAACATTTCATGAATATATAATCAACATTTAAAACGCTGTACCCATCACTGAACTTCAAAATGAAATAATACAAAAAATAAACGAAACAATGACGTTTACTTTGCTATAACTGTTTATAATTTTATATGTTTTTATGAATTCTATATATTTATATTGTCGATTTAACTTACAATATTAATCACTCTTATAAAAGTTATATTAAAAAAAAAAGTATAGTACAGTTATCATGATTTTTATTTGACAATAGTATGTATAGCCAAAAGAACACTCAAGTGCTGCCTCGTCATGTCTCCATACTTCTAAGGTCAATAATTCTTATTGCTCAATTTTTATTTTATATTTCGAAAATACTTTCGAAGTTGCTATTATTCAAACTTCAATTTGCTTTTGAGATCTTTATTAACAATTATAACGAGTTTTAAGACTCTAAATTGTTTGATTTATATTTATATAGTATCAAGTTTATGTGAACAACTTGGTCCAATTTCTAGATGTTTGCGCCCAAAATACATAACATTTTGTTTATAAAATTTAGGAAATGGTAGATAACATTGAGCGCAAAGAGAATCAAAAATTTAGCATTCAACCCTTGCCTTCCGGGGGTTGTTTTTTAGGATATAAAAGTTCAAATACTTCTGTGATGACACAGTAGACGGAAAGAAAAACACACATGCAAAAATTGGAAAGGGGTTGAAAAATTGTCTAGATACTCAGTAGACAACTCACAAAATATACCGGGTGAGGCACATAAAGTGTTACAGAGCCGATGTCAACAATACCCTATCGATGTGTATTATCATGGGTATCGTAAGAAATGAAAAGAAATTAAAATGATTTTTCGACTACTTTCATACTTTGCGTAACTAGAGTGACCTTGTGTCGAAGGTCGTTGAATTCGTCTTCAAATCGGTAATAATGTCATCGACAAAAAAATACATGGTTGCATTTAAAAAAGTGGAGTTGACCTTGACGTAGCTTCAGCGCCTCCACCGATAAAAAAATAGGGTGGTCCAGTATGACGGCCTTCTTGAACACTGAAACTTTTGTCTCAAACATTTTTGGATATGATCAATAGTTTGAGTGGTATCGCTCTGTAACACTTTATGTGCCTCGCCCTGCATACATTGAACCCCTACGACAAAGCTGTTTAGACGAGCGCAAAGAAGATAAATTATATTGTTTTCAACCTCGTATCCTAAGGGGGTGATTTTCGGGGTCTAAAAGGTTGAAGATGTCTGTAATCACATAATAGACAGCACGAAACTTATGCATGAGAAAATGTTTTTCACATTTTTTTGTGTGGCTGTGTAATACATAAAGCCCACAAAAAAAATATATTCGGAAAAGTGTTTTCATTGAAATTAAGTCATTTTTTTGTATTGTATATGAACATGGTAAAAGTAGTTGTTGTTCTTTTTTTCTAGGTTCTTAGAAATTTCTGGCAGAATTTTACAAATTATATAACCAAAGCTTTTGTCACTTCCCGCGACTCTACCGCCTCGAGTAACAAACAAAGTCAGGAACCAATGAAGGAATCAAGGCAACATCACCACGTACGTGATTTTATCGACGCAACTTATAGCCAGATCGACAGATCAACAGAATTATCAATATGGAATTACCATGTGTCGTAATAATACCCACACATGATAACAAATCGACTGACCTAGAGAGAAGGTGAATGAAGCCCTACAGTACCAACGTACTACTACATGCACTTATCACACACATTACAGTCATAACATGTAACTTGTAATAACATGTGACTGGTCATAACATGTAGCTCGTCATAGTTGACCTATCAAAGTTCTATTGAAAGCGAAAGTTCCAATAGAAGTCAGTCCAGTGTCATCATCTCTATACCGCGAGTTCAGTCCAGTCTAGTCCAGTCTCATCAGATTATTCACCGCCAGTTGGTCCAGTTCTAATTCGACACCGAGTTCAAGGACAGTAAAAAGTGAAGGGGAATCGCCCTTAGAAAATATTCTCTAAATCTTGGGATCGGAGAATCGACCATCCGTACCGACTGGACCACAAATTTCCCATCTGACTAAATTTATATCAACGTCTACAATGTGAGCACTCGAGTTACTACGTACAATCTACTGGACTCAATTCAATACCGAGTTATTTCCAACCCAGGGTAAATACTCAAAAATTGTACGTTCCAGATAACTGAAACTTCATACAGTCACATGTATAACTTAAAATTCAATACGGTTTCGTGATTTAAAGAAATATTTCGTAAATTTCAGTCAACCCCTAGTGAATTTAAAAAACGCTTTCAAAAGTATTATGGATTTCACATAATTTTCCGTTAAATTTGTAACTCAAGAATTCTTGGTGTCTACAGATCAATGTTGGTTAAACTTCAGGAGTATGGGTCAAACCCTGCTATTGTTTTACCTTTATATTACGTATCCCAGCAATCTAGTATAGTTGTATAGACTCTGACGGAATCAATCGGGACTCCTGATTGTTGCTGGACGATGTTGATGTTTCGTTGTTGGGCGAGAGTGAGGAAAGGGGTTGGTCGAATAGAGACATAGTGAAGGGCTGAACGATGGTTACCCGTGCTGAAGTGCTAGATATTGCCGGTACTAGCGCCCGTTGCTTGAGATCCCGAGTGTGTGTTTTACGCGAGACCAGAAACAGAAGGAAGGACGATAGCTCGACGGACGACACACAGTGATCTCAATTTAGCTTTGGTACTCGAATGCTCAAACGTAGCGAAGCGGGCACTCCAAAGTAATCGAAATCCCCAGAGGAACAGGGGACGCGATAAATTACTGTGACTGAGCCGATATCGATCCTAAATACGTACGCTTTTAGCTTTCACTTTGTTCTTTCGCTCCACAACTCGACTTTTTCTTCTCCTCCAGTTACCCCCCCCCCCCCTTTCTCTCTCTCTTTCTATATCGCCGTTTACTATCTCTTTTCACTTGCTTTGAACGACGCTTGCCCTCCACCGAATCTATATTCGACGATTCCAAGACGAAGGATATATGACAACGGATAAGGCGTCAACGAGATTTTCTCGATCCTACTTAAACTCAATAGTGCCATAGAAGAAAAGCTGCAAGGTACATCCTCACTACGGAGAAATTTATCGAATCTCGAAAACAAACTAAGTGCTGGCACCTGATAGACTTTTTGATATAAGTTAAGGAATAAAGACATATGGTAATGACACCAATCACCAAGGAGGAATTGGTTGCTAATTTCGGACATAAATTCTAGCGTACCTATTCAAAGACATTTTAAAAAGTATATACAGGGTTTTCTAATTAGAGGTTTCATTTTGATCAGCTCACTATTTTGGCAGCTGTCATAATAAGTGGTGTCATTTTTTGACAGATGACAACTAAAAACTGAGCCATTAATAAAAATGGAACGATATACGCTTCGACAACGCATTAAAATTGTTAAAATTCACTACAAAAATACATGAAAATGAACCTGAATTTCGCCGAAAAACCATTATGAGCGATGAGGCTCATTTTCACCTTGAAGGCTACGTTATTAAGCAGAATTGTCGCATTTGGGGCTCGGGAAACTCCAAAATGATTATTGAAAAACCTCTGTATTCGAAACATGTAACTGTTTGGTGCGATTTTTGGACAGAAAGGATCATTGGGCCTTACTTTTTTTGAAACACAAGTAGCTAAATCGACGATAACAATTAGTCGCCGAGATTATGCGATTTAACACCTCTAGACTTTTTTCTTTGAGGTTACGTGAAAAATAAGGGTCATGCTGATGCTCCTCAGTCATTTCAAGAACTCAAAGAGGAGATTCGTGCTGTTATCGATAAAATAAAGCCTCAAAGGTGCGAAAATATAATGGAAAATTTCATCAAAAGAGCATGGTCCTGCAAACGTAGCCGTCGAGGCCATATCAATGATATTGTTTTTTATTATTAATGACAAACCTTCCGCTATTGAATGAAATAAAAATCAAATGATTTTGCACAAAAACCACGCGTTTTTTTATAAATCAAAATGAAACCTCTGTTTGGAAAACCCTGTATATTCAAGTTTTAGATTTGGAAAAATTAGCCATTTATTCCACTATTTATTTATTTCTTCATCTTTTTCAAATTTATTATGTCAATCTTAATATAGAACAATTGCGATTTTGAAATTTAAGTTTTTAATTTTCTTCCAAACAATAAAAATCGCTTACATTCAATAATGCACAGACAACAACAGAATAAAATTAATGTTTATATTTTATGAACAAATGCTGAATCTCAGAAGTAATGTGTATTGAAAGTTCTTTGTGACCCAAGAGAGCATAAATAGAAGTATTTTGAAAAGAGAAGCTAAATTTAGCTAGAACAAGTCAAAAATGGTAGGAAATATCGTGAAATGAGGCAGTTTCGGACACTATTTAAGGTTTCTAAATTGAAGGCCTCGATGCAATAAAGGCCTTAGCGCTCGAAACAGCCCAAATAATTTTTTAAAATATATATCGCTGTAACGTCGTTTAATCTCGTCTAAACTTTATAAAGAAATTTTTACAGGCGTAAAATATCTTAGCACTGACGATGAAAGTATCAGAAGTTCATTTGTTCATAATGGCAATTAATTATTTAATTGCAAATCATAGGCGCACGACTTTCCGGTTTACGTAACTTCCGAGAAAAAAGTGTATGGAGTACTTTAAGCTATGAAAAACTGTCAACGAGACATTTGTTCCTTAATAATTAAAGAAGTTTTTGGCAAAGTTTCAGATTGATTAGATGAAAACTGACTGAGGTTCAGCGTTTTAAACAAAGTCGCGCTAAATCTAGAAAATAAAAACAGTAACGATTTTTGCAATAATTATTATGTTTGTATATATTGTATGTGTAAGAAGCATATGTATTTAATTAAGTTGTTAGTCAAGTAATAAAAGTGTACGTAATTTTATTTTACGCAGTTATTTTCCAATGTCCAATTACAATTTATATTTTGTGGAATATTGTACATATTGATACTAAATAATATTGGAAACGCGTCTTGACAGTTATTCAACAGCTATATGTGACGAGCATTAGCGTAGAGTAAACAATCAATAAAAATGAATTGTTTAAAAAGATCATTGAAATAAAAATGATGGAAATATTTGTGGCTGAATTTCTGTGATCGCATGCCTTTCTATCGACTCGTGGCGCGGACGACGTGGTTATTCGCGGGAGCGCGCGACTTTGTTTAAAACGCTGGATCTCAGTCAGTTTTTATCGAATCGATATGAAACTTTGCCAAAAACTTCTTTAATTATTAAGGAAAAAATGTCTCGTTGACAGTTTTTCGTAGCTTAGAGTACTCCATACACTTTTTTCTCGGAAGTTACGTAAACCGGAAAGTCGTGCGCCTATTATTTGCAATTAAATAATTGATTGCTATTATGAGAAAATGAACTTCTGATACTTTCATCGTCAGCGCTAAGATATTTTACACCTGTAAAAAAATTGTAATAAAGTTTCGACGAGATTAAACGATGTTACAGCCATATATATTTGAAAAAATTATTGAAAATGCGATTAAAAAATATCACGTTTTTATTTTCTATCTCTGGAAATAAACAATGTACGTAAAAACAATAAATACAAAAAAGTTTCTGTTTTTTGTAAGGAATGTGATGGTATTTTGTAAAAATCATTTCCTGTACATTGTTCATTTGGTAATCGGGACGTCACGTTTGAGCTGTTTCGAGCGCTAAGGCCCTTATTGCATCGAGGCCTTCAATTGTATAACTATTAATTTTATATCTAGAAGACTAAAATTTAGATATCTTAAACACATATACCCGAGAAAAAATACGTGCAACAACACTTTTTTTCATTACCCAAAAAAAATGTTTCTGAATAAATAAAAAGTTTTGTTTGGATAAAATTCGAGTCGATTACCACCTATTAGGATATTTTAGCCAAATAGTAATTTAAAAAAAATAATTGTCCTAATAAATACATTTTTATAGTTTGTCTAAGAATCGATCTTATCTGCCAACCAGTCAAAATTATTTTTTCACTGAGAAAAATAGATACTAAAAATCAGATACTAGAATGTTGGATATTACCTTCTATCATCTAGATTATACTACATAATATCTAATATATTTTCTTAAATATACAAGATAGTAATGACCAATAACAGTTTATATTCGAAATTTACAATATTAGATATTAAAATTTAATATCTAAGATGTTATAAACAGTAGCGTGTACGTGCCTGAGGAAAAGTCACGTGATCAGAGTCTTTGAATTTTATATAATTTGTCTTTCGCGCTCCCCATAGCTTTGCCGGTCGCGTGGTTTTTGGTTATGATACTGAATCAATAATGTTGTGTCTACATGAAGTTTTAAAATGTCATTTTTGAAAAAATTCCATATTATCATTTCTGCAATCAGTAAATATCTATCTATATAAGTATGTCATTTCTATACCTTCAATCTTTGAAATACAATTTCTAACCTCTTAATAGCAAGTTCTCTATGTATTCATTTTTAAATTCAACATCGAATCGGAATTTGCTTACTGGAATTCGTAATAGATTCCAAATGTTTACAATTATGTTGAACGTTTTCATAATCTCCATTTATCAACAGGTTGCCTTGACTTTGAGAATAATCAACGAAATATGGACTTGCGAAAACTTTTAGATCGAGGAATTCGAGAAAAAAAGGAGATTATAAGAAAATTTTGAATTTCTTAATCAACCATTATTTATATTATGTTATATTTTCTTAATTTCATTTTTTTTTCAATTTTTCAATCATCAGTATTTTTCCATAATTATTAGACTGCATTCAATTACATATATTAACTTTAATTATCTAAGATATTACATCAGTTTAATATCTCAAATACTATGACCTGATATTTTATGCATTTCAGGTTAAAATCTGAGATATTTCAAATTAACATATTGGGTTCTTTAGTTTAATATCTTGGATATTGCGAAAAAACATCTTTTTTTTTAATATCTGCAGATACTCTGTTTCAATATCTAGATGGCTATCCCATAGGTAAATCGCATATATATTATCTGCTAATATCAAGATATTGTGGTTTATTATCTATTTTTCTCCGTGAATTGGCTTGTTCAAAAACAGCAAAAATACAGCACTCTTTGATACGCCGTTAGTACGCATACTATTATTTAGCGACTCGCTCTTACGTTAAAATACGCCTCTTAGCACTTGATACGAAATATACTATTTTGTAACACTGTACAAAAAGTTTACTCACCGAAAAATGCACGCAATATGATATATTTCTGAAGATTTCAAAAAGTGTGTTATTGAGAAGCTGCCATTTTGAGTACTTATTTATGCAAACGGTGCGAACTTCGCGCGAAGTGTTGTAAAAAATAGTATATGATCATATTTTGAGCAAAGTGATTTTAAATTATTTCAAAAATTATTTCTAAGGACTTTTATACTATTCCATGTAATTTATTTCTGTTGTAAAATAATTAGGTAAATAATACCTACCGCACTCGCTCCTGTGATAACAAAATGTATGAAGTAGTAATTCAATCAAGACATTTTTATATATTTTTATGAAAAATAACCTTCTCTCAAAAAAAATTAATTTATGAACTTCAAGTAAAAATTAAAATCAACTTTGGTATCACAGAAACAAGTGACTTCAATATGTGACAATATAATATCACACAAAATATGTTGTTTTTCTTTAGTTCAAAAATTAACTAACTTAAATATTAATAATTAATTGAAATTTTCATTTTTGTAAGTAACAGTTTTCTATCAAATGAGAATTAAAATTTTTCTAGACCACCGTAATATAAAGGGTTTCCCAATAAGGGTGATATGTTTTGAAATTGAAAAAAAACACTGAATATTCATTCGGAATTGATCGAAATCTTTTTTATTATATTGGATATTCTATGCCATTTATGATTTAAATAATATATCGGCCGAATGTCCCCCGAGACTTGAGCCAAAAATGCGCCTCATCAGAAAAGATGATTTTTTTATGAAAATTGGGATCATTTTCAATTGATTCCAGAGCCCAATCCGCGAACTCCCTACGCAAACGATGGTCATTAAGCTTCAGTTCTTGGGCCAGAATCATCTTATAGGGATGCAGGCCAAGATCCAATCGCAAAATACGCCAGGTAGTCATCCTGGACAGGCCCAATTCCTGAGATCGGCGTGGCACGGACAATTCACGGTTTTCCTCGATACTGGCCTGTACGGCGGCTATATTCTGTATAGAACGTACGGTACGCATACGATTTTTAGGCTTAGTATCCAATAGAGTAAATTCACTCTCCAACTTATCGATTATTCGACGAATTGAGAGCGCGGATGGAGCATAATGACGACCATATTTTGCACGATATGCTCTTTGAACACCGACAAAACTTCTCGAATTTTGATAAAATAATTGGACAATTTCCAAACGTTGCGGAAGCGTGAAACTACTCATGATTAAATGGCAAACCTTACTGATGACAACTGACAGCAGACGTCAAAAATTTCAGTTCAAATGAGCCCGATAGGAACATTCAAAATCATATCACCCCTATTGGGAAACCCTTTATTATAAATAAATAAGAAAAAAAAATTTCAGAATGAAAATAACTGCTGTGTATGAAAAAAACCTTATTCTCAAAAATATTTAATTTGTTAACTCTCACAAAATTAAGATTCATTTTTTAATTTTTACTGATACCTAATTACTTTTTATGGCATTCAAAAATATTCAGAAGTTTTTTGTACAATATAAGAAAACATTCACCCCACTACTGAAGCCAACAATTCCAACTGATTCCAACTAAAAAAATTTCATGACAGGAATTAATTATCGAACAAGCTGCACTGCCGTATATGATAGTTCAATGATTGAAAGCTTTTGAATGACCTGGCAAAAACGATGAATCTCCGTCTAAAAATCATTCTACTCTGGTATTTTGTGGACAGTGGACCGTGTATAATAGACAAAGAGCGGAAATGTACTTGCAACCAAAAATATTTAATTGAAAAATCCGTCCCTAATTAAGAGAGTACGTGGAGAGGAAGTTCGTTCAGCAATATCGTGCAGTGCCTGCATTTCGATTAGAAATGTCCGTAATTCAATGAAAGTACATGACCATTTAACGTGTGCAGAGGGAGGTCAATTCGCCACTGGGCTAACACAATCAGCATTCCCAGTTTAATGAGCCCCATATCTACCTTCTCTCCTTATCGCTTTTCAGCCGCGTGTTTGCTCTCACGCATCTATCTCACTATCAACCAAACTAGAGAAAAATTTATTAGTAGACAATACTTGAAAAAATCGTTTCAAACATAGATTCAGAAATATTCTAACTTCTACTTTTTTTAGTGTAAATGAAGGTTATCAAATTCCTTTCGATAAGAATAGATTATCTTTCACGTTTTTTAATATTTTGAAATTTCAATAAGGCCCACACTTTTTTATCGTTTTAATTTTTAAAGATTTTCTAATTTATCAACTTTATAATTTCTTCTTTCCAAAAAATTAATATTTTCTAAATATTTTCATTTTTTATCAAGTCAAAATTTTCATTTTTCTGTTTCTTCAAAACGTTTCATTTCTCAATCTCTTTCGAATTTCGTATGAGGTGCCGTTACAATTTTTGAAAACGACTTTTTATGTGATATTGTTATGAAAGATGATGCATTTCTGGATAAAATCATACGATTATCGGATGGCAGTATTGTATCCCAAAATAGTAAAAGTGTACACGAAATTCGCATAATATTGCGGATACTATAAGCGCAGCCACCTTGTCTTACCAAGAAAGCACACCACTCTGCTTCCAAAAAACGCACGGCCCCCGTACTCTCTCGGTATGGCCAAGTTGGCCATTGTCAAACCAACTTGGCCATACCGAAAGAGTATACAGGTGCCGTGCGTTTTTCGCAAACAGAGTGGTGTGCTTTCTTCGTATGAGTCTAGAACGAATTTGGTATATCGACTTTGCTATTTTGGCATACATGAAATACATACGAAATTCGCTTGAATTTGTGCAACAAAAGTAAAACGAATGTGTTGCGATTTTAGTAAATTCAGATTGTGTACGAAATTAGGGAAAGATTTTTTTCGATATACATATATATATGTATATCCTTAAGAAAATTTCTTTCATAAATGATTTGACAAATAAAAAAATTAGGCAATGAGTACATTTAAGATTCAGAAAATTTTAATTGAAGTAAAAATTTGAGAATAAAGTTTAAAATGTAAAATAAAAAAAAATATAATGGGTTGTTCAACTTGAAAGAAAAATTCGTGAAATATAAAATTTGAATTTAATAGTATATTATGTGCCTAGGCGCATAATGAGGGTTATTACGCGACGAGCGACAATGCTCGCAGGAGATCGAAGCCAAGCCATAGTCGAGGCGTAGGTGAGGCGTGGTCGAGGCGCAGCTGAGGCAAAGCCGAGACAAAGCCGAGACGAAGCCGAGGTGCGTTCAGTCCTGCGAGCATTTTAAGCGAGTCTCGTAATTACCCGAATTGTGTGCATTGGCGCATATTCTATTTTATGTGACTTCGGAGCGTATACGAGTTTTTATGCGTACACTCGAATCTAATCTAGTATTCATCATGATTCTCGTCCATTGCACTTGATATTTGATATTTGTAATATGCGCATGCAAAGTTCAATTTTTACATTACATTCCTCTGTATCGTAATACACAACATTACGCTACTCTCCAGTGTAGCGTAAAAACCCGTTTACGCGCCGAAGGCACATAAAATTATAAAAACTTCATTACTCGCAAATTGATAATCTTGGATGATAAAACTAGAATAATGGAGGTATTTTATTATTTAATTTTCACACTCCAGCTGAAAAAAAGGCCAATGAAGCCGCTGAAATGATTAGCTGTTCTCTTGTTAGAGGTGCAGTGACTCATAAAAAATATGGAAAGTAGTATCAAAGATTGTGCGAAGAAGATTTCGACCATAACTTAATTATTGTGCGATTTAATGTTTTTTAGCACAATTGATTTATGACTTGAGTGAATATATACGAAAGATATATAAATATTATTTTAAAAATGCAAAATTAGTGTGAGCTTAACATAAATAGTATATTGTGTATCTAGGAGGTAAAGTAGGTCTTTTGGGGCGAGGACCAATGTATTCAGGCCGAGTACTTCGGCGCGCGCTCGGCTACGACTCGGCCTGAATACATTTGTCGAGTCCCAAAATGGCCGACCTCCGTGGTACACACGATATTTTTTGCAAAATACGTCCTAAAGAAGTATTTCGAGTGTCTGTAGAATGGTATTGAGAACGTCCAATTATGACTCGGTGCTGGAATAGGAACATGTTGTAACAATAATATTGATAAATATGATACGAAGGTGGTGGAAAGGGCCGTAGGGGGGTGGGGCCCAGGGGCGGATCCCCGGTGAGGGTGCAGGGGGCGAAGCCCCTGCCGGGGGGTTTGGGGGGCTGAGCCCCCCGAATTGTATGAAACAAATTTGATTGAATTTAATAATGTATGGAAAAGTATAAACTTTGATTAGATTAATTAAATATTTTTCTGGAATGTAAAATGTTTTTTCTTCAAGTTTAAAAAATTTTAGGTACAATTTTTGCGATATTTAGTAATTTGTCACTAAAAAACTTCTTTTTAGGTAATTCTAAATTATCTTTTTTATTTATTGATTGACCAAATATCAGAATTTTTTGACAACAACCTTTCTACTTTTTTTATCAGAAAAATAATCGATTATTATGGTATTTTGTAAATAAATCAATTTTCTCGTATGCTTAACGCAGAGGCAAAATTAGTTCCAGAAGAAATTGTACAGTTCCAAATAGAGGGAATATTTTAACAATCATAAAAATGCTGCAGTTGGTTGGGGGGGGGGGGGGGGGAATATAATCCATTTCTCGAAACTGTGCAGAGGGCGTAAGGAACAAAAGTAGGACATAAGGAACGAAAGTAGGACTTAAGGAAGAAAACAGATACAAAATGAACATGCTGGTCGTAAATGGACAACTTTACAGCCGCTCTACAGGGGCTCGAAGTACTACTTTAGTGCCTGTTTTGCAAAAAGGTTTATATGTTACGCGATCTGAAGAAAGGCCTCTAAGAAGTCAAAAATCGATTTTCCGATTTTCGTCGTTTTACATAGATTTAAACCTGCTCTTCAAGATCGTGTAGTTGCTAAAATTCTATCATTAATAGTTTGTTCGTTACGAGGCTTTAAACATTGACATTCGGGAAAGCACTCGAGATTTCTCTCTCATCACATACACATATACAGACTATAAACCTGTACAAGTATGCGTATTGAAAGAAGAGAGAAATATCGGAAGAATTCTATCGGCTTGTCGCCACTTCTCCTGCTTCTCCTCGAAAATCTACGCTTGGCTTCTTAGGGCTCTTTCTTCAGCTCGCGTCACATATATATCACTATTTTCAAAGTTAGATTCAAATATTTTAATAATATTTGCACGATATTTTTTTACATATCTATGTGTTCGAAATTTGGGACATGATAGAGAAGATAAAAACGGACGTAGATAGAGTACTTTTGGTTTCAAAATTGAAAAACAGTTCAATTTTAACAAAATATAACGGAAAATTTGTTTCCACTATCAAATCCAAATGTAGTCTATCTACGTCTGTTTTTATCGTCACTAACATTTCACAAATTTTAGAAATAAAATTTTATGTATTTTGGGCACAAACATGTAGAAACTGGACTAAATTATTCACATGAACTTGCTCCTTTTCTCGAGTATCACATGGCCTTAAGATAAAGATATAGAAAACTATGCGAAAATATAACCAGGATCACTTGAGGGAATTGATATCATATGCGTTTTTCTGTATTCATTTCCATGTCAAAAATTTATTTTTAGAGTATAAAGTATGTTGAAAAATTTATCTCCTGAATAGTATGTTGTGTTGCTAGGAGCTAAGGCAGGCGTTTTGGGTCAAGGATTGAATAAAGTGGTCCTCGCCTCAAAGTGACCGAGCTCTGTAGCACATACGATATTTTTTGCACAATACGTCCTAAAGAAGTGTTTCAAATGTCTCTAGAGCGGTATTGAGTGTGTCGATTTACGACTCGGTAGACTATGAACATATTATATCAATAATATGTAAAAATATATTACTTACTCGGTAGGAAATTTGAAATTACGCACATGAATACTAGCCATGTTAAAAACGTACACGCAGAAAAAAGAAAGGCAAAATTTCCTAACCAGGAACAGCAAATGATTTTAAGTAAATGTAACAGTAAAAACTGTTAACATAGCTGAAAAGAAATGTCGGAATTACTGAGCGTTTCGTAAATCTCATAGTAAAATCAAAAATCAAATTTTCACACGTTTTTTCGAACGCTATTAATACATTTATGTCCTTTATTTTCATAGGCATATAGATGGAAACTAGCTTACCGTAAAAGATTGATAAATCGAAATTATAGAACATTGCATTGATCTATATGCGTGTGCGACTTGCTTTGTCATTTTATAGAATCTTCACAGCATCTTCTCTGCTTCTATCTCTTAACCCTTATTCCTCTCCTACGGTTCATAAAATAAACAGTATCTTTTTCAACTGCGCTTGCTCATTTTCACTTCCTTTTCGGCCTTTCTATGGCAGTAACAACTGCGACTTTCAAACTGGAATGAGATAACTGTTACCCTATCAAAAAAAATATCTCAGTTGACATGCGCTCAATGCAAATATAGTCGCAATGTTTTTTCTGGATAAAAATGGAAAAGGAAAGTTCGATTTCAGGAGCTAGTATAGGGAGAGAAGATGGAAAAATAGTCAATGTGTCGAAAGAAGAGAGAAAAAAGTCAGAAAGATGAGAAAGTGAGAAGCATAAAAGAAAGGGATGGTGAAAAAGGAATCAGTGGGCGTGATATTCACAATGTGTACCTCACTAAAGTGCTGAAAAGTGTTCCAATGTGTTCAGTTTCCAACTAATCGGAGCATTAAAGCCTGTGCCTGAATGCCTATCTTTGGAAGAGGATTTTAGTTTTCATTGAATCCAGTCGAATGCGTTGGATATTTTCAAAATATTCTACTTTTAATTTAAATCAATTATATATATCTACATTTCATATTATTCATGAAAAGCAATTATTTACAAAAATTGAATGTTTCAATAAACCTGTATTGTAATCACTGTTTTTTAATGAAGGAATTAAATTTGATACGATAAAGGCTTTAGAGAATTTACACGAATGCAGCAGAATGTTCAAAGCAATTAAAGCACTTGTTATGTCGAAAATTAGGTTAAAGCTAAAAAATGTTATTGACAATTGCATATCAATAACAATCACTAAACTTTGAATTGCATCAAACATTCTTTTCATATTATAAATATTTATGGATATTCATCATTCCTCATATTTTAATTATATGAGAAAATGTTACATACACTCAGAAAAAACATTTGATTAAATCAAAAAAAATTATTTGTTTGAAACACTTTCTTTGATGTAAAGAAATGTTTTGTTTTAATGAAACAAAATTTGTTTGATTCAAACAAAATATCTTTGGACCAAATAAATATTTGTTCGAATCAAATAAATTTCTGGCTTAAATCAAACAAATTATATCTTTGACCATATATCAATGCATTAATTTCTTTGTTTTGAAGAAAAATTAATTTGATTTAAACAAATATTTATTTGCTTCAAAGATATTTTGTTTAAATCAAACAAATTTTATTTCATTTAAACAAATCATTTCTTTAAATCAAAGAAAATTGTTCAAACATTTTCTTTGATTCAATCAAATCTTTTTTCTGAGTGTAGAATTTAAAAAGTAAAAAATGTTATTTTTGCTCTCCAATAGAGTAAACATGTCCTGAAATCTGGAGTTTTTGTGATGGATGATAGGTCGTTAATAATGCGTTTGTTTTTATCAGAAACACCTGAGACTTAACTCTTTGACGAGGGTATTCTTTGAAAGATCGAATAAAAAGTTGAGCGATCGTGAAGTCGAAAAGATATAAAAAAAGGAGCGAAATCAAGTTGTGTGTAAATTGTCTGCAGATGATGCGCACACACGCACACTGCAAAAGCCCACGGCAAAAATTCGCACTATGCCAAGAGCTGACGTCGATGTCTAATTCCAGTGAACAACGAATTTCATTACTATCGAGTGAGTCGAACGAGTCAATTCGCTTTCCCCAGCCGTCTTTCATTCCGTCTACCTTACTTACTCCATTCGCGTTTGTTACTTTTCTCCTCAACTTTTCCTCTCACCCAGGTGCTCGGCATTCCCTTACCAGTTACGTAGTAGGACTCAA
Organism: Diplolepis rosae; assembly: GCA_030998225.1. Lineage (NCBI taxonomy): Eukaryota > Metazoa > Arthropoda > Insecta > Hymenoptera > Diplolepididae > Diplolepis > Diplolepis rosae. The sequence continues at coordinate 599,963 of JAPYXD010000338.1, read as the reverse complement.
AATGGCTATCAAATTTAATGAAAGCGATCAACGTGAACAAGCAAAATTCTCAGATCTGCTGTCTTCTCTCATTTATTTGGTCTATAAGTTCTCCAAGCTTACAAAAGGGTTTTCTAACTAAAATCTATTAAATAAAACGTTTTAGTGAAACAACTTAATTTATATAGTCAAACACGAATACCGTCTTGTAAAATTTAAAAATTGGCAACCTTATGACTTTCCACTTTTCATTTATCCAAAGTATTTGTGTAAAATGAAATCGATGAATACATTAGACTCTTCATTATTCGAAGCTTTCTTCTCTGGAATTTAAATTATGCTGTAATCTTCATCGGTATTTATTCAATAGTTAAGGAAGAATGATTCCAAGTGAAGGCGAAGCATTGCCTGAAAGTTTTCATATAATTTTCAAATTCAATGACTCGAAAAAAAAACTGTGCACTCAAAAATTGACCATTTGGTGCATATAAAAACAGTTCAGCTTTAATCATTTCCTATCAAATAATTTTCCACTTCTCTTTACACTGACTTTAAGGCGAATCAATATGCCTTCTCAATACAATGTGAATTTAGAAACAATTGCGAGTCTGGTCCCTGAGGGGATGAAGCTTGTATAAGTGGATTAGGCTTTTGGTAAGTTTCCATTTCCTATAACTTCCCTCCCCTGCAACTACAAAGTTCGAAATTTATTCGACTTGGACTACCTGAATAGTTCATTACTATATTTTGTTTCAAGATTGAATTTTTAAAATAAACGAAAACCTTTTTAATTGAATCAGACAATAGAAACATGGACGTCTAAAAAAAAATATTTTACAACGATTTTCTAATCATTTTTTATGGGACGGATTGAAAATAGGTCAGTGATGGTATTGGCAGTCACTCACCCTCTGTAATGGGAGAGAGAAAACACAAGCACAAAAAAAACGATTTGCTTATATATACGTGCGGCTCCAAAGTGCCGAAGAGTGTTTCTCCGTGTTCGAAACTAATCGATGCGTTAATCTCTCGACCTTTTGTCCCCCCGACCACCCTTTCAAATCTACACTGGTAACCAGCCAGCACTCGTTATTGAACATTTTCTCGCAAAAGACGAATATTCAAAACGGAATTATTCAACGAGAACTCGTTTACGAATGTTCGTTCATTCAAATTCATTTTAATCGACCATCTTTGTGAAATTTTTTTCTGAAAATCATTTAATTACTGAAATTTATTTCCATATAAATATTTAAATTAAAAGCAAAATAAATTTTTTATAAGAGTTTCTCTACTCAAAATTTTGAAAAATTCATTAAAAATTTGAAAGAAATTCTGGAATTAAGAAAATTTTTAGAATTTTTAAATAAAAAATATATTTATTTGTTGGTATTATTAGTCATAATAGAGAAATGCATGTAATAATATAGTTTATATTTGGTGATATCTTCAAATTCCTCACTTCATAATTCCTCAATCTTTGTCTGTATTTTACCCCGAACTAAAGTTAATTCTGCTTCATATGTAAAAAAATCTGTTCTGCAAATTATTTTTATGTGACACCGGCGCGCAAACCCGTTTTTTCGCTACAGTTAACAGTAGCGCAATGTAGTACATTGCGCTACAAAGAAATGAAATGTAAAAATTGAACTGCGCATGCGCCCATAGCCATAAAATGAAGCACAATCTTCCTCTTATTCTTCTTCTTCTTCGTACAGCGTTAGCATCTTACTGGCAAAGCCTTGTACATTTGAACTGCGCATGCGTCTATTAAAATCCATTACTACTACACAAGATCGATAAAATCAAAATAGCCGGGACTAGTCGTGACATATCAAGTGTAATGACTAGCGCCGCAAACAACTACAATACTAGATTAGATTCGAGTGTACGCATAAAAACTCGTATACGCACCGGAGTCACATAAAATAGAATACGTGCCAATGCACACAATTCGGGACATTGCGAGACTCGCGACAATGCTCGCAGGACTGATCGCGCCTCAGCTTCGTCTCGGCTTTGTCTCGGCTACGTCTCGACTATGCCTTGTCTCCGATCTGCGAGCATTGTCGCTCATCACGCAATAAACCCTCATTGTGCGCCTAGGCACGTAATATACTATTTCAAGAAATGTTCATAACAAGCAGAAAATTTAAGTTAATTTCGAAAATCTCTTTCAATACTTTCTCAAATATTCCTAAAATAAAGATTTCTTTGAAAATATCATGTTGACGTAATTCTTATCAGAGAAAATTTTAGAGACGTGTTGAAGAAGAGATGACACTCATTTTCTTGGCCGTTCACTTCGAACGGTTAAGAACTTGCAGAACTTTGCTCTACGTTATAAGACACGGATAGGCGATTTTCCACCACGATTCCTCCTCCTTCCCCTTTATTCCTTACATCTTTTATACTCTTTTTCCCTCATTCACTCATTCTCTTACTCTCATTCACTTAAGATCGTCCACCCCTTCCATCAGCCAAAATTGCTTGGCGCAGTCTTGTAATTTTAGTACCACGAATCTTCGACTGCTCTCAGGCAATTCTTGAAAGCGAAAATATGTAACGTGCTTGAAGACGACCACTCGAGCGCTAGCCAACATCATGATGCCTCATCGCTGAGGAAGACCAAATTAACTTCATAGTTAATTTAATATTTCCACTGAATTTTGAACATAATCCATTTATTAATCAATGTACACAAAATTATTGAATCAATTTTTTAATCCGAAATTTTAGATATAATGACCCGCACACGGAGACAAATTTGATATCAAGCAGTAACAGTTTTAAGACTAAACCAGAATTATTAGGAAAGGTTATTAATTAATGAAAACAATATATCACATTGTGTCATGGTCTCGGGAAACTTTACCAAGAACGATAGTAAAAATCGAAAATCCAATTACAGTCAAGTCTCATTTATTTCAAGTCGCGAGGGGTTCCCACCACTGCCTCAGTTGCCATACCAACTGAATGCACCTCGCCCTCACTCTTCTCACTTCTTCGGAGTGCTCCTCAGAGCGTCATGTGGCAGTGAAACAGTGGGGCGTGGAGGGGAGCGTGAAACTTGAAATAAACGAGACTTGACTGTACCAAACTATACTATCATCATGAGACTTTCTCATAAGATTTCCTAATAATTGTGGTTTACTCTTTAAGATGGCACTACAATAAATAAAAAAAAGGAGAAAAGCATCAAACCTAACCAAGGGTATGACAATGCCGTGTCGTGACAAACTGAACATGAGCCTTTTTTTAACTGTTCTTTAAGTGTCCATTCATCGCTCTTTTTGGCCACCTAGCTTTCGAAGACAGCAAATATATAAATAAATATACAGTAAGTGTTTCCTTTTGTCCTCTTTTTAATGACTCGGTTTCATTGCAACATTCTTTCATTTGTCTATTTAGAAACAATAGAGAGTTTTAAAGTGGGAGAATAATCCCGAGTAGAAATCGTAACCCGGATCTGTTTAGGTCCTAGCATATTTTACCCTTTTTTAGCTAGGCCTTAGCATAGAAATTTATAAAGGGCCAACATAGGTATTTCACGCTACTCTAGCAAGGCCCTAACAAGATCATCTGCATAGGACCCTTTTAGAGAGCCTTTTTACCACCTAGCCAGAACCTACTGTTCTCAAATGTTATTTTACCTGCAGCCTTAGCTGGGCCATTTTTTTACATTTCAATAAAGCCAATTAGTTTTAAAATGTAAAATGTATAAATGACTAGTTGTTTATTAGAAGTTAAAACCGTTTTGACGCTAAGTTGACACCACTGTCCTCTATACTGACGTGGAGATCGAGCGCGATCTGTCATTCAGTTTGTTCACAGTGCTCTATGTTGTCAGTTTATCTCAACTGTATTACAGAAGGCTTACGGTGAATCGACTTTATCAAAAACACGTGCATATGAGTAGTACAGTGCATTCAAAAGCGGTCGAGATGTGATGGAAGATTTGCCTCGCTCTGGTCGGCCATCAACGTCGTCAACTGGTGTTGACATTGTTGAAGTGAAGGTAATGGTGATTGAAAATCATCATTTAAGTTTAAGAGAGATAGCCGCTGAACTTTCTGTGTTTCACGAATCAATTTGTACCATTTTAAACGATTGTTTGGGCATGAAACGCGTTGCTGCTCGACTAGCTCCAAAAGACCATTTCACAAGACTATCATTGTGAACGAATTTCTGGCCAAAAACTCATCGAATATCATCGAACAACCACCGTATAGACCTTTTCATTTGAGAAAACGATACTGCGCAAGCGCGAAATAAAATAGTTCGAAAGATTTTGAGTCAAAACAATTTGCACAATAAAAATGTCTGATATACCTGGAGAAAATCTTTTGAAAAGGAAAAAGGTTGGTACAGATAAAAAGTGCTGTTTTGGAAATTCTAGAAGTGACAGCTGATACAAGACGTACTTAGAATGTACTTAATATTTTATTTTATTTCCAAAACCCTGTTTGGAATTTCGAAAAGGTAAAATTCCAAACGATTCGTTGAAGAAACATATTGAAAATTGTGCGGGGTGCAAAAATGTGATATGTGGGTGAGGTTATGTGCGCGCAAGGACGAGTACTTTTGTAGTATAAAGAATGTAAAGAAAGATACTTATATTGGCTCTAAAAATGATTCTTCTCCGTTTAATATTTTGTATGTCATATAATGAAATTATCTGCATACTATAGAAATGTAATAGAGATAGAGAATACTAATTTTATTTTCTCATTTACTATGATCTATTCATTATAAAGAATTGTTTACCGTTTGAAAAAAATATATTTGTATAAATACATTAACTTCTTTACAGTATAGAATTTTAAGATTAAGAAAATCATTACCGAATAATTTATGGCAAGTTACTGTCAAGAATTCACTCATCTATAAACATAATGTGACATAAATTCCGCGATTTCCTGGTAGCATCTTCAATACACGTTTTATTTTATACATCAGATACTTACTTCTTATAAAGTATAATCCACAAATTTTTATACTTTCAAATTAAAAACAAAATTAATTTTTTCACTTTACTCTTTTTCAATTCATAGAAACAGTTTTATATAAAAGTACAATTTTTCTATACATTTCTCAATATCACTAGTATAAATATAACCTTCATTACGTAATATGTATTTTTGTTGTTACCAGTATATGTTATTAGTAGAGTGAATGATGGCCTTTCTGGTAAAGGCCATCATTCACTCTACTAATAATATAACCTTCATACTACATACCGGTCAACAAGTTGTTGCTTTTTTCCTTTAATGGACTGTTTTCTACATTTAAACCATCTTTTTAATTGACAAATGGTATTCTTCTCCACCTTTTTGTGCAACAATCCTGCACCAGGAACAACTTTTTCAGTTAGTTTTACTAAAAGGTTTGTTATTATCGTGAACATTTTTCCTAAAATGAGCTCGAAACATTTAAATGCGCGCGCAGTATCATGATGTTGTCTAAGCTTCTGCTCTTAAATGAAAAGGTCTCTTCACCTGATATTGCTCCGTTCGACTTTTTTCTCTTTTCAAAACTCAAATTACCACTTCAAGGCACCTGTTTTCAGTCGATAGAAGACATAAAAGAGAATTCGCAGTGAGAACTGGAGCCGATTCCGGAAAATGCGGTTAAAAAATGTTTCAATGATTGGATTGTTTGTTGGCATAATTGTATTATTTCAAGAGTGGCCTAATTTGAAGACGATAAAATAAATTTGAATGAATAATAAATAATTTGTGTCTTATTGACCAATTCCCGGTACTTTTTTGACAGAATTTACAATCTATTTTTCAAAAGTTATTTGCATAGGTTGTTTTTTATAATCATTTACTACAAAATAAAATCCAAGCTGGTTAAAGTAAGTTGTTAAATTAAGTCTAGTGAATAAACAGGCTGATCTTGCTAGGGCCAGACTACGTCCTATTTTGTAATTTATTTTCAGTGCTGCCCAGCTATGTCCACAATAGGACCAATAATTATCTGAAAATGATCAGAACTATGATGTATTCCACCTTTATACTGAATGTGCCATTTTAAAATTTTTAAGTGACATGTTTGATAGCATGTCTGCTATAAATCTGAATGCAGATATAAACAACTTTCAATTTTTTTTTTATTTCTGAACATACTCAAATAATATTGAGTAAAACTACATATATAGATATTATAATAATTTATGTTTCTGTAATGCCTTGCTTGCAAATTCAATGTTAAATGGATTGTCCGTGAAGCTGACAATCGTTTCTTGAGAAATGCACGCCTTCGTTCACTCGTGAAAATCACCATAAACGTCTCGAATTTCTTAACTAGGTATAGGACAATAGTCTCCTTCAAGGAGAAAGAGAACTTCTTAGGATGGCTTATAAAAAAAATTATCAGTCAGCAAAGCCACATGTCCCGAGTCGGGTTTTAAAACAGTTCACATCATTCTGTGAGAGACTCCAGTAACAAAGTCCTCAAGGAAAGTTTTCAAAAATGTAAACCTTGTTCGCATTTTGTCATTAATAACTAATTCGGCATCCTTCTTTCATAATAAAATGTTTAAAAAATTTTCGGTCGGTTCGTATGCAAATTTTTTTATATTTTTTCATTTTATCCGGTTTTTTATTCACAGTGCTCTAATTATTTTTCCAATTCGTGATGCTGCATACTAGACTACTTCATTTTGAATTGCAAGCTATGAGATAAGTTTTTGATTTCTATGTTGATCCTTATCTTAATTATCTCCTATATTCTAATCTTTTACAGAAATTTTGAATTAATCTTTGAATTTATGGCACTGGAGAGGGCCCCCATATGTGGCCGAAACGTTTGCCTTTCTTTCTTTTTTTTTGCGTATTTTTATATAATAATTTTATATAATAGTAGACATGCTATCAAACATGTCACTTTAAAATTATTATTATTATTCTACGTGATTCAGGAGTTACGAAGACAGGAAACAATTATTTATCTATATGAAAATTACGAATTGCGTAATCAATTCAAATAAAATTATTTTTTATTTATATTCAATTTCAAACTGACAAAATTATGTTAATGTTCTTTTTCATTATTTATAATTATATACAAATTATTTTGATTGTTTACATTGGGTCGGATTGATATTAACTTAGAGTTCTCTACTTTAAATTCCACTTGGAAATCTTTTCACGAAGTGAAATAACTTTACTAAACTTTCTGAAAAAAAATGTTTTCTGAACTTTAATCGCTGATCCCTAGGGTTGTGAAATCGACCTCTAAAAATCGGAATTCGCAAACCGCAAGGGGCAGAAGTAGGCGTCAAGCAAGTTGTAAGGCAAGATGGTACAAAGTCGAGGGCTTATTATGCCAAGGGTGGTTTGTGGTGTTGAAGTAGGAGTGGTAAGCGGCAAGCTTTACTGGCACTTACCATCGCAAACATTATTTTATCATTTTAATGGTGGTAGGAGTGAGAAGGAAGCCTATAAAGCAGGAAGGAGGTATAACTCGAACCCCTCCCCCCACCCCGATCCTCTCACCACACTCCCCAACACACTGACTTCTCCTGGTATGAGGTTCTCTTCCTCTAACATCCACAATTGACCCTCGGCATCTTATATAAGATTACGCTTGTTACGGTAGTCTCCGGTTGACGACGATGTCGTCGCTTCATCCACTCTCCTGACGGTGTTGACTTCGTTAGAGAGGACGAACCGCTTTAATTCACTACCTTCCGCCATCCCATTCCTTAATTTCTTACCCCTCTCGATCTCTTATACTTGCTTCGTTCATTTCTTTGTCGTTCTCCTTAGTAGCTTCTACACTATCATCTTTTCAGACACTCTCAGCTCCCTTTTACATTATTCTATATTTTTCACTATCGTCGCACTTCCACTCTCTCTTTTTCGTTTACCTTTCATTTGTCCAAATTATCCATCGAGTGAGGAAAGTAGAAGGGTTTTACTTCCTTACTAACCCACTCCACTGCATAAGGCCCTCCCTAGTCAAGATATCCATCATCCTTCATAGCGGATTTTTAATAAAACTTTCTCGTTACCTCGCCTTTAATATTTCTTCGACATTGTGATTATTAACACTGCGTTCACTGCAAAAAAATATTGATCGTAGTTGCCACTTAAATTTAGTAAAGAAAGGTCACAACTATTATTTTTTATTATATACTAATAAAATAGGTCTTTAGTCTTTAGAAATAAATTATGTCGGCAACGGTGACAAAATTTTATCTAAAGTTAATTAAATTTGTCTAGTCGACTCAATTTGTAGCCGGGTATATTTTCATACCTTTCCATGCTATGTCGAGCTTATAATGAATGTGACGAAAAGGATTTGATAAATCTCACTAATCTCATTCATTAATATCACTAATAACCAATCGTTATTTTTGCCTCAATCATTCGGTAAAACAAGAACCCATATATTGAAAAGCACGAACGAGAGAATCGCATTGCGTTCCTAACCGATGGATATAAGAGCTCAGAATGGGAGAGAAAGAGATAGGAATTCCGTTTTTTGTGTAATTTTCTCTTTACATCTTTACTTCTAGTCACTTATATGATGGTTGTATTATTGCTACTCTCGAAAAGAAGTTTTAACAAATTAATAATAAAATTATTATATCCTACAAATTTGATCAGTATTACTAAAGAGCCCGTGGAAATCTTCATAATCAATATGTATTAAATTCAATACAAAAATTTCTAACAGTGAGAATAACATGAAACTTTTTATCCAGAAGTCTTTGTTATTCTGAATTGGGTTAGGTACATCAAGAACACCATTTATCAATTGGGTAACTGTTGTGCATTTTAAAGGTGAAATTACTCCTATTTTCAATATTTTTAATGTAAAATCTAATCCTGTGTTTTAGATACTTTATTTAGAATTCTTCATGACTCTTACTTAGAAAAAAGAACATTAAAGTTATAAGTTAATCGAAATAAACACTTTGTCTAAACAATGCTTCCAACTCAATAATTGGTTCCTTCACCCTAAAAAAATCTGGAAATTACTGTAAAAATTAAAGCTATTTTTACAATTGTTTTCACAACAATACAATTTTCAACTCTAAACTACATATAATCGTTAACTTGATCGTAAATTTTCTTGTATTTACCAGTTTCAAAAGATTTTAATAAAATATTCCTATAGATTTAGTTTTAATATTAAAAATTTTTATAGACACATATGAGAATGACCTACATTGTTCGAAAACATTGATATAAACCGAAGAATCCACGTATTCAACTGATTCCTGCCAGGCCTTCTATATCGAAAAAAATCTGAGAAAAAAAGAGAGTAGAGGAAGGGCAGGTAGCGTGGGCCACTTATTTTCATAAGAAATAAATTATATTCAGTCTGCATTTTTACAAAAAGTTAATGTGTATGTCACGTCCCCGTATCAATTAATAGTAATATTACACTTATTTATTTATTATAAAATCAAGTGTGAATAGTTTGAAGAAATGAAAACCATTGTATTGAATAGTACTATAACGTTATAAACATAACTATATTAAGTAATAGCAGATTAACACATACGTTAATTGAAGCATTATACAGAATAATGCATTAGGATGCGCGATTTGCCAAAGGGTTGATAAGCGTAACACCCAATCACCCACCAATTATAAATTGGGAGAACTCAATCCATGAGCTTCACTGTGATTTTTACCATCAAATGAACTAGTCACTCTGACTGTATCATTGAAAACTCTCGAGTGACTTTGCTCCGATTGTACGTCAAAAACTTCGCGAGTCTACTCTGAACTAGTCACTCTAATCTGACCTAGTCACTCTAATTTTAACCAGTCACTCTGATCTCAACGAGTTACTTTTAATAATCAATCATATCATCACCCCAGCACTGGCCCAGGTCTGGCCGCCCAGCACCCCAAAATAAATCTGGAATTATCACCGAAGGCTGAGTTAATTAAGTTCTACTGGTGCGGAAGTTATCTAAGTGACCGAATGACCTAATTTTCCCTGGAGACTATAGATTCTATCTTAGGGAATGCACCTATGCCGGAGTACCGGCACCTGTACCTGCCTGTGTATCCTGTGGATTGTTTCCCCCGAATTCAGGGCCAACATTATAAGTACTCAAGGTAAACACAATATTAATCCTTCTAATCAATCTTGTTCATTCATTATGTTATGTAAAGGATAATCATTTATGCAAATCAAGTTACATCGTGTACCAGTGACGGTGGTTTATCACGGACTGACTGACTAAATAAAAGGATCCGCCAGGCTCTCGCAAGGAGCCTGATGGCGCCACTTTTACTTATTATTTAAAATAAAACAGTTACTAGAAATGCAAATACATCCTTACAAACTCGTCCATTCTGACATACAGTTCGACTCGGACGGATACATAGTATATTTAGTTATGTATGGTTTTTGTGTTACTTTAAAATTTTTAACATCCTGAAGTCCATATCTGTCATTACGCATTACTCTAGTTACCTCGTAAGGACCCTTGAAGCAAGGATTAGGTTTTTTCGAAGCCCCGGCTGTAGTATCATAATTCCTTACCATCACGTAGTCGCCAACTTGGTATTTTCGAGGCTCTTTGTGGTTCTTATCATAATATGCTTTGTTTTACTCATGAGACTTCTCGTTGTTCTCAATTGCGTAAGATCTAACCTGTTCAAGATCACGATCACCTCTTTGATTTACTCCAAATAACATTTTACTAGGACTTGCACGAGTGGTGCTGTGCACGGTGTTGTTTAGAACATACACAGCCTTAGCCAATCTTTTATACCAAAGTTTGCCAGTGGAATAGTCAGAAATTTTTGCCAACATAGGGCTCAGAACACGATTTACTCTTTCCACTTGCCCGTTTGCTTTAGGTGACGCAGTTGCGATGAAAACATAATTGATGTCATTTTCTTCGACGTACATTTTGAAGTCTTATGATGTGAAACAAGTAACGCGGTCAGAAATAAGGGTTCGTAGTCTACTATAATTTCGGAAGTCATCATCAAGACACTTTATCGCCTCTTTAGTTCCTGTATTTTTTATAGGATATAACTTAATGAATTTCGTGAAGGCGGCAATGACAAGAAACATATGTTGTTTCGCTGAAATTCGCTTATCAATTGGACCTAGATGGCCCACGTGATACGTTAGAAATGGTGAGTCACCCTTCGGAATAGGGTTAAGATAACCCTCCCTTTTCCCGGTGGAAGGCGAAAATGCTATACATTTTAAGCAATTTCTTATGTATGTTTTGACCTTATCTCGCTTTCGCGGGAACCAATAATTACTCAAAATGGAATCAGTTTTTTTTCAGGCGCATAATGGCCCATTTCATTATGGTATTTCCGAAGGACGTGACATTCCATATTTTCTGATACGTTAAACAAAATATCGTTGTACCGTTTCTTACAAATTAAACCGTTTCGCATTTCGAACAAACGATTTCTCACGCAATTCTCGAATCTTTGGGTCGAGGTTTTGACAAATTGCTAAATTAGACTGGAACGTGTTATCCTCGTCTATCAATACATTGACTGCTCGATTGAATGCATCAACGTGCCTCATTTTCTTACCGGCCCTGTGTTCGAATGTTTTGTCGTAAGCTTCTAATTCGAGAGCCCATCGAGAAATTCGTAGATTGATGTATTCTTTATCTAAAGTGAGTTTCAATGCGTTACAATCAGTATCGATTTTAAACGGAATACCCTGGAGATAGATTCAGAAGTGTCTTAGGGCATGTATTATTGCAAATGTATCTAGTTTGAAGCTATGGTACCGACTTTCGACTGCGGTGGTTCGTTTCGAAAAGTAAAACACGGGATGGAACAAACCATCAGATTTACGCTGAAGCAAGGCTGCTCCGTAGCCTAGCTTACTAGCGTCACAATGAAGCTCGGTTTCGTCCTTCGAACTATAAATGCTCAAAGCAGGAAAGTCTATCTGTTTATTTTTAAGTTTCTTCACTGCTTGGAGCTGGCCTCGGCCAAACTTGAAAGGCATGTCCACTTGTCGCAATTCCCCGTCGCCTACACAATTCCTTAAGGGCAGCTACTCTGAATGTAACGGGATCCATGATGTGACACTTTGGAGTTTGAACACTAAACACTGCTGAACTGAAGAATTCGTCAGAATCTTGACATTAGGCACTGGTATCGAAGCAGAAGGATGCAATAGAGATTGGGCACTAAACACAGTGACATCTGACAGAAGGATGCATCTAAAGTTTAGCACTAGCCACGGTTGCACACGGAATGCAAAAGATCATACGGAGGGATGTATGGGCACTGAACACTGTACATATATTTATTTTTCCGCTGAGTCCTGCGAGGCGTTCAACTTAGGCGACGGCCATTTTTTCCGCACTCGACCCACTGACACACTCACGACGCGCCTACTGCAACGACACGGCGCGTTCTTCCAACCGAACTACACAGCAGCGTCTCCGAAGTCCGCCATTACCGAAATTCGCGATGCTTGGTTCCTTGGCAGGGAAATATTGCGATTCATTCACTAAAAAGTCCGAACATCGGGTGGTTCTCTCAATCGACGCAGGCTACGCGATTGATTTCGAATGGTTTAGTAGATCTTGAATTCCCTCAGAAACCTTGAATCGTGCCAAACGTCCGAACACGTGACGGATTCCGCTCCACGAGGCGTCTCGCGGAAATAAAAAAAAAAAAATTTCTTTTTTTTTCGATCCCAACAACGGAAATCGGGAGCAATAACACTGTCACGAATCGCGGAATTTAAGGCATTCCACTCTTATGGGTTATTGGGTTAAAATCCCACTTCTGAAGTTTGTAAAGGATAATCATTTATTCAAATCAAATTACATCGTGTACCGGTGACGGTGGTTTATCACGGACTGACTGACTTAACAAAAGGATGCGCCAGGCTCTCGGAAGGGGCCTGATGGCGCCACGGTTACTTATTATTTAAAATGACAAAGTTACTAGAAATGCAAATACATCCTTACAGTTAACAGTTTACAATTCCTACTCCAGGAGCAATAAATCCGGAAGAGGATCGCCCTTACTGGTTGCTAATTTAATCAAGCACGTCAATTTAATTTACAGTAAAACCTCATTTATCGGGACGCCCTTGAAATGTAATCACCTCGTTTATCGGGATTTGGAGGGGCTCCCCACTACCACCTAGAGTCTCATGGTGGGTTGCCATGACTCTTGTTGTATGTTGACATTTAGGAATGGTAACGAAGGTATATGTAATACGAAGGTATGTAAAAAAATTGACATAATAAAACTCCTGCAAATGAAACATCTGCAAAATATGTCACTATGTACAAGGGGTGGTGGCTGGGAGAGAAACAAAATGTCCCGATAAATGAGGTTGCGAGATCCCGATAAGTGAAGATCCCGATAAATGAGTGTCCCGATAAATGAGGTTTGACTGTATATGTAACCTTTAATTGTTAAATTCACTAATATATCTGCTATTCCTTAAGGAATTTGTAATTCAATTATCTGATTTTATTGTGTAAAAATACATGTCTGTTTTTATCCATTTCTGAAATACCTATAGACCTATTTAGTGAACTTTTGTTCCTGTTCCCTTAGCTTGAAGCCTTGTACTTCATAAATAAAACAGTATAGTGTTAATTTAAATCGAATTGAGTCTTTTCAGTCCATTCGGACGTAACATATAGGTATATAAAAATTAATGAGTTTGCCAAAATCGTGGAGAAACCATGATAATTAATGATTTAACTGCATTGTCTGATTTTCACATGGGATAAGGTGTAAAATTTGGAGTAAAAAACTTATTTTTCAATTTTATTATTATGTCGAGTTTCGTTCCAAGTAAATCGCATTTGCGGCATTCGTTGCTTTTCTTATTTCATCAAAAGAAAAAAGCAGTTGAAGCTCATCGATTGGTGGTAGAAACTTATGGTGAACATGCTCCAGTGATTATAACATGAGAGACATGGTTTCGTCTATTTAAAAGTGGAGATTTCGATTTAATAGACAATGAACATCTTGATGCAGCAAAAGAGTTCGAAAACGAGGAATTGCAGGCGTTATTGGATAAAGACCCAACTCAATCGCAACAACAATTGGCACAAACACTAAATGTGACCCGAGGAGCAATTTGCCAACGTTTAAAAGCTATGGGAAAAATCCAAAAGTATGGGAAATGGGTACCACACCAACTGAACGATAGACAAATGGAAAATCGAAAAACCATTTTTGAAATGCTACTTCAAACGTTTCTGTATCAAATTGTCACGGGGGACAAAAAATGGATTTATTTCGAGAAACCGAAGCGGTAAAAATTAAGGCTTTCACCTGGTGAGGTCGGCCCATCGACTCCAAGGCCAAATCGCTTTGGCCGTAAGACAATGCTCTGTGTTTGATGGGACCAGTGTGGTGTGGTGTACTTCGAGTTATTAAAACCTGGTGAGACGGTGAATACGGATCGCTGTCGACAACAAATTATCAATTTGAATCATGCGTTGATCGAAAAACGGCCGGAATGGGCCCGAAGACATGGCGAAGATATCCTACAACATGACAACGCACCGTCTCATACCGCTAAAGTGGTGAAGAACACATTAAGACCATTCAATTGGGAAATATTATCGCACCCGCCGTACTCTCCAGACCTCGCTCCGTCCGACTATCACCTTTTCGCATCGATGGGACACTCACTCGCAGAGCAGCGCTTCGCCAATTTTGAAGAAGTCGAAAAATGGCTCATCGAATGGTTTGCCTTGAAACAGAAAAAGTTTTTTTGGAATGGTATCCATGATTTGCCTGAAAGATGGGCAAAATGTGTAGAATCCAATGGTCAATACTTTGAATAAAATTTTTTTGAGATTCCCTTGAGAATTAAGTGTTTTCTTTATTGAAAAAACCGGCAAACTTCAACTAACACCCCTGGTAAATACGACCTGCTGCGCTAGATAGTAGATGAACCAGGATGTCATCTATGGGTGTTGGATACAAATAATTAAAAGTACTTAATGATATAATATTCGTCAAAACTTCTTGAAAAAGACTAGAAATTCTATCTGGTGTACTAGGTGTCGATATACTTGCGCGTAATCATTGGGTATTATATGCAATTTTTTCATTATTATTTAACTACTAATAATTACCATCAGTAATTAAAAATTGTCAAGTAATCATTCCTCACATGACCAAAGTAATGGTAATTAGGTATTCTAATTACAATTAAAATTCAAAAAAGTAATCATTACTGTCATAAATTAATATGTTATTCATTACTGCCCAACCCTGAGTTTAAGATGGTAAAACACGTATAAAGAAGTAATATAAGTAAGCTTGAAATTCAGTATATGTCATTTCGCCGAAGTGTAAACAACTTTTTTTACAGTGCTAAACATGTCGAATTCCGTGACAGAAAATAGTATATTATGTGCCTAGGCGCATAATGAGGGTTATTACGCGACGAATGACAATACTCGCAGGAGATCGTAGCCGAGACAAAGCCGAGATGAAGCCGAGGCGCAATCAGTCCTGCGGGAATTTCAAGCGAGTCTCGTAATTACCCGAATTGTGTGCATTGGCACATATTTTATTTCATGTGACTTCGGTGCCTATACGAATTTTTATGCGTACACTCGAATCTAATCTAGTATTCAACATGATTCTCGTCCATTGCACTTGATATTTCGCGACTAGTTCCGGCCATTTTGATTTTCTCGATCTTGTGTAGTAGTAGCGGATTGTAATATACGCATGTGCAGTTCAAATGTACAAGGCTTTGTCAGTATGGTGCCAACGTGTACGAAGAAGAAGAATAGGAAAAAGATTACTCTCCGCTGTATCGTAATAGGCGCATGTACAGTTCAATTTTTACATTACATTCCTCTGTATCGTAATACACTACATTACGCTACTCTGAACTGTAGCGTAAAACGGAGTTTACGCGCCGGAGGCACATAAAGAGTATTTGCGAGTAATTTTACTGCACTACTTTATTTTCAAAAAATCTGCAGCTGAAGCACACAGAATTCCTGTTGAAACTCACGACGACCAAGATTTGCCGAAAACAACATGTAGAGATTGGTTTAGACGCTTCATAAATAATGATTTTATTGTTGAATATTAAGAACGCCCTAGCGCACAGAAAAAGTTTGAAGACGAAGAATAGGGTCTTTTCAGAAATTTTTAAAATAATTTTAAATGTTTCTTTGCTCAATTTTGAAAATAAAAAAAAATTTCCTAAACGCTATTTGAACATTTATAAAGAATGGTTGTGGATTATCGACATTTTACAACGTGCAACGAGCATTCCTGCAGACCACATAAAACTAACGTTGATGAAAATTAAATTAAATGATTCTATGGTGAGATTAAGTGATCAGTTTAATATGTCTGTAAGCACAGTAAGTCGCGTTTTCAATGGCACTGTTTTTCATTTGGCCAACATGCTGGAGACTTTAATATATTTTCCTGAAATATCAAAAATTCAAGAAAATTTACCTATTGCATTTCGAGCAAATTACAGCAGGGTTGTTTGCATTTTAGATGCATTCGAAATTTTTATTCAAAAGCGTTCTGATCCATTGCAGCAATCACTAACATGGTCAAACTACAAACACTCCAACACACTTAAATACGTAGTAGACATTACTCCAGATGGGTTGATTGCTTTTGTATCTCCTGGTTATGGGGGAGAATAAGTGATACTGAATTAGTAAAAGATTGTGGATTGATAGATAAGCTGCCAGAAGGATATATCGTATTAGCTGATCGTGGATTCAAGGCAATAGAAACGTTGCTCAGCAAAAATACGTGTACGCTTCTGAAACCACCATCTGTTTATTCTTCAGTAAAGCCGTCTAAAGAAGAAGTCCTCGAAACCAAAAGAATCGCTAGCATTAGAATTCATATTGAGCGTTCCATCGAACGAATTAGAGAATTTGAAATGCTCTTGCCTTACTCGTGTTTACTCCCATCTACAATGCTATACATAGATCAAGTCACAAAAATTGCAGCCGGACTAATTAATTTACAGAAACCCCTCATACAAAAGCATTGACTATTTAAAAGTCAAGATAGGCGTTCACATTTGTACATAAAAAGTAAAAATCTTATAATTGCCATAACTATGTATGCCGGATAAAACACACCCATAACCAACATGTAAACAAAATAACAAATAAAAGACGTAAATGATTACTTATTGCGACCTTTTGTTTTGACCGATACTATAATTGTTACAGCATTTTTAGTTTATCATGTTTCTGCCAAACTATTATTAAATTCAGTATTATATGCATCAATTTTTCAACGAGGCTACCAAGCGAGGAAAAATATTTTTCTTCCAAAATTGTGAGCAACAATCGATAAGTTCAATTGTGTATTTCTCGTCGTATTCAACAAATTTCGTTGTAATGTTTTCTGTCACTTCATAATCTGGATGAGCAACGTAAAACAATCCTTTTCCTTTTCTTGTTGTAAACATTTGAAGTTGCATTTGAGCAAACGCAGCCTTGCCTATTTTATTATTAGGTAAGAAGTTGTTGAAACTGTTTTCAGTAGAAGGACATTTAATTTCAACAATAAAATCGTCTCCGATACCGTCTGGAGAAGCTCCTAATACAGGATATTCCGGCATTAAAAAAATTCCACAATCACTAAAATTAATTTTCTGCACAATCTTCAGTTTATTTGCGACAATTTTCTCTAAATTTTTTCCTCTGCTCATAGCCTCGGTTGAGAACATTTTTGAAATTCCTATTACTTCATTCACGAGAGATTCATTAGCAGTCTGACATCTAGAAGCTTGGAAACATTTTGAGGCAGTGATTCGCCCATAACGTAGTTCAAACCATGCGTAATTATTGCTTTGACTTCTCGTTGATTGTTCAGCAGAGAACAAATATTTAAAGGCATGTTTGCTGAGCAAAAAGTCAAGAAATCATCAGCTGACGAAGTAACACTTTTTTGCAAATAATTTACCAGTAACTGATGGATCGACAACGTAATAGTTTCTCGTTCAGCTGAAAGATAATGAAATCTCGACAGCTGGCTATCAAGTTTACGTTTTCTAGCAATGGTCATTACTCTTTTTAGAAATTTCGAATTGTCACTCAAAGTTTCTGTTGTTTTAGAAGTATCAAGAGTCTTATTACAAAGATCAGACGTTTTAAAAAAAGGTATCGTTGTTCCGACGCGAGATAATTTGGGTTTCTTCCAATAGCACAGAACGTCAGTGACAGCCGGTTTTGAGGATTCACGATGAAGCCACATAAGAAATGCAATAGAATGTTTACATCCACCTGTAAATAATATGCAAATAATGTTGTTTAATATTTGAATTTGCAATTAGAAACAATACATTGTAGTAAAATTAATAACTGTACAAATAAATGAATTACAGATTAAATGAAATATATGTAGCATTACAATATTGTTAAAAGATTTGATTGAACCTGCAGAGGCTGCACAACCGATACCGAAGCACTCGACGCGCAATACATTTTTGTTTTCCTCATCAATTTTTATCATAGCAGCGTAGGATGAAGAACGAACATTATGTTCAGGAGTTACTCTGCATTTCACAGTACAGACAGACTAGTCACGTCGCAAGCAGACATAACCTACTGCTTCATCACCGTAATTCTCACGACAAGATCTACAATAATATTGATTTCAGTATAAATACGTTACTTCGTAATTTATTAATCAATGTGCATTCAATTTGTACTCTTACCTTTGCAATTTGACATTGCGGACTTCAGCTTGGTTGAAAAAGTCACAATTTTTCACATATTCCGCCACCATAAATACATCTATTTCGGGAAGATTTGATGAATCTGCCTTCATAAAGCCTGGGTCTAATCTATTGGCCATTCAAAAAGGTAATAAGTTATCACTTCGCAGTAAAAAAGATCGATGAACTTCAATTTCCTATGCGTTTACATCAACAAAACTCACGTGACTATGTTTGTGACGTCAGTCGCAAATCGAACTAATCGCGTGGCGTTTACGATCATGTTCAAATATTTGAAAATACCGTGATCATTAATTTCATGTAAAACAATCATGGGTAACTTTACACGTATTTAATATTGTAAAAGTGCATAAAAATATCAATTCTGTATTATTAGATTGAAAAATGTAGTTTATTATGAGCTACTCAAACCGAACGAAACCATTACAGGAAATCGCTATCGACTAAAATTGAGGCGTTTGAGCCAAGCATTGAAGGGAAAATGGCCGCTATACGAGCAGAGACTATATTTTTGATTTAAAACATTTAAGAAGTTATATAAAACTATGTGCAATGATCGTTTGTATCCTCTAATGTAGAATTAGATTCCACTTCGCAGAAGCAATTAGCTCAAGGTGCCCTTAGTCTTACAGGGTACCCATAAATTATTCTTTCCCCATCCGAGATTAAAAGATTGTTTATGTGGAGTGGAAATTGTAATTCAAACAATACAGCTTTTCAGAGCGAATGAAAAGTTTCGAATGGAAATTTCAAGGTAAGCTTGCCTTATCTTCTGCTAGTGCTTGTCTGGCGTTCAGTTTCCTTAGCGATCCCAGTGCTTATTGAACTATGTAAGTTCCACTTACGCCTGCAGCTATGGTGTTAGCTTTGGTTTGGGGTTTCGCCGCGCCAAGCCGCATGTTTGCGGTATTGCTGTCGATGCTTCGGAGTAGATTCCACCTTCTATCACCTATATAGATCTGTACACTCTCTGGTCCCAGAGATGACTTCAAGCTTAATGCGAACCCGAGCAGTAGCAGATAATCATTCGACATAAAAACGTAATTAGCATTAGTCAATTGACTTGACAACGTCTCGATTATTGGTAATTAGTGATCCAGAAATTAATCGCAAATTGTTGAAAGGACTTCACTTCCGCAGGGTCAATCTTTGCAAAATTGAATTAACTATTTTATTAAACAGTGGACATACTTATATTTTTGAACTGTTCTCATTCTTGCATTTTCATTGATTCCTTATACTTCAATGCTAATTATGATACACGTATTTCTACGGTCTTCTGATTAAAAAATCCAATTTTCGAAATCTAAAACTAAGTCCCTTTAAAAGATCTCTTAAATAACTGTTGAAACACGAAAAATTCTCATCTTATGAGAGTATATCAGTTTCGTGTGAGATTGGACTCCCGTCATCCTGTTTTCACCAGTTCTTCACGTTTTGAGATCTCAATCATTACCTTAGTGTCTGTCTGACATACAGTCGTGGTAGTTGTTGTAGGTGTATTCTGCAAGAATGATAACTTTTGCAAGAATAATCAGATTTAAAAACGCTTTGGTACACCTGATCTTGTTCTTAAAAAAAGCACGAAATCGTAGGTTGCCAAGTCGGATTTTATTATTAAAAATACAGCTTAATTAACAGTTTAGATGACAACACAATACCGATTATGGTACAGTGTATGACTGTCAAAAAAGAGATGAATTTCAGAAAAGAACACTAAAAAAATTTTATTAAATATGTGAAATCTTAAAATGTATATAAGTATCGAATGAACAATGATAAAATATAATTTGGTAGATGAATTAAGAAAAAAAAAGGATAAAAGCTACATTTTGTAGTAGTATATGAATTTGATTTGGCATAAGCTACTTATAGCAGTTTCGTAGAAGCCTGCATAGCAGATAACGTCTTAATAATATAACCAGGCTACAAACTACGCCCAAGTTCATTACACATTCCTGTTTAGAGTAAAGGCAAATCGAGGATAACGAAGCTCTCGAGAATAACTGAAGGCAACCATGACCTTAAGGATCAATTGAAAAATCTTTTCGACTAATTAATTGCTGAATAATAATAAATCGATGTACAAAGCACCACTGAAGAAATGGGATTTAAAAGTCAAGATCACTTGGATTATTATGAATGAATAATATCAGCTCTAAATCAAAAACAAACTGTAAATGAGATTTATGATTCTACATTATCTTACACTTTCTGAATGAATCCGTGCGGAAAATGCCTTATTTAGCCTTATTTAAAAAAAAGGCTCGGATCAGCTCCGGAACAGGCTGCCTGATTTCTTTTGATTTTCGCTTCTGTGTAACTCTGACATAACCTTTTCAAACCTGCCTAGATTCGTAGAAATAACAAGATTTTTGTGGTTATGCTTTTAAAATAGTTAATCATACCGATTTAGTGGGATTATTTCGATGCACAAAAATTTTAAATTTTTAAATTGCAAACATTTTTCCAACTTCTTTCTTGACATTAAAATGTAAAAAGTTGTATACTATATAAATTATTATTGACGTATTGTAAAAATTACAACTTCTTACGTTTACAACTTTTCATTAGATAATATTTTTGATAAAAAAGTTTTTTCCAAGTTTCGGATAAAAATACTGTGTTTTATAGAAATTTAATTCAGTCATTGAAAGTGGAAAAATTTCAAACCCATTACTGATTAAAATACCTAAAACAAAAAGATTGCTTATTAACAGGGCACAGACCCATTTTATGCGTTTAGTTATGTAGATATAGGTAGGTTAGAGGTTTCGAATCCAAAAGCGAATATGTCATTTTTAATTCAAGCGTGCGTTTCCAAATAATGTTTCATTGTGTACTTAAATCTCTGAACATAAATAACATATAATTATACAATATAATAATATTTGTGTCAATGTTTCAACTGAAACCTCTACCCTCTTTATAGCAACAAATTGCCTCCCCTATTTCTTTCTTTTTTTCTATTCCATTTATTCAAACGAAATTATTAACTTTTTATTAATTTTCGATACACAAGTCCCCTTTTCCTCATTATTATGAAATGATATTATACTAAAATCTGATTCATTTTTATGATTTACTCTAACGAAAAGTCTCTTAGTGTACATTTTAATTCTGAGTAAATACACTTGAGATTCCCTATAACGAGATTCCCTGTAACGAAACCTTTCTTTAACGAGCGCGTCACGCCCCCCTATAACGAGCAGACGATCGACCCCTCTTCCCCCACTACTACGGAATGAAGCGCGCTCGAATTTGAAAAAGTAATCAATGAGTTTGATGGCTTTTATCACAAATTAAAGAATTAATCACAAATTTTTAGTATTTTGAGTACATACCGTCAAATAAGTTAATTCCATGTTCAATTCTCACAGAAATCTTTTTTATACGCTTTTAACTATGTAAATAAATTATTCACATAGCGCGATTTGATCGTCGCGCTTCGCGCTCCGTTCTTCCTGGACCTCGCGCTTCGCGCTCGGTCTTGTGCTCTTCGCATACATTTAAGTTTATTCATTACAATTTGATACTGAAGCTCAAACTAATTTTATAATAACATTACAGATGATGTGAATTACACATTTTCTCAAAGTCACAAAATTTCTTTTTGAATTTAAGTGAAACAGGAAATTCAATTTACTTAAGGCTCTATCGGCCTTAAGGAACACATTCTCATCATGACATTCGCGCTCGATTTTCTGTATGCATTTTTGTAACTTTTTAATAAATTACATGATTATTGATAAATTTATTTTCTTCCAAATATCTCAAAAAGGAAAAACAATCGTAGACTTTAATTTAAGGAAACGATTTTGCAGAACAACGCCTATTTCGTATCTCACATATTTTGGTGAAAAAAATCGAATTTTTTCAATATTAAAAATCAAAACATAAAATATACATCCTGTCGAGAAATTTCTTAATAAGAATGTGTAGACCTCATTTAGGCAAATAATTTTTCAATTGAACTTTTTTTATGTATCTCATATATTTTATCTAAAAAATGGAATTATTGAATTTTAATCGTATTTTTTGGAATTGAAATGAAAAATATATGTTTTTTCATAAACTGTGTGAGACAAAACTTGTAGATCTTTTTGAAACGAACAACTTTGTATTCTTACGTTTTTTTCGTATTTCACATATTATTGTTAAAAAATTGAATTTTAGATTTTCAATAGATTATTTTTGAATTGAAAAAAAAAATATGCATCTAATGAAAAAATGTTACAATTCAAATTTGTAGGTAATTATGTAGAAAATAATATTGTATGATAACGTTTTTTCGTATCTCGTATAATTTAACTGGAAAATGGAATTTTGATATTGACTTTTTTCGAATTTGAATATGCTGTAACATTTCTAATTTTGATTTAATCAAAAAATGTTATTAGGATAATTTTTAGAGACTTATGAGCACTATCAAAAAACAGTATTGAAATTTAAGATTTTTTCAAAAAATTATTTTCAAAAACACAAAAGTACTGCTCAATCCCTCAATTTTGATTGGATGTGGCTGGTTAACGAACTTGTCCTTTCTTTTTCGGCACCGATAAAGTGTAACAAAGCTCAATTCAATCTGATAATTCTATCGAGAGTTATGCCGCACACGACCTACTACAGACAGACAGACACTTTCGTAAAAACCGTTTTTTCTGACTCAGGGGGTCTCAAAACGTAAAGATTTGATGAAAATTTCGAAAGTCATTTTTCACATAAAACCAATACCTTCTCATCCATGATGAGAATGTAAAAATCTGCCAGCTTCGTAGGCACATTCTATAATGTAGATGATCATGTTTGTGATGGAATGTAAAAATCAATTGACAAATACACTATCTAGTTATTTTTGACTGAGGCGGGTCGCGTAGTTACCTCCGTTTAGCTTGCATTGACCCTTTCGTGCCTGACGGTACGTATAGTATATGTACCACTACTTTCGAAAATTCATTTATTTCACAAAAATAAACGCAGAATGTTCGTTAAGGCCTTGTTTTTATCACTAAGGATAGGACTAATTCAGGAAAAATCACCAAATCTCTTGGAGTCACCCCTCCTTGTATACACCCTCTCAAAAATCATCACAAAAGGTAAAATTTTCAATATGTGCATAATTTTGAGGATGATTTTTTAGTAATATTTGTTTCCACTGAAATGACTTAGAAATCATGCCAATAATGCGAATATGTAGTAATATTCTGAAATTTTCCAGAATCTAAGATGGCTGATCGAAATGGCTAAATTCAATCCGACTTGCATGAAACTCGGTATCTTGGGGTTTTTTGGGTAGCTGATTTCGACTCAGAAGTCTAACTTCAAAAATTTAAAATTGCTGATCCAATATGGCGGCTTGTAATCGCAAAATATAACTTGATTTTCATGAAACTACACTGAAAGAAATACTTGGGATTTATCAGCCATATGAATATAGCTGATTGTTTTTAAGTAATTCAACAAAATATATTTGACAGTTAACCAAAAATATTGCTGCAATAGTAATTCATATGTTTGGAATACACATACAGGCTGAACTAATACAAGCAAACCTTAGTTTTCGGTAAATCTCCAATATAATATAGGTCAAGGAACCACAATTATGTCTGTATCGTCGATTTTTTTTTGTCAGTGTAGGGCGTGGGTTTCCATGCAAATGTATTTTTCAAATACAGGAAAAGTTATGAAATATTTTTCTCCCACATCTGGAACCCTGTATCCTCCGTATCCAATACTGACGTAGTTTGTAATCTTCCTGAAAAAAGTGAGGCACGAAAGGGTTTAAGTGGCGCCGCGTGCTACGTGTAGTGCTTTACAATTTTCACTCTCCTGGTGAAGTTTTATGAACTTTCCAATCTGAAAAATTTGAGAATATTTCCAAGAGATTGCACTATCTAAGTATTCAATAAGAATCAATTCGATTTTTTCAAAGTCTAAGCCTTTCTAGTCTCCTTAAATCACATAACTTTAAACTTGTTTGTCACTTGGCCGAACGTTTTTATACTAGCATATATGCAGGGTTTTATAATTAGAGGTTTCATTTTTACAGCCCACTATTTTGGCAGCTGTCATAATAAGAGATGTCATTTTTTGAATGTTGACAACTAAAAACTATGCCATTAATAAAAATGGAACGATGAACGCTTCAACAACGCATTTAAATTGTTAAAATTCCCTACAAAAATGCATGAAAATGAACCTGAATTTCGCCGAAAAATCATTATGAGGGATGATGCTCATTTTCACCTTGAAGGCTACGTTAATAAGCAGAATTGTCGCATTTGAGGCTCGGGAAACCCAAAAATGACTATTGAAAAGTCTCTCTATCTGCAAGGTGTAACTTGTTGGTGCGGTTTTTGGGCAGGATGGATCATTGTGCCTTATGTTTTTAAAAATGAAGCTGGAGCGGTTGTTTCGGTAAATGGAATGCGCTACCGAACCATGATTAATGAATTTTAATGGACAGAATTAAAAGATATGGTTGTGGATGATGTTTATTTCAAGTGGCGAAACCATCGGCCTTTTGCGTGAAATCTTTCAGGCCGAGTGATTTCTCAAAACGGCGATTACAATCGGCCCCCGAGATCATGCGATTTAACACTTCTGAACTTTTTTCTTTGGGGTTACGTGAAAGATAAGGTTTATGCTGATGCTACTCAGTCAATTTAAGAACTGCACGGAAAACAATTTGGTAGAAATGCTGCACTACCTCTGGTGCTCCTGCGCCACTACACTAGAGGGCAACTGCAGCGCTGTTCATAGGTTAGCAGGTTTACTTTTCTGCGGACTAACTGCTCTCCCACAATTGTGGGAGAGCTGCTTCCCCACAGGAGGGAATGCTACTGCGAGTCATATAAACTGATATTTGACAATACTTTTCAATGGAAAATTCGATTGTTTTGATATTTCTGAAATCGTCGTTAATTATTATATCTTTTGAAGAATTTGTTTAATTTGTTAAAATGATGTGAAATTATTTGAAATCTCAACATTGAGGTTAGGTTATTTGTAAACAGATCATAATTAACCAAAAATTACTTCTATATATATATATAGGAAACATAATTTCAATGGGCACTTTCATGTAAATCATAAAAAAGTTAAAATTTGTACTTTCGCCTGCTTTTGCATTTGTCTGACGATGCGGTGCAACTACACTGCCTCCCGAAAGGAGCGCTGTGTTCCTTCGACGTAAATCAACTGCTTCCCCAAAAAGGGGCAGCTGTTCAACCATAGAGGGAACGCAGCATACCCAAATGCATAGTCGTACAACTCTCTTACGCTAAACGCAACATCTCCACCGCTAGGGGCAGCATCTGCGCCAAATTTTTTTCCGTGTGAAAGAGAAGATTCGTGCTGTTATCGACAAAATAGATCCCCAATTGTGCGAAAAAATAATGGAAAATGTCATCAAAAGAGCATGGTCCTTCAAACGTAACCGCAGAGGTCATATAAATGATATTGTTATTCATTATTAATGGCAAACCTTCCGCTATTAAATGTAATAAAAATCAAATGATTTCTCCGAAAAAACATACGTTTCCTTATAAAATCAAAATAAAACTTCTATTTGGAAATCCCTGTATAATTACAAAGTTCAGAAGTAATACAGGGTAAAATGAAATTCGATAACAAATTACTTGTCGAGTATATATCCATGCCAAAGTTCATCCTTCTAGCTTTAATATTCCCAAAAAACCAGACTCTTCCAACCTATACATATATTGTTTTATGCATCAAAGTCATATTTCATGAAAAGGTATTTATTGGATCTATAACTTAACCCTTTAACGCCCAGATGTGCAGAATTTTCACGTTGACTACAATGTCATACCATTTACAGAAAAAAGATGAAAAAGGATCGGAAACTCCATATCCTACCGTTTTTAGGGTCGTTCTTTCGAATAGCACAGTCAGAATTCTCAAAAAATGACGCTAAACCCTTTATTTTCCCACAAATACCCCAAGAAACGCTATTTTTGGGGTACGATTTTTTTTTTAATTTAAATTTTCACTATGTTCCCGACACTTAGGCACCTTCTAACTTATCAGAAACGTGTTCTCGAGACTTGTACTTTTAAAATATGCATTTCGGATTTTCCAGGTTACTTCGTAGTGTGATCATACAAATAAGTTATTACGAGTTTTTTCTCACCGATTGTGATTGGCGGAAGTAATATTAGCCCATAAAATTAAAATTGAAGATGGCGGCTGCCATGAAGCTAGCAGAAATACGTATATTTCGAGTTTTATTACAAACCAGAATGGTGTAAAATTTGCCAATTAGCAATCTCATAGGTTTTAGTCATCACTAAATTTGAATCTTAGGTGAGTTTTTCAAAATTTCAAATGGCTGATCCAATATGGCGGATCCGTTATGTAAAACTTGATATTCCTGAAATAAAAAAATACTGTCGCATTCTAAATAAAATTTAAAGTCAAAATTATTCTTGATGTTTTTTTGATTACAAGAGTTGTTTTCGAGAAAAAAATTCCTAAACTATGAGGCTTTCCGAAATTATAAAATAAATATAAAATGCAGGCGAATTTACTAATTTCCCAACATTTATTAGTGTCTCTTTCACACCCTACCATTTATCTATAAATGTTCATCTACTTCTATAATATAATTAGTAAGTTACACCAGCATCAGAATGACATACTAATATAAGTAAGTTTCATGTATGATTCATATGAACACTATCTTATGAAATATTAGCAAATTCTGAGACAAAAAATATAGATATATGTAAATTTCTAATAATTTCGGGAAACCTCATAGTTTAGGAATTTTTTTCTCGAAAACAACTCTTGTAATCAAAAAAACATCAAGAATAATTTTGACTTTAAATTTTGCGTAGAATGCGGCAGTATTTTTTTATTTCAGGAATATCAAGTTTTACATAGCGGGTCCGCCATATTGGATCAGCCATTTGAAATTTTGAAAAACTCACCTAAGATTCAAATTTAGTGATGGCTAAAACCTATGAGATTGCTAATTGGCAAATTTTACACCTTTCTGGTTTGTAATAAAACTCGAAATATACGTATTTCTACTAGCTTCATGGCAGCCGCCACCTTGAATTTTTATTTTATGGGCCAATATTGCTTCCGCCAATCACAATCGGTGAGAAAAAACTCGCAATAACTTATTTGTATGATCACACTACGAAGTAACCTGGAAAATCCAAAATAGGATTTATATTCTCAATTTCAAAAAATTTCAAACGCCCAGACGCCATTTTTAATTAAAGAAAAAAGAAAAACAAAATATTTCAATGCATATTTTAAAAGTACAAGTCTCGAGAACATGCGTTTGAAAGCTACTGTCATTGTACGTTTTTGTCAGTATATGTCATTCATTTGAAGCGTAAACAACAATAATTTTTTTTCACTCAAATATGTCGAACTTTGTGCCTGAAAAAGTGTTTTTCGGGGAGTTCTTCTTCATTACTTTAATATGAAGTAAACTGCTGCCGAAAGTCGTCGTATTTTGGTGGAAGTTTATGGTGAACATGCTCTAGCTAAGCGAACGTGCCAAAAGTGGTTTGCACGATTTAAAAGTGGTGATTTTGGCTTGGAAGACGAAGAACGCCCTGGGCAGCCAAAAAAGTTTGAAGATGAACTCAAGCCGAGAAACGTTAAAAGGCGGTTTTGCATGTCCGAAATGCTGCTGGAACGCCACAAAAAGAAGTCATTTTTGCATCGAATTGTTACTGGTGATGAAAAATGGATCCATTACGACAACCTCAAGCGCAAAATATCATATGTGAAACCCGGCCAACCAGCCAAATCAACGGCAAAGTCGAATATCCATGGCGCGAAGGTAATGCTCTGTATTTGGTGGCATCAGAAGGGTGTACTGTATTATGAGCTGCTAAAACCGGGTGAAACAATCAATGGTGAACGCTTCCAAACAGAATTAATCCGTTTGAAGAGAGCAATAGCCGAAAAACGCCCGGAATATGCGACCAGACACGAGACAATAATTTTCCATCATGACAATGCTCGACCCCATGTTGCTATTCCGGTTAAGAACTATTTGGAAAACAGTGGATGGGAAGTTTTACGCCGCCCGTCTTATAGCCCAGACCTTGCCCCTTCTGACTACCATTTGTTCAGGTCGATGCAGAACGCCCTCACTGGAATACGGTTCACATCAGAACAGGGTATCAAAAATTGGCTTGATTCATTCTTGGCCGCTAAGCCGGCGCGGTACTTTTGGGATGGAATCCACAAATTGCCAGAAAGATGGGAAAAAGTCATAGCTTCAGATGGGCAATACTTTGAATAATACTATTGTACATGTTTTTCTTAAATAAACGTTCAAATTTTGATAAAAAACCGCACGAATTAAGTTATAGATCCAATACCTAATATTTATCCGAACGAAAAGGTGGATTTCCTGCTGAAATGATATCCATAAACCGACTTCTTTCCGTACGTACAACGTCAATCCGGCTACAGTCATATTCGATGAAGTGTACTTGCAACTTTTTCAAATCCTAAAACACATACAACTTTTTTTGGGTAAAGCCACATTTACTCAAACAGTACTTGACAACAAGGACTGGTATGTAATCATGCCCAATCTCAACTTTTATCTCAAATAGTTCCCGAAAAATGCAACCCTTTTAATACATATATACCCAAGCAGGAATCGTGGCACTCTGCCGACTATGACGATCGGTTAAATAATGGTCCAACGTAGGAGATCGACTGTTGATATCCAACGTTGGTACAATGTTGGGAAACAATTGGCCTAACCTGATTTCGACTATGGAAAAAGTAATTTTCCGACAGTGGATGTACAAGGTCTATCCAGTATCTATTCAGCCCTGGTAGTCGACTGTAAAATACCATCGTTTGTACAACGTTGGGTGTACAACAGGCCCAACCTCCTTCCGACTGTGGAAAAAGTAATGTTCCGATAGTAAATGGGCAAGGTCCACCCAGTCTCTGATTGGCTCTGATAATTAACGCTATAAAATACCAGTGTTTGTACAAAGTTGATTCGACACTAGTAGTCTTCTTCAAAATACGCACTAAGAAAAAAGGTTCGGTTAAATTTACTAAAGCTAATAGTTTAAAAAATTTCCGGTGAAAATTACTAAACTTTTAGTTAATTTGACCAAAAAAATTGTTTACTTATTATGGTTACAAAATTCTGGTTGTATATATTCTGGTATTATTATTACATTTAATGTTACAGGAAAATATAGTATTGGTAGTTTCAAGATACGCGGTTGACAGCGTTACTATTTACACAATCTGGCGTCTTTTCGTTTTTTGCTATACTCAAGTAAAAATAAATCAACTTTTTTCATAAATGATTAATAAAATATTTTTAAAAATTAATGTAATTAATCAATTATTATAACTATGATTATTGATATATATAATATAATTATTAAATTACATTTAGTATACATTTTTATTATAACAACGTATGAAGTTTAGTGAAACTAAATTTTCAAATGTACATTAAAAAATTGCATTATTATTAAGAAGTATCTTGTATAAAAACATTTAAAAGAAGGTTCTTTTATTTTCTGTGTTTTATATTTTCAAAATATGGATTTTACATTTGCGAATTCCAAATTATTATTCTGCCTGAGTAATTTATGTGATATTTCATATTTTATGTAATACACTTATCGACTTTTTTTTGTTTAAATTTTCATAATATCAATTTAATTTTAAGAATTTAAGTTTTTGAAATTAAAATTTTTTTATGTGTGCCCAAGGCGCAGATTACTTTCATTCGTTCCTGCGTGAATAGATGTAGCTGTTGGAATAAATCTTGCGATTCACGGTTTACTCAACTCTCGATTAAAGCGTAGAGTAGAATGAACGGAAAGCTCTACTATTTTTGTGATTTAATAAAAGATTGGTTTTTTATAGTTATACTACGAGTCATAATATATATATTTAAAAATTTTTAATGCACGCTTTCATACTTCACCCTACACTTCTGAATTTTACTCAACTTTGATTCATTTTCGAACATTTAATATATCCCAAGTAAATACAGTGATACTAAATAACTTCTAACTTGTCCTTATGTCCCAAATTTGATCGGAAGTTGAGTACAATTACTTCAACTATTTTTCTCCGTGTACTTATCTATTATTATACATCATACATTAATTTAATATAACATTAATAATACATTAATATATATATCCATTATCCGTCTATTATGGTGTAATTCAACCCATCAAGGATGATTTGTGCTGTAAGTAAAATCTTTACTACAATCAACGTGTTAAAAGCGCTCTCTGTTTTTACTGTGAGTTTAAGAAGATAGAAGAAGTTCAAAGAAGATCAGAAAGGAACAGAAGCGATGACGTTTATATCGAAAGAAATCTAGATAATCCCAAAAAGCTAGAAAATAAGAGAAAGAAAGAGCTAACATAATCCGATTCTTGTGCGAGGATCAAATAATATATTTCCTTATCTAGAATCATTTCCGTGTCCTATTTCCTAGAGTCGTACCAGAAGAGAGCCAATCTCCGCGTTACCGTTGCACAAGGGATCGTACTACTGGTATCGCGAAATAATACCGGTAAATTGAGGAATCCTCTCTTAACTCCAACTGTATCGTTTACTGTCGAACAAAAGGCAACGCTCCAGGAAAATTTACATTTTTGCCGCGGTTCCATTCAAGGTTTCGTTCCACCAGATCCAAATATATTCCCGGTACTTTTCTCATGCTATATTTACTTGTGAGATAGCACATACTTAAGTGGATTTTCTAATTAAGACAAAAAAATATTCTATCAGTAATTTTTGACGCTTGTTTTTTTTTTTCTCTTAAATTTATTCACAGACAATAGTAGAGTCTTATAACTAATAAAATGAAATTGCCTATGGAAAATCAGATTTTTCTAAACAAAATTGGTATCTGTCACAAATTCCTAAAACTATAAGAAATAACAATAATAGCAATGAATTAAAAGATAAGAAGATAGTGCTAGAAGCAATCATACAAAAAAAAATCTGCCCGCTTCGCGGGCACATTCTCATTGCGCGCTTCGCTCGCAAGTTTGAGCGCGCCTAGGGCGCGCGATTCGATCGTCGCGCTTCGCGCTCCGTTCTTTCTGGACCTCGCGCTTCGCGCTCGGTCTTGTGCTCTTCGCATACGTTTAAGTTTATTTCTTATAATTTAATACTGAAGCTCAAAGCAATTTAATGATATTAAAGATGAAGTAAATTAGTCATTTTCTCAAATTCACTAAGTTTCTTTTTCAGTATAAGTGAAACAGGAAATTCAATTTACTTAAGGCTCTATCGGCCTTAAGGAACACATTCTCATCATAACACTCGCGCTTCGCGCTCGATTTTCTGTATGCATTTTTGTAACTTTTTAATAAATTACATGATTATTGATAAATTAATTTTCTTCCAAATATCTCAAAAAGGAAAAACAATCGTAGACTTTATTTAAGGAAACGATTTTGCAGAACAACGCCTATTTCGTATCTCACATATTTTGATGAAAAAAATCGAATTTTTTCAATATTAAAAATCAAAAAATTAAAAAATACACCCTGTCGAGAAATTTCTCGATAAGAATGTGTAGACCTTATTTAGCCAAACAATTTTTCATCTCAAAGTTTTTTTTGTATCTCACATATTTTGTCTAAAAAATGGAATTTTTGAATTTTAATCGTATTTTTTGGAATTGAAACGAAAAATATATCTTTTATCAGAAACTGTGTGAGACAAAACTTGTAGATCTTTTTGAAACTAACAACATTGTATTCTTACGTTTTTTTCTTATTTTACATATTATTGTTAAAAAATTGAATTTTGGATTTTCAATAGTTTTTTTTTTAATTAAAAAGAAAAATATGCATCTTATGAAAAAATGTTACAATTCAAATTTGTAGGTCTTTATTTATTCAATAATATTGTATCATAACGTTTTTTCGTATCTCGTATAATTTAACTGGAAAATGGAATTTTGATATTGACTTTTTTCGAATTTGAATATGCTGTAACATTTCTAATTTTGATTTAATCAAAAAATGTTATCAGGATAATTTTTAGACATTTATGAGCTCTATCTAAAACCAGTATTGAAATTTTTGATTGTTTCAAAAAATTATTTTCAAAAACACAAAAGTAGTGCTCAACCCCTCAATTTTGATTGGATGTGGCTGGTTAACGAACTTGTCCTTACTTTTTCGGCTCCGATAAAGTGTACCAAAGCTCAATTCAATCTGATAATTCTATCGAGAGTTATGCCGCACACGACCTACAG
The DNA here is from genome assembly GCA_030998225.1 of Diplolepis rosae. Classification (NCBI taxonomy): domain Eukaryota; kingdom Metazoa; phylum Arthropoda; class Insecta; order Hymenoptera; family Diplolepididae; genus Diplolepis; species Diplolepis rosae. Next base: position 567,022 of record JAPYXD010000338.1, on the reverse strand, counting down.
ACAGACAGACAGACAGACAGACAGACGGACAGACAGACAGACAGACAGACACTTTCGTAAAAACCATTTTTTCTGACTCAGGGGGTCTCAAAACGTAAAGATTTGATGAAAATTTCGAAAGTCATTTTTCACATAAAACCAATACCTTCTCATCCATGATGAGAATGTAAAAATATCAAAAACTGACAGAGATTTATTGATTTAGTTCTTATAGTACATTCTTATAGACTTTTTGAGTGAAAAAAAATTTACCAGAAATCTCATTACACGCTAAATGAAGAGTTTCAAACTATAGTAAATATTTCCTCATATTCAGAAAATCGCGTACTGAAAAGTGACTTCGGGCCAAATGTTTAAATATACAGAATCCGTGTACTAAAATGCAGCTCGCTGTTTCCAAGCTTTTATAGAATTACAAATTCTAATACGTAGTATTTTATAATTAATAAATTTGAAAAAAATAAGTAGGCAGGTTCCCATCATATTTACTCATCCATAAAAAATATTCAATTTGAAACTCGCTCCGATGATGTCCTTCGACGAGACCTTACATCGCTACCTGATTATTTTTTCAAAATTCACATCAAAGAAGTACTGCAAGTCACTTTAGATGGGTTACATTATTCCAATAAGCTTTGTTGGCACCTAGACTACGTTTTTGATATGGCTAGTATTCATGTACGCAATTTCAAATTTTTCACCGAATAAGTACTATATTTATACACATTATTAAATTCTCATCATATGAGATGGTATTGGTTTTATGAGAAAAATCACTTTCGGAATTCGAAAGACCCCCTGAGTCAGAAAAAATGGTTTTTACGAAAGTGTCTATCTGTCTGTCTGAAGCAGTAGTAGTAGGTCGTATACTTGGTAATTTTTGATAGAGTTATCGGATTAGATTGAGCTCTGGCACACTTTATCAAAGTCGAAAAAGTAAAGACGAGTTCGTTATCCAGCAATATCTGATCAAAATTATGAGAATAAGAAAAATACGAATACGAAAAAAACGTCAGAATGCAAAATTGTTCACTTCAATAAGATTTACAAATTTTGTCTGACACGGTTTCTAATAAAATGTATATTTTTCATTTTAATTTTAAAAAATACGATTAAAATTCGAAAATTCCATTATTTAAACAAAATATGTGGCATACGAAAAAAACGTTAAGATGGAAAATTATTTACCTAAATGAGATCTGCTAATTCTCAGTAGGACATTTTTTTGACAAGATGTATATTATATGTTTCGATTTTAATTATTGAAAATAAAAAATTCGATTTTTTAACAAAAATATATAAGATACAAATTAAGCGCTAAAATAAAAAGTCATTTGCTTAAAAACAGTCGACGAAATATTTTTCATTTTGAGATATTTGGAAGAAGAGAAATTATTCTTAATCATGTAAACCATTAGAAGTTTACAGAAATGTATACAGAAAATCGAGCGCGAAGCGCGAGTGTCGCCTTAAGTAAATTGAATTTCCTGTTTCATTTAGTATCAAAAAAAAAATTTAGTAACTTTGAGAATATGTAATTTACATCTACAATATTATAAAATTGACTTGAGTTTCAGTATCAAATTACGAGAAATAAACCTGAATGTATGCGAAGAATATAAGACAATGAAAATCATAAGAACTAAAAAGCATGCATTGTATACTTAACATAAAAAAACATATTTTCTGACAGAACGATTTTTTCTACACTATAAAAAATATTTTGAACTTAAAACACCGGTAATAAAGTATCAAATGAAAATATAGGTATTGTTTTTTTATAATTATGCATTATTATTTGTATTATATATGTACTCGTATATCAATTAATATAAAGAGCTTAAAAGTTATTAATATATACACATGGAGAACAAGAACACTCATTTCTGCAAATTATGATGTTTATCATTTGTGGTGAAAAACATAAAAGATTTGTGTAAGTACGAGAAAATACTTTTCCGAATAACAGAAGATTTCTAAATCAGGGAAAGCTGAGTAGTGTCATCACAGGCCCCGATTAGATCGCCTTTATCAGACAGAGTTGACAAAACCAGATTCGAGCTTTAGCCTGGCACATAAGGACCCGACTAGACTGTATACGTACAACCCTCCTAACGAAACTAGAACTGAACTTTAGTCTGACACATTTAGACCAGACGAGCACCCGGTTAAAATGTCTAAATTAGACCAGATACATCAAGCCAGATTTCGACTCCATTACACTAAAGTCAGCCATAAAATTTTTCTACGCGGGAATCTCTCGTGTGTGCTTTTTCATAATTATTAGTTGGAGGTCCGAATCAAAGAGGTAAAAGTATTGTTCAAAAGTATAGCAAAATTAATTTTTCTTTTAGATGGACACTTGTTGATACAGACAGATAGACACTTTCGTAAAAACCGTTTTTTCTGACTCAGGGGCTCTTAAAACGTAAAGATTTTATGAAAATTCCGAGAGTGATTTTTCACATAAAACCAATACCTTCTCATATGATGAGAACGTGATAGAAAATTAAAAGTTTTTTTCTCAAAAATGCATAATTTTGTCATTCTTACCATCAATGAGAAGATATTGGTTTTATGTGAAAAATCAGTCTCGGGATTTTCATCAAATCTTTACGTTTTAAGAACCCTTGAGTCAGAAAAAACGGTTTTTACGAAAGTGTCTTTCTGTCGTCATTTGTCTGTGATTTGTTCGGCATCTATGGATACAATATCTCTTGATAGAATTATCAGAATAGATTGAAATGTGGCACACCTCTTGAGCGCCCAAAAGGAAAGAAGGAGAAGTTCGTTAACCAGCCATTTTCAATCAATAGTTTTGGTTTTATCCATAAAAAAAGTTTTTGTAAAATTCTAAAACTTTCACACCAAAATATACGAGATACGGTAGAAATATTACGAAACAAAATTCTTTATTTAAACAAGGTCTACAAATTTGCTGGTGGCCATTTTTTCATAGGAGTTTTATTTTTTGTGAATAAAATGTAAATTGTTTGTTTCAAAAAGATCTATACATTGAAAAAAAAAACGTATGGTTGCAGACACTATATTCTGCCTGTCCCCACTATGCTATATGGTCGTAAGCCATATACAAATTGTATTTTGAGTCGAACGATATTGCATAGGCGCAGCGGCTATGTACCACATTGCTGGTGCTACTTTCGGATGGTAGCTATCCAGCATACTGGCGTCAGGCATGCAAGACAAAGGGATGGAAAATATGTCCATATTTCTTTTAGCCGTTATTCGATTATTCTTGTACAATAAATAATATTTCTTCGATTCAAAATTCTTTGCGTTTATTGCTCTGATTCAACATATTAAAATTCGAAAATATGTGATATTACAAATTGTTAAATATGATTTCAATTCCATTCACAATCTCTGAGCAACTGTTAAAGTTTTAAAATTATATTTGTAATTTGTAATTCATACAGTTTTTATTATTGCAATCTTTAGTTTGTTCATTTTATTATATGTCTGTATATAAATTTCGCATCATACATTCTGTGAATGATTATTTTCATATTGTTTAAAAGTTAATGGATTTTAATGATTGTTTTTCATTTATTCGTATTTTATATTTATTATATATGAACATTAATTTTTTCCCTCGTAATTTTATTACATTTATTTGCCTTCGGCGCGGAAACTTGTTTTTCCGTTACAGCTGAGAGTAACGGAGTGTTGTGTATTCCGTTACAGAGGAATATAATGTAAAAATTGAACTTCGCATGCGCATATAGTTTTACAGCGAAGCAGAATCTTCTTCTTATTCTTCTTCGTACAGCGTTAGCACCCTACTGACAAAGCCTTGTACATTTGAACTGCGCATGCTCTATTACAACAAGCTACTACTACACAAGATCGATAAAATCAAAATGGCTGGGACTAGTCGCGAAATATCAAGTGTAATGACTAACGCCGCAAACAACTACAATACTAGATTAGATTCGAGTGTACGCATAAAAACTTGTATCCACACCGAAGTCACATAAAATAGAATACGTACCAGTGCACACAATTCGGGAAATTACGAGACTCCCGACAATGCTCGCAGGACTGATCGCGCCTCGGCTTTGTCTCGGCTTCGATCTCCTGCGAGCATTGTCGCTTATCGCGGAATAACCCTCATTGTGCGCCTAGGCACGTAATATACTATTGTTACATGTTGAAATGTCAACTTCTGAAAAAATTAATTTAAAACTCGGAATTGTTGAGTGCATGGAATCTAAAGATTATAATACTTTTCCAGGTCCCACGCAATCAAGTTTTCTTTTACCCGCACGTCCATCTTAATTGACCGAATACAAATTTTTCGCGAAATTGATGCATTTGCGCGCATACGTATCACGCGTTGGAGCATGCAGCGAGCTTGTAGATAGTTGTAGCGCCTATGCGATCGCATCGGCGTCACAACCACGTACTTTTGTGTCTGTGCGCTTATACGAATGGTGGCCGCAGCCTGACAGCAACGACTATGTAACGCGGACTTGCCATGACTATACTTTGTTTTTAGTGTAAATATTAGCTTATATCTAAAGAAGATATATACTTTTTACATTCTCATCATGGATGAGAAGGTATTAGTTTTATATAAAAAATGACTTTCGAAATTGTCATCAAATCTTTACGTTTCGAGATCCCCTGAGTCAGAAAAAATGGTTTTTACGAAAGTGTCTGTCTGTCTGTCTGTCTGTCTGTCTGTCTGTAGGTCGTGTGCGGCATAACTCTCGATAGAATTATCAGATTGAAATGAACTTGGGCACATTTTATCGGAGCCGAAAAAGTAAGGACAAGTTCGTTAACCAGCCACATCGAACCAAAATTGATAAAACTAGACCATTTTTTGTGTTTTTGAAAAAATCAGAAATTCCAATACTGGTTTTTGATAGTGCTCATAAATATCTACTAATTATCTCAATAACATTTTCCGATTAAACCAAGATTAGAAATGTTACAGCATGTTAAAACTGGAAAAAAGTCAATATCAAAATTCCATTTTCCAGTTAAATTATAAGAGATATGGAAAAAAGTGATCATACAAAATTATTTTCTACATAAAGATCTACAAATTTGAATTGCAACATTTTTTCATAAGATGTATATTTTTCTTTTTAATTTAGAAACATACCATTGAAAATCCAAAATTCATTTTTTTTTAACAATAATATGTGAAATACGAAAAAAACGTTAGAATGCAAATTTATTCTTTCGAATAAGATCTACAAATTTTGTCTTACACAGTTTCTGATAAAACGCATATTTTTCGTTGCAATTCCAAAAATTCCATTTTTTAGACAAAATATGTGAGATACAAAAAAACGTTTATATGGAAAATTATTTGCCTAAATGAGGTCTACAAATTCTCATTAAGACATTTCTCGGCAGGATGTATATTTTATGTTTTAATTTTAAGTATTGAAAAAATTCCATTTTTTTCACCAAAATATATGAGATACGAAATTAGCGTTGTTCTGGAAAATCGTTTCCTTAAATAAAATCTACGATTGTTTTTCCTTTTTGAGAGATTTAGAAGGAAATAAATTATTTTCATCATGTAATTTATTAAGAAGCGCGAGCCTCATGATGAGAATTAAATGTGTTCCTTAAGGCTGATAGAGCCTTGAGTAAATTGAATTTCCTGTTTCACTTAAATTCAAAAAGAAATTAAGTGATTTTGAGAAAATGTGTAATTCACATCATCTGTAATATTAATGTAAAATTGGTTTGAGCTTCAGTATCAAATTATAAGAAATAAACTTAAATGTATGCGAAAAGCATAAGACTTTTTCATTTGAAATCATTAACAAATTTAATTATTTGTATGTATTTGCATGTTGAAGACAGCAATTGAAATATTGTAAGTGATAGTAGTCGGATCAGAAATATAATATGGGAAGGTAAACAATAAATATTGCTATAGCAACCAGTATTCTTTCATATTTATTCAGTTATAATCGGATGGTCAAAATACACATCCCATATTGCTGTATCTATGCCAGCAATAAAGTAAGATTAAATTAATCATAAATATGATTGTAATGGCAATTTCTTTCTATCATCAGTGCATGATGAAAATGTATTCCTTAAGGCCGATAGAGCCCTTAGTAAATTAAATTTCCTTTATCATTTGAAATTAATAAAAAATTTAGTTACTTTGAAAAAATGTAATTTACATCTGCAATATTATAAAATTGACTTGAATTTCAGTATCATATTACAATAAATAAACTTGAATGTATGTAATGAACATGAAACCGAGAGCGGAGGGCGACGATCGGATTGCGCGCCCTAGGCGCCCTCTAACTTGCAAAGCGAAGCCAGATGCTCGCGATGTGAGAAGATTCTCTAATATATTAATCGTTGAAAGTTAGTCAAATTTGATCTAAATCATTTTTAGTTTCGTACAAATATACAATGTAGTCTAGCAATGTACAAAAAATAAAAAATTTTCCGTATATTCCCTATTGTTTAATGTTTAATTGAAAATTAAGGTTGTTTGGTCAACACATTCTTTTAGTCTTGTTCCATTGTTTCAATGAATTCGTTTGTATCCTTTATACGTATACAGAGAAGAGATAAACATCTTTAGCTTACTGCAAAATAGTTGAAATCTCTTATAAAAAAATCATATACCTCCTCAGCAAGGGTGAATACCGCTCATGATTTTTGAAATCGAACAAGTCCCTTACTTGATACTTTGAAAAAAATAAATAATATCTATCGGACATAGATAGCAAAGTATAACAGAGGAATTTATCAATTTTAAAAATCAAAGTTAATCTTTGTGTTGCATACCATACCATCTCACCTCAGTGTGCCTTCCGCCCCAGTCAGCCATAATTTTGTAACTTTACGATTGAATAATCTGACTTAATGCGAATACAAATATTTTGTTCAATGATAATTATGTTTTTGTATTATGTTTCAGACTATACAGAGCATGAAAGGATAATAAATCTGGCCTCAAACAAAGGTATGAGAAGGGAATAAGAGCGTGTTTAGTGGTAGTGATCCCCAGTGAGCCTTCTAAGGACACAAAAGGGTACTAAGGAGCGATTCAGGGCAGAAAGCAACGTGCAAAGTAAGCGAGAGCATTGGATGGTATGCTATGCTGTGATATCGTCCACATCTACGACGAGAAGCTGTTAACTATAATACATTTCTCATTCGAAACAGGCGAAATCTTAGTCACTTATTCAATTAATTAGGATTTCAACTAATTAACAGTTCAATATCACATAATGAATTAGTACGCACTTATTCGTAAAAAATTTTTCTTAACTAGATTGTCTAGTAAATAGTCAAGAACATGACATATTAAATTACTGGCTGAATTTCCGCACATTCATCAATTACTTTTGATGATTTCAAATTCAAAGAATACTCTTTACATCTGAACCAGCGAAATATCACTGATTAATGAGCTATAAATATACCACTGATACACCGATTACCTGACCACGAATACCCTTCTGCATTTTTTTTCATTGTAATTTCGGTATACAAAATCGAAGATTTGAATCGCATCGATGTTTAGGCTCAGAAACGCAAAACAATGACGAATCTTTAAACTCAACCCTTTGAACCATGGTGGTAACCCACGTTACCACCTCAATTTTTTTTATTTTTGCTATTCGAATACTTTTTAACGTATTCAGATTTGGTTTTTTGCTATTTTCAGATACTTAAGTGATAAAATAAAATAAATATACAGTCAAATTACGAGAATTGCTAATAATGTTAGATTTATTTATTTTTCAAGAATATTAATGAAAAGTAACACTTTGGAGGCCGCCATATTGGATCCGCCATCTTAAATTATGAATACTGACGTTGGATTCGTAATCAGCGACCCAAAAAACCCCTTAGTAAATATTTTCATCAATTTTCTTGAAAATTTACTTTCGGCATCCGCCATCCTGAATTTTGAAAATCTGACATCATATTCGTAAACAGCGATCTTGGAAACCCCTGAGTACACATTTTCACGATCATTGGACAATTACAATAATGTATATTTCAAAGGGTTAATATGGACGTTTGCACCCAAACATATTCATGCCGGAGTACAGACAATCCAAATTGCAAATTATTTTGCAGTTTGTATTTTCAATGAAGACTTTCGAACCATTTTGAATATTATGAGAATTATGGGGATGTCAATTTGTTCAGAAAACCATGGGTTTTTTGTTCGTCGTGATGAAACTAGAATCGAACGTTCTGAGTTTCGAGCTTCAAAAGAAGGAAGAACTGCTCTTCTTGCAGAGAGAAATTCTCTAAATATTCAATTTGAGGTAGAAGAAGGCTCGATGTATGGAGCCGGAATCGCTGATTGAAGAAATGTAAGTTATATGTACTGCTTTTTCAGTTAGACCGCCTGAAACTAACTTAAAAACTTTAAATGCCTTTTTCTCTAAACTACTTTTTTCGAAACGTTTGTCACAAAATCTTAAGTTCTAATCGACCGATTTTCTTAAAATTTGGCATGAATTTTCTTTATATATCCTTCTTTAATACAAAACAACAAAAAATTAAAATTTTCAATTTCTTCTATTTTTTAAAAATTCGAAACCGTCAACAAATAACTGAAAAAAATCTACATCTTTTTTGAGTAGCCGCCATTTTGCAGGAAAATTTTTTTTTCATTTTCCCTGGTTCCCACCATAATGATATTTGTACTGAAGAAGAATTTACCTTATTTTTCTTTTTCAGATGACCAGAAGGGTGGGAATCGTGACAAGATGGACACGATCTTTTTTTTCCTCCTCTATTTCAACAGCGTGTAACTTTGCGAGATATATATATTTTTTTTTTGAAAATTTTCTTGTGAATTTTTAAAATATAAATATATGAATGATAAAAAAAATGGATGGTTAAAAATTTGATTGCTTTTTTTTATTGACCGTCAAAAAACGCCCGAAATTCGGGTTTCTAGACTAGAATACCCCCTTAATTTACCTAATTTGTCAGTGCTCAAACACTGATTTAATCAGTAGTATATTCATCAAAAGATCTATTAAACTTTCTCATTAAATCTGAATCTGTGAAACTCACTGAGAATTAGCAACTATTCACTGGTTTGCAGGTTAAATTTCAGCAGCTTATAACCAGCTGTTTTAAATTGCAACAAACAAAATTTATAGCCTTTACGTGATTTCTTTTTCTTTATTACGTTTTCATGTCCCCTCATACGTGGCCTGTTTATTTGAGTGCTCATAAGATTAGGTATCTCTTTTAACTTTGATCTACTTGCACGATCAAATTCGGTCAGGTGGCGTCACTGATCGTGAGTACGTGAAAAGATCAACCAATATGTTGCTTATAATTTTATCAGTTTTGAATATTTAATGATTCTGTCGATTCGTTTATCCAAAACTTGTCACACATCCAAAAACGACAACCGTCGTATAACTCGAAACTTAATTAAGAATATTATTTACTTCTTTACTGCACTGTTGTACATATATCATTACTAAAATTCTTATTTCAAGTCATTTCGATATTAGAAACAACATTTTTTGCGCAAGGAAGATACACATATATAAATTTAAACATTTCTTCATTAAGCGTACATTATTAAGGGGAAATTGGAAAATATTTTAATTATTTTTCAATAAGACGCATAGTTTTTAACTACTTGGATTTTTTGCTTTATAATAATTTTTTTTAAGTGATGACACTTTAATCAGATGTTCAAGAGCATTCTTATTGTTTTTCAGACAACATGCTTCTATCGCAATATGCATAGATACTTACGACATATATACTTACAAAATTGGATATTCACCCTAAAAATGTATTTTCAGCACCATAAACGCAATTTACATAACATATTTTATTATTGCTAACACTCTCTGTCCATAAAAACGTAAGTTATCGATGTTTTACGAGTTATAGGTACCGTGAAAATCGTATGCCACATATGCTTTCGAAGGTGGTTTTCACCTGTTATAATCTTTATTTATAAAAAGCTAAAAGGAAATACATCTATCTTATTTATTTGTATGCTATACAATATATGTGCATATGAATAAAAAACAAAGAATAACGCCCAAATGCCTACCTAGTTTTATAGATGAAAGTATAAATTCATAAAATAATACTAAAAAGTATGGAAGACCCATCATTAGGATAATTACAAGTATATCGACATAAACTGTATTTCATTATAATCAATTTAGCATAGATAAAATCAAACAAATCGTGATATGAAAATTCGGCAGTCCAGAACTCTCGACAGTGACTTGCCTCCTCAATTTCAAATTCGAAAAAGGTCTGGGAAAGACTTTTATCGTAGTGCGATATAGGAGTTGGCAAAAGGCCAAAGAACATCAATTGAATCTTCGTGTGCCCTCAGTAAATGTAAAATTTCAACTGGCTGACCGTCTTTGAAATTCTGGATTTCAACGAAAATCACCTACCAACTTTACCCTCAAGTATCTTATTTCCTGACCTATTCGAACTCAAAAAACTAGGAACTGAAATGTCATAAAACACCAGAATGTATAACAAGATAAATGAATAAATAAGTATTTAGTTGAATAAATGAAGAGTACAAATGAGAAAAGAGTACTAGAAGAGTTCATGATGAAATCGTATTATTTTGCAAAACATTATCTTATTTAAAAGAATTTTTCATAAGATTTACTTTTGAAAGAAATATAACAGAGTTTTAAAACTGGATTGAAATGAACTGACTTTTCATACACTTCCATTTGTCTACTATCGTAAATGATCGCACATACATATTTCATAGGAATTTGTAAATTTTCGTTCCTTTTTAATATTACTTTTAATGAGATATTCTAATGGATCTTTAGCATTGATACTGACGTGTATCATTTCATAAGGTACATACAAGCGACGAACAGATTTTCAAAGTATGAATACAACTCATGTAGTAAAAAAAAGTTCCAAGGACTTTTAACGGATACTCAGACTTTTAAAACAAATATAAAGAGTTTAGAAAATATTTGAAAAAAATGGAATCAAGAGACGATTGTTATTGTAAGACTACGTAGAATATGCAAATTAAAACACTACAATAAGTGCAATCACACAATCATTATAATTACAAAACTTATATTATAAATAAAAAAACTGAAAGAGATTTTGTGTTTCAAAAAATGGCAAAACTATACTAAAGATTAGTATTTAACGTTTAAAAGTGCGGTAATCCATGATTTTGTTTCAAAAATTTATGTGGTAGTGTTAGTAAGCAGCGTGTTATAGTATATTATATGCATTCCTCTGTATTGTAATACAAAACATTACGCTACTCTCAACTGTAGCGTAAAAACGAGTTTACGCGCCGCAGGCACATAAAATTGATATATAAGTATTTTTTCAATAACACAGCCCAACAAGAGAAAAATAGGAGTTCCGACGGAATAAATTAGTCAATTCCTATGAATTTTGAGCCGCTGAATCCGAATCCATGGTCGGAATTTCACCATCAGGTCTTTTTTTTTAATCTCAAAAAACATCTTAAAAATTTTTAATAATAACTAAAAACATATTATAAAATAACGCGAATTAGTTCTGCAACTATGAGCATGAATTTGGATTCAACGGCAAAAATACACAGAAACTTTAAACTGGGTACTGATCGGGTATGAACCAGGTGAACCTGACTAGAAAAATCTGAGTAGGCTCTGATTGGGGATTTTTAGGTTTGCCTCTCTGTTGTATTTCCGGGAAAACCAATGAACATCTAGAAAGGCCCCATGTAGAAATTGCCCTATTTTTTCCTTCTTTAAACTCGGTACTGGTCAGGTATTAATCAGGTGAACCTAACTAGAAAAATTTGAGTAGGCTCTGGTTAGGGATTGCTAGGTTTGCCTCTGTTGTATTTCCCGTTCAGCGCCCGACCAAAGTTTGGGCAATCTAGCCAACACCCTTCTAAACCCGATGAGCAATTTCTACACGGGTCTCTCCTGTGGAGCAGCAGCTCTTCCATATATGTGAGAGAGAAGTTTGTCCGCAAAAAAGTAAGCCTGCTAACCTATACAGAGCGCTGCAGTCGCCCTCCACTATAGTGATGCAGAAGCACTAAAAGTAGTGCAGCATCTCTACCAAATTTTTTTCCGTGTACATATGTACGCCATATCATATCACGATATACACATTTAATATTTAGTTCAAACCTATATTTATTATACTACAGTGGGCAAAAACTAAGGTGAAATTTTAATTTTAACTTCGCGGACTAGCCGATTCGGACAAACTCTTATATTTTTATGTTGGTCCTACTGTTACTGATATCTGTGCCAAATTTTATGTCAATGTCATCATTTGTTACATAGTTACGCTTGTGTTTGTCAAACAACTAAAAGTGATTTTTTCGATTTTTACAATGTCTGAATGTGTTGAGCAAAGAAGTACCATTAAATTTTGTTTGCAGGATGAAATTTCAGTTGCGAAACGTTCAGAATGATGCACAAGACCTTCGGTGATTTGACCATGTCGCAGAAAAATGTTTATAAGTTGTACAAAGACTTCAAAGAAGGCAGAGAACGTGTTGATGACTTGGGACGCCCCGGACGACCATCAACATCAACTGACGAGCAACACGTCAATCAAATCAAAGAATTAGTGCACAAAAATCGTCAATTGACAATTAGAGACCTTGCTAACACTGTTGGCATTTCAAGAGGATCACTCAACACCGTTTTAAAAGATATTTTGGGCAGACAACTCGTGGTTTTTGCATCGCGATAATGCGCCGTCTCACACTGCACTCATTCTTCGTGACCATTTCGCAGAAAACTCAACGCATATCGTTCCACAACCACCATATTCACCTAATTTGGCTCTGTTTTGAGTTGAGCGGAAATATTTTTATTTGAAATTAACTTTCTTTTATTTCGCGACCCGCACGTTAATATTAATGACGAATGGGCGAGATAGAGGATGAAATAAATAGAGCAGTTCTAATTTTGAGTCTATTTAATTAAACGGAAGGTAAATATATATGAAGTGAATAAGGTACAAAATGACTGTGACAACGTATAAGTATAAGAGAACACAGCCAAGCTGAGCTGTTGCTCTCTGAATTGTTCGCGAGAATCTGTTGTAGTCTGACGCAGCAGACATCGACGATGGTTTTCAGGATTTTTGGAAAATCATTTTGCATTGTTATAAGGCAGGAAGTGGGAAAGATGTAAGCGTTTACAATTGAAGATGTATTCGAGGGAAAGCGATTCGGTCAGTTTAGTGCAAAAAATAGTTTAGAGAGTCCCAAAGACCCTTTTTATATGAGAGTGTCATAAATAATCGGAACTCGAAGCTAGCGCGCGCGTATTAAACGATTGAACGACATGAGCTGTACATGTGTTTTTACTTAACATTCCCAGATCTTTACAGATGAGCAATTGAACTTACAAGAGGTGAAAAATCTTATTGCTTTATTGCAAAACGTGACTAATTTGAGTTTTGAGAGACAGGGCTCTCTCTTTTACAAGTTTCAACTCGCTTCGAGGACGAAACAGGCGATTGAACACGATTGAAGAAAGACAAGCCGAATCGAAGAAGGCTTTGAAGGCAATTCCGGAAATCGAATTTAACAAGTGTTTTGACGATTGGAAAAAACGTTGGCATAAGTGCATTATATCGGGGGAGGATTACTTTGAGGGGGATGAAATTGATTTGGATAAATAAATCAAGATTTTTCATTTTATGACAAAATTCACCTCACTTTTTGCCCATAGTAGTACACGCTCGCACGCATCACATCAATACATGCTAAGGTATTCCTTACATTTTGTTATAAACTAATGGTGAAAAATAGAACTATCTATGAGAAATGATTATTTTTTTTAATGAACTAATGAAAACAGTTTTCTTTTGTAGAACTGCATTAAGGGCATGTGACACTTGGAAAATTAGCAACTTTTATTGATTTTAGGTTTCTACATGTTTGTGTCTAAAGTAGAAAACATTTTGTTTTCAAAATTTGGAAAATGGTAGAGAAGATAAGAACGGACGTAAATAGACTACTTTTAGTTTCGAAATTGAAATAAAGTTTAATTTTAGGAAAATATAATAAAAATTTATATTTATTGTCAAAACAAATAAAGTAGTCTGTCTAAGTCCGTTTTTAACTTGTCTACGATTTCCCAAATTATAATAATAACATTTTATGTATTTTGGGCACAAAATGTAGAAACTGGACCAAATTTTTCACATAAACTTGTTACTTTTCTCTAGTATCACATGCCCTTAAGGTTTGAAGTTGATTTTGTGAATAACAATTGATGAAAAAATTATTTTTTTTTAGTTAATTATTTTTGAACTATTTTCCAACCAACAAATTAAAAATTGAACAATCAGAAAATAATTTTAAATTTGAGTCTGAAACGATTATTTCTTTTTTTACAATTTTTATGATCAATGTGATAGATTGAAATTTTCTTGATTTTTACAATTCGATATTCATGAAAAGTGAATACGTGCGAGTATAACAGAAATATGTCCTTGCATGAGTTTGTCCTTCTCGCGCGAATAGCCTTCTCTGTAAACCACTCGTGGACACTCATTACTTTTTTTCATCCTTAGAAAATTTTTATTCATAAATCACAGAATTTATTTCAATCGTTACCATGGCTGCAATATGTACAAATACAAATAATTCTAAGTGAATAAAATTGTTTTAAATGATGTTTCACTAGAATTTTCACATCCACCATACGAAAAGTCAGGACCTACCATCTCAGTATCTAATATTTTTTAGTTTTATTGCTCGTTGATACTAACCATATCAATTTTTCAATTGTGCTTTTTAGTTAGTAGTATTTACTGTGTATTGAGGTCTATCCTTCTCCTTTAAAATGAGATTAAAACGGTGGCGATATGTTAATCTTCATAGAATTTAACAATGTTTAACGTAAATGGGACGTATGTATCCCATTTTAGGTAAAAAGATTGACAGAAATTTTATTGCATCAACTAAATGAATGCTTTTATAGTATATAGTCATCCAATGTTTAAGTAGATTTAAATAAATGTCTGGTTAATGCATACCTGAAGCGCTTCAAGAAAAGAGACGATGAGTCGTGTCGCTACTGCGGTTCCCTTGTGGAAAATGCAGAGCACACACTCTTTGTCTGTGCCAGGTGGGGCGCGGAAAGGGAGGCTGTCGGTCGGGCAGTGGGCGCACAACTCACTCCTGACACGATAGTCCCTCTCATGCTCCAGTCTGAACAGATATGGATGCTTATCGAGTTATACGTCACTCTGGTGATGAAGACGAGGGAGCTCGATGGGCCTGCAGAGCGCGGCAACAACGGGGGGCCAGTAGAAATTGCATCGGGGCCTACACCCGCGGTCCTGCGTCTTTGGCGGACTTGGCTGTCCGCGTCGACCAGGCGAGGAATCTTCTTATTCCTCCCCTGGTTGGCCTGCCTAACGGTCGTGTACCCGCGGATGGGAGTCCCGGGCGAACGGACGTCGGAAGAGTCGTACGCGACTTTAAGCTGGAACCAACTGCCCGCGAAGTTTAAAGCCGAAAGGCGGTTCCGCGGGCGGTGTATTGGTTCGTGAGAGGGGGTTTTTTGGTTTTAACAGGTATGCCTAGACCCGTCCTAGGAGAGTCCTGTA
Source organism: Diplolepis rosae (assembly GCA_030998225.1). Taxonomy (NCBI): domain Eukaryota; kingdom Metazoa; phylum Arthropoda; class Insecta; order Hymenoptera; family Diplolepididae; genus Diplolepis; species Diplolepis rosae. Next base: position 551,419 of record JAPYXD010000338.1, on the reverse strand, counting down.
CAACGTCTATAAAAGATTTTTTGTTTATTGTATAGTTTCGTATAATTAATCAAAAGTTTTTTTTTCAATTAATCAACATGGTGTTGAATTAATCGAAATTCATTTTAATAAACTAAACATTTTTGTTTATCAATGAAAAAAGTTTGTTTAAATCAAACAATATTTTTTCTGTGTGTGCAAAGGGCACAAAGCCGATTCTTTTAATTAATAATATACCTTTCGAAGATATAATTCATTTTTCAAAATATCCGATAAGGACCTTAATATTTAAAAAAAGTGTCTTACCTTATATGTTCCTAAATCTTTCACAGTACAACCCAGCTTCACACTCCGTCCAGCTGGAACAGTTATATTCCCAATCTCGTCAACAAACTCCGGATCTGGTACAGTGGAAACTGAAAAATCGAAAAAACAGATTTTACCTCACCACACACATTCTATTACAGTTATATATGCAATTATTATAGTTCAAATATTTTATTCTGTATCCGGCTTTCCATCCATTTTCTTATATTGTGAAAATTTATTGTTCAACAATGTTTTAACTTAAATGTAAAGGGAATCAGAGCTTGTGCACAACTACTTTTTCCGAAGGTCTACCAAGAAAGTAGTGTACTAACTAGCAAAGCAACAGTGGCATATTTTATCAGTCGAAGTAATGGGCCCAACTAATTTTTTTTCCATATAAAGGATTGCTTTGATTCCAGAGTTGTGTTGAATCTGAATAATCCATTTTAATAATTCTCTTCATTAAATAATGCTCTGGAGCCAATTGCCGGACGGAAAAAGTTGATTGATCTGATAGCCGGACAGCGCTGCACCAATACTCGGACAAGAGAATATTATAATTTCATTGATATTGATTTGATTTTTTTTAAGCGTAATAAATACTGGGAAATATTTACGGAAACATTTTTAGGTCTACGCTTATAAAAAAGAAATATTGAAAAGATTTTACAAATAGAATATATTATATTTAGAGGTTGCAGAACTAATTGTCAATCGTTTTGTGCCTTATATCCTCAATGGCATTAATAATATCGATTTTGGTATAAAGCTTTTTAATCTTTTTTTCTGATACTTTTTCCATGATCTATAATAAAGACACCAAATACATAAAACCCAGAAAATACATATGTTAAAATGAAAATACTTTCTCAAAATATCATATTTTCAGCAAATCCATAGTTCAAACATTATTTCTTTAAAAAATTATTTATTATTAATTATAGTTTATCATTATTATTGAATATTATCATTCAAAAAGATCAAAAAATGGGGAAATTTCACTCTGAAATCCATATTTTCACTGTTCTCAATGTTTAATCAACAAGAAAATAAACGTCAAATGTCAATTGAGGTTGGATTGCATATTTGACTAATTAAAATATGTTTAAAGTAATTTGCCTAATATTTTATTAGATAGATATCTTCTATGAACTGAAAACAATCAAACACTTACCACATTTCTTGAAAATATTAAGAGCAATTTTAAAAATTCGCATTTGGTTTTGCAATAAACTTTTCGTCCGGCGACTAGAGCGAAAAGAAAAGCAGTGCAATGTAACGCCGGACACGCGTTCGGTTATTAGGCAAAACGAATGTTCATTGACCAAATAACCGGATTTAAAATATTTAATTAAAGGAAAATATTTTTTAATTTTGAAAAATATTATGGTTTATATAAAGCATATGACTTTAGTGTAACACGTATTAAAATGACAATTGAAGGTAAATATAAATGTTATTTGCTTAACAAAGACAACGCGTCAGTTAGTTTATAGAGCAGATTTCGCTACATTTCGACTAGCCTTGTGCATCAGTAGAGAAATTTTTTTTTCTTGGCGAAGTTTTAATTTCTAATTCAACAAATTTTTCACTTTTTTAAAGTGTTTGTGTTGAGGTTTGTATACAGTACACCAAAATAGCGACAAGTGATTCATAAATCTCTAATTTTGAGAAAAATTCATGGCTCTGTCCGGCTATTGGGTACTGTCTGGCTATTGGTGCTTTTACCTTAAGTCCAGTTTAAAGTAATACTATAATTCTTTTTATTAGTGATGGAATTCTCTGCTTATTATTTATTACCTGCTTTATATTAAGGAAAAAAGACGCAGCTCAGCGCTGGAACAAGAATCAGAAAGCATCACTGACGTTAGTTGATTTGACATCTGCTCACACTCATGTCTCAACTTCACGTTTAAAAGATCGATCTAAATGGACTCGAAAGCCAGTGAGTAGTAGATGTAGGATGAGTTGGAGCAATCCGCCACCTCGTTTCACGTCTTTGTTATTCAATACAAAATGCAATCTTTCAAACCTCTATTCGACTTCAAAAATAGTATATTCTATTTGCTATGGTGAACTTAAGAAAACATACAAAGAGTATAAAGAATAAATTTTAATATGAATGCAATTTTTCACAAAAGTAAAACAACAAATTAAGTTATATCACAAAAACCTATGGATTTTATTTAGTCTTCTTAGTTTCATTTAAAAGCTTTTTTCAAAATCGTTGTAGTTCAATTTTTCTCACGGAGTAAGCCACTTTTGAAGACAAGTTTGTTTTTGGTACCATTTTTGTAGGTGATCCTGCAGTTCTAAACGGTGCTGTAGTCTTACTTTTTAAAAAAATTAACCTTCGAAGTTGTGTTGGTCACGTCAAATACACTCTTTTATTCGGTGGAACCATTAATTTAATTTAAGGAGTTTCATCAACTTTTTATTTTCAAAAATTTATTTATTTTTATTGCATAAAAAGGTCACTCAGGGTCCTAAAAATGATGCCTAATAGGTTTCTCGTGAAGCGGGGCATAGTATATTAGAGGCATATCAAAATTATAGAACTTTTTTATGTTATTAAAACTTTAAACGCGTTTTTCTCGGAACTGACTTCTTTAAATCGGTAAGACACGCCATTTTAACAATTATTTGTTTTTGGATACGGCCATACTCAGCCGCCATTTTGTGTTTCTTAACAAAAAATTTTTTTTTATAAAGTTAAAATATTAGTTGATAAACTCTATAAATTTCAATTGCTTTACGTTTTGTTATCCGAATGAAAATAAATCAGAAAAATGACACTATTTTTGGAGTCTTAAAGGCGATGAAACCCCTTAATTAGTGTGAAATTTTCTCCAGAAGATTAGCACAAAAACTCTTGGATACGATATTCAATGTAGTCCAAGGATTTGATACTTTTTGACCAATTTGACTTCAAAATCCAGTTTTCTTCTTTTTTAAAACCAATAGGGGGTTTGTTTGGGTGGAGATGGCAGGTGTACATACAAGTATTTACAGCTGCTACATCTCCCCAAACAATCTTTACTAAACCTTCGAGTTACGAATTCTGGCTCTTGTGGAAAGTCTCAATGAGGGTGTCAGACGGGTCTTCATCGTGGGTGACTTCAATAACAAGTCGCCTGAATGGGGCGAAGCCTAACTAGACTGTAGGGGAAAGTTGATGAACGAGATGGTTGACAAAAATGACTTGATTGTGGTGAATCAGGGCCAGGAATTTATCTTCAAACAAGGGATCGTGGGGTCGATTCTTGACCTCACAGTTGCCACGCCCTATCTTGCGACTGGTGCGTGCTTAAAAGAAAAAAAAACCTTAAGCGACCACAAGTGCATTTAGTTCAGTATCCAAGAACGAAGTTTGCCAAAGAACGAAGGCAGGGGCGTCAAAAACAGGCGTCCCACTTGGAACACAAGAGGACTCAGCAGACAAACTCCAAAATTATCTTGAGGAAACCAGACCAGTCTCGAATGATCTTGAACGGGTGGAGTCTGCTGAGTCGATGAAGGACACAGTGTGGGCAACAAGGCACCGCGTCGGGAGCATAAACGTGTCAGAAACTCCAGGTTCTAGTGAGCTTTTCACTCTTGAAGAACTGAAGAGAGCGGGTTAAAGGCTCAAAGCCTAGATACGGAACCGGGTATCTACAGCGTGCACACATACAGCGTTCTTCGTGGGAGAAGCAGAGGTTGTTCTTTCTCAGAATGGGAGAGAAGTCTGTAGATAAAGCTTCATCTTACAGACCATTATCTCTGTTGGATACAATGGGGAAACTCCTATAAAAATAAATTCTGCAAAGATTCCAGTCATATGACACGTGAGACATGGCAAAAAATGCGAAAAGAAGAAGTGACAAGCGTAAGAGATTCTGCGCGTTGATTGGAGAAAAAAAAGTGCACTCGAAGCTTCTCTATGCAGCTCCGGAGTGGGCATCTGTTCTTGATAACAAAGCTATTCCAGAAAAGCTGTCTTCAGCACAGACATATGTAGCACTAATACTTGAATCATATAATTATATTTATAACATTATCATCGTGAATGAGAAGGTATTGGTTTTACACGGATAGAAATTTGATTGTTGAAAGCACCATTATTGATGGTAAACCAGAACCATTAGGAATTTTTGTCAGTCTCAAAAATATGCTACTTAATATAACACGCTATGCCAAATATCACCAAGAATGATGGTAAAAATTGAAAATTCGTAAGCCAAATTTTTTTTGGACAAAATATACCTTCAAAGATGTGTATGCATATCTTTCGCGTTTACATTATAAGACATGCCGTAGGTTAAAATATTATTTTCACGCATTTACGGAATATTATAATCGTAACGTTCGAGAAAGTTCCCATCAGAGTTTAAAGGTTAGAATCGTAGATGGTACTTTTTCTCCTCCTTAAAAACGTTCTAGCAACGCAGTTTTCTAATACAAGTTCCAAAATTTCGAACCGCGATTGCGAGAGTATAGTAGTCTTGTGGCGTTAGTTGTAGGACGTAGGTGCGTTAAAAGCCGTAGGCCGTAGGTTTAATTCCCCTCAGTCGGATCCATTTAAGTAGGTTTTCTCCGGCTAAAATGTTTGTCACTTGACAAATAAATGAAGGGAATCGACAAGGAGCAATGAAGATCATCAGTGGCATTAAGAAATGATGCAATAAAAAATAAAAATTCTCTTCAATTTGGAATTATTACCATCGAAGATGGTGAAATCCACATTTTCAAACACGCACTAATTCCAAAACTCTGCTCTATACGATGCCGTATAGTTACATCAGAAGATTCGATAAAATGAATTACCTGGTGTTTTTATGTCTCATTATTAGACTCAAATTTCAGACAGACAGCGAGTAATGATTGATATAATAAACTTTATGCTACGTAAGCACGTTTTTCGCGTCATTCCGGGACTGTTTGGCTACATTAGAAAATCGGGGAATATTTGGGGTGGGGATTTATACCATACTTGGATGGTAAAACTGACTTTACCAGCGCTTGCGCAGACGCAGCTCGTGAGTTTTACAGTCCAAGTACGGTGAAAATCCCCACCCCAAATATTCACCTATTTACTAATGTTACATCAAACACTCTCGGAATGACACGAAAAACGGCTTTCCCTTGCATACACTGAGAAAAAATTCTGGGCATGATGACGTGATAGATGTAGTTAAAAATGTCCTTAACTACTTTTTTGGTTGAATTCAAGCAATGGTTGACCCGTCAGTGTAGGTGTAGGTGTAGGTAGGATTAAAAATCACAGTTTCGACCCGCTCTACAGTTACACCAAATTCTCAAAAGAGTTGCTATCAGTTGCTATGAAAAATAATATGCATTATTCGAAACAATACACAACGGATTAAACGAGAGTGAAGTTTGCTGCATTGGTAATAGCGACTACGTTATTCTAGTCATGAGAACTAAGCGTTTCATGATCTCATAGTTATGTTTAGAGTTAAGGACAATTTCAACGATGTTAACTAGTCGCCACGACCAGGTATTCGGAATATGGCTACCATGGCTACAAATCATGTTTCTGTAGCCATGGGTCAAGTAGCAACAACAAGTCCTCTGCCGAGTACGGCAAAGCTTGGCTCCGCGTTACACTACCGTCGGAAATTGTGCGCACGGTGCTTGTGAGCGCTATTAAAAATCACTGCTGACTTTGAACCACGATATGTCGGTGAAAAAAAGAGATAGGGTATTTTTTTAAAAACAGTTGGAAAGCTTATGAAATTGCACGTCTAGTGATGCTCAACAAACATTTTTTTGACGTTCTGAAAATAATACAGCACGTGAGGAGTTTAAAAAAAAAATTTAAGATTTTCTCAAATTCACTACCTAGACTTCAACTTTTAGCAAGACCTAGGGAAAATTTTTCCAAAATCTGAAAATTATACGACATAGAGACTAAAATCTTATTTTTAATTCAAGCCAAGAAAACTTCAAAAATATTCATGGGTACCCGAGATACGATTAAAAATGTTCAATCGTGTCTGAGTTGGATTTTAATCGACGATCACGGTTCTCGGCCGGTTTGTTGCTCGCCTCTTTCGTTGAGGCAGGACTGAATAGGCCACGCATTAAGGTGGTGCTTAAGTGGAGCTCTCTTATATGTTCTTTGATCCAAGAACGTGTTTCCTTTATTTCCTTTCCTTTCATTCTTAGTTGATATTTACAATGACTGTTAACATTTTTATTAATGTTCTAGTTTATAGGAATTTTAAGAAATTAAAATTTTTTTTTCATATCATTGTTATATTCGTTAATATGGGGATAGTATTGGATTTAAATAATTTTCAATAATCACAAATAACAATAAATATTTTTTAAAATTTAGAATAATTAGAAATAAAAATTACTAATGAACAGAATCAAAAATACATATAAAAGGGTTCCACTTAAGCGCCACCTTTGTGCGTGGCCATTTCGGTCCTGGCTCAACGAAGGAGGCGAGCAACAAACCGGCCGAGAACAGTGATCGTCCATTAAAATTCAACTCAGATACGATCGAACATTTTTAATCGTATCTCGGGTACCCATGAACATTTTTCAATTTTTCTTGGCTTAAATTAAAGATAAGATTTTAGACTTTATGTCTTAAAATTTTAAGATTTTGATTAAATTTTCCCTAGGTCATGCTAAATGTTGAAGTTGAGGTAGTGAATTTGAGAAAATCTTGAATTATTTTTTTTAACTTCTCACGTGCTGTATTATTTTCAGAAGGTCAAAAAAATATTTGCTGAACATCACTAGACGTGGAATTTCATAAGCTTTCCAACTGTTTTTAAAAAAATACCCTATCTCTTTTTTTCACCGACATATCGTGGTTCAAAGTCAGCAGTGATTTTTAATAGCGCTCACAAGCACCGTGCGCACAATTTCCGACGGTAGTGTACATAATATACTCTTACCATTATGATAGGACTTTTTCACAACTTTTTCTAATAGCTCTTGTTTACTATCTGAAATTGTACTTTTTCTCACAAAACGTAATATATTTAGCCATCAAATTTCTTTCCGTGTATGTGAAGAATGACTTCCGAAATTTTCATCAAATATTTACATTTTGAGACCCCCTGGGTCAGAAAAAACAGTTTTTTCGAAAGTGTCAATACAATATGTTAAAACTTGAAAAAAGTCAATATTAAAATTCCATTTTTCAGTTGAACCATAGGAGGTACACAAAAAACGTTATAATTCAAAATCGTTTATCACAATACAAAAAAATCTATTTTCAATCGCATCACTTCTTCACAAGATTTTAATTTTTCTTTTTAATTTATAAAAATACTATTGAAATTCAAGAAGTCAATTTTTACATTCTTATCATCAATGAGGAGGTATTGGTTTTATATTATATGTAAATGATTTTCGGAATTTTTCATTAATTTTATTTATTAACGCAAATTTTTAAAAAATATAATGTCTTCCCTTGAACACTGCGAAAAGCGACTCCAAACGCAACACCCAAGCATTTGGTGTGCGAAATTTAAGGGGACTTTTACTTTCTAAATTTTCAAAAAATCGATTTTTTTACGTAAAAACGTTCCTTAGTATCATAGAAATACTGCCCTAAAATTTTATTAGGAAATTCGAAATAGAAAGAATGTTATAGCTGTATTTCTAATACATTTTTTATAGTAATAAAACTTTAAACGCGTTTTTCTCGAAATCACGTTTTTCTAATCTGGGAGACGTTTTTCTCAAAATCTACTAAACCAATCTCAGTAATTAAAAGTGCCCAAAAAAATTTTTTGTACACTTTAAAACATTGTTAACAATGTATGAAAAAAATTTTAGTTATAAATAAAATAGTTTTTTTTTTAATATTTAAATATTGTCTTTTTTCAATTTAGAAAGTAAAAGTACCCTTAAAAACAAAATTAAAAATTGGGAAATGCAATTTTGTCAAATAAATGTATTGAATATTAATATTTCATGAAAAAAATGTTTTTTAAATAATATAGAATACTTTAATAAAAGATAAAATGATTGTCATTTATGAAGTCTGAATTCAATTTATCCAACAACATATTAGCGTTTATTATAAGTTGAGGTTTAATACAATTTGTACTTCCAATTATAATAGACAATTAGATGGTAGAGTTCGAAATTTTTGTCACTGCCTACATCATCGGAGGATCATTAGTCGCGTATCAGATAGGACTTGTAAATAAAACTTGTATGTGATAAATTTGTTATTAAATATGACAACTATTTTTCGTCATTTATTTTTCCAAGCTATCTGCATAAAAATTAATAAAAACTCTAATTTTCTTATTAGGTAAACAATTTTATGTAAACATTAGTTTATATTGTCTAATAATATCGTTATAAGCTTCAATTTAGCTCCATATTTATATTACATTTGTTATAAAATATAATCATTTTTTATACAATATTATTAAATTTTTAATATTGTCTGTTATAATAGAAAGTACAAACTAAATTGAACCTCCACTTTTAATAAACGCTAATATGTTGTTGGATAAAGTGAATTCAGAGTTCATAAATGGTAATCTTCTTAGCTTTTATTAAAGTCTTTCCCATTATTTTAAAAACATTTCTTCATGAACGATTAATATAATGAACTTTACGCATTCGACTAGTGAAAAATATTTATTTGTTACCGCAGTCGATAAAGTAAAATATTTTGATTGATGATTTCTCGTCAATCTTATTACAATATTCGTACAACTTTGATACATTAGCATATTTAATGTTATTAATTTTAATATTCAATACATTTGTTTCACAAAATTGCATTTTCTAATCTTTAATTATATTTTTCAATTTCGCGCACCAAATGCTTGGTGCGCTTGAAATCACCTTTTAGCAGTGTTCAAGGACCGACATTATATTTAAAAAATTTTTAGCGTCGATAAATAAAATTATTGCATATCTCTATTACATTTCAACGTTAATTTCTACGTAGAATAAGATCACAAACAAGTTAAATATTTATTTTGTCGCTTTCATGAGTTATATTGCTACTTTACGCAGCAGCGTTTACCTAGCGTCCAGCCGGTTCGAGCGCGAAAGCGAGTATTAGGATGAAAATGGGTTTTATACGGCCTTGAGTAACTTACATCCCTTTTTCCAATTGAAATCCAAAATTTATTGAGTAATTTGTATGTAAAGGATAGAAAACATTGAGCGTGAATCGCGACCACCAATTTATGCGCCCCTGGCGCGCTAAAATTTTGTTTAATGCAAAAATAGATCCAATGGATATAAAGTACAAAATCGAGCGCGAAGCACGAGTATTATGATGAAAATGTGTTCCTTATGGCCAATAGGGCCTTAATTCTTTTTCATTTTAAATCAAAAACAAATTTAGTAACTTTTAAAAATGTAATTCACATGTACAGTATTATAAAAGTGACTGGAGTTTCAGTATCAAATTACGAGAAATTAACTTGCATATATGCGAAGAACATAAGACTGAGTTCAAATTTGCGAGCTGCACGCAAATCGCACGATGAGAATGTGCTCGCGGAGCGGGAAAATGTTTTCATTCAGGATTTGAATTGAATTTTCATCCGCAGGACGTCAAGTCCTAATAGTCTGAACTCTTTGGAACGAAGTGACAAATGATGTAAAGTAAAAGTAATAATATATTACATTTTTCTGGCAAAGGGTTCTTCTCATATTCCGAGAATGAGAAGCCATCGAAAATTCAAGAGTCTTTAGAGATTATAAGCAATATGCAATATGCTACAGAATTAGTAACATATTTATTGATTCTCGTAGTATATTTTTATGAATTAATAGTATACATGCTTTTGGAAAGAAATGCTTTTGATTCAATAGCATTTTTTTCTCAGTGTATATAATAATAAGAAAAACGAATAAACTCCATGTTTTTGACATAATTTGTGGGATTTAAAAAAGGTCTGTAAAACGGAAAACATGGCAACGATCCTGGATTGTTTCCAGCGGCATTTTCATTAAATCGAGATCAGTATCGCAGCACGACTCTGGCACGACAAAGAAACCTTTCAGGCAAGCGTTCATCAGAAATGCATGGAGTTTACGTCGGTTCGGAAACCAGAAAGTCCGTTTCGTCTTCGAGTGCCTTATACCCAATATGGCAGTAGCAAAGTCCGAATGAAATCCAAGATAAGGCAGGAAATGCCTATATATTTTATCGCGATTCGAGAGAGCTGTGTATTTTTTGGCGATGCGTTCGTCGCCGTTCTTTTATTTTCTCAAGTGAATACTCCACTGGAAAATGCACTTGGAGCGTGCGAACAGCCACGTGTCAGAAAGACGAGAGACATCTGATTTTCCAGTGCCAAAAAAATAAAATCATTTGATAAGGTATAATGTCTAATATGAAATATTATCTGAATTACGTTTCTTTATTATAAATGCGCCTTACATATATCTGACTAAAATTAAAACGTTTATTTATGCAGAAAAAAAAGAAAAATTCATTTATACCCGTACAGAAATTTTAGTGTTACCCGATGAGAAATGAAACGCCTAACCTGATGAGAGCCACAAAGTTATGCCTCTACTGTGGCTCTAACATGGACCATATAACGCCCCATTTCATTTGCATGTGTATTATATTATTATTTATTAAACATACTTTTGTTTTAAATTAACAATACAATCAGAAATTAATAATTTGTTGAAAAATATTTATTAAAAGATAAGTAGTATATAATGTAGCTTATATAAATTTACCTTTTGGACTTCACTGCATAAATAAGAAATGATAACAATGTAACTGTGTTTTCGATCCCGTAAAGTACTTTAAGCTTTTGACATTTGTTAATAAATATTTCAGCCGAATGTAGAAAACGTTTAAAAGTTGCGAGAAAAAGAGGAGGGACTAGTCTGAAAAGTCATAGCAACGGCCTGAAAAGTCGTAGCAACGGAATGAAAAGTTAAAGCAACGGCCTAAAAAGTAAACAAGGACCGTTACCATCCATACAAATTCAACGCAACTATCAGTCGCTTGCTTGACAAGTCGAAAATTATAAAGGGTGATCAATTTAGAGGTATAGGATTTTAAATTAAAATAAAACAACGAAAATTCAAATTGATAGGGCAATCTTTTTTATTTTTGTGTAGAACCATTCACGACATTTATTTTTTTATGATAACCCCTTTCAAATGTTGGACGCTACTGCGCTTTAATTCGTCCATCCGTAAACACCAATTTTGAATGACTCGATCGAGGACTTCGGTCGGTATCTCGCTAATAACTTCAGTAATGTTGGCTTTCCGCAGTGATCCCAGAATGCGTAAGATTTTTTCTCCCACCACGTTCCCGCGTGTAAGCAATACATATAAACGTGGCGTGTCGATGTATCCCCGCTCCATCGCTTGTTAGCACGCTCGCAAATCGAGAATTGGATGATAGCCACTGCTTCTTCGTTTTCTCTCGGCTTCGCTTCGGCTGTTGGGTTCGGTACTGTTGGTTCGTTGAAAGTCGAGAATTGCCGAGAATGCACGATTGCAACTTGTATTTTTTCGCCGGCTTAGCTAATTTCAAGATTTCAAGATTTGGAGGATTTGGAGGTTGGTGTCGTATTCTGTCACTTTTGTTTACAAAATTTGACAACTCCAACAAAGGCTTGAAAACATTGACGTTTGAAGTCTTGAAATATGATATGTTAATTACTTTCAGGACATTTTACAGGATGTTTTCGAGTGTGTAATTTGCAGACAATATATGATAAGTTACAGGAGGTCTATAAAGTTGTTATATATTCAATATATTACATAAGAAAAGTGGAGGTTAGGTTTAAAGTATATATTTCATTCTCAAGTCTCAAGTGGTTTTAAATTTTGAAATTTCGTGTTTCATTTTTCAATTGATTTAAAATATTGCAAATTTAGAATAATACTAATTATATTTATTATACATTTATTCAGTTAGTCAACATTTATTTCAATGACATTTTCGTGAAGAAGCATGAAAAGTAAAAAATTTGTAATTTATAATAACAGTCTATTCATATTAAATTTTTTTTTTGCATAAGTACTTTCTTAAATTTTCATTAAATTAAATATTAAATATTTATAATATTTTCAATGAAAATAGAGCATATATATGAAATAATAAAAACCACAACTTTGAGAGGAAAACTTATTAATATAACTACAAGTTTTTTTATTAAAACTTTACAAAACTATTAATTGCTTAAAATTCTTATATCAGTATAGGGATAAACAATATTATATTTCATATATATGCTCTATTTTCATCGAAAATATTATAAATATTTAATATTTAATTTAATGAAAATTTAAGAAAGTACTTATGCAAAAAAAAATTTTAAATATTAATAGATTGTTAAAAATTACAAATTTTTAAATTTTCATGCTTCTTTAAGAAAATATAATTAAAATAAATGTTGAATAACTGAATAAATGTATAATAAATATAGTTAGTATTATTCTAAATTTGCAATATTTTAAATCATTTGAAAAATGAACCACGAAATTTCAAAATTTAAAACCACTTGAGACTTGAGAATGATATATATATTTTAAACCTAACCTCCACTTTTCTTATGTAATATATTGAATATATAACAACTTTATAAACCTCCAGTAACTTATCATATATTGTCTGTAGATTACACACTCGAAAACATCCTGTAAAATGTCCTGAAAGTAATTAACATATCATATTTCAAGACTTCAAACGTCAATGTTTTCAAGCCTTTGTTGGAGTTGTCAAATTTTGTAAACAAAAGTGACAGAATACGATACCAACCTCCAAATCCTCCAAATCTTGAAATCTTGAAATTAGCCAAGCCGGCGAACAAATACAAGTTGCAATCGTGCATTCTCGGCAATTCTCGACTTTCAACGAACCAACAGTACCGAACCCAACAGCCGAAGCGAAGCCAGAGAGAAAACGAAGAAGCAGTGGCTATCATCCAATTCTCGATTTGCGAGCGTGCTAACAAGCGATGGAGCGGGGATACATCGACACGCCACGTTTATATGTATTGCTTACACGCGGGAACGTGGTGGGAGAAAAAATCTTACGCATTCTGGGATCACTGGCTTTCCGAGTCGAACTATTGATTCTCTTTTGTTTCTCTTGATACTCTCTTGATTCTCTTTTGCTTCTCTTAATACTCTTTTGATTCTCTTTTGCTTCTCTTTATACTCTCTTGATTCTCTTTTGCTTCTCTTGATACTCTTTCGATTCTCTTTTGCTTCTCTTGATACTTCTCTTGATTTAATGAAAGTACATTTAAAGGACTACGGCGCAATTACCAAGGCGATTCAGTAGCGCTCGAATCGTCGGAGAGAGCAGACGTGAGTCATAATGAGTTCTGCGTACGCGAAACGTTTTGAAGCGGTCTTCTTGTGTACCCATCCGAAGGGACCACTTATGTCCTATACAGTCGCTGCTAAATACATTAAAAAGTCGAAATCGTTCGTGAAGAAGTGGGTTGAGCGTTATAAAGCCAATAAAAAACACCCCGTGAAGGTCCATGTTTGGTGATGCTTCTCACAGCGCGGTTTTGGGTGTTTAGAGCTCTTCACCGAGAACTTGAATGCTCAGAAAATGCTCCAAATATATGAACGTGGTCTTCTAAGGTCTGCTACAAAGATGTTTGGAGCCGATACGGCCGATTGGATCTTACAAGAAAATAACGACCCGAAACATCGAAGCCGTCTCTACACCGGCTGGAAAACAGAAAATGGCATCACAATTTTGGACTTGCCATCACAGTCCTCCGACGCGAATCCAATCGAAAATGTCTGGAGTGTTTTAAAGAGGAAGCTTGCGGGAAAACGTGTGTTCACCCTGAAACAGCTCTCGAAAAAAATCAGGAAGATATGGCAAGAATTACCAACGGACTACGATGAAAAATTAGTGGAAAGCATGCCGAGAAGGTACCAGGCCATTCTGGACAACGATGGGGACTGGACTATCTATTAGGTAGTAGCGCCGTAGTCCTTAGAGAGTACTTTTATTTTAAAAAAACAACGTTTTTAAATTTCTACTAGTTTTCGAAAAATCGAGGACTCGCTCTTGTTGAACCCTTATCATTCTGGTACTTGAGGGTATGTGATGCGTAATGACGTCACAAATGACCAACCATTCTATATTATTTATATTCATCGGGTTGATTAGGACAGAAATATAAATATAATCGTGAAATTGTAGGCAACAATGAGGAATCCATTAAAAAATCAATCTCCGGTACCATTTGGATTTTTATTTCGAAAAATAAAATTTTTCAAAATTAATGTTTTCAAAACAAAATTCGACATGTACCAGACATTGATACTTTGATACATTCCTCATTATTTTCAAAAGGTCTGCTACTATATTTTCGTTTCTCTCTTAATCAACACGATAAATATAAATAATAATAAACCGTTGCTAATTCCTGACGTCATTAGGAATTATATACTTTTAGAAATGGAGAATCATAGAGGAGGTAAGGAGAATCTTCGTTGCTACTCTTTAAGATCCTCCAAGGTGCAGAAACGGAAATATCTGCAGGAGAAGAGCACCAACAGAGGATCAAAATTACATTGATTTAAACAGCTAATACGCCTCTTTTGATTCTCTCAAGTCCTCGAAAATGGAGCACCATAGAGAATCAATAGAGAATCAATAGTTTACTCGGGTTCCAATGCCTCAATAGTAGCTGGTTCATCCACAAAACATTTAGACTTTACATACCCCCACAAATAAAAGTCCAAAGGTGTGATATGTACACCATAAATTGGCCTGAGCGCGCGATAAACACTTTTCACAGAGGATCCATTTTAGTAATATAATTGTACGATTTATAAACGCTGTTGAGGCGTAAGTCTTTCCATGATGAAATGCCAATAAAAACTGAATAAAATTGTGTATTTAGTTTGACAGTAGTCACGCGTGACATGTCAATAAAACCCTACTGGAAAAAGTACCTCCAATTTATATCACACTTTATATCATCTTTCCCCTCATCGGGCTTTAAAAGACAGCGCTTTTCAGTGGAGTAATTGGAAAAAGTACAGTGTTCGACACGAGTTGAACAATCTACTATTAACTTTTATTGTACTTCACTTTACTTCACCTAAACCCCAATTTGAAACTAGACGCCACAATAACATCGAAGCGACTGATCATCATCATCATCAGGCTCTTATCCCAAATCGGTACCAAATTAGGTAATTTCTGCACAGGTGTCTAACACGTTCCTTCCACACGAAAAAAAGTACCCAGTAAGATTTACTGTACATCGAAATATCTCAATAAATACGCATCGTACAAAAAAATATCCATAATAAAAACTTTTTACTTTTGAAGTGAAAGAGGGACTCCGAAACATTTTAGCCCTCACAATCTGCTAAACATAACTCAGTGAACAGAAAATGCATCTGTGACATCTATTAACAGTAAGTAAACTTTTCTCAAGGATCATTTTCATTCACTTTATTTAATCTTCTCTACATAAACCGCGAGCGTCCAAGATATTTAGATACTTTCGGCAAAGCGCCACTCAAATTTTTCAGAGTAGGATATTTCAAATCTTTTTTTCTTGAAATATGGCGTTGCGTACTTAGCGCTTTGATATTAAAATAGGCAATGAAAAGATTGGGGAGATTAGCGAAATTTGTTACTTAGGGAGTAAAATAACAAGAGATGCCCGTTGCAATGCAGATATTCGTTAAAAAATAGGGCAAGCTAAGAAAACCTTTGCTAAGTTACCACAATTATTGATTTCAAATATTTTTATTCCTTTCTTTAATATCCTGACTGTACGTTCGAAGGGCAATGGCGCAACCACCGATTCGTTTCGGTCTTGTTCGAAGTGTTAGATATTACACAACATTAAGCTATGAGTGCTATCTACGCTAAACGTTACGAAGCGGTTTTTTTGTGCACCCATGCACGCGGACTACATTTTTCATATTCACCTGCTGCCAAAGTGCTTAAAAAGTCTAAGCACTTCGTGCAAATGTGGGTAGAGCGGTGTAGGGACACAAAAACCGTCGATGACCTGCCAGGGAAAGGAGAGAGACGCGAGCAACGTTCAGTAAGGAGGATAAGATGATCGTTGCACTGTTCAAGCGCAACGCAACTCTCTGGTTGCGTGAAGCTAAAGCTAAGCTAGCGGAGAAAGGACTACATGTTAGTATAAACACGATAAGACGCAGATTAGCTGAGGCGAAAATGCAGTACCGTTCCACGAGGCGGAAACCCCTGCTCTCAGAGGTTCGCAAGCAAAAAGGCTTGGCATGGGCTACGGGAAATGTTGATCGCGTTGGGTCCACTGTACTTTTTCCGGACGAAGCGTCCTTTTGGGCATGAGTTCCCATAAAACGTGCCAGGTCAGCCGCTGGTGAGCGTTTCCTCCAGCGAACTGTTAAACACCCTACAAAAATCCATGTTTTGGCTGTTTAGAACTTTTTACTGAGAACCTCAACGCTCAAAAAATGCTTCAAATCGACGAACATGGCCTTCTGAGATCTGCAGAGGAGATTTTTGGAGCCAGCAATAAGGATTGGATCCTTCAAGAGGACAACGACCCCAAACATCGCAGTCACCTCTGCTCGTCCTGGGAAGCGGAAAAGGGCATCACGACCTTAGACTGGCCTTCACAATCTCCTGATGCGAATCCAATAGAAAATGTATTTAGTGTCGTGAAGAGGAAACTTGCAGGAAGGCGTACATTTACCCTGAAGCAGCTCGCTCGACGAATTAAGGAGGTATGGCGCTCTCTACCTACGGAATATGCCAAAAAACCAGTCGAAAGCATGCCCAGAAGGTGCCAGGCCATTATCCAGAACAACGGCGATTGGACGGTTTATTATGTGAGCTCCCCTATAGTCACTGGACCTGTATATTAAATTTTATAATCTTTTGTTCTCCGTGTATAGGTATAGGTGAAAGAAGAAGAATAGAGGCTTTCGAAATGTAGTGCTATAGAAAACTATTAAAAATAAGTAGGTTAGACAAGGTGAAATTGAGGAAGTTTTAAACTCAGTGAAGGAAAATAGAAGCTTATATTCTAATATAAAAAGGCAAATTATAGATGGCTTAGGTTGTAGCGGATGCTGCGAAATGAAAAGACTCGTTCAGAATAGGAACTGATGGAGAGCTGCATCAAACCAGCAATCCCAGGATTGCTGACCATAAAAGCAACACTTCCGGCACATTATGATTACACGCATGCACCCTCTTAACGTGCTGGACTTTGCGAGTAATGTGCATTGCGTGCTTTGTTACTAAGGTGAATTCGCATTTTTAGACAGGGTGACAGCGACAGTTGGTCATGAAGTTTCCTTCCACGTGGGGTTCCAACATCAAGTGTCACACATACAGTTTGAATATTCTCGGTCATTCAAAATCGGGTTTTATTAGCGGTTCGTTACCGGAGTCTCGAAAATTTATTGAGGATTTATTAGAAAATGGCATTTTGATGTTTTTTTTCTAGTTTCAAAAGTAATTAGATTCTCTGGTCAAAGTTTTGGTTAGATTTCATTCCGTTATTTCCTGCACTAATTCCTGCTTGATGCAAGTCGACTGAAAATTAATCCAAAAAGCTCTAGGACTTTGTTGATGATTCCCGGCATCGTTTTTGAAACTAGAGAAACGACATTATAATTTCATTTCCTCATTAATTCTCGACGAATTCTCAAAGCTTTGGTAACATACCGTTTCACAAGAATCTAGCAAATTTTTTCGTTATTTTGTGACAGCTGACAAAATTTTCATTCACTTTTATACACCGGAAATGAAAATTAAGGTAAGGACTCTAAGTTGACACTTGCGCTGTATAGCATATCACTTGGCGCTCTCTTCAGATCTTACAGATTTATGTTTTATCGGCATCTACCAGGTGTCTAAAAAGTAATGCAAATTTAAGATGTTAAGATTGGTACAATGTCAATGACGCTCTAGACAAATTAAAATTATAATCATTTGATTTCAAATCAATCATTTAATGAAACCCTATACTGTTTGTTATTACTAATCAAATTTATTCATGTATAAAATATTTATCAACACTTCAATACTTGTAGAACACTTATGAAAGATAAGTATTGGTAGATATTGAATCCAGTACTATTTTCACGGAAAAGGATTGGTTTATCAATACTTATTCTTAAAAAAAGTATTCGATCCAATATTTACCAACACTTATTTTTATAGAAGAAAACTTTTGAATTTATAATTAGGACTTTGATTAAACAAATTTTAGAATATCAATTTTTATAGCGTCAGCTATCAATTCAGTAAGATTTTTATAGCGTGAACGCTAAAAAACACTGTTGGCAATATAGGGCAGGAACTAACTCAGAGTAACTCAGCTGGCCTGAAGGAGCTAATTATGAAAATAAGTATATACACGGTGACTCATTTCAAATTAGAATACCAAATATCTCCTAAAATACTTTATCTACGAAAAAATGGTTCGGACAAAGGTTGACCAGGACGGAGGGGGACATTTGACTGTACCATCAATTTTGATCTTGAGGTCAATTTTCAAGGTCAAATGTAGGTAAGACCCTTTTCTTAAATGAGAACCCCTATTTTTGACTGCGGATTTGAAAAGAGCGGGAAATTTCACGTCAAAAATTATCTGTGGAAAGATGGTTTTTGTGACCTTGTAAAAGTAAAAAATTAAGGTCAAATGTCTTAGAAACGACCAGATGCCCTTTTTCTGAATTGTCTTGGTTTTTTGGGATAAACAAACGTTCAAGATGCTTCACAAAAGTCGTTAAAATGTTGAGGTAAAGGATTCGGAGAGCTTGCGCAGACATCTCTCGAGAAACTTTGCTGAAAACTGTAGACGGTTTTGAAAGACTTCTACGTTTGTGTCTTCAAGCCAATGGAGGGCACTTCGAACAGTTACTCTGTTGCTGATTGTAACACTGGTAGCAATGGTGAGAGGCAAGGGGACTCACGTTAATCAACCACCCGAAACGTGAGAGACAAGGGGACTCACGCTAATCAAGCACCCCAAAGGGAACAGAATTAACTACATCCACGTCGTTGTTCCTGGGTAATGCTAAAAGTAAGGACAAAGTGTCTTTTTTTTGTAACTAGTCACAGAGAAGTGACATTGTCAAGATTGTCACTTTCGTAACTACATAGTCATAGTCTTCACATCTGATCCGAAATAATTGTTACTGCCTGGGTGTATTTTGGGGGGGGGGGCGTTGTGATAACAATCCACAGCCTGAAGTCTCCAAAAAAAATTTATCCGGGCACAGAGTACAATCTGAGAAAAATCATCTTGACCTTCAAGTCACCTTGAAAATTGACCCGAAGGTCATGATGGTCAAGGTGATGTACACCTTAACATTTCATCAACTTTTGTGAAGAATCTTGAACGTTTGTTTACCCCGAAAAACCAAAACAATTCAGAAAAAGGGCATCTGGTCGTTTCTTAGACATTTGACCTTAATTTTCTACCTTTCTAAGGTCACAAAAACCATTTTTCCACAGGCTATTTTTGACGTGAAATTTCCCGCTCTTTTCAAATCCGCAGTCAAAAATAGGGTTTCTCATTTAAGAAAAGGGTCTTACCTCCATTTGACCTTGAAAATTGATATCAAGGTCAAAATTGATGGTACAGTCAAATGTCCCCCTCGGTCCTGTTCAACCTTTGTCGAAACATTTTTTCGTAGATAAAGTATTTTAGAAAATATTTGGGATTATAGATTAAAATGGGTCACCGTGTATATGAGAATAAAATTGAGTAGACAACATGTAAAACTCCGTCCGTTTTAAGGTTTCAAGTAAATTTTTGTTCTTTGAGTTTTATTAAGATTTAAATTTCTGTACAAGAGAAGCGTCTGTTGCATAACGTCTCTCTTTCGACAGTTACGTTTAATTACCATTCATGAGCTGAATGGCTTACGCAGCATTTTCGGTAGACGATTTTCCCTGTTCATGAATTTTCGCGCTAGAATAAATTGCGGAAGTGCTGATACGGGCACCGCTGCTAAATCGAATTAAAAGCCTGGCTAAGTTAACCATTTCCCTCCATTTCGCCCCCCCCCCCCCTCTGTCGTCACGTAACCCACTGACAAATGACAGTAATCTGTCTATTCGGGTCCAATGAGTTAGTCTTATCAGCCTTATTCTCAACAGGCAATGTTCCTTTTTTTGGATGTGAAGCTGAAAATGATAATAAATCCTATCATCTATATAATTTCTTCCCTATGGCGGTAGACTGATGACGAAAAACAAGGATGAGGGTAGATAAACCATGCTTTTTTCCATTGCTCATCAAACTGAGATTAATTGACCTAATGAATGCTTAAGGGGTTGCTAAGCTGTGCTATCTGGAAATATTGATTAACATTCTTTGAAACTCTCGTAAAGATGAACAGGGCTTTTAATCAAGGACTTTGTTTTCAAATTTTAAATAAAACACATTTTGGATGAAACTTCTGTATTTCTTTATTAATGTATAATGTAGAAAGTCTAAAATTCATAAAAGAAAAATAATATCAGAAAATGTCCACCACGACCACGTTTATAAATGTTGATTCGATCCTTTTGTTAAAATTTTCGATTACAGTTTTCGGTGATTGAGATTTTATTTTACCAATTACGCGTAAGATGTTGGTTTTCAAGGCATCAATGGATTGTAGATTAACTGCATAGACTTGATCTTTCACATGGTCCCTCAAGAAATAGTCTAATGGTGTTAAATCACACCATCTAAGCGGCCAATTGACTGCAGAATAACACGAAATTATTCGATCGAGAAATGTTGTACGCAATAAATTCAATGTTCCAGTGGCTGTGTGGCAAGTGGCGCCGTCCTGTTGATACCTTATTGAAAGTCATATTCATATAATTAATAATAGACCAAAACAAGTTTATCAAGATGTCCCGATAACGCAATCCATTGGTAGTAACAGCTTTTCCAACTTCATTGCAAAAAAAATATGTAGTTTTTACAGACCGACCATTTTTGTAGTGGGTTTTAATTACTTTGATGTGACTTTCGATTGAAAATAAAGACATTATAGACTGAGAAAAATATTTGTTCGATTTAAACAAATTATTCCTTTAATATACGGCCAAACAACTGATTGATTGACGATTTTTGTTTGATTCAATGAAATATTTTTATTAAATACTTATAAGCTTCTTGTTTGAGTTATTGTCTGTTTGACCAAATTTTTTTGATATAAAGAAATATTTTGTTCGAAAGCACTAAAGTTCTTGTTTGAATTATTGTTTGTTTTTCCACATTTGTTTGATTTAAAAATAAATTTTGTTTAAATAAATTTTTATTTTATTTATAGCTAAAATTTTATTTGTTTATCTCAAGAGAAAAAAAACACAGGAAAAAAAATTACTTGAATCAAAGAAATACACTATTGAATTCGTCCTGTCAAATATTTTTTAGGTCAAAAGAACTTTCTCTTGAAACAAAAATGATCTCTTCATCTGAAATACACTATTTCTCGATACAAGGAAAATTTCTTTGGATTAAAAGTATATTTGATAAGACGTATTCAGTACTAGATTTCTTTAATTCAAGTAATTTTTTTCTCTGTGTAATATATATAAAATACAAATACGTTTTTATCAAGAAATATTTTTATTCGCTGTGATATTAATTTCAACCATTAATATCGGACGCAAAACGCGAGTCTTGCGACGGAAATTGATTTCTCATAGTCGAATGAACTATAAGAAAATTGAATTTACATCTACAATATTGTAAAATTTACTCCAAATGTAGCATTAGATAATGAATCTTCTTATTACTCGATTGCACTGGATTCACTGGATTACACCGGATTTTCCGAATGATACATCGGAACCAGAACACGGAACACATGACGTGGGGTTAGGAAATCAAGAAGATAAATATTTTATATATACTGAAATTAAATAAATTTTTGGTCAATCCAAATAAATTACTGTCTTGAATTTAAAAAACTCATTAAAAAACGATATGTTTAATTTAAACAAAACTTTTCTCTCAGTGTAATAAACTTATTATAAACCTTAAACTTGACATGTGTCAAAAAACAGATTGAGAAAACTGTCAGCACACCCAAAATTTCCCCTATTACACAGATAAAGCCTCTGTCAAAAAGCCCTGTATATTTTCTGCGTATTTTAAGAAAAAGAGTATTCACAAGTTACGAAAATTGACGGAATAGGAGGTAATATAGTCAGTGAGCTTTTTACTCACGGAAATACTACCTACGTCCAACTTTAATTTGAATTTTCCCAAAACTCTTTGTTTGATAAATAAAACGAATTAACACGATTTT
Source organism: Diplolepis rosae (assembly GCA_030998225.1). Classification (NCBI taxonomy): domain Eukaryota; kingdom Metazoa; phylum Arthropoda; class Insecta; order Hymenoptera; family Diplolepididae; genus Diplolepis; species Diplolepis rosae. The sequence goes on along the minus strand of JAPYXD010000338.1, from coordinate 528,883 downwards.
AGTCACACAAAAATTACTTCACCGATTTTTTTAAAAGCTGAACGTGATTGAGACTATACACTTCTAAATTCGTAATTTGCGGGAAAAAAATCTATCAAAATGACTCGCGTAAGCTTTAGTGACAAAAAATTTCGAAAATTGTAGACCAGTACTAAATAATTTAATGTTCTCAAAGTTACTTAACTCAAGCAGTTTTGTATTTGCTAGAGCCTTATCATAATCGTTCTGCTCTTGTGGCTTTCCATTCTATTGATTAACGAGGCACGTGAACTTGCCATATGAAAATTTTCCATTTCAAGGTAGAAATTCATTTACAGAAAATCATGAGACCGTATTACATTGGTAATAAACGTATCATGGTCTGATTTAGGCAGACTCCCAACTTCATTCGTGTTGCAAGCTTTCAAAGAAGGTAGGGGAAAGGGACGATTGTAACAAGCTATGAGACCGCGGCACAAGGGTGCAAGTCGGTTCGCTCATTTGAATACTTAGATTGAACGAGTCGGGGGTCGCTTAATCGCTTTTTCTGCTGAATTTATGAGATCTAAGTTGATAAGCCAGAAAATAAGAGTGAGACTTCAGAAGAGAAAGTAAAGACAAAAAGTAATAAAAAAAAAACGAGTACTTGTAATTCGAATTTTATCCTCCTATTATACCTTTGATGCTGTCTTGAGTTCTGTGATATTTGATTCTCTTCGCCTCTTTGGCAGCTATTCATCCTTCCTCATTTTTGTTGTAAATTTAACAGATCCATGGAAATTTTTGAATGATTTTATAAAGTCGAGTTTCAAAAGAATTGGAACTATTTTTAAGTACTTGATAAAATTAACATTTTTTAGTGGCAGTCATCTTTTCAATTCAAATCAATATGTTCAAGGTCTTTTGCTTTTTTAAAGGTCTCTTTTGTTCACCTGTGAATGCTGCCTTCTTTCGAACAGTATATCTGTTAAAGTCGAAGAAGCTTCAGCAAAATAAAAATATTTTTCATCTTTGTACAAGTAAAAGGTTGAAAAAATTCGTAAATCTGTATATATTATAACATCATTTGGTCACACACAATAAAATAAATCAATTTCTCTGATAGAAATGAAAAATTTGGTTCTCACACTGCTGGTCGAAATTATTTGTTCACTTGTTGTTTCAGCTATTCCTAAAGTGTTTTAATTCTTATAACAACAAGTTGAAATTTTGTACCCATGATAGCATGGAAGTTAATAAAATTTTGCATTTAATAGGTCCAACTTAAAGACAAACTCTCAATTTTATAAAAATATATTGCAAAAAACGACAAATTTCAATGTTTTTGAAAAAATATTAATGACTGAAGTAACTAAGATTTTAAAAAGTTTTTGGCTTCATGTGAAAGGTAAGTCTTTCCAGTAATTCGCTAACTAATCAAGATATTTTCAGATTGATTTTCTGTATTCTACCGTGGGTCAAACATAATACAAAAAGGTCGTAAAACTTTTAAAAATGTATAGCTTTTTACGAGAAATTTTCAAAAATCAATGTATATCATATTATAATAAAATATAGAATTATTTATAAACATGGTAATATTTTGGATTCTTTAAATTGATTTATAGATCACTGTCTTATTTGAGATTTTACAACTTCTTTGTACCATTTTAGACCACAAGGCAGAATCCAGGAAAAAAATTCTAAAAATATCTTGATAAGTTAGAAAAATACTGCGAAAACGTACCTTCAAAGTGAGACCAAAGACTTTTGAATATCTTGATTAATTCTAAAGTTATTGATTTTTTTCAAAAAGATCGAAATTTCACCTTTTTTTTAAACATATTTTAATGAAAATTAACGTTTTGCCTTCAACTTGGGCTCATTAGATGCAACATTTTATGAACTTTCGAGTTATCAGGGGGAAAAAAAAATTTCCAACTTATTATTATAAAAATTAATAAACTTTAAAAAAAGCTGAAGCAACAAGTGAACAAATAATTTTGACCGGTAGTGTATAAGTCATAGTTACTTATACTCCTGTGTCCAAAGAATAAGGTAACTTTGTCATTTAAACTCCACGACGATTGTGAAATCATGTAATTATTTTTTTTTATTGGTAGCATTGTCTTTGACATCTGTGTCAAATTTCATGTCCATATCTTCAATAGTTATTGAGATATGCGTCTTTTTCTACAACCAATAAAGTGCATTCAGTGATTCTTATAATGTCTGATTTTTTTGATTTGGTGCTCAAAAATCGTCGATGCCCAATTAAAGACCTTGCTGATACTATTGGCATACGAAAACGATCAGTCAATACCATTTCGAGAGATGTTTTGTGTCTAAGACGTATCAAGTTTCGATTGGTTTCAAAAACATTCAATTTGTTCGTGACGTTTTGGCGAAACAGTCGACCCATATCGTTCCACAACTACCGCATTCGCCTGATTTGGCATCGTGTGACTTCTGGCTCTTCAGTAAACTCAAAAAACCGCTCCGGAGACAACGCTTTGAGTCTATTGAAGAGATTCAACGTGAATTATTGCGCGCTTTGTAGGTCATCCCGAGAAAGACTATTCGGATTGTTTTGAAAATTGACAAAAACGTTGGCATAAGTGTATTGTATCGGAAGAGGATTACTTTAAAGGGGTTGAATTTGATTCGGAAGAATAAATGAAGATTTTTCACTTTATTAATTATTATAAAAGTCACTTTATTTTTTGGACATATAGGAGTATATATATATACAAACTGTAATATAAATAACTGAAAATTGAGATTTTCTCAATTTTACTTTTTTTATGTCACGATATTCAATGACTAATCTGAATATTTTTTGGTGAAATACCAGAATTCAAGTGAAAGCCTTAACACTGGTACTCAGAATACATGCACTGTTTTTCATTTGACTTTACTGATTCGGATGTAGGGAGTAAGGAAGCTATGAAGTCTCGATTAACAGGAACATTATAGCTAAAGACCACACCAATAATTATCATAATTATATATCTTTTCAGTATCATCTATTTCTATGCAAATATTTCCAAAAGTCAAGGTAAATTGTTTCAGCAATTTCTTTATAACTGTTTTATTTTTCGTTTTCCTTTTATATTAACAGACTTAGATGGCTCAATTTCTTTAAAAAAGCATGTTTCCCCGAATCTTATTCATCCATATAGTTTTAAATTATTGCTCTACCGATCATTAAAATAATTGAATAGACCTACTGTCTATAGTGACCCAGTAAAAGTCCCTCTGCCTTTCCTTACGAATATAGGTATTTCCTATTTTTAATCGGGCATTGAATTTAATCAAGGCTATCATCAATCAAGGTATGATAAAGTAAGTTACAAGTGTTAAAGGTTTGGTCATAAAATCTTGCAAGCCGTCCTTGATATTATTCAAATAAGGAACTTTTTACATCCCTATAAAAATACTTCATTCCTTAGCTGCTGTTCTTTTTCCTAATCTGAGAAAACGCTCGGGATTTCTCACTTAGAATAAACGTGAAGATCGAAAGGGCGATTACGGAAAGAAATACGGGTCTTTGTTTCGCAGTGATAGAATCTGGAAGTGCCTTCCTTTAAGAGCTTACTGGACCAATGTCAGGAAAAGGATTTTATCTTAATGAACTGCCAAGCGAATAGCACTGCAATTTTATGAAACAGTAGATGACTCAGGGTTGTTTCAACATGAATCATATTTACGTCCAAATAAAGTCTATATCAAAAACCCGGAAAATTTCCGACTCTTAAAAGTTATTCAAGTGAAACTTCTTATAGCGCACCACGCACTTCTTCCGAGATGGGTAGTGGCTTGGAAAACCTGATGCTGACCGTAACGCTCGAGAATACTCGGGAACTTCCGGTATCGTGCATGGTGCAAATGGAGCACAGTACGTCCACTACCATGTACTTTAGGAGGGTACTTAAAAAAGGGAAAATGAGCATCAGCGCCACCAAGTATTGATAGCAAGAACTAATATCAATGCAAACATAACCCCCGCAACCCGAAACCCATTAAGAAGGTGAGCATTGAATGACATTGAAATTAAAAAATTTTTCAAGGACTCTAACAGTCAAATCCCCAAAACACAAAAAACACAACCAAATTTGGACAAAAACACCACACCTCAACAGAAAACAAATCGTGAGAAAAACAAACAAAAAAGGAGGAAAGAAAAAAGACGGCAACCTTCCAAAACCCCTTCCTTCTTTTCCATTCTTTCGTGCTCATTTGTTTTTATTACCCACCACCATTTACATAAATAAAACTTGAATTATCGCCGACGTTTCGATGCTCTTCCAGCACCCTCTTCAGAGCTGCAATACTACAAAAAAAATTTAATTATTTAAATAAAATTGTCTCCTATCACTCTCCATTCTATAAATTTGAGAACGGATTTGGTTAAGAACAATGGATGTTATGACAGCATGATAAGTTGTCTTTAATGACGGTATTACAAGTAAATATCCTTGAGATTTCTAGATTCTGCGAAACAATTTAGAGTTTATTGAATGACCCTTGGGGTCTTTCAGGTGCTTGGGAGGGAGGGATGCTTGGGGTCTTATTTCAGTTTCCTGTTGGCATTCCGTGGAGGAGGGTCTGCGTCTCCATGGAGGGTGATAGGAGACAATTTTATTTAAATAATTAAATTTTTTTGTAGTATTGCAGCTCTGAAGAGGGTGCTGGAAGAGCACCGAAACGTCGGCGATAAATTAAGTTTTATTTATGTAAATGGTGGTGGGTAATAAAAACAAAAGAGGACGAAAGAAAGAAAAAAAAGGAAGGGGTTTTGGAAGGTTGCCTTCTTTTTTCATTCCTCCTTTTTTGTTTGTTTTTCTCACGATTTGTTTTCTGTTGAGGTGTGGTGTTTTTGTCCAAATTTGGTTGTGTTTTTTGTGTTTTGGGGATTCGACTGTTAGAGTCCTTGAAAATTTTTTTAATTGTGCTTTTGTTTGGACGTTGAGAGGAGTCCGGGTCAGTGGTGATACGGGTTCGGGTTTGACATTGAAATGTCAAAATCTGAAAAAAAACGGAATCAAGAATGAAACTTTTGAATGCCTTTTAATGCCTAGGAATCAAAATGCATTCAGAAGTTCCTTTCTCGATTCCATTCCTTTCCGGATTTCGAAATTTCAATGCCATTTAATGTCCACCTTGTTGCTAGGTATATTCTAAAGAGCGGACATTTTTTAAAAATGAATCAATGATTTATACCATCTGATTTATCAAAAGAATATCAAACTATGATTGATATGGTTACAATAGGTAATGGTCGTTCTTATTTCTTGAACCTCCCAGCGCACGAATAAAAAACTAGAGACGCGAATCGCTCAGTTCGTATAAAAAAAGAAACATTGTTTATTATTAGAACGAAAAACAAATAATGTGAATGCTACCTCAGTAATTCATAATAAATGCCATCGACATATATTTCCTGAAATAAATAAATGTCATACATCTTCTATATGTTTTTACTTAACTCATCCCATTCCTACGTTTCAAATGTTGCCATTGTTATACAATTCATGTTTTTTACAATATTAACAACAATACGAAGGCGAAAAAAAAACTAATCCTGCTTGGAACAAGCGGGGGAAGTGAAACTTCTTAAGCGAAATGATGAGAAAAAAAGCTTATATAAGAATGGCAAGAAAAAAAACCTAACAAAAAAGAAAATCAAAGAAGGAAATTTAATACAGACAACACTTCACTTCTTCCGCTGAAAAATAAACAATCAAAAATAATAATCTATTATGAATGGGATATACAATCACAATATGTAGTAACAAATCATTTATTATAGAACGAAAATAAACCCTTAATTTCTAGGGATAAATATGTATACACTGGAGAACCCCACCGGAATGTCCTATGAACAGTCCAAACGATCGTTTCCGTATGGAACCCCACTGGGAGCGCTTCGTCGCCGAGTGGTGTCTGTCCCGACCCACGAGGAGGCGAGGTTGATATGAGCCTAGCTCTTGCGAGGTGGTGTGCCATGCGGGATCAGGAGCCAGCCCCTTCGGGACCTTGATGAGGTAGTGCGCATTGAACACAGGTCTCGGAGCCTGTGTTGCTTCGAACGAGTCCGGTCTGTCCGTGTATTCCGGGACCGGCTAAGCGGAGGTTGGGCCTCAGGAAACTGGGGTAGGACTTCGGTCCGAGGGTACACCCGTTCCCAACTATTCCGACCCGCTCCTCCACGCAAGATGCATTGCTAAAAAGTGCGTAAAAAAAACAAAAACGTACAAAAAACAAACGATGGGAAAATAGGACTTGGGTGCTTCTCTAGGAGCTGAGGGATGGGAGGATGTCCTTCAGCTCCTGAGGGAACAATGTGAATAAATAGAGGTTTTAGCCAGGGCTCTCAGCGTTATCCAGCAGGAAATGCTGAGAAATAACCCTGGCCACGTAACAGAAAGTGTAAACGAGGCCGCTGAGGTGTTGAGCGGAATGCACAACACCCATAAATGCGCAGAAACCTGAAGCAAAGTGAAAGTTGCCGAGGCACTCTCCGGCCGAGATCCTGTAAGCTATGAAGGCGAAGGTAAACCCCCAAAATGCAGGAGCGGAGGTCCTCTTCATCCGGAGAACCCGGAGGAAGGAGATCCTCCCGGTCGTCAAAAAAGGGGGCGCTCGACCAGGTGGTCGGGGAGAAGGCCTAAATTAAACCTTTGGTCTCGAAGAGGTCCCTTGAAGTTAGGGAACTCGACGAGACCGTCACAAGAGAAGAGGTTGTTTCCGCGAAATACATCGCGCTGGGCAAGCCAGACCTCGGGGACCAGTGCAGGCTGTACGAGTGCTACGGCGGTGTGCAGACTGCGGTGGTCCGTTTAACTGAAGCGGATGCTCGGAGTTTGCTCGGGCTTGGTAGGTTAAGAGGGGTAACTGAATTACCGCATCTGAGAGCATGTCGAGGTTGCCCGGTGCTTCAGGTGCCAAGGATATGGCCATGTGTCGCGCGGCTGCGCGCTTCCAGGCAGGAAGGATGCCTGCTGGAAGTGTGGGGGCACGTGACATGTGACCAAGGAGTGCAAGGCTCCCCCTCGGTGCCTGACTTGCGCTGACAGGGGCAAAAAAGATGTCGCCCATGCTTCGGGGAGCGATTCTTGCCCAATATTTAGGGCGGAGCTCCGGAGGTTGAGAGACAGAAAGTGAAGTCATCTGCCCTGCGTCAAAAATGCCTTACAGCACGGCGGAGATTTACCCACTCAAAGGGTGACCCTTTGCTGCGCAAGGCATGGAAAGAAGCAACATAAGCTCTGAGGCAAGGCATATAGAAAAGCCGACTTCAGTGCTGGAAAGATTTGATCGGGGAAGTCGAGAAGGACCCATGGGGTCTTGCCTTCAAAATAGTCACTAAGAGATTGCTGACAAGAAGAAAGGTTCCAGGCCTGGATAATGTTGATCGATTCAAGTACATCTTGCGGAGCTTGTTTCCACACGTAGAGCCGTTCCAAAGACAGAACCGAAGTTCCTGCGTGGTCGGCGCGAACAACTCTTCACCCTCAAGGAACTGAAGAGAGCAGGTGGGAGGCTTAAGGCAAATACAGCGCCGGGGATCGACGGGGTGCAATACGAGGTCCTCAAAGAGGTGATCGGGGCATACCCGGAGATCCTCCTGGAAGCCTTTAACACCTGTCTTCGGAAGGGGAAGTTCTTCGTAGACTGGAAGAGGCAGAGTTTGGTCCTGCTGAGGAAGGGACACAAACTTCTACAAGATGTCTCATCCTATAGACAATAGGGGAGCTTCTAAAGGAAATGATCCTACAAAAACTACAGGGTCACATGGTCAGCAAGAACGGTGTCTCGGAAAACCAGTTCGGCTTTCGGAAAGGCAGGTCCACAGTTGACGCCACCCAGGCAGTGGTGGACATCGCCACTAAGGCAAGAAGAGGAACTGGTAAGCGTAAGGGATTCTGCGCGTTGATCAGCATTGACATACGCAATGCGTTCAATACCGCGAGGTGGAACATCTGCATCGAAGCGATGGTGCGAAAGAAGGTTCCAGACTACCTGTTGCGAATGATAGATGACTATCTGAGCGACAGGTGGGCGATATGCGATGGCGACAAGTGGTCTCTCAAAGAAGAGATGACATGTGGCGCCCCTCAAGGGTCACGGGTGGGTCCACTCGTTTGGAACGTCATGTATGACGATTTCCTGCGCATGGACCTACCTGCTGTAACGAGCATCACCGGCTCTGCGGATGACGCACTTGTCGTGTGCACCTCTGAAGACGTCAAAATCCTGGCGCTGAGAATAAATGATAGTCTACGGCGGGTAAAGCGTTGGTTGGATAGCAGATGTCTGAAAATGGCCCCTGAAAAGACCGAGGCTTTGCTGGTCACGGACAGGAGATCCTTCAAATACCAGAGGATCTTTTTCGGAGAACGTGAAATTGAGTGGAATAAGAGCAGTAAGTACCTGAGTGTTCAGTTGGATCGAAGGCTTAGCTTCGGCGAACACCTGCAGATTGCGACTGCCAAAGCCATCCAATGTGGAGCCACTCTGACTCGGCTCATCGCCAACGTTGGTGGTCCCAGGGATGCCAAGAGAAGGCTGGTGGTGAGCGTGGTAAATTCGAAGTTGCTTTACGCAGCTCTGGTCTGGACAAGTGCCCTTAACAACCATGCTACCAATAGACTTATTGGCAGAGGAAAGGAAGGAGACCCTTCAGCTCCGTAAGAAGCTCACCTGCCTAACAAACCTGCAGGAAATAGCTCGTGCGAAGGAGGCCATCCGGAAGGATGGAAGGCGCAGACTCGTCGAGAAATGGCAGACGAGATAACATGGTGACCAATCCGGGAGATGGACTCACCGATTAATGTCGGAGCTCGCCACCTGGTTGGATAGGAAACACGATCAAGTCGACTTTTACGATGGCGCAAGCGCTTTTGGGCCATGGTTGCTTTAATGCGTACCTGAAGCGCTTAAAGAAAAGAGACGAAAAGTCGTGTCGCTACTCGCTACTGCGGACCCCTTGTGGAAAATGCAGAGCATCTGTTGTCTGTTTAAGTTTATAAATCTTATATATCCCTCTACCGTACTAAATCGAAGAGGCACACGGGAAAAATAGTTCTGGAAACTTCACACTTAACTTTTAGCAAAGTTGAGGCATATGGACAAGTTGGAGGTATTTTAATATTATTGTAAAGATTTGTAACATACCAAATGTAGGAGGATCCATCACAGTTTGGTAAAGTTCAAAAATTTACGGTAAAATTTCAAAATATACATTTACAAAAGTGACAGTAGTAATACAGTATGTACATACATTACCTTATAAATTAAGCTTCATTTTGCTACAGAAATTTTAGTCTGCATTCGTACTGACAACAAGTTGTAGGCGGTATGCCATTTTACATTGAAATGCACCGTCTGTTAAGTTTCAATCAAAGCTTGCTATAGCGAAAATGCATTTCGCCAAATATTCTGTAATTTAAGTAAATGAGGTTTCTGTTTATTGGACTTTAGGAAGCTTTCAGCGTAGCAGTAAATCTTGAACCATGCATTCTTATTCTCGTTAGCATGGAAACATACATAGAATCTAAATTGTACAAATTTTGCATTGAAATTCTTATTATAGTGTAGATATTTCCTCAGGAGGAGAGGCAGATGTCTTTGTGTTCGCCTTTGGGCTGACTTTTAGGGGTATCTCCCAAAAAGGCCAAACGTGGTCTTCGGAAGATTCCCATTTGCTTAGTAACGGGTCTATGGGTCTATCATTGGGATTCCAATCTCTTCTGGATTGCCACTTCGCTTTCGGCAGTCTTCCCTCGATCTCTAGTCAATTTTCCATCTAGAAGAATATGCTTTGTGGCACTGAAAAAAATTTTTTTGACATTAAGTGTTCTTCAATATTGTTCCATTATGCCAATCATATTTTTTATCACAAATACACTCGAGATTTCTTATAACGAGATTCCCTGTAACAGGGCCTCCCATATACGAGCGCGTCACGGATCCCCACAACAAGCAGACGATCGACCCCCCCCCCCCCCGCCACTACTACGGAATGAAGCGCGCACAAATTTGAAACAGTAATCAATGAGTTTGATGTCTTTTATCACAAATTAGTGAGAAAATAATTGGCCAATCATTGAAAAATTACTTAATTGTGTAATTTTACAGTATTTGAAATGAAAAATTTTATATTTAATTTTTCCAATCTGGAGTTTTCAATATTTTGGAAAAAAGTCGGTTATCAAACGTTTAAATTGCATAAGTTTTTTTTGGAAATTTTCATATTTCACACGTTACTGTAGATAAGTAAAATTCTACCTTTTTAAAAAATATTTATGAAAATTTTATATAATTACAATTAATCAGTATGTATAATTTTGCGCATTTTATTCTTGTGATCAATACTATATGTGTGATACTATGTTTCGAAACGCATTTTTTATATTGGATCTACAACTTAATTCGTGCGGTTTGCTAAGAGATGGCTTAACTTGATTATTATTCCATCGTTCCAATATTCCGAACATGCTATGGAAAGCTATTGTCATTGTGCATCTTTTTTAGTATATGTCATTCATTTGAAGCGTAAACAACAATAATTTTTTCACTCAAATATGTCGAACTTTGTGCCTGAAAAAGTGTTTTTGCGGGGAGTTCTTCTTCATTACTTTAATATGAAGAAAACTGCTGCCGAAAGTCATCGTATTTCGGTGGAAGTTTATGGTGATCATGCTCTAGCTGAGCGAACGTGCCAAAAGTGGTTTGCACGATTTAAAAGTGGTGATTTTGTCTTGGAAGACGAAGAACGTCCTGGGCAGGCAAAAAAGTTTGAAGATGGAGAACTGGAAGCATTACTTGATGGAGACTGTTGCCAAACACAAGAAGAACTCGCAGAATCTTTGGGAGTCACTCAAGCAGCCATTTCAAAACGTTTAAAAGCAGCCAGATACATTCAAATGCAAGGAAATTGGGTTCCACATGAACTCAAGCCGAAAGACGTTGAAAGGCGGTTTTGCATGTCCGAAATGCTGCTGGAATGCCACAAAAAGAAGTCATTTTTGTATCGGATTGTCACTGGTTATAAAAAATGCATCCATTACGACAACCCTGAGCGCAGAAAATCATATGTAAAACCGGGCCAACCAGCCAAATCAACGGCAAAGCCGAATATCCATGGCGCGAAGGTAATGCTCTGTATTTGGTGGGATCAGAAGGGTGTGCTGTATTATGAGCTGCTAAAACCGGATGCAACCATCAATGGAGAATGTTATCGAACACAGTTAATCCGTTTGAAGAAAGCAATAGCCGAATAACGCCCGGAATATGCGACCAGACACGAGGCAATAAGAAAACTGGATGGGAAGTTTTATCCCACTCGCCCTATAGCCCAGACCTTGCCTCTCCTACTACCATTTGCTCCTGTCGATGCAGAACACCCTCACTGGAATACTGTTCACATCAGAACAGGGTATCAAAAATTGGCTTGGTTCATTCTTGGCCGCCAAGCCGGCGCAGTTCTTTTGGGATGGAATCCACAAATTGTCAGAAAGATGGGAAAAAGTCATAGCTTCAGATGAGCAATACTTTGAATAATACTATTTTACATGTTTTTCTTAAGTAAACGTTCAAATTTTGAAAAAAACCGCACGAATTAAGTTATAGATACAATAAAAAGGGGAGGGGTGGATCGTCGCCCTCGTATGACGAAGTGACCAGAAGCCAGGTCCCAAATAAGGAAGGGGAAAACGGCAAACGGTCATAAAATGGGGTGGGGAGGGGGGGGGGGGGGGTAAAAAGAAAAAATCGGAGAAGGTAAAAGAACCTGTGCAAAAAGCTCCGGGAACTGACGCCAGGTCGAGGTCGAACCGCTCCACGCCCGCCAAGTCTGGCGACGACATTGAGGTGTCAGGGAGGTATGGCCAATCGTATGCCGACATCTTGAAGGAGATGAAGGCGAAGGTCAACCCCCAGGAAGCAGGACTCGAGGTCCTGTCTACCCCGAGGAACAGGAAGGAGGAAGCCCTTCTGGTCCTCAATAAGGGGGGAGACGTTCCGGCCTTCCGATAGGCGCTCGAGCAGGTGGTTGGAGAGAGGGCAGAGATTTCGGCCTTGGTCTAGAAGAGGTCCCTTGAAATTAGGGACCTCGACGAGACTCTTGAGAAAGAAGAAATCGTTGCTGCCCCGCCCTCGGCACTGGGCAGAACGGCCTTCGACGTGTCCTGCAGGCTCTTAACCCGCTTTGGTGGGGTGAAGACCGCAGTCATCCAATTGGCTAAGGCAGACGCTTCACGTCTGCTGGTAGAGTGCCGCATCCGAGAGCATGCATAAGTCTCCTGATATTTCAGGTGCCTCGGTTACGGCCATAGAACCCGCGGCTGCGGAAATCCAGTTAGGCAAGATGCCTGTTGTAAGTACGGTGCCGCAAAACGCGCGGCCAGAGTTTGCAAGGCGTCCCCGAGGTGATGAGAGGTCGGAAGTGAAGTTCCTGCATCTCACCCTCGGAAGGGGTAAGGACGCCCAGGACCTTCTGATGCAGACTGCCAAGGAGAGGGGAGACGATGTGAGCAGTACAAATGGTCCGAAAACTCTGTTTGTTATCAGAATGCATCCAGGAACGCTGGGATCCTTGTTTGTAGCCCTGTTTTGAGCATCGGGGATTTTCTAAAGTTGCATGTGTGTGTGTACAGCTGCTATTTGTCCGCCAGCGACCTTTTCGAGGTCTCCGAGACCCAGATTCTCCTCCTTGAGGAAAGCGTCAGTGAGGATGTCGGGCTGATCCTCTTAGCGGGTGACTTTAATAGTAAGTCACCCGAGTGGGGAGAAGCGTAAGGGATTCTGCGCATTGATCAGCATTGACATACGCAATGCATTAAATAACGCGAGATGGAAGAACTGCATGGAGGTGATGGTGCAGAAGAAAGTTCCAGACTACCTGTTGCGGACCGAGAACCAACGGCTTCGCGGATGACGCACTTGTCGTGTGTGCCGCTGAAGACGTCCGAGCCGAGGCTTTGCTGGTTAGGGACATGAGATCCTTTGAGTACCCAAAGATCGTTCTCGGAGAACATGAGGTTGAGTGGAAAATAAGCATCAAGTACCTGGGGGGGGGGGGGGGGGCAGTTGGATCGAAGGCTTAGCTTCGGCGAACACCTTCAGCTCGCAACTGCTGGAGCCATCCAATGTGGTGCAAACTTAGCTCGGCTCATGCCTAACATTGGTGGAACCAGGGAAGCAAAGAGAATACTGGTGGCCAGCATTCGAGGATAGAAGGCACAGACTCGTCAAGAGATGCAGACGAGACGGCATGGTGAATAGACTGGAAGTTGGACCTACCGTCTGATCCCGCAGCTCGCCACCTGGCTGAACAGAAAGCACGGAGAGGTCGGTTTTTATTTGGCGCAATCGCTCTCTCAGGCCACGGCTGTTTCAACGCGTACCTGAGGCGCTTCAAGAAGAGAGACGATGAGACGTGTTGCTGCTGCGATTCCCCTGTGGATAATGCGGAGCACGCACTCTTTGTATGGGCTGAGTGGGGTGTAGCAAGGGAGATCATTGGTCAGGCAGTGGGTGCCAAACTCACTCCTGAATCCATGGTCTCCCTGATGCTCCAGTCTGTACGGATCTGGATGCTCATCGAGTCATACGTCACACCAGTGATGAAATCGTAATGGAGCTTACACTCACAATCGCGCTTCTCGGACGAACTAGGCTGCCGTGTCGGTGAGTGGAGGGATGTTTTTCCTCTCCCAGCTGGCGTGGCTGGACGGTTAAGCCTATCGGGAGAGTGGCCGTGGGGGCGGGTTCTGACCGAACGGATGACGAAAAAGCCGTACGCGACTATAAGCCGGACTTCTTATGGTGCACCACGCAATTTTGTCGAGATGGGCAGTGATTCGGAAAAATCCTCAGATTTAACCGTGACGCTTGGGAATACTCGTGAACGTTCGGTATCATGCACGGTGAAGGTAAAGGGGAGAAGCTCTGTGCAGTGGGACCGTATTCAATTATGCTTCATGATGTGCGTATTATGTTTCTGAATATTTAGTAATATTTACTTCTGCATTTTCGCAGAAATGCCATATTACAGACAATCTAATGGTAATCAGTTCAGCCGCATATGACTTCGATGTATGAATACACTTTCATTTAGTTTATTAAAATAAAAATTGAAATTATTCACGGCGGAGGGTCCTCAGATTCCTTAAAAAACTGACCGTATGAGCACATTACTAAACTCAGACGGTAAATAATTATGCAAAAGTCTAAAAATATGCTTATACGGTCAATTTCTGCCAAATTTCAGGGTCTTCCGCCCTGGATAATTGTAATTTTTATTTTAATAAACTAAATAAATGTGTATTTATATATTGTAGTCATAAGTGGCCGAAATGATTACTTTTTTGAATTATTAATATGATTCTGAGTATATAGAAGAATCAAAAGGCTTGTAATACCGTCCACCCTCAATAGCATAGGCTAGGAAAGTCTTTTACTCTCACTACTGTGTCTGGGACCTAGGAGGGGCTGCAGAACTACCCTGCAGCCAGTGTTGCATCGCATCTAGACTACGGCGGACTCTTTACCACTCCTGTATTTCCAGCAAGAAAATAAAGATCTTTCTAGTTAAAGTGACATCATTTATTTTCAATGGTTTATATCTTTTTATTAAAATGATTTCACACTAGGTCTTACACATGCACTTTTATTTTCAATGCTAGCATTGCCATTAAAATTATTTGAAATGCGAACGTACTTCAAAGAATCACACAATTACACTGCCCGTATTTGACTCAAAGTATTAAATTGATGTTTTGATTCTTTTATTTAATCAGAATCATAAGAATAATTCGAAAAAGTAATCATATCGGCCACTTAAGACTACGATATATAACTACACATTCATTTAGTCTATCAAAATAAAAATTGAAATTATCCAGGGCGAAGGACCCTCAAATTTGGCAGAAACTGACCGCATAAGCATATTTCTAGACTTTTGCAAAATTATTTACCGTCTGCGTTTAGTAATGTGATTATACGGCCAGTTTTTGAGGAATTGGAGGACCCTCCATCCTGGATAATTTCAATTTTCGTTTAATAGACTAAATGAATGTGTATTTATGAATCGTAGTCATATGTCGCCGATTTCAATGTTTTTTTTTCACTACACCTGTATTGCACCTGTAGTTTTTATGGATATCTACTATTCCATTATATTTGCTAACTTTCTAATTTTTATTTATATCTTTTATCATGACAATTTTATTTTGCGATGAATAAATATATATTTTTTTTCTTGATTTTGAGGTTCAGTCTGATTTGTTGAATATAGCAAAATATTTTCTTTAAAAAAAGAGATGAAAATAAGTGATTTCTAGATCCAATACAATTATATTGCTCTGCCGACGTCATGCGTGTAAATCTCGAAAGCCAACGAATAACGCTGATAGCTGGTGCACACACTAGCTCGTTAATCGATTTTAATTTCCTGTTCGCCTTCATAGTTCATACGTTATTATTTCTTGGCGTTTAAGCGGCTTCACGGTTTTCGAAGCGAACATCGGAAGCGCTGAAGCTGTTGACAAAGCTGCGTAATGTGCTAGCCAGAAGTGCGCATACTCTCTCTGAAATAGCTTTTCCACATGAAAAACGTTTTTAATCGCTCAATATTGCAATTTGAAGGTGCCTGAAATTCTTTCTCTGCAGTATTTTAGTTTTGGCAATAATTTTCCCAACATTTAAAAATACAAATTATTTATCAAATTAAAGAAAGTAAAAAATTCTTCTTCTAAACATTCTTTAAAAAAGTACGAAATAAGTTTTGTTTTGAACAATAGTTGTTTGTGCACCAAGGGACGAAATACGGCAATTTCGTCTTCTTCTTCTTGTTTGTGGCAACAATTAAAAGCAAAGGAAATTAGATATAAAATATAGACTAAACTAGTAACGGTTAAAGAATTACACCGCTGCGCCTCAGGAACCTCTCCAGCTCTTCCATTGCTTCCGGATCCGGATCAATGACTTGTAAAATACCCTATCAAAGTATCTCCCGCGGTCCACGTCAGAACACACAAAAATCCATAAAATACTACACCAAGGTTCAAAGTCACAACTAAGGTCTCATGAATGCAAAACAAAAGGCAACCGTGGAGAGCCGACTTGGCAATCCTACTAGCGACTCTATTTCCACTAATCACTACGTGTGACGGTATTCAGACTACATGAACAGTAAGGCCTTGTTCGCAAATTATCAAGATGAGGTTGGCCACCTTGTACGCATAGGGGGATATCCTTGTCGAATGGATTCTATTATTTAAGTGGAGCATTCCGTATCATGAATCGTTAAGAATGTTAATGAGAGGCAGATTGAAGCGCAGAATAAATTTAAGTGCGCAGAAGATGAAAAATGTCGACCGAGAGTACAGAGGAAAAGCTCGAGAGACGTATTCCAAATCTATAGTCCAATGAAGAGACATAATAGCCAGCACCAGCCCGACCAAACGCTAAATCCCTCAAGCCATCGTTGAATATCAGAACAAAGTTCGAGAATCTGTCCGACACCAGTCTTTCAAACTCAAGTGGGGAAACAGACGCCTCTCTAATGGCCTGACCAGAGTTAAAATCCAGGCATGTCAAAAAGTCAATTCTTTCCATGGACTATCAAAGTACAAGGTGTATCCGCAAAGTATCCTACCTGCGTTCATATCTCCGCGTTGGTGCTATTCTTCCTCATCCGGGCCGTGGCATCCTTCGAAGTAGTCCCCATTTGATTGAACCGCACGCTCCCAGCGGTGCTTCCACATCTTACAGCTGTCCTCGAACGCAGATTTTGGAGTGGCCTTCAGCTCGCGCGACGCATTACTCTGAATCGTCTCGATGTCGTCAAACCGCTTCTCTTTGAGCGCCATTTTCAATTTTGGGAACATCCAAAAGTTGCAGGGAGCTATGTCGCGACTGTACGGAGGCTAGCGAAGGTGAACAATCTTGTGTTTCGCCAAAAATTGCTGCACAAGTTTCGATGAATGCGCACACACGCGAGTCATTCCTAAAATCTTGTTCAAAATTTAAACCCATACTTCCGTCAACGAAGGCCTTCTGTATCATTTCAATCGTCTCCGTACAACTCTTGCCGAGATTGAAGCAAAACTTGATGCAAATTTTTTGATCTGTTCTTTTTGTCATTTTCAACTGTAAATAAATGCGACGAACGGAAAAGCACGTTGGACATAAACACACGCTGCGCGCGACCATGGCGTCCGGCTGGTAACTACGGCATTCAGGGAGTTCGTGAGAGACTACTGGTTACGCTCATACCGTGCAGAGGCCAATCGAGCGCTCTGGCGCGAAGATATAAACGCATGTCAGATACTTTTCAGACACACCTCGTATAAGGGTCGGATTGAACAATTGGGATCCTGTTTCTCCTCACCAAAGGATAGGAGTTCTAAGGCGGTGAAATAAATGACCTCTTACGATTCTCAGAAGGGACCCTCTCGGAAAATTAACCTTCATATGGGGTTAGAGATGTAACTGGAACCCGCTTGGAGACCTCCGTATTTTCTTTCGGTGCCTGGAAACCGCATCCCCGGACCACACCAAAGTTACGATCATCTTGTGCTAGAGCTGAACCCTTGCTAGATCCTGAAGAGACCAGGGTGCAAATTTTTGCAACACCTAACAAATTTTGAAGCAGTATAAATACTAAGCAATGCCTACCTCGAGCAGGACACCGGAACGACATGCAACAAATCAACAACCTAAAAAATGAGGAATGAGAATTGATGTATGGCGACATCTAGTGTACGAAGCCGTCACTTCGACATTTTAGGTCTCTGGAACTGATGACATCAGAGGTGAGAAAGTCATTTCTTACCTGTAACGTAATTTATTTTTTCACCAATGTAAAAACAGGGGTGATCGCCACTTCTTCACTGCTCAACAGGTATCAGAAGTGAGAATTTTGTATGAGGTGCTGTGAAAAAAAATTTTTTGTCCGCCTTACACCGAAAGTTAGTCTTTTTGGTGCCGTTTTACGTGCGAAAAGTTAATTTTCCCGCACTAGGGAGGTAAAATTTTGAGTGTGCGGAAAATTAAAAAAACCTTAAAATTGTACCACACTATTGCAGAAAAACGAATTTTTCGCACGCAAAACGTCACTGACGTGGCAGATTATTGGTATACAGCTAACAAAAAAATCGTTCGTATCACGTGCGGAACGTATTTGACCGCGCAAGCAAGTCGCGCCTTCTCTTGCGTTAAAGTACGCCTTTCCGCACTTGATTCGAAGCATGCTATTTTCATCGCTTTATCATCGTCCAGAACATTGAAAAATTGAATTATTATTAAAAAGTATGTTGTTTAAAACATTTATAGAAAGATTCTTTTATATTATGTTTTTCGTGAGAGATGTACGAGGGAAATGTACGAGCCATTTTAATATATTACGGAAATTTTTATAAGGCCACGTATGGCAAAGAAAGTATAACTGGTTGTCAGGTGATTGAGAGTGATTAACCGTGAGGGATTTCCACAAGTTCATATGAAGGAAAGAGTTCTAGTCGTCCTTGTGATTTTTACAGCGTGGCTGGTTTAATGAAATGACTTGCACTCTATATTCTTGTGATTAAGCCAGCGTTGACTACAAATCGGCCGTCTGGTTCTCTTGGGATATTGAGAGGAGAGTACCACCTTTATGTATTGTTTTTTTCTTCAATTGTCGATAATTTATCATAATTTGTAAAGATTTATGTCTCACACACGTTACATGCATCGATATTATTAGATCGTGCAGTTTTTACGCCTTATTGTACCGGGCGACCTTCGATTCCTGACAATTTTAGGACTCCCTCCAACTCTATGAGAATATAAACCTGAACCCGTATCATTACCAACCCGGATTCCTCTCAGCGTCCAAACAACAGCACAATTAAAAATTTCAAGAATTCAAAACTAATCGAATCCTCAAAACGCAAAAAAACACAACCAAATTTGGACCAAAATCAGCACTAGAAAAAAACATTGAGAAAACAAACAAACAAACAAGAGAAAAAAAAAAGAAAGCAACCTTCCAAAACCCCTTCCTTCTTTTCCATTCTTTCGTGCTCATTTGTTTTTATTACCCACCACCATTTACATAAATAAAATTTAAACTATCGCTGACGTTTCGGTGCTCTTCCAGCACCTTCTTCAAAGCTGTAACACTACAGAAAATAAAAATATTTAATAATTGTTGCGTCTACTATCACCCTCCATGGGGACGCAGATCCTTCTCCATGGAACGCCAACAGGAAACTGCAACAAGACAGTGATCCCAGAATGCGTAAGATTTTTGCTCCCACCATGGATCCCACCAGCTCATGGTTTCTTCCTCGCTCTACTGCACGAAGTTGGTTGAATGAGGAAGACGCAATGAGCTGGTGGGATGCATGGTGGGAGCAAAAATCTTACGCATTCTGGGATCACTGCAACAAGACCCTGTACACTCCTCCCTCCTAAGCACCTGAAAGACCCCAAGGGTCATTCAATAAAATTTAAATTGTTTCGCAGAATCTAGAAACCTCAAGGATAACTACTGTGGAACATTGTCTTTAAAGATAATTTATCATGCTGTCATAACAGCGATTGTAATTAACCAAATCTGTTGTTAAATTTATAGAATATGTTCCCTCTCTTTATATATATAACATTTCTATAAATTCTCTTTTTCCCTTATTACGTTCCGAGTGTAAAATCTTCACATTGTTCCAGTCAAATTCATGATCAGCGTATTCCTTTCTATGATCAGACAAAACATTATGATAATTACACTTTCTCCCTAGATTCTTTTTGTGTTCTTCTACTCTAGTATTAAGAAGTCTGTCCATTTGTCCCACATAAGTCATTTTACACCTTTTACAAATTAGTTTGTATATCACACCACTTTTTTCTAATCTATTTAAGACATCTTTACCCAAAGTTATAAGTCCTTCCATCCCAAATGGTATTCTAAAAATTGTATGGATTTGAAATATTTTTAACATAGATTGAATTGTTTTCTAAATTTGATCAAAATATGGAAGAGCAATAGTGTTATTTTTATCAAAAATTTTACTTTGTGTATCCGTGTCTACGTTTCTACTCTTTCTACTTTGTAGATACATGAAATAATCGATCACATTTTTTCGCAGTTTTTTGCAAATAAACTGGTATCGAACATCTGTGTGTTTGGACCTACGATAGAATTCAGGGTTTGTCATTATGCTAGAGAGGCATTTATGCCACAAACAAGAAGAAGAAGAAGACTTTGCATTGATTGTGCATCCAGTTTATTATAGAGATCAGTGCTCTAAACTTTTAAAGGTTGGTACTATCCAGAAAACATATGGATTCAACAGCAGTGGTTCCATCTATATGTCAGACTGGAAACTTATTGAGTGATGTGTTATTGAATCCTGAAACTGAAACTCTTGTGGAAATATTCTATGAATTCGTTCACATTTCCAGAAACGAGAATGTCAAGACATGGTGTTAAAAAATTAATATCGCTTTTGACGGGCATATCATTGATAAAATGAAATTTAATTACAGTCTGACGGATTTACTCTAAAAACTGGTGAAGGATACTAAATAATAATAAAATAAAATAATAATAGAACGAAAAGTTAAACGCAAATTAATCACCCGGATAGAGAGAAATATCACTTCAATACAAACTCAATAGATTCCGATTTAATACACTTAATTTTTACAGCATATTCCCATTTAATTTTACAATGACTGTAATGTAGGCATTTTAATTCAACAATAGCAGTCTCAACCCTGAAAATGAAGAGAGTATTTATTCTGAAAGTGTATTATAATGTTTTTTAACTTAAAAATTTGGCACAAAAGTGTTTCAGGAAGTTCCCTGGCCTGAGCGCTGTAGCGAAGATTGGGTGCCTCCCACCCTAGGGGGGATGCTTATCGTTTGATTACTCAAAGACGGATTAAAATGCCACTCTAGCATAATGAGAAATCCTGAATTCTATCGAAGGTCCAAACACACAGATGTTCGATACCAGTTTATTTGCAAAAAAACTGCGAAAAAATGTAATCGATTATTTTATGTATCTACAAATAGTCGATATGCCAATGTATTAATGAAAGCCTTGTCTGGTGAAAAATTTACTGTATTGCGAACTAATCTGATTGTAATCGAACGCGCATTGCAAACACTTAAGTAGAGGGAGTATTGCATAAGTTTATTTGAATACTTGGCGCGTTACCGATTGCGCGTGTTGATATTAACATGTTTACTGACAGAGGTGGAATAAGTCGAAAGGTGGGAGAAGGCTCCCAACTCAATGCAGCGCGACCAGTATACCTCACGCCCTTTTTTATTTGTCTTTGATGCACCTAGCGCCCATTTTTGTTTCTCATTATATTTCACGCAATTAATGAGAACATTTTCAAACGAACCCATTAATTGTCATTTGTTCATACTCAATTATTCCATTCTCGTTTCACAATATAAGTTCTCGTCTGTTAAACGTAAATATTAAAGTGAATGCTTCAAATAGTGGCGTGTTGTATCATATTCTGCATTAACAAGTAAGCATTTGCACTTCAATCCTTTCGAAATTAAGATGTATCATAAATTATGATTGACATGTTTTTGACCCAATTAGTGACCAGCAATGTTTTCGTGGGCTGTATTGATGACCAGTGTTTGACCTAATTACTCACCGCTATCAAACGTAGCAACAATACTATTTACTGATTGTTAAAATTAATATTCTGTAAATGAATAATTTAGATAACAAAACTTTACGATGAATTATAAGTATATGGGTGCTTAAAATCAATTCAAATCTAAGGAATGATTAATAGTTACTTGATGGTCACTAATTAGTACAAAAAAACTGTGTTTCTATTAGTGACTCTGATACACAGTCACTCGCGATAAATAATTTCCCGGTGAACAATCCATTTGAAGGTTGTGGGGGTAAAATAAAATTTGAATGCAGAAATAATGTTTGTTGTTTGAGCTTTCCTCACTCGATTTCACACTTTATGCACGTGACCAACTGCAATATTAGTCTCGATAATTACGTTTGACGTAAGCGGGCTCGCCGAGATTGTTATTGTCAGCAGCCATCTTGCGCTTGAAACATTAGGAAAGTTGAGGCCCGCAAGTTTGAACTCCATTACGTTTTAATGTTGTTCGTAAATTTATGTATATATGATTTTATAATGAAATTTAGGAAATTTGAGATTTTTCAATGACTTTATTAATATTAAGTACAAACATATCAATTAGTTATCCCGGCGAATAAAAATTTTGTTTACCAATTGGGACATTCACCTTAATTCTGTTTTGAATGAAAATGTCAAAAAGACAAAAACTTTTTATCATATTAGACAGTAAGGGTGAAGTAGAAAGAGCCAAAAAGCTGTCGGAAAGTAAAGAACAGATATTGAATAAGGAAATTCGAGAAAATCAAGTCGATACAAAGTATTTTATTTTAATTCGATCAAAGTAAGTATTTACGTAGATGTGACATAACATACTTCCTTTTTTCTGGTGTATCAACCCGGGAAACCACAAGTCAGTTAAAAAGACAAGACAAAGATTAATAATAGAATAGAAAAAAATATATTTATTATGAACATATCTTTAAACTAAATTTTCAATAAAATAAGTTTTAAAACCACGCAGGGATCTGACCTTGGGGCTAACCTAAGTGATTAAAATAACCTATTTTATTTTAAAATTATTCTAATTTGTTAACTAATTTCTAATTTAAGTTTATACAAACAAACAAAAAACTAACTGAATACATTACTCCTCGCAGTGGTCCCAATACTGAAAAACAATAAAATGTCTCATTAATACTATTAATGTGTACTACTTTCAAAAAAAATTATCAAATTCACAGGCACTACCTCTACAACCTCATCGTCGACCAAACGATATCTCCGCTCGCTTATTATAAAGGAAGTCCCATCCCTTTGATTATTTAAAATTACTGCTAGAAGAGCCTCATCTTTCTTTAACCTACTTGAGTTAAAATACATCCAACCCATGGGCACCTTTATATTTTTGTCCCTGCATTCGAAGATGCGATCCCTTTCAGCTATAGATATAAAAGAATCCTGCCCAGTCTACTTTAAATACAAATCCTGAAATCATGTCTTACTAAAATTAAACATTCTTATTCACACTTAACCGTACAATTCGTCCTTGAAGTTTTCATCTCATTCAACCGGAAATGGAATGACTCTTCAAATTCTTATTAAGGGTTTTTCATTAGGGATATAACAATTTTATCTATGAATAAAACACAGAAATATTCTAGATATTGAGTTCAAATTTATTGTGGGTTTAGTGCAAGCATTAAATTTTATGAATGAAATTCGATATCGGTCATATGACCACCACGAGCCCGTTTACACCGGCCGATTCTTTGGACCCAATTTTCCACCACTCTGGCACACATTTCGATAGGAACGTTGGCAATTTCGCGTTGGATGTTGTCTTTGAGGTCGCCTAAAGTTGCTGGCTTGTGGGCATAGACCAGTGACTTGATATGGCCCCATAAAAAGAAATCCAATGGCGTTAGATCACATGAACGAGGCGGCCATTCGAGCGGACCATTTCTCGAGATAACACGTTCACCGAATTTGCCTTTCAATAAATCGATTGTGAAGCATGCTGTGTGGTTAGTGGCACCGTCTTGTTGAAACCACATATCTTTGATGTCAAGTTCATCCAATTCTGGCCACAAATAATCTTCCAACATAGCACGATAGCGCTCTCCATTGACGGTAACATGACGGTCGTTTTCATCCACAAAAAAATACGACCCAATCACACCTCCGGCATGAAAACCGGACCAAACAGTCACTTTTTGCGAATGCAACGGTGTCTCAAGAAGCACATTTGGGTTTGTTGCTAACCAATAACGCATATTTTTCTTATTGACAAAGCCATTTTGCCAGAAATGAGCTTCATCGTTGAAGATGATTTTTCGATGAAATTCTTCATTTTCTTCAAGCTTTGTCAGAGCCCAATTGGTGAAGTTTCGGCGTTTCAAATGATCAAGTGGCTTTAGTTCTTGAGTCAATTTAATCTTGAAAGCATGTAGGCCAAGATCTTTTCGCATAATACGCCACAGTGTCGTTTGAGCGATGCCCAATTCTTGAGAACGACGTGGAATCAGTGTTCGCAGAACGTGGACGTAAACGGCCCCCACCATAAATGCTTCGAGCTCATTGTGTCTTCCTCATTCAACCAACCTATGGTAGTGGAGCGAGGAAGAAGCCATGAGTTGGTAGGGCCCATGGTGGGGGCCGTTTACGTCCACGTTCTGCGAACACTGCGTGGAATCGACTGATTTGGCGCATTTTAAATCAATGCACTTACGGCTGCGATTATTTCTTCGCTTCGAGCAATACGACGTCTTTTTGGCACCGGAACGTCCAAGTGTAAATTTGGTCTCGAATTTATCCACTATAGCGCCTCTTAAAGTTGCGACCACCGACTCAGAATTTCGGTAGTAATTTTTAATAATTTCCAAACGTTGCTGGTTCGTGAACTTTACCATGATGAAAATGTTGACTTTAACTAACGTTTTGACATTGACAGTTCATTAAAAAAGTTTAAGGGTGCGTTTATATAAAGATACGATTTTGTTATGTCCCTATTGGGATTTGACACAGGGGCGGAGTCGATATATATAGATATACATAAAATCCAACATGGCGCATAAGAGCCCGGGCTTACACAGTGCTTATATGGAGTCTGTTTAGTTTTTCAGATTAGTAATGATATTTATGAAGAGCATTTGCGATTGGGCTGGTACAAATCCTTCCCAGCGTAAATTTATTGAGGGAGAAAGAGTTTACCAGGCTTGTCACATTATTAAATGTGGAAAAAATCAGCAGTTCCACAATGGTAATAACCATAGCTTCACAGCTGTTTGTTTACAGACATCAAATTTAAGATATAATCCTCATGAAATTAATGGTGAAGTGTCAAGAAGTGGTGAAATTTTAAAATGTTCTTGTTCTTGTAAAGCTGGCCTAGGCGGAAAGTGCAAGCACATCATAGCTGCTCTGCTGTACTGCTATCAGTAAGTTTCTAACCTATATTTTATGAATAGATTTATGAAGAAAAAGACGGGTACACTGTAAAAAAAAATAATTCGGTGGAATTACAAAAGCAGTTGTAAATGTATAAAGCGATTGTAAAAGTACTACGTTGCACGTTATAAAATTATTTATATTTTGTGAAATTACAGTTGAATAGTAATTATGCTACTTGACACGTTGCTTTTTATAAGGCAAAACGTAATAATGCAACGTTATACGTCATAGAATTAATTATCATTGGCTAAATTACAATAGGATTGTAAAATTACTACGTATCACATTGTAAATAAATCGTTTCACGTGACACTTAGTAATTTTATAATCCTATTGCAATTTAGCCAATGATAATTAATTCTATGACGTATAACGTTGCATTATTACATTTTTCCTTATAAAAAACAACGTGTCACGTAGCATAATTACTATTCAACTGTAATTTCACAAAATATAAATAATTTTATAACGTGCAACGTAGTACTTTTACAATCGCTTTATACATTTACAACTGCTTTTGTAATTCCACCGAATTATTTTTTTTACAGTGTACAATTCGGAAATTTATTTTCAGAAATTTAAAAATTTTTGGCAAAAATAAACATCTGAAAATAAATGTCCGAATTGTAACCGTCTTTTTCTTCACGATTATCATCACTTGGACGTTAAACATACGTAAATGAATAGATTTATTTGTATTAGCAATTTGTAATAAAAATAATTTTATTTTCAGAAAAGGTGTTGCACTGGAAAGTTTATCTTGTACTGATAAAAAGTGTGAATGGAACAAAGTGCACAAGACAGCTGTGGATAATTATAAACCAGCTCCGCTATTGCAACACTCTTGTTTTGCACAACCTGTAAAGAAGCCGAAATTATTTAATGCTGAGTCGATCAAGGAATGTCAGAAGAAAGTAGTTGAGGTGGAATCCGAGGAAGAACCAGTGGCAATCGAAGAATCACAGTCCAATCAGCAGTCCTCTGAAAATGCTTCTAATTCAACAACAAGACCAATAAAAAGAAAATCTCCTAGCAATATAACAGTTACAGAATCTCCATTGGATGAGATTAAAATGTTGATTTGTAGTAAGCTACCATCGTCTGCTCTAGCAAAGCATGTGTAAGTCCATATATGTATATTATCTTTTTATTGGTATATTATTAATTACGTATTTAGAGAATTTGAAATCTTTCTGTGGAAAAAAAGACGCTTTCGACATCTAATTTGAAATGATTAATTATAATTTTAATATTGGATTGTGGGCATTACAGAGTTGGAAGGCATGATCCGATCATTCCCAAAGAGAAAAGCACAATTACAGAGGCTGAAAAAGAAACTGTGAAAGCAATTTTCGATAATCAATATAACGAATTGATGAGAAGCATCAGCAATTTGAAAGTTCATGTTCCAAACGATTGTTGCCTTACGACACTGAATCAGCTTGCAGCAAATCTTCAGGATGTATGTGAAAAGACCAAAGACATATATGCACATTGGATGAGAGAAAGTCACAGTCGTATAACAGGATCCATTTGTTATGGACTATAAACGTTCACAAAATCAAACAGAAGTGACGATGAATGGTTAAAAAAATTTGCTAGTACTTTCGCGCCCAAAGATTTCAAATCTGACATTTTGGAACATGGTAGAGTAACAGAGGAGGAAGCTCGCAATGTTTTTAGAAAAATCATCGATGCTGAAATCGTTGAAGTTGGATTAGTGATATCAAAATTAAACCCATGGTTGGGTTACTCACCTGATGGAGTTCTCGTAATGAACAATAAACCAATAGGTTTATTGGAGATGAAATGCCCAATAGTGGGAAAAACTGCTGATATAAGTGCTACTGTTAATAGTCAAATGAAGAAATGTTTGATTGAAAATGGTGAAAATATAATAATGAAAAAAAAACATAAGTACTACGGTCAAGTGCAAATGGGAATGGCTGTGCTAAATTTAAATTTAACGTACTTTGTTATTTACTCGTCATTCGATAAAAGAATATTTTATTTAAGAGTAGAAAGAGATAATGTATTTATTGCTACAATGTTAACTGCTTTAAAAAAAGCGTATTTCAAATATAAGTTGCATGCTGTTTGTTTAGAAAAAAGCAATTCTGTTGAAATTGAAGCAGATCAAGTTGTTGAAGCAGCATAGGCTATGATAACCAAAGAGATTTAAATGTATTCGTACCAAAAATTGTTTGTATTAACATTTGACTAAGTTGTGACAATCAAAAGAAACAAAGACTATGTTAATACATAATAAGAATCTTTTGTGATAAAAGTATACCTGTTTAAAATAAGTTTATTAGTAATAATAATGAAACAAGACTTATATCGACCCTTAGTATTAATATTCAAATATTGTTCATGTCCTTAGTTGGCTTCAGGGTCCAGATACTTGAGTTACATTTTTTCTGGACCCTAAAGCCAACTGAGAACATCAACAATATTTGATTATTAAGTTTATTAGCTTTTAAAATGTTTTGTACAAATAAAAATTACGTTTTCAATAAAATTGATGAAAAATCACTGATGTTTTTTATTAGTGGCACAAGCGTAGAAGGCAGAGTGGATCCAAGTATTTTAAATGCTTTGATCCTTTGATTGGATCTCTCAATGTGGACACGAGCTGCAGCTATTTTTGCAGTTAAAAGAGATTCTTCCTTGGTAAATTGTTTTTTTTGTCTTAGAAATGGAGGTCTGATACATTTCCATTAATTTTCCCCACAAACTTCATCTATTAAAAATCCTCGATCCACCATAACACCATCACCAGGTTCCAACAATTTAATCAAACTTCTTTGTTCAAATATTATTGAATCTGTCGCTCGTCCACCATAAACTTTACTCAAATATGTAATATTCCCAGCTGGTTATACGCCTGTCATTACTTTTGCCGTATTTTGACCCTTATAATGCGAGTAAGTTATCACTTGACAACAAAGATTTGCAGGATGTTGTATGGAAATTTCTGTACAATCCAGCACGATACGGACACTTTCAAATCACACAAAGCACTTAGGTTGATTTTTCGATATTTCCTGTCTTGATGGCCACGGTATTGCTGCTTTCAAACACTTGCTTAATATTTTGATAGTATCGTGGATAACTCCTTGACAGTGTTTTGATGAATAACAAGAAAAACAAATGGCTAAAAAACTGTAAGACAAGTTTTGTTTTAACTTCATGTACGTCATAATGACTCTGTCTCTAGTATTCATTCTGATATTGTAATGATCAAACTTGCGATTCATCACTTTTTTTACAATTTCCACAATAGTATCTAATAGTTGAAAGGATTCAATACCAGTTGCTGTACTCAGTTGACTATCACTCTGTATGCACTTTATGATACTTGGCACAAAACAATCTGTGTTCACTTGCACTCCAATATCTTTAATCATAGGCTCTGGACTCACAGGTTTATTAAACTTTTCGACGGAAACTGTACATTTTCACTTGGTTGATGATCTTCTGCTTTGTTGACATGATTTTCCACCTCATCTAGTATCACATTTAGCACACTTATTTGTACACTGCGTTCTTCCTGTGGTTCACTGATACTTATTTCAGATTCATCATTATCCTTATGTGTACCATCTTGATCAGAAAGGACTTGTTCCTGTGCTTCTTCAATTTGGTTTTAAGATTTCTCCATTTCTACATATACACCACTTGCATTGCTCCGTTTTAGACGTCTTCCCAATCTTGCTTCATCACGTTTTCGTTTGTTCTTCTCTTTTTCATCACCAGGCAAATTGCATGAAGGTACTGCAGTTCTTTTTAAGAACCTTTTATTTAATTTAACGCCTAAAACAATATTCAGATATAATCATGACAATATTCTAAAAGGTTAACCTCACTTTTTTATGTATAATAATATTAATAATACCTTATCTGGGGCAAAATAATCACTTTTTGTAAAGTGCAGCGAACAAACTTTTGTTCTCTTTGTAATATTATCAATTTTTAAAATACTTTTCCATGCTTCGGTTATGTCGATTTTTCCGGAGTAGCCAAAAATGTTTGTCTTGCTTATGAAGCGTGCGTCAGGCGTTGGGAAGCGATGGAAACTAACGCTTAAATTTCGGTGTGCCCTACTCTCACAACCTTTCACTGCACACACATCGGTATTGGCATTCTTCTGCCGTGGTGGAAACTCCTTAAACTCCATTTTAATAACTTTTTTTATTAATAATAAATGATTTTATGCAAATCCCAATAGCATACAATGTAAAGCCCGGGCTCTCTCTACTTTCATTTTTTGCCACGGGGGGTCACTTCAAGTGTGTCAAATCCCAATTGGAAAACCCTTCAGTAAGGTCTTATCCAATCGTCTATTTTCATCCGACGATTGGATGACCATTCCAGAGGGAGATGAAACATATTTCCCTCCAACTTAGGCAGAACCCTTTTTAACCTCCGGCCGTCCATTATCCAACGAATCCTGGTCGGATCCAACTGGATAAAAACAAAATATAGAAATAAAATATTAAAAAAAATATATATATATTAGATAAAATTATCTTCTTAAATACTTACGGTCTTCAAGGCATTGTTCTCATTCACTTTATAAAAAATACTCTTAAGATAAAAGGCACCCTTTATTCCATGAAAGGCTATCTGCTCCCTTAATTTATTAAATATAATAGTCCTCATTGTCCGAACCTTGACACCACTGTTTTTTTCTGAAAATTAAACCTACGTCCTCTAATTCACTAATTATATCAGCTTGCGCGTCACTCGAAATATCCAACTCTTCAACTAAACTATTATAATCACTCCTGTCCGTAAAATCCCCAACTCTCACTTCTTCAATTAATTTGTCCAAATCGATATCACTATTTTCTAAACTATTATCTATATTATCTGACTATAAAACTAAAATTTCTTTCATTCTGACTGTTCGTGACCGTTTTGAAAAACTTATTAGACTAAATCTCAAAATTCAAGTTCTAACTCTCGAACCATACCCATCCACAATTCTTCCTTTCTCCACAACAAATATCAATCAGAGAGAAAATCCGTAACTAATTTTCTAAAAACAATTTTATTACGCTATACCAAATAGTTCTCTTCCTAACGAAACCTTTTCTTTTACAACTCACAAATCTACTTTAGACCTTTCCTTTATTATATCTTTCACCCACCCCTTTTTATTTGACTTAGCCACTTCAGAAATGTTTTTAGATACAGGTACATTCCATCCTTTCCTTTCTTAAAACCACCTGCATGATAGTTGAAAATTCTATACCATCAGAAGGATAATTTTTGTACTAATACCTTTGATGTTTTGAACTGAAAAAGTTGCAAATTGTTACATAAAAGTTGTTTTTCTGACGGACAGATATAATACACTTTTAATAAAATCTTAGAACCGAATTTCACTTTGAATGATTAGACAATGTATGAAGAAAAATTATTCAAACTCTTCGTCAAACCTTAGTAAAATTACTCCTTTTCTAAAAAAAAAATTTTGTAGAAAATGGTACCAACTCCAGCAGAACCTATCGTTATCCATCTTGGACCAGTAGGTGGTGTATATATAAATTAGAATGTATATACATGAACTGTCACCGTTGCGAAGAAATATTAATAACTCCGCGACAAAAAGCATCTAATTGTAAGGGATTCATCGAGCAATATTCAAACAACAAACTGGAAATCAACCATGGAAACGAAATATTAGTTAAAAACATCCTTACATGGTTTATAACCATCTACCTTGCACGCATATAATTCAGGCATGAACGATTTTGTAAAATTTAAGAGAATTCATAATACTAAAAATTGTAAATTTTTTCAGATTAAATATTTCAAATTCTTTAAATATTGTAAATTTTGATGTTAAGAATTTGAAATCTTTCTGTGGAAAAAAAGACGCTTTCAACTGCGCTGGGATTCGAGCCCAGGTCTTTCGAATGCCGAATTTTCCTTAGAAAATTGCTGCCACAAGAATTTGAACCAATCGAAGCAGAAGAAGTTCGAGCTAGCGTGCAAGATGTTCAACCGTATTTTGAACATCGCTTGTGGTCAGAATATTGTTGCAGAACCCTAATCGGAGATTTTTATATGAATATCATTGAAAAAAACTTGTTTGCGGGGAATATTATAGGACGAAACTTACTTTTTTGAGTTCGAAGTAACATTACCCCTTGAAATAGATCACATCATCACAAAAGATTTATACTATACCTTAGAACTCTTCAGTCTTGACTGCTCCCTTTCAAATCGAACATGAATAAAATTGCCTGCAAAAGTTTTGGCAATTTTTTGCGTCACGAATTATGCATAAAAAAATCTGCAAAAATTCACAAATGTGTCTTTTATTTGAAAGAACCCTGATTTTTTTCAATTCCTTGGGGAAACGTGTTTTGACCTTAAAAAGTGGAATTTTGCCAAATAAAGGATGGCAAAATTTCCACAAATTTTTTACAGTTCACGTTTTATTATTTTGCGCGCATTTGAGCAAAAGCGGGTAGCTACGTGTAGGGTGAGACCTGAAACTACCCAGTTGTGCTCTTTATGTTATATAACGGTGTATGTTTTAAACTAAGAATGAAGCAGTTTAAACATTCCTATATTTATAAATAATCGAGTCTGCTATAAAGGATATCAGTAACATAAATGTGGTTCTAAATACCAGCAACTTATTAACTTGATGTATATACCATAGGACCTTCATCAAGTCTATATTAAGTGAGAAGTATATCCTAATAGTATATGGTTTTCCAATTACTGGTTTCATTCTGATTAATAAGAAAAACGCGTGTTTTTTGTGAAAAATCATCTGATTTTTATTTCATTCAATAGCGGAAGGTTTGCCATTAATAATGAGAAACAATATCATTCATATGACCTCCACGGCTACGTTTGCAGGACCATGCTTTTTTGATGAAATTTTCCATTACATTTTTGCATATTTGTGGCTCTATTTCGTCGATTACGGCACGAATCTTCTCTTTGAATTCTTGGAATGACTGAGGAGTATCAGCATAAACCTTATCTTTCACGTAACCCCAAAGAAAAAATTCTAGAGGTGTTAAATCCATATCTCCATATCTTCCAATTCTGGCCATAAAAATCCATTGATCATGGTTCGATAGCGCAATCCATTCACCCAAACAGCCGCTCCAGCTTCATTCTTATTGAGGTTATTAATTATATTTCAAAGTACAGGCGCATGAATATATTTAGTAACAAGTATTATACAATGAATTGACTGTGTTCACTGACAGAGTTTTCGATCTGAACTGACTCAACGCTTGATGGAGGACGTCCGTCCTTACATACCTGCACTTATTACTTCATGGAATATTCTAGTCCTAATTGCTTTGTACCTCTAGTATCTTTACATTTCGAGAATCTTCCAGCCTGATCTTTCTTACCAGACAGACGCAGTCTCGAACCTTCTGGATGTAGAGTTTCTCGATTCGGTTTTCCACAACACCCTACCTATAGCTCTACATCCTTGCAATTGTTTGTTAATCACAGTTATATTTGAATCATGCTCTTAAGTCCTCATTTCGTTCTCAAGTACATAAATTACGGCTTCGATAATGCTTTCGTAAATATATCAGCGACTTGTAATTCGCTTTTGACATACATCACGTCTATCCCACCTTTTTCATAGTTGTCTCGCACAAAATGATATTTCACATCAATATGTTTGCTCCTCTGATGGAATTCAGAATTCTTTATAAGTTTAATAGCACTCATATTATCTATAAACAAAGTATACTTATCAACGTCCATTTTGTTGTCATTGAACAATTTCTACAACCAAATGATTTCTTTCGTAGCTAAACAAGCACTCGCATACTCTGCTTCAGTCGTAGATACAGTTACGCTGTCTTTTGCTCTGCCATGTAATCGCTGCATTCGTATACTTACACGCCAATCCCGATGTAGATTTCCTCGTGTCTTTATCACCTACATAATCTTTATCACAATAAGCTTCGAAATTCCCACTCTTACAATATAAAATACCCATATTTACAGTACCCTTCAAATATCACAAAAATCGCTTAACTAAGAGCGAATGTTCTTCACTTGGTTTTTCTAAATTTCTTGAGGAAACATTGAGAGAAAAGCTGATATCCGGTGGCCTAATGATTTCCAAGAACATTAGATTTCCTACCGCTTCACGATATGGTACTTTACAGTCTTTCTTTCACGTATAAAATTGTCATAATTATATTTAATTGGAGTTGACACACTATTCGCTTCACTAATATTAAATTTATCCAACATACTCCTAGTTTACTTGTTCTTATGAATGAAAATGGAACCATCTTTCAAACTACAAATCTCTATTCCAAGAAAGTTTTGAACATTTTTAGTACTCGTCATCGTAAATTGCTTACTTAAATTGTATAGTAATTCATCAATTAAGCGTTCATTTGTAGCTGCTATAAGTCCATTATCAACATAAATTGATAGTAAGATTCGTTCAGTGCCTTTTATATACACGTAAAGACATGGATTTCCCGTACTCTGATGGACTCCTAGATTCTCGATAAAATTAGAAAAATGCTCAGTCCAACATCTAGGAGCTCCAAATGCGACAATTCTGCTTATTAGCGTAGCCTCAAAGGTGAAAATGAGCCTCATCACTCATAATGATTTCTTTTCACCATGTTTGTAGTGGATTTTAACAATTTCAATGCATTGTTGAAGCGTTTATCGTTCTATTTTTATTAATGGCATAGTTTTTAGTTGTCATCAATCAAAAAATGACACCTCTTATTATGACAGCTGCCAAACTAGCGGGCTATTCAAAATGAAACTTCTAATTCGAAAACCCTGTATATATAATACGAATATATAGTATATAAACGGTGACCCATTTTAATCTATAATCCCAAATATCTCCTAAAATACTTTATCTGCGAGAAAATGTATAATAAGAGAGACTGTATAATAAATTTTGACCTTGAGGTCAATTTTCAAGGTCAAATAGAGGTAAGACCCTTTTCTTAAATGAGAACCCCTATTTTTGACTGCAGATTTGAAAAGAGCGTGAAATTTCAAAGTCGATGAAATGTTAAGGTGTACACCACCTTGACCATCATGACCTTCAGGTCAAGACGTGGCTGATTGTAACACTGATAGCAATGGTGAGAGGCAAGGGACTCACGTTAATCAACCACCCGAAACGTGAGAGGCAAGGGGAACTCACGACATGAAAGCACCCCAAAAGGAAACAGAACACAGAGAAGTGACATTGTCAAGATTGTCACTTTTGTAACTACATAGTCACAGTCTTTACATTTTATCCGAAATGATGGTCACTGTCTGGGTGTGTTAGGGGGGAAGGGGGGGGGGTGTTGTGATAACAATCCACAGCCTGAAGTCTACAAAAAAAATTTATCCGGACACAGAGTTCAATCTAAGAAAAGTCGTCTTGACCTGCAAGTCACCTTGAAATGTCATCTTGAAAGTTTGTTTACCCCGAAAAACCAAGGCAATTCAGAAAAAGGGCATGTGGTCGTTTCTCAAACATTTGACCTTAATTTTTTACCTTTCAAAGGTCACAAGAACCATTTTTCCACAGGTCATTTTTGACGTGAAATTTCCCGCTCTATTCAAATCAGCAGTCAAAAATAAGGGTTCTCATCAAAAAGGGTCTTAGCCCCATTTGACCTTGAAAATTGACCTCAAGGTCAAAATTGATGGTGCAGTAAAATGTCCCCCTCAGTCCGGGTCAACCTTTGCTGGAACCTTTTTTTCGTAGATGAAGTATTTCAGAAGATATTTAGGATTATAGATTAAAATGGGTCACCGTGTATACAAGGTGTCTAAAAAGTCCTGGGACGGTTGGATATTTCCTCAGGTAAAATATTTTTCAAAAAAGTGAAGGTCATTCCCGATGTAAATTTCAACGACGAATTCAATAATGACCTTCATTGTGACCTTGAAGTTGACCTTCATAGCTTTTTCAAGGTCAACTTTGTTTTTTTAAATGGAAACCCCCTTTTTTTACATCTGCAATCGATAGAGCGGAAAATTCTACGTTCAAGTACGTACCCAAGTCATAGGACAATTGTAACGTTCAAGGTCAATTAGAGGTTATTTGAAATTCACGAAGTTTTCCAAGAGGTCAGTGTAATTCCTAAAGTAAATTTCAACCAGAAATTCATTGGTGAGCTCTGTATTGATCTTGGTGATGATCTTCAAGGTTTTTTCAAGGTTTTTTCCAAGCAGTTTACGCTTGCGTTTAGCATTACCCAGGAACAATGACGTGGATGTAGTAAATTCTGTTCCCTTTGGGGTGCTTGATTAGCGTGAGTCCCCTTGCCTCTCACGCTTCAGTGAAGATGTTTGAACTGAAAACCTTGAGCTTCTTGACAAAAAGCTATGCGATTGTAGAAATGAGTTACAGCATTACGAATCATCTCCCTATCAATCAAAGTAGCCTCTTGCAGAATCCGATTCTGCAATTCGTCTAAGCTTTGGGGTTGCGTTGAATATATTTTGCTCTTTAAATAACCCCAAAGAAAATAGTCGAGAGGCGTCAGATCAGGAGATCTAGCAGGCCACTCGATTGCACCCCTCCTTCCAATCCATCTATGAGGGAACTGAGTATCCAAATATGCTCGAACCTCCCTACCGTGATGAGCCGCTGCTCCGTCCTGCTGGAACCAAATATTTTGAAAATTATCGCCTGTAATCTCCCTTATTCTTGGTACAATTTGGTTTCTGAGAAGCTCTTCATATGCACGGGCATTGAGATTACCATCGATGAAGAAAGGGCCTATCAATGTATCATTCAAGATACCGGCCCAAACATTAATCTTTTGTGGATATTGTGTGTGACTCTCCAACATCCAATCAGGATTTGTTTCGGACCAATATCTACAATTTTGCCTGTTAACTTCACCTTTTAAAGTGAAAGCAGCTTTATCTGAAAATGCTGTATTGTACAAGAAAAGAGGATCTCTATCAATTCTGTCCATCATAATTTCACAAAATTCAACCCGTCGATCAGGATCGTCTTCATTGAGCTCTTGTACCAGATGAACTTTGTCAGGATGTAAATTAATGCTTTTTTAAATATTTTGCACTGTCTCAGGAGCAACGTCACGCTCATCATTAGCTCGACGTAAACTAAGGTATGGCTTTTCAACAAATGCTTGGGCTATGTCCATCTGCATCTCCTCAGATCCTGAAGATTTTGGCCGACCAGTTCTCTGAAGGTCCTCGATAGATCCATGATTCATAAAGCGCCTTACAGTTCTTTCAATTGTTGATTTTGAGACAGGATTTAACCCTTCTCCATTACGAAAAGTGCAATTAAAAAGCAAACGAACTTGATCATAAGATCGAACTCGATCTCCCCAACCACGCATCATTAATACAGATACCCCCTCTCGTTCCGAAAGTTTAGCTTGCGCCATAATAATCTTTTAGCGAAAGATAGTAAGTATTTACTCGTAATACGTAAATTTAGTTTCCATTCGTAATATTCGTATGGAGACAGAAAAACGGTATGCGACTTATGGTATCGCCTTAGGTATTGACTTAGGTATCGAAAAACGGTATAGGACTTTTCGATATAACTCTTTGGGGAGGAACATAACTCTCACCAGAACTCCTGGAACTTTTAATACAAAATTTCCTATACATATGATTTTACAATATTCAAAACGCTGTAACCAAGATCAATACAGAGCTCACCAATGAATTTCTCGTTGAAATTTACATCAGGAATTACACGGACCTCTTGGAAAACTTTGATAATTTCAAATAACCTCTAATTGACCTTGAACGTTACAATTGACCTATGACTTGGGTACGTACTTGAACGTAGTATTTTTCGCTCTATCGATTGCAGATGTGAAAAAAGGGGGTTTCCATGTAAAAAAAAAAACAAATTTGACCTACAAAGAGCCATGAAGGTCAACTTCAAGGTCAAAATGAAGGTCATCATTGAATTCCCCGTTGAAAAATACTTCAGGAATTGCACTCACCTCTTGGAAAACTTTGTTGATTACAAATAACCTCTAATTGACTTGGAACGTTATAATTGACCTATGACTTGGGTACGTACTTGAACGTAGAATTTTCCGCTCTATCGATTGCAGATGTAAAAAAAGGGGGTTTCCATTAAAAAAAACAAAGTTGACTTTGAAAAAGCTATGAAGGTCAACTTCAAGGTCAAAATGAAGGTCACTATTGAATCCCTCGTTGAAATTTACGTCATGAATGACCTTCACTTTTTTGAAAAATATTTTACCTGAGGAAATATCCAACCGTCCCGGGACTTTTTAGACCCTGTATAGTACGAACGGTATTAATTTTTAATGTAGTCTATAGAATTTTTCATAGAAGTACAAAATATCAAAACGATTTAATCATTTTACGGGCAAAAGGACTGATATTTAGAAAAAAAAGTAAGTGAGCAGGCATAATGATATAATATATCGTAGAAATTTTTGTATAGGTCTATATGCAATTTATATTTTAGAGGAATTTAGAATTTCCTCTAAATCTGATGGACGATGAGCAATTTTTATTTCAAGGAAGTATATCGTTTGTCCACCTTGCTAGAATACCAGAGAGTAAAATAAAACCATTTCAACGGTAAAGACTGTTCAGTGGAGAAAACGCGATCAATCAAGGGGTTTACGAGCGACACCAAGCTCTTGAATCAAGTACTGACCGATAAATTATCTACCAAAAATGACAGAAATTTGATCTCTAAGGAATTTTCATCGCTCAAGTCATCCCTGTAGATTAAAGTCACATTAAAAATGTTGGAAAATGAAAAAAAGTAAACGTAAGTACAAGTTATGAGAAGAAAAGACAATCTGAAAAAGGAATACTTGCGAATGTAACTTTTACAATAAAAAAATGTGTTCAGCCCTTATCAGGGGCGCAGGCACAATCTCATAAAGTGCTTCACGCTCAACTTTGAGCGCGATTCGGTTGTCGCACTTTACGCTTCGAAATATTTGAATGTCGTGCTTTGCGCTTCGGTATAATTGGACTTCACGCTTCGCGCTCGGTCTCGTGCATTCTACGCACACATTCAAGTTTGAACTTCTATAAAGTTATTCCTCGTGATTTAAAACCATGACTAATGAAAATTTTATAATATTGCGAATGTGAATATATTATTCTCAAAGTTACTTTGTGTTCGATGAATACATTGTCATTAGGACACTTACATTTCATGCTCGATATTGTTGATAAAAAATATAAATAAAATGAAGACAAAAACTCCCGCTGTTCTTGACGAATGACGTAGAATATGAAAGAAAGGCAAGATACCACATTTTTTCTCGTCTAAAAATCCCAGAAAAGTGATCCTAAGGTCCTTTTTTCTATTTTTACATTCTCACCATATAAGAAGGTATTGGTTTTATGAGAGAAACCACTTTCGGAATTTTCATCAAATCTTTAAGTTTTGAGAAGCCCCGAGTTAAAAAAAATGGTTTTTACGAAAGTGTCTGTTCGGCGTCTGTGGATACGATAACTTTCGACAGAATTATCGGATTGAATTAAAATTCGGCACACCTTTTGAGTGCCTGAAAAGAAAGTAGGAGTTGGTTAACCAGCCATTTTTGACCAATGGTTCTGGTTTCAGCCATAAAAAACGTTTTTGTAAAAATCTAAAATTCAATTTTCCCACCAAAATATACGAGATATGATAAAAATGTTATCGAACAAAATTCTTTATTTAAACAAAATCTACAATTTTTCAGGTGACTATTTTTTCATAAAAGTTATCTTTTTTCTTTATTAATGAAAAATGCTATTAAACATAAAAACCTTTAGTTTACAAAACAATTATACTAGATACGAAAAAAAATATCCACATAAAATTGTTCATCTGGAAAAGATATACACATTTACTCCACAGCATCTTTTTATCAGAAACATAGTTTTCTGTTTTGCATCAAATCTATGCGAGATACGAAAAAAAATGTATGGAAAGAAAATTATTCACTTTATAAAGATCTACAAATTAGTTTCTGACTATTTTTCCATAAGAGTTATATATTTTTATTTACAATCATTGAATTTTATTCAAGTTCTTTGGTTTTGATCTTTATGCTAACGAAAATTTCGTTATCAATGTCAATTTTTCAATTTTTATAAGTAATAATAAATTATGAAAACTAATAATATGAATGGTAGGCTTTTTCTTCGTGAAGCGAGAGCGAAAAGAGAACTGAACAAAGGTAAAAAGAGGGCGTAAGGATACCGCGGCGAGTGTTTAACAAGGTAAGTTTCTATAGAGTTGGCCATCGTCTCACCCTTTAAAAATGGAAAAACGGTAATATGTGCAGTTTTTGATGACTAGAAGAGAGTTAACTATGAATGATGAACATTTATAGATTCTCTTCACATATTCTTGTAGCCATCGTTACACATTCGCTTACATTTTGACAGTAGAGATTGAGGCGAGTTTCAGGATTTCGACTCGGTATATCTTTTGTTTATTAATGAAAAATATCACATTTTTATTTTTGATGCAAATGAATAATAAAATTGACTTGAGCTTCACTATCAAATTACAAGAACTAAACTTGAATGTATGTGAAGAATATGAGACCTGGCGCGAAGCATAACTATCGAATCGTACGCCTCAGGCACCTTCAAATTTTTGAATTTTGATAATGTGGACCAAACTGTATTCCAATCTAATCATTTTTTCGTACACGGAGATAAATAGTTCAAGAAACTTTACTCAACTTTTATGCAAAGCCGGGACATATGGACGAGTTGGAGATTATTTAATGTTATTGTAATAATTTTTGACGAACTATATGTTAAAGAATGCATCACAATTTAGTAAACATTAAAAATGTAGAGCAGCTTCTTTCTGATATCTATATATAGATATAGAAACTAGTATATAGATATATATATATATATCTATATAGTATATAGATTTGAAACTAGTAATTGTGGTATTTTGGCAAAGACTATCTTAGCTTGCTCTACTCTAGAACGAATATTTGCATTACAACGGCCATCCCTTGTTATTTTACCCTCTAATTAACAAAACTCGCTAATTTCCTCCATCTTTTCATTGCCTATTTGAACGTTTGATCGCTTCATTTTTAATTTTGTTCTACGTGCGATCACTTTGGTTTTTCCAATGTTTATTTTCATATTATCGGATAATTGTTAAAAACTGTCTCCGATACATTCAATATTTAATTATAAATCAAAAAAATTTTTGAAGCCTAACTTGTTTTTAGTCTGGTGTATGAGCTCTCCTTAATGTCACTAGATTATTTTTAAATCTTAAAACAATTTTTATTTGCTCTTGCCCTTGACCTTCAATTATTCAATACAAATTTAACGAGAACACCTTGTAACTGCTATGTGCGATGGTCAAACTAGTTCGATTAGCTGTTTTGTTCTTTATGAGTTTTCATCACACAGAAAACGTCCAAACCATTAATTTCGGAAAGTTGCCATTTCGTGAAGGAAAAGTAGGAGAGAATAAAGAGAACCAGAGAAGGATGAAGTCAAGGGGATGAGTTTGGTTTATTTTCTGGTCACATATTTGTAAAGCACCCAAGGCTCAACTGCTCTATTCATTTTTGTCTGTCCGTTGATTCTAGCAGGCTAACATTACATACTATAACTATATGCTATTCTTCATACCAGAATCAAGCTGGTCCAACCGTCGCGTCGTCGTATCCTCGACTCTGGTGCGAGTCGCATAAATTCTAACCACGCAGAGAATGAAAAAAGTGAATTCCGCTTCCCGTGACACAAAATCTCCTAGCCAGGTAGTTTTAAAGGATTCCCTATGGGACTCAAGAGTTTATTCTCGACGGTTTCGAGTACCTTGATCCCGAAATACAGCTACCTAAAAAGAATATAGTTAATGCAATATTCTAAAGTCTCAGCAAAATTTTGAATAAATTCAACCTGTTATATTTTTATTATATAGGGAGGTATAAAAGATTTTTTCATTGAACAATGATTTACGAAGAATTTCTTAAAAACTATTGTATAACTGAATAATAATGAGATACAAGGCTTTCATATTAATTTTGACCATATTAAGTACCAGGCATCCGATTTTTGGGATCACCGATTATGTCAGTTTGACTTAACACCTTCTTATAAATTCTATCCATTTTAAAATTTAACCAAATGATAAGTGAAATTCATCTAAGAATTAAATATCATTTCAAACTGTGGTAAAAAATTACTTTCCCGCAACGACTTTTTATGCATGTGTTATAAAAACCTTGATTATTGAGACTATTCGGGCATACTTTCTCAATAAGCTCATGCGTGAAAACCAAAACAAACAGGGCAGTATCACGTGCTGAGTGCGTCGGTATAATATTTATTGACTGATTTTCTTTTTTGTAATTATGAAGGATGAAAAAATTTTAACATAAAATTGAATACTTCTTCCTTTATCTTATTTGATTAACCACTATAGTTTGCATTTGACAATTTCTTCAAACAATATGACCCTTTATACATGTATACCGAGATCAGACAATTTATTTTATACTTAACTTTGTTTTTTAGGCAGAACAAATGAAACTAGTGCATGGACCAAACTCTATACAAAATGGACAAACAAAACATTTATTAGGATTTCTATAATAGAATACGCTAAATTACCGACAAAAATTCCCATATAGATGACAAAATTAATGTAATTTTTACATAATTCCACCATATAGAAGGGAATTCTTACGTATAATTTAGCGTATTCTATAACAGAAATCCTAATAAATGTGCGTATTAGAAAAAAGTATGTCGTTTTAGAATTTTATCATGCGTATCAAAAAAGTTTGTTAATTTTAGACAAATATTCTGATTGATACTGAAATATTTTTGCAATTAAACATGTTTCAGTAGTCCAAAGAAATCCCGTTACCTCAAATACCAGATAAAGTTAAAATCAATAAAGAAGTCTACGTTTTGGGGGGCATTACAAGTATATGGTACAATCATACATTATTTTTTACGTAAAAATTTAGACTTAATGAGCATCTAAACATAAGAAAACAAAGTAAAATAAAAAATGCATGGTCTGGTCTTCGATTAAGTGTATGCAGGGTCTTATTTTTTAAACTAATTTAAACATAACTCTTTTGATCAGTATAGTTTTTGCATAATGTAAATGCCATTTTTCACTAGTTTGCTTTCTATCATCTCCGTAGAAAGTGTTTAAAATTTTTTTTCATGTTTTGTGTGAAATTTTTTCTTTTTTTAAATATATTTATTTTGAAGGGTGGGTAAACGAAAGTGATGTATGGACAATCGTGGAAAAACGATCTTGGATGCTTATTTGTTAAACATAATAATTTTTTATAATCAGTGGTTCTGAACCATTTCTTTAAAATTGTTAATCAAAATTAAACCATGGCTAGACAAAAAAAAACTAATGGGTGGACAAATGTGTGCCTACCTTGGACAAGCATATGCCATTGATAAGAGTGACCTCCAAACAGACCTCCAACAAACCTCCAAATTTCGACGTACCAAGTAAGGCCAAGTTTGATAGTAGCAGGCATCAATTATTATTCTGAACAACAACAGCCAGAGATGACCCAACTTATGCACGAACCTGAATAGATTATTATATTGAACGGAGTCTGAAAAAGTATGCTAAAATTTTGAAGCAAAGAATCAACCTGAGATAAAGCCGACTGTTTGTTTCAATTCAAGTTCGCAACGAGTCTGGGATAAACTGTGAAATTTGTTATGCAATTAAACAAGTTATGATAAAAATGTGTACATAGAAGCAGGTGTTTCTTTTTTTGGAATTTATGTAAAACTAAAAGTATGCATTTCGCTAATTAAGCCGCTCCTGAATACCAAACTTCCATCTATGTTATAATACTGTGTCATGTAAAGCTCTGCCACCAGTCTTTTCTGTTCTTGGGTAACTGTCAAAACCGTTCGTCAGCCCGGCAGAAAATTAGCATCCGCGCTATAATTAAAATGATCCGCAATTAATCAATAAGCTGTAATATTTTGGTTGGTGAAAGTACTTTAGGAAAATAAAAAACCACATACATGTTTACCTTCAAATGATAGGGAGAGATATACAAGTAGTGTTTTGTATTTTCAACATTTTTATGAATGAAAGTAAAGGCTTTTAGAACAGTGTTTCCTAATACTTGTTTCAGTATAGGTATCTCACGCACAAAAATGAGCATGTAATACAGGTAAGTGTTAAAGTGTGAAAAGAGTAGAATTGTTACTGTACGGAACGCTAGGCTGTGTTACCAAAATATTATCATCCGTATTGGCTGAAGCCGTACCCTGATCAAAAAAGTCTCCGGCTTACAACACAAATGGAAGAACGTCCTCTTTGCCAGTTAGTATTGTCTAATCCTAGACTGAAATCTCAGCACATCAGCCATTTAAAACAGACAGTAACACAAATTCCTCCTTCTACAAGAACTATACGTAAACATCATCGATATCAGCCTGATTGGTTTATTTTATGATTCTAGCCGTTGTATTCACTCAACCTGAACATCAGCAAGCATATCGTTGATATAATATGATAGGTCAAAGATTTTTAACTTTAACTATTTTAAATTTTTGAATACTTTTAACGAATTCGAGCAATCTATGAACGCATATAGAAGATGCATGAAATGTTATATTACAATTGTCTATCATGTTATTTAAATAAATATGCATGCGTGTTAAGGCATTAATATAAACTAGGAAATATTACATGAAATATCGACTTTTGATTGTATGTGTAAATTATATCATGCTTTGAACGATACAAGTTAAAATTATAGCCATTTTAGTCGCTCACATAGTAATAAATATGTTAAATTGTTAACATTTCAAAGGACAATTAAAAACTTCAAGAACTCGAAACTAATCGAATCCTCAAAACACAAAAACCACAACCAAATTTTGACCAAAATCAACACAACTCAATAAAACCATTAAAAAACAAACCGTGAGGAGGGTCTGCGTCCCCATGGAGGGTGATAGGAGACAAAACTTTATTTAAATAATTTTTTTCTGTAGTGTTACAGCTCTGAAGAGGGTGCTGGAAGAGCACCGAAACGTCGGCGAAAATTAAAAATTTTTATTTTATGTAAATGGTGGTGGGTAATAAAAACAAAAGAGGACGAAAGAAAGAAAAAGAAGGAAGGGGTTTTGGAAGGTTGCCTTCTTTTTTCTTTCTTCCTTTTTTGTTTGTTTTTCTCACGGTTTGTTTTTTAATGGCTTTATTGAGGTGTGGTGATATTGGTCCAAATTTGGTTGTGGTTTTTATGTTTTGAGGATTCGATTAGTGTCGAGTCCTTGAAGTTTTTAATTGTGCTTTTATTTGGACGTTGA
This sequence comes from Diplolepis rosae, assembly GCA_030998225.1. Classification (NCBI taxonomy): domain Eukaryota; kingdom Metazoa; phylum Arthropoda; class Insecta; order Hymenoptera; family Diplolepididae; genus Diplolepis; species Diplolepis rosae. The sequence goes on along the minus strand of JAPYXD010000338.1, from coordinate 484,531 downwards.
GAGGAATCCGGGTTAGTGGTGATACGGGTTCAGATTTAACATTTTAAAGGAGATATCGTCTTGAAGTGATTTGGCCAATGTGTAAGTACATAAGTCTGCCTTTTTCCAAGTCTTGTTTTAGTTACATCTTAAAGTCAGTCGATTTTTAGACAGAAAATAGGACTTTATTTTTATAGTGCAGGTCTTATTTGCCAATCATTTGTGTCCGTCGATTTTTTCTGTGCTTTTTGAAAATAAAATAAAATTAAGTATCGTATAGTGATTATATTCCTGCATTTGAAAAGCAATACTCCTATGTAAATTAAAGCCGAGTGTTTTTAAAAATATGTGGAGCTTAGAGGAGACTACGATGAAAAGAAATATAAATTTACTCTAAAAACAATAATTTCTTTTGCTTTTTTAGTTGTAATTTCCTGTTTTCTCTGTTTTTTACCATAATTCTTTATTGAAGGGACTTTGCAGGAACAGTTTTATTAATTTAAATTAATTTCATCTGAGTGTTGTAATTTTGAGATAAACGTGGTTTGACTATTGTAGTAGGTAAGATAATGACACGCGAACTGATTATATGCTATCCGAAGAATAATAATGCTCGTATGTTGTATGACCGCGGTTGACGATCGGTAACGCCAATTTGCGACAACTAATCTAAATTCAAATTGCCTTGAACAAAACTAATCTAGTGTCGGCTGCCCCTTCACGTGCCACCCTCTCTGTATATCTACATAGTCCCAGGTCCTTTCGTCAAAACATTCACTGTAGATAGCAGATAAACTGTCTGCATTGCTAAGGTGTATTTTACTTGTAAAAGTTTGATAAAACAGATTCAGTTGAGTGAGAATTTACGAAAAGATTTCATTCGTTGTTTACTTGTGTCAATCTTGAAGAAATTTCCTTGTTATAAAAAAGTTGATCCTTATCATAGAACAAATTTTTACACAGATCACTTTCCACTTTTCGCAGAATAAAAAGTCAAGGCATCTTCGAAACTACAATAAATACAAAAATTTTGAGGGTAAACATTTTTTCTAAAAGAAATATTTACAAAAAGTTTCGGCAATCCTTTCTACTATCTCAAATAATTTACAAGATATTCTTCTAAAAATATTGATAAATTGTTTCAAATTGAGATTTTGAGATGGTTCAATGAATATTTCTATCTCAAGAAATCGGAACTGGGGCTTCCGCACCCTCTTTAAAAAACCAGCAAATCAATCTTATTTTTCAAAAAACACCCCATTTTATACAAATGTTTATTCGACTGCTTAATAATTCCAGAAAAGCCGCTAACTGATTATTTCAATAATAAAATCGCTGATTGTAAATTATTGGTAGCAACACAATAAAAAAATTCTGAATAGACGACTGTATTATGTGGAAATTCACTTCCGGATACAGCAGAGCTTTTTTCTTGTACCACTCACGCTAGATATTCAAGGTTATTGAGGTGAAACGCGCAATAGTAAATCGGGAAAGACAGTAGGCTCGAAATTTCGACAAAAGTGGGAACTGAGTAGGATAATCAGAAGTCTCGTAGCAAATACCTGATGAACAATTCAAAACTCCCTTGTACTAGGATGTTTGATATTGACGTGATAAAATGAACAAAAATTGATTTTTTTGGCAATAAATTGGTTTACCTTTCTCAATGTACTCTCATTTTAGCTCGATATGACGAGTACAACGATCTTTCAACTTTTCTATGTCTCCCAAATAGAACGATTTGTTTAACCCTCCAAAATATCCTTCTGTTTCCCATTCAAATTCTTTGTTCGACTCAAAACGCCTACCACACAGCCATCTCTTGATGTTTGGGGACAGATAATAGTCGCTGGGGGCCAGGTCTTGAGAATACGGTGGATGCGGAAGCGATTCGAAACCCAATTCATGCTTTCAGATTTCGGTTAAAACAGGCCAAATTTTGCTCCAAAGTGGTCTCAAACGAATGCGTTTTTGATCGATTGTGAGTAAAGGTAGCACCCATCTTGCACAAATGTGTATGCAAAATATTGCCCACACGCTCAGTTGAGATGGATACGATCTCAGTTATCTCACGGACTTTCACTTTCGGGTCATTCAAAACAATATCATGGATTTTATGGATCATTTGTGGTGTAGTGATCTCATTTGGACGACCTGGACTTGGTATGGTTTCTGTGCTCGTACGAGCACAACGAAATTCGGTAAACCACTTCTGAACTATTCCATACAATGGAAAAGAGTCCGAATAATATTTATCGAGCTTGGCCTTGGTTTCTAATGAGGTTTTTCGACGCAAAAAGTAGTGTTCAATCAATACACAAAATTCACTTTTTTCCATCTTTGCAAAAACTTCGGAGGTTGGTTGCTTTCAGACACTATAACTTGTAAACTAATGAGTGGATTTGCCTGAAATTTTTACAGAAGAGGTTCGAATGATGGAACTTGTCAACAATGATAGACGTTTGTTATTAGTGGCGACCTCTCACAGAAACATGTATCACGCCAATATCATCCACTATTAATAATAATAAGTAGGCAGTGACAAAAATTTCAAACTCAACTAATTAATTTGAAATAATAAATAATACTCATATATATCACTTTTATTATCTTTAAGAATCTAAACATGATAAATAATAAAGATTATTATTCTAGATTTAAAGATATTCAAATGTAGTGTAAATTTATTTATTTAACCCTTTAAGTACTCGCAGCCTATGCGGTCCGTACAGACGGCGCGCGGCCAGCGCTGATGATCACTGTGAACGGAATACTTTTTCCCTAGACTGAACTCTGTTGATTAACTATTCAAGGCGCAAATAGTAATCCTTTTGTACGAGATTAAATGATTAAAGAGCGCTATTTTTTAGTATTAAGACTAAAACAAAACGCATACATCGTCCTTACTCCACAATGATAAATTGTGCACCGTGTATGATTATCAAAAATGTCCGCTTGGTAACCCATTCCTGAATAATATTGATAACATGGAAATATAATTGAGAATCTAAAAACACAGCCAAAGAACGCGGAAATTAATGAATGTGTATTGCAGTTTAAAATTTTTTTATTGTCATTCCACATATTTTGTGAATAATTTTGAAATTTCCTTTTGTATCCAACAAATTTTCACTCGGTAACCCAGCATGCAGAGATTATTGATTCTCAGTGCAAAAATAATTATTCATCTTTTAAACTTTCATACACGTTATGTTTTCGATTATAAATAATAAAAAAAATGATTTCAGCTAATTCTGAAATTATAATTTTTCTTTAATTAATCGCCTAAATTTGAGAACTTTCTGGCAAAGACCCTCAACATTAACAGCATTAAAATAAAATATTGTGTAGGATTCCGTGTAGAATCTTATATGCCACTATCCTAGAAAGACCAGAGAAAAATGAAACGGGTGAATTAAAAGGAATCTGTACACCTTTCTATGCAGGAGCCTATTCGAAGTACTCAATTAAAAACTTATATTACTTTTTAAATTTTTGTTTTGCAGTAGTTTTTCAATTTACGGACTGCTCCGTAGTTTAAAATTGCTCAAAATTACTTATGCTTATAATATATATCATGTGCACGTATACTCCTATATATTTTTTTCTACGTAAGAACCTGTATAGTTTCCTTCAACTCTAACCGTCTCATTTCCCTACGGTCGTTCTAAGTATTTTTTTTACGTTGCTTGTTTGCAGGGAGCTGAATGACACATTGCAAATAATTTGAAAGATTTGTTTTGTCTCAACTTGTTGTCTTACTCTTAAACTAGAAATTCCAACTGAATAATATTGAAATGCTCTCAATAGCTTCATTCAAGTTGAGCGACTTTTCATTTTGAAAAAATTCACCATATTGTCTTCTGAAAAATAATCAAATTTGTGACAGGAAAATCAATAGAAGATAATGAAATTTTAAAGTAGAAAGGGACTCATTTTGTCAGCGAACTAAAGCCTTTGATAGCGTAATATGAAGCTGAAAATTTCTACTTTACAGATGAAAATCGATTTCAATTAGAAGTGCATTCGGGTCGAACTTTACCGAAGAAAGGTCAAAAAAGTTAAATGTGTTGTACAGTCTATTTTTTTCGACTATGCACAGTTATGCGATTTAATTTATTTTCACTATTCACAAAATATTAATTTTTTCACCTTTCATATTTTAGAAGCGAAGAAACGGGATGCTTAAATTAGTTGAACAAAAAGAGTTGTTTTGACAGTCTAATGTATCCCTAACGGCATCAGAATCTGAAGAGCTTATTTCAAGTATTTTGCAAAAAATTAAAATTCTTTTCTGGCAAGTTGAAAGGACCGTTATTAATCAGTTTTTAGGGTAGTGCAATGTATGTTTGAAAGCACCCTACTGTTCTGAATTTTTTTGGTAAATACTATGTCAGATGCTTGAGAAAAAAAAAATCATTGTTCAAAATAACCATTTTATTTTTTATTTTCATTTTGAATATTTTATATCGTGTTTCTTGCGAAAGCGTTAGAAATTTTTATCACAAATGGAGTGAGCCATTAAAAGTTACAATCGGATAAATATTGTAGATTTTTTCTATTCAGCATTATTTTTACCAAAAAAAACCGAAAATAGCTGAAAATCATCCATCTACTCTGAATAGAAAAAAAACGTCTTTTTCTGATCAAAACGTTTATTGGCTTATCTTACCTGAGATAAAAAATGTCCGTACTTTTACTAACAAAAACTCGATGACAGAATGTTTTAAACGAAAAAACTGAGAAAATGGTTGCTTTGACTAACTTTTCTCCGCTGTCTCTCTAATTCTTTCTAAGCAACGATACAGGCTAATGAAAGTGATCCAAATGGATGAAAAATTCGTAAATTTCAGTCCTGAACTTTACGGTCTTGACAATTATATATATACCTCTTTCTGAATAAGTAATTACTGCTTATTATGGACTGTGCTTGCAGACATCAGTAAATAATTATGAGCTAAAAGTCTACTCAAAGTTATTTACTTTGCTATTAGTATAACTGAAGATTGAATTTTAGATGCATATAGATTTTGAATATAAATAAATTTCGATAGATGTATGTTCGATGATGTTTCATTTCATAAATATATGACATAAATCTTAATTGGAGGAAATTAAAAAAAAAACTCATAGGTTTCGCATTTGAAGGATCTTCACTTTATTAAAGCGTGACGAAACTCAGATTATGGATATTCTCAGTGGGAAAAGTCATCGTTTTGAACACTTTTTTCATTCATATCACATCTGTAATAAATACACTCTAAAAACAAGTGTGTTACTTCTACACGTGAAATACGATAGTAACTTTTTAGGCATTTGAAGTGTATATTTTTAATACACTGTCACGTCCCGCGACTCTACCAACTAGAGTAACAAAGAAATTGAGGAACCAATGAAGGAATCAAGGCAACATTACCGCATTCGTGATTATATCGACTCAAGATACAGCAAGATCTAATAAGAAATAGGAAGATCGTTAAAATCGAATGGCAGATTAAAATGGAATTGATATATTTGACTGTGATATTAATGCCAGGTAATAAATTTCATCGGCGCGTGAGTCATCGGAGAAGGCAACTCATCCGATCTTAAGCTTCAATACCAAATATGGAAAGGGTAAAACACCTGGTGTTTTTCCCCCACCATGATTGACATACTTTGGGCCTATAAAAGGCGAAGGTTCCAATAGAAGTCAGTTCAGTCCCTTAGTCAACGTCCGATTTCTAAAATGTAACCAACGCGAGTCCAGTTCAGTGTCGTCACTTCTTACCGCGAGTTCAGTCCAGTCAGTGCAGTTCAGTCCAGTCTCATCAAAATAATTCACCGCTAGTCGGACCAGTTCTAATTCGACGCCAAGTTCAACGACTGTAAAAAGTGAAAGGGAATCGCCTTCCAAATTCTTTCTAAAACCTGGGATCAGAGAATCGACCATCTTAACCGGCTAGACCACAATTTCCGATCTGACTGAAATTATCTCAACATCTATAAGTGACGACTCAAGTATTCACATCCTATCTACTGGACTCATTTCATCATCGACCAAATTCCAACGCAGGGTAATCACTAAGTATTTTAACTTTTATATATTCATGTCAATCTTATCCATGGTGCTCACTCAAAATACTTTTGTCAATAAATATATTTATATGATCAACCCTTCTCATTTACTGACTCTTCCTCATCCCTTAGAGAGGATCCTTCCGATCCTTACATAAAACGAGGAGATATTTTAAAAGAGAGAAGTGTTACGTTTCTGACGTAACAACACATTACAAACGTAACGTTTAATTTTAAAGCACTTTAACGTTTTGTACCCAAAATGTGTGTTAAAAATACACACTTCAAATGCCTAAAAAGTTACTATCGTGATTCACGTGTAAAAGTAACACACTTGTTTTTAGAGTGTATAAAGAGTAATAAAATGTGTAATATACTGTTAACAAACAAATTTCCGAAAATATTGTACAAAGCATTGTAACGAATAAAAAGCTTTAATTTATGGAAAATAAATGAATGAAAAATATATAAATATTTTGTAACTTCGTTCGAGTGCATTGTTTTATAATTTATTATGGCAATCTGTTGTGATAATAACTTTCCATGGAAACAATATACTTGGGGAATTTTAAATATTTCGAGAATAAAAAAACCTAGAAGAGTATGGTTAGTTGATCAAATTCACTTTATGTGCCATTTTAAGGTCATTAACTCATTTCAAAGGAGTGGACACGGGGAAAATTAGTCCGAGAAACTTTATGCGACTCATTTAGGTAAATGTGGGACATGAAGACATTTCGACATGTTTTCACTTCTACTAAGGTAAAGTGTAATTTATGAGTACTTAATTCACTCAATATGAAAGTGTGACAAATGTATATAATAATTTTCTGAAATCGGCTATAATAAATACTGTTCTTGGTCCTTGGTAGTTAAAAGTTATTATTAAAAATTCAAATTCAAAGAATTTGAAATCTTTCTGTGGAAAAAGAGACGCTTTCGAATGTATGTCGGCAAAGTATCCTATGTGATACGCGACTAACGATCCTCCGATAATGTAGGCAGTGGCAAAAATTTCCAACTCAACCTATATAATTTGAAATCATCAAAAATGTTTCAAAAATACACATTTCCACCCACTCGCAAGAATCGACACTTCTTAAACTTAAATGTTCAAGAATGAATCAAAGTTGAGTAAAATTCAAAAGTGTAAGGTGAAGCATGAAAGCGTGCATTAAAGATTTCTAAAAATATATATTATTACTCGTAGTATAATTATAAAAAACCAAATTTTTATTCAATCACAAAAATACTAGAGCTTTACGTTTATTCTACTCTACGCTTCAATCGAGAGTTGAGTAAACCGTGAGTCGCAAGACTCGTTTCACCAGCTATATCTATTTACGCAGGAACGAATCAAAGTAATCAGCGCCTTGGCCACCCATAAACATATTTTAATTTCAAAAACGTGTTGAATTTTCAACATACTGTTGTTCCACGTTAATATATTTAATAATCAAAACCAATTAAAAACATATAAAATACAATTACAGTTTATTTTAGTACTCTCTAAATCCAAAATAGTGGAATAGCCACTGTTTTATCTAGTGCGTATTAAACCACTTACTTAATAGTGATTCTACATGCTTATAAACCAGTGATTTTAAAAATTCATCGTACTGCAGTCGTGTTTGATCGTGTTTTGTCTGTTCGTCACGAAGTTTTTGTACATGCTCCGCAGTCTTGGCCACTATTTGTTTTAGTGATTATCCACTAGTCCAAAGTGGATGTGTCAAATAGTCAAATAGTGGATAACCACTAGAAAAAAGTGGTTTTCCACTAGTTTGAATTTAGAGAGTAGGAAGTTATTAAATTGATCCTAATAGATTAAAGTTAACGCTCATGCACGGAAAATATTAGCACTTCAAACTTTCTTTAATTGTCATCGACTTCTGAATATGACTAGTCGATTAAAATTTCGACAACTTTTTTAGAAGCTTTCATTGAAAGGTGTACAGAATTATTGAATTCGTCAATGAATTTCTTTACGATTTCAGTCCTATCCAAAAGTCGATGACATGTAACTGCAATAAGAATTTTTATTTACATTTCATCTGAATCTTTTGTTACTTTTAAGGGGGTCTCCTTATCCAGAACCTTCAAAAAAGGCACTTTTTCCCAATTTCCTTTGAAGCAGAAAATAAAAACACTGGTCAAAGATTTTTCGCATATATTTAGGTACATATTTGAACTTGCTAAAAAAAAATTTTCATTTGAAAACAAGAAAAAATCTCGGACTTATCGAAGATCCCGCGAAGCGTCTCACCGCGGACAATTAATTTTGCGTGCATGATATTGTCCAAAGTTTTCATCTGAAACACATATATATTTGTTTTTTTTTATTCAGAAGGGTCTTCCGCTTATAGTGAACCTAAAAAATTGTAAAAAAAAAATTTTTTTATCGATCTTTTGTGTTACTTTCCAGAAAAATCCAATTTTTCACCGTTTTTTTTGTTCAAAATGCGTTATTTATAATGAAAATAAATACTGTATCATGAAAACTAAAGGTTCACTATATGCGCATTTAAATTACCTACAAATAAAAAAAAGTTTATAATAATAGCTTAATTTGTTCTCCTTTAATCGTGCGCGAAATTTTGAAAAATGTGGTTTTGAGAAAACGCGCTTTAAAGTTTTCAGACGGTGAAAAAAACTTTTCGCTCGCTCCGCGCAAGCCACTGCTCGGAACTCTACCATCAAAACTATTCCGATATGGACTGTAAAATTTTACGACAATATTCTCTGATAATGGATCCATCGATTGAAACAAAAAGAAAGAAATCGATTTTTTGAAAGTTCTGGATAAGAAGACCCCCTTAAGGTATAAAAACAATAGTAAATTTAGTGAACAAAAATTTTTTTTTTCATCTAACACTTTTAAGACAAATCCTGTTTTAGAATATCAGTTTATATGATACATTTAAAGGTTTCACATAATCTAGTTATATAGATTCTGTAAGTTTAATACATTTTTTATTCATAATTTTTTCTTAATTCATTTATAATTACTTCTTTCTGTTTCACTTAAGTTTTTTGAATTAAATTGATTTCATAAAAATTTAAACATCAAAAGTCTTGATAATAAGTATTACATAAAATTTGAAAAATCTACCCAGGATTTAGATTTCACATAAATAATGATAATAATGCAATTTTCTAATGTACATTTCAAACTTTAGTCTCATTAAACTTCATACACAGTTATAATAAAAATTGTATACTAAATATTAATTAATTTTATATTTATATTATATATATTAACATTTAAAGAATTTGAAAATCTTTCTGTGGAAAAAATGACGCTTTCGACTGCGCTGGGATTCGAGCCCAGGTGTTTCGATTGCCGGTGGGCGGTGGAAAGACCTGGGCTCGAATCCCAGCGCAGTCGAAAGCGTCATTTTTTCCACAGAAAGATTTTCAAATTCTTTAAATATTGAATTTATTTGCATTATTTGCGATATAAGAGTTTGAAATTGTCTACGAGGACACCTGTCGACAACGTATCCTATCTGATACGCGACTAGTGATCCTCCGATAATGTAGGCAGTGACAAAAATTTCAAACTCAACTAATTAATTTGAAATCATTATATATATTAACAATCATAATTATAATAATTGATGATAATTACATTAATTTAAAAAAATGTTTTATGAATAATTTATGAAAAAAGTTGATTTATTTTTACTTGAGTGTGTCTCAAAAATTTTAGTCACGTCACTGGTCCACAAGATCTGAATAATTTAATGCAGTAACTATATAAGAAAGTTCCAAATCTTATGTCTCAGCATTGTAAGTGATTGTGTTCGTGTTCATACAAGTATATGTAAGGTTATATTTTAAATGTATTTGTGATAGAAAATATGATTGGCTGCGACTGAACGGTGTAAATGTATGTGTATGCTGTTTATGCATGTACAGTAAAACCTATCGTAGCCGACACATATGGGAGACAAGTTCGGCTACGATGGGTACCAATGACATGCGATAATTGCTAGGGACTTATTACTAGCTTGGTTCAGTGCTGTGGCAACAGGTGCCCCTGTGTTTAGTAACACACGTACCGGCTTGTACATATTTTTTGTGTTTACTTTTGTGCAAAAAGGTGAGTAAAAGTTAGTTTGAAAAATAATCAGTTATTTTTGTTGATAATTTAAAAATTTCATGGATAAATTCAGTCGATAAAAAACTATAAGGAATACTTAGTGCTTTTAGTGGAAAATGTATAGATGACAGTTGAGGTTATGTTGCACGACTGTACATACATATTTAAGATCTTGATAAGTTGAAATATAATTGGTTATAATAATTCTCCAATTTTTCGAAGTTAAATTGTAATTGAAATTTATAATTCAAATATAATCATTAATTAAATTAATATTTCATTTAAAGTATTCATTGAAAAAAAAATTACTAAAACGTTTTACAAAAATATGAGGACCCTCCAAAGACGGTGTTTAAGACGGCCCTGACAATGCACATTTCTTGACCAATAATGTGAAGCGTCAGAGTGGGATGCTCGTTAGGAGAGTGTCGGCTACGATAGGTTTTACTGTATGTATCGGGTCACTAATGGCAGGCTCGGGGTGAGAATTTTTTTTTATCTAAGAAAATTGCATTATTGCATTATGATCACAAAGTATCCTGGGTAAAAATATTTATAAAAAGATTCTTTCCTTTTCTGTGCTGCATATTTTCAACAGATGTATTTCAGAATCAGAATTTTCGGATTGTCATTAGGCCTCATAAATTTAAATGAATTTACTATCCGGATAGAAATTTGATGGTTGAAAGTACCATTTTTGACGGCAAACCAGAACTATTATGAATCTCTGCCAGTTAGTCCTGAAAATATGCTACTTAGTAAAAACACGTTACGGGAAATATCACCAAGAACGATGGTAAAAATTGAAAATTCATATGCCAATTCTTTTTTTGATAAAATATACCTTTAAAGATGTGTATGCATATCTTTCCCGTTTACATTATAAGACATTCCATGGTTTGAAATATTACTTTCACGCATTTAGGGAATAGTATAATCGTAACGTTCCAAAAAGTTCCCACCAGAGTTCAAACGTTGGAATTGTAGATGGTACTTTTTCTCCTTCTTAAAACCGTTCCAGAAAAGCAGTCTTCTAATACAAGTTCTAAATTTCGAACCGAAATTGCGAGAGTAGTTTAGTGCGTTAGTTGTAGGACGTAGGTGCGTTAAAAGCCGTAGATCGTAGGTTCATTTCCCCCTCGGTCGGACCTATTTAGGTAGGTTTTATTCGGCTAAAATGTTTGCCCCTTGACGAATAAATGAAAGGAATCGACAAGGAGGAATGAAGATCCACAGTGGAACTACGAAGTGATGCAATGAAAAAAAAAATTGTTCTTCAATTTGGAATTATTACCATCAAAGATGATAAAATCCACTTCTATTGATATGACCTTCTAAGCCCTACTGTAGTCGAAATATGAGAATGCTCGAATGTGAAACGTACTCATCATAGATGGTAAAAATTTGCCTCAAGGTTTTCATTTTTAAACACGCGCTGATTCCAAAACTCTGCTCTATACGATGACGTATATTTACATCAGAAGATTTGGTATGATGATATGAATGTTGCTATTATGTCTTATTATTAGACTCAAATTTCAGATAGAAAGCGAGTTATGATTGACATAATAAACTTTACCATTGTCACGTCCCGCGACGTATTAGAATGTACTATAGGCATAGGCTAGGTCTAGAGAAAAATCTGGGGAAACCACTAAAGAGAGAGAAAACCACCTATTGAAAAGAAAGGTATAGCTTCGTCACACACAGCGGGATACTGCGCAATATGTGACATCACCAAAAAATATAATAAAAAAAAGGACACGCCGCCAAGGGTAAAGCTAGTCTTATGAGCAGAATTAAGTTCGGCAAATTTCTAAAATCTTAAAAGGATTCACAGCGTGAGATACGTGTTTAGACCAGCTTTTCCAAAGAACCGTGTCATAAATTCTCCGTGTTACACTTTCAATCTTTGAAAGGATTTTAGAGTCAGTGTTGATTGGGATAGCTATTCTTGTCTTCCTCACACCAGTGGGATACATATTGCTGTCTTCTTCACACCAGTGGAGGAATCATTCTCTCTCCCTCACACCTGTGAGGATCATCCATAAAAAAAGGACCATTCACAACTCAACAAAAGGTACCGGAAATTCTTCCTCTTTCTTCTTTACTCTTTACCTATTCCCTGTGCCATTATCTAAATCTTTGTAAAATTTTAACTTTATGTTTGTACTAGTTTTAACTTAAATAAATTTATTTTGTATTACTTTACTCATCATTGTGTTCTTTACTGACTTATCCTCATCCTTAAGCGAGGATCACTTGATCCTATCTTAAAACGAGGAACCTTCGATCAAAGTAAGTATTTACGTAGTTGCGACGTAACACCATTATGATGGGACTTTTTCACAACTTTTTCCAATAGTTCTGGTTTACTCTCTAAAATGGTACTTCTTCTCACGAAACGTAATACATTTAGCCTTCAAATTTCTTTACGTGCAAGCATCATAATAATTCGGGATTCAAAATGCTGTCTTGATATTTTATACCTTATGTAATACAATAATGAAGATTTTCACTGTTTAAATTTTTATAAAATCAATCGAATTTCAGAAAATTATGTGAAAAATAAGAATGTAATTATAAATAATTAAAAAAAAAAAGATTATTAGGACATAAGTTTTCAAGAAGATAAATAAAAGTGTATTTTACTTATCAATGGTTTTTATTTATTGTGCAGAATACTTTAATTTGATTCTTTGCGACCAGGTAGGTGATGAGAGGTGTCTTGCGACACCCAGTTTACCGAAAATGAAAGGCTCCAACACAATAAATAAACTTTAATATAACACAGAGGAGATAATAACTTAGATGGCAATACATTTTCCTCTGAAATTTATTTGTGGCTATACCAAACTTTTGAATAAATAGTACATCCTTCAATAGGAAAGAGTCAACAACATTTGTCATTCTATAACCAATTTTAAGAAAAATATTATCATTGCACAATTTAAAGTTTGCTTCACTTTTTATTTACAAACATTACTGAAGTGACATGAAATTTCATCGAATTTTACATCATTATATGATAAATTGATTTTTAGTAATTATGCTACGAGTATTAATATTTAATTTTACAAATCTTTGATGTAGATTTTGAAACTTTACACTACCTTTTTTAATTTTACCGGCCTGTGATGCATTATTTAACATTTGGTATGGCACAAATTATTACAATAATATTAAATAATCTCCAACTTGCCTATATATTTTTATATATTATATTTTATAATATATTATATTACTATTATATTTTTTCCGTGGATCAAAAAAATAAATATCTATAATACACATATTAACGTAATTTCAGTGTAAACCAAGTTTCCGCTGAGTTTCAATTAAATAATTTAATCGAAAATTTGTATTCTAAAGCATTTATATGTTCTAAAACTTTGTACTAAGATGAATCAGCACCTGTCTGCAAATTTAGACAGCTGTTGAAAAAATACGCACATTTACTTTTTGATGTCCTGCACTATATTTCAAAGGAATGGAATTAGAGCAGTATGAATGGTAATGGTTTTTTCTCATTAAAATGCCAAGTTACATGTATATATTTGTTATTGAATTGAGCATCTCCTGCATAAAATAATGCTATCCTGTTCTGAATACTGTCATATGAAGGGCCAACAGACAACAGAGGATAAGCCGCATTCTTTTTTATAGAACCAGTTTAGTTTGTGAGCTACAGTTTCCAAAAGACGCCCACACCCGGTTTTTGTGAGCAGTTTTTATACATTATCTGGGGTACTAACTAGACGTATGCATTCTGTCGGATCGAATGTCGCAAATTCGATTCGATTCGCCTTATTTTTTGGATCGGATTTTTTCGATTCGATCGGCCGCACAACCGAATGTCGAAGATTCGACATCCGATAGGCCAAAAATGGAATGTCGAATATTCGCCATCCGAAGCGCCTCCATCGAATATTGAACATTCGATCAGCGCAGGATGTAGTTTGCAATTTTTAATCACACATTATACAATATAAATACATTGAATAATTGCATTTCAATTTGATATCGTCATATTTGAGGAATAAGAAAATATTAATTAAATAAATTATTTTAATTTGACATATTAATGTTATATAATTTTAACTAATTTTTTAAGAATATATAATTATTCATTTTATTAAATATAATATGAAATTTAAAATAATTGTTAAATAATTTTTTCAAGTTATTATTATTAGATTATCATATCGGAATCGTGATTTGAAATAATTTTTTTTGTCTCATGCGATTTATACATATCATTTAAAGGAATTTGTATTAAAATTGTTTGAAGAATCAGGAAACGTAATTTGTCATTAATGAAATAACTACAAAATTAAATTCTATAGGCAATTCACCAAAGCTAATCCTATACCATAAAACTCTACAACTGAAACAAGACATAATAATTTAAATTTTGGAAATTTAAATTAACTTTACACAATAAAACTCTGTACGATAAAAGTTAAAACCCTTCTGAACATAATTTCATTAATAATTTTGTTAGCACAATAAAATTGTACACCTTAAAACTGTACACTAAATTATAGAAATTGAATTTTGTACATTTAAATGAACTCTATTAAAATGTACGAGAAAATATTCTACACCCGATTTAATACTTTTTTATTAGTTTAATTTCAAGGCCATGGCACACTTACCCGATTCCTACCTTACTTTTTGAAACCAACTTTCGGCCACACGAAATAAGATATCGATTTGAAGTTTTGAGAACTTAAATTAAAGGCACTAAGGAAAGTTTATATGCTCAAAAATGTTTATAATTAAAAATAATTTTTTTTGAATTGTAAAGATTTAAAAGTAAAAAAAGTCCCTTAGTGACTTTTATTTAAGAGCCCAAAATTTCAACTCGATATCTTATCTCGATATCTTAAGATAGTCCAAAAAAATGTTCTGCACAGATAAGGCCATATAGGCCAAAGTATTTTAGGAATTTCAATATTTCCCGTGCATAAATTTTGTCGAGGCTAAAACTAGGCTCTAGCTCCACATGTAATGCCATACCTGATGGTCTGGGCTACGCAATTAGCAAAATTTTTTAAATTTATAATAATCTATTATTGTATACTATCAAAAACTATAAATACACAAAATTTGCAGAAATTTTATAACCAATACGAATTTTTAAAAATTTTCAAATAATAAATGTGAACAGAAGATATTAACCGATTTCAAAACTTTTTATTCTTACATTTTTCGTATGCTAAACCCAGAAACTGTTGATCCTTAACTCAAACGATTCGATAAATAATGCTCAACTTCCATATCTTTGTATCATTAGAACACAACCCCTTAAAAAATCTTGAGTTGAACAACATTTTTCAAAATGGGCTTTTTGATTTTTATTAATAGTTATTATACATATTCTTATGGACAAATATTTAAAATTTGTTAAATTTTAATTAATAAATCCAACTGATTAATTTTTTTAATTGATGGACTATATTTTCTAAATGCGTCTATGATATTGCGTCTGTAGTTTCTTTCGTCTATGACGATATAAAATTAAAACACAATTATACGATGTATGTATATTGTGTAATGTGTGATTAAAAATTGCAGACTACATCCTGCGCTGATCGAATGTTCAATATTCGACGGAGGCGCTTCAGATGGCGAATATTCGACATTCCATTTTTGGCCGGTCGAATATTCGACATTTGACGGAGGCCAATGTCGGATCGAAAATCGAATCCTTTTGCACATCTCTAGTACTGACGTAGCGGATTTTTGAAATTTTGTCTCGTTCATTTTTTAAAGCTCATAATGTTGAAAAAAAACGTGTAAAACGAATTTTTTTTTCTAAGTTTGCCATTTTGGTGATTTTCAAAAATTTGCGAAACCCCTACGAGATATCTTCTAGTAGAGGATTCGGATAGGAAACGACCTTCACCCATTCGTTTACACGATGAAAAGTATTTTGTGTCAAATTAAATATGTTAGCTCAACATCATTGTATTTAAAAATCTTTATTTTATGAAAAGCCAACTTCAATGAGAAATTTTTGAAAATTTCATCGTTACAATCAATTACAAAGTCATCCGAGTTGCACAAAAAACACTTTTTGGCCATTTTTTATTACCGTATATTGTCTATTACAACGATACATGGTAGCACGTTTTTTCTATTCTGAAAATTGAGGCCAGTTGTTCCAAAATAATGCTCAGCATTTACTAGTTTATCGCTATCCTCAATTTCACGGACATATAGCATGCACCAATATTTCGCTTTTTAAAGCTCGACAACCGGAATTCAAAACAGATTTTTTGCAGACAACCTTATATCACCGTGTTCGCAATAAAATTATCTTTATTTTGATATAAGGTTTATTGAGTAAACAGATGAGTGCAAATTATTAGTATCGACTTACCTGTTTATACCTGCCAACCCAATAGTTATGCCGGGAAAAAAATAGTCAACCTAACGTTTGCATATTCTAGGCATCGTACTTTCGATTGGTATATAGTTTGTTTCGTAAACAAAAAAGTGCTATTTTTAAAAAAAAGTCATTTTTGAATTTTTAATTTATCATAGTCTTGGCAACAATTTTTTAGACAACCCTCTCGCGATATATTTTTTAACATATTAAATTTGATATAAAATACTTTTCATCGTATAATCAGATGGGTGAAGGTCGTTTCCCGTTTGGATCTTAGACTATTCCTTTCATGTTTCAAACGCCCCTATCAGAGAGACATTAATTTGATCACACTATTGAACAAATTTATGTAGAATATTGAATCATAAGAAAATAAAAATATTTAGTAGTTCTCTTACAAGTAATTCCTGAAAAACCGCTCAAAAATCGGTCATTGCACAAGTGAACCTTTTTAAAGCATTTCGGGAAAACGGAAAAACGTTCACATTTTTCCAGTTCCGATAGCTTGACAGCCAATTTCAACAACTTTTTCCAACTAATTGACTATTTTTTGTGAAAAACATTGTTATACGCATCTTCTTAGGACGGTAAATAATACAAGCCACTTGTCCCGTCAGAATATTAAGCCGCCTCAAGACCCTCAATATTATGACGTCTATGTCTTAACAGCGGAACAAAAGGGACAACTAGCGTCCACCCTCTCACTCTTCTCTAACGGAGGGCTAATAGACTCAGACTAATAGTCAGCCAGCTTGCTCCCTCGACGATTTCCTGTGGTCACCGGTCGGGAAGCTCGAGCTTACGTGCTCAGCGATTAAGCTCTCTCTATGGCGTGCCATCCGAAGGACGGATCAACTCAGTCAACCTCGTTAGGTTTTCCTGAGGTTTTCTCGATCAAGGTGCCAAACACCAGGACCCTGAATCGTAGGCCACTAGGGCCCAACAACTACACCAGGCCAAAGCCAGGATGGCGCATCATCTTAATACCGCCATCCGCCGAGGATCTACGGACGCGGCGCCGCGCCATACGCCTCTGCGGGCTGCAAACCGAACTCCGCCGACCGAGCCCGCGCCACATTGGAAGCCCAACCAGGGCCCGGACGGTCCTACGATACCACCCATTGAAGTATAATCACCCTTATCGCGCCTGATCACTCAACCACTTTTAACAAGGAATCAATAAAAACTGGCTAGTTCGATAACAAGGAATATCGCTCTCTTACTGACCACACCTCTACCCAATAAAATAAGTTCCTATTTTTACCCCAAACCCATAAGTTAAGTTCGTAACAATATGATATTAAAATTGATAAAATTTCAAAAATAAGTAATCATTCGATCCTCTTTGATCTCAACTCTAACAGCCCAGAAGACTTCACTGAGAAAAATGGATATTAAAAATGAATATCTAGATATGAATATAATATAAATATAATATCTAGTTTGTCGCCAAAGTCCCCAGACAAACTAAAAATGTTTTTGCCGAAGTTTATTTAATTTATTCCAAATAGTCCCTTTCAGTCTCTGTTGGAATTTCTATTTGAAGTAAAGGGAAGCCTTCGGGTTTTTCCCAGTTCTTTGGAAACTATGTTGTTAAAATTTATAATTGGGTTTAAAGTTATAAAGAGCCGTTACTTGAGGTCCTTGTCTTGAAAAATCATTGATGCTCTTTTGGAATTTATGGAACTTGAATTCAAAAGATCCGAAAAAGCTTTAGTAATAGTTAAAATAAAATTTACTCAAGTACCTGGGGAAAGCCCAAGGTAATATTTTACACAGTACAATAGGCATCTTTACTTCCCAATTCGTCCAAGCTTCATGAAAGGGTATGATTGACCTGAGAACTTCGAGGCGCAAAGCTGATCAACGTGTCAGTTCTTAATAACCTTGTAAGACCGAGCAGGTCACTTCTAGTGTAAACTTAAAAATTATTTCAAGTTTCACTCAATTTTCTCTTTTGCTTTTTTCTTGTATCTCGGTCAATTGCAGGACGTCTCGTCGCACCGTAGAGAATGTTAGAAGTTGTGAAACTAATAATGTACATAAACTTTCATAATCAAATGTGAATTGTGTAAACAAAGTGTAAACTTGGAGTGAGAAATAAATATTTGTAAACGGAGAAATTACTTCTTATTGCTGTCTTTCTTGGATTTACAACAGACTCAATACACCGCTTTGCACGGTCGAAAAGCTAATTGAAAGATATTTTCATTTCATCAGTAGGAATTATGTGCAGGATGATAGTTGTCAACCTTTGAATGTCTTCAATATCTGCACAACGCTTTCCTTCTGAAGCCAAATAAATGTAACTTTATAAACGAATAGAAATCGTACGAAGCCAAATAACGCGAATGCAGGGAATGGTTGATAGTCAAAATGCCATTTTTTCTTAAAAAATCCGTTATTAATGTTGATCAATGAGTTGGTACATTATAGTGCAACAAGCGCCAACTTTTTTTTTCACGATATAAACCCTTTTCATAATTTGATGCGTCTTTGCAGCTGTTTTACTGAGTTTAAAAAGTATTGGCTTTTTTTCAAAAATTAATTTCTAGACCGACGGTTCAAACGTACTGCCACATTAGGCGTCATAACTCAGCTTCTATCAATCTGAGCGTCATGAAATTTTGACACAACATCCTCGATGAGTGTAGGATTAACCTTTTGGCTGCGGGGGTGGTCGATATATCGATCACTCAAGAGGCACAAAATATTTAATATTTTTAGGCAAAATTTGATGTTTTGAATACGTAAAAAATATAAGGCGCGCAACTAAGTTCCCGCTGTTTTTTTGATGAAAATGCAACTTTATTGTGAAAAAACGGTTACAAATGAATCATTCAAAGTATTGCCCATCGTTAGCTACAAATTTTGCGCATCTTTCTGGTAGAGCTCGAATACCGCAGTTTTACCCATCAATCAAAGATTTTAAAGGTAGTTCCGAAATAAATCCGAATATCTCTTTTTCGGGAAATAGGCCAATCGATTATTTCAATTATTTTTGTGATTCTTCTTTGCTCCAAAAAATTGTAGAGGAGACGAATCGTTATGCAACTCAAAATCCTATCACACAATGTTCCCACATGAAAGCTTGATCCCCTGTCACAAAAACAGAATTGGAAAATTTTCTTGGCCTTTCGATTCTAATGGACCACGTCCAGAAAGGCGATCTGCAGTTATTGGTCCACAGATCGTTTGCTACACACTCCAATTCTTGGTCAAATAATGTCTCGCGATAGATACATTCACATCCTGCGATGTTTACATTTTCATGATAATGAAGAAATCGTAAATCATCCTTTAGTGAAAATAAAATCAGTAATAGGACATGTACAAAGTAAATTTTCGGCAGTTCTTACTCCAGGGAAAATCTGTGCATAAATGAAAGTCTATTATTATGGAAAGGTGGGCTTCGATTTAAGAAATTTATTCCTTTGAAGAGAAATCGCTTTGGCATCAAGTTCTACATAATTGCAGATTGCGAGACGGGATTCGTATTGGGTTTTTTTGTTTACACTGGTGCAGACACTGATTATCAGAAGTTTAATTTGGGCGTTACTGGCGATATTGTAGCTCACTTTTTACAATCTTATTTTTATAAGGGTCATGTTGTATATATAGACAATTGGTATACATCTCCCACTTTGACAGAATTTTTACATGATCGTGATACAGGTACGTGTGGCACGGTGAATGCAAGTAGAAAGGGAATGCCAAAGCTTGAAAGCAAGTTAGTCCGAGGTGAAGTACAAGTCTCTCACAGTGATGTGTGGATGGCAGTGAGATGGGAAGATAAACGTAGCGTTCGCATGCTTACAAGTGTGCACGAACTTGAATTCTGTGCAACTGGAAAAAAAAACAACAACTCCGGAGATGCGGCAGTAGCTTGCTGCGTTTGTGGTAGAAATAAAATTTGATCTCTAAATAAACGTTCTACATAACAATAGTGCCTGCTAAATTTTTTGAATGTTTTTCACGTATTCAGCGCATCAAACTACATACGAAAACCTTCTAAAAACTTGGGTTTTATTTAAAATAAAATTTGACCTTGAATTGGCAATTTTCAAGGTCAAGGGTGTCTGCGGGAATTTTTTACTATTTTTTTCATATTTAGCGCGTGAAATTACAAAGAAATACCCTCTCAAACCTTCATGACAAATGAGAAAAAAATTTTATATTACACTTTACGTTGCCTGCGGGGCTGGTCGATATATCGACCAGCAGTCAGGTCGGGGACTCTAACTGAGATATCTAGCGATTTTATGTATAAATTTTGCATTTTATAAGAGGTCGATTTGTACTGAAATTTTCCCGCAGCTAAAAGGTTAAAATCCGAAAAGATCTAACATAGTACGGTTGAGTATCTAGATATTGCAACTGAATATATGAGATAACTGTCTCATACTTGAATATTAAGATAATTATTTTTGCAATCAGTTTTTCTCCGTGTTTAATCTATGTATTATACATTTATTGAATTCTTCTTATGTAAATACACTATTCGTACACGTTTTTGTCCATTTCTGCCCAATTTGTCAATGCAAGTGATAATAAATCTTGCAAAATAATGTTTGATAAATATATATCTTGAAAATTTTAATACAATTATTCTAAATCGTGCCCAGACAAATCTAAAGATGATAAACATCATCAGTCCATATAAAGTGCCTTTTTATAGTGATGCACATCGATTACGTTTTCTACATTTTTGTTACTTTAAGGCTAAAGAATTCTAAAATGTTGATTATATTTTATCCGTTTTTCACCATTCACTTTTAAATAACAGATTTAAAACCTAATAAAAATGAATAAATTAATTAAAATTTCTATTTTCACTACGAAGTCAACAAATCTCTTTATATGTATGTGTATATATGTATGTATGTAAATGTATGTATCTGTATATATATGTATATATTTGTGTATATGTTTATGTATGTATATGCATATATATTTATATGTTTTTATGTATTTGGTTGTTTATATATATATATATTTTACCTAATCTTTTTTCGAAGTTTCTACTGAAGTTTTTTATCGAGGTTTTTCTGTTTATTTTAAGTAAATTTTGTTAATTTTTATCGCATTATTTAACTCTAGAATTGCAACATGTTTTATGTAGCTGTATTCACCCTACCTTCTTTTGTTGTTATGTACTCGTATCTACATTTTAAGTTAAATTTATACATGGACGTGGTCTAGTTTTTTTTACCTCAGGTTTTCTTAAAATTGATGTGTCAGTATTCAATATTGATTCTTAAGAATTCTCTTGTGTTCTCAAAAAATCTTTATGTATAATTTTTAAAAATTTTCTCATTTTTTATTCTTCACACAATACCAAAGTTGGATTAAAAAATAGGACTCATATGTGCAATACTTACTAGTTACTTTTTCCATATTTTAGAAATAAAGATTACTGATGA
This sequence comes from Diplolepis rosae, assembly GCA_030998225.1. Classification (NCBI taxonomy): domain Eukaryota; kingdom Metazoa; phylum Arthropoda; class Insecta; order Hymenoptera; family Diplolepididae; genus Diplolepis; species Diplolepis rosae. The sequence goes on along the minus strand of JAPYXD010000338.1, from coordinate 462,567 downwards.
GGTCTCAAATCAGAGTCGAAACGTTTGATTGAAACTACTGTTTTTTTTTAATTTATGGGCCTTAAAGCCAATCAACCAACATGCAAATATTATTATTGAGGGTCGATATAATTTCTGTTTTTTAAAATATACTGGAATATCTTCGAGGGGTTAACTACTCTAAAATCAACGAGACAACGTTCATCGTTATATGGATCTTGTGCTCTGATTGTTCAATATTCGTGATTCTAAAATAATTAAAATAAGGAATCTGTCTTATGAGCCTGTTAATAGAGTAGCGTCAATGCAATAGGCGATCGTTATTCGTAACGTCGGACTTATGCTCTCTTTCTCATGAGGTAGCGATAAGATCGTCGCCGCTAGCGGGGCTAGAAACGCCTAGTCCGGTAGCTTCTCGGATGATTTTTGCCTTACCAGCTAAAAGCCGTACCTTACAGTTTCGTTGATACCCCGATTTTGACGCTAATCGAATCTTTGTGTTAAATCGGTAAAACAACAATGATCTCGTTTCTAAGCATGAATAAACTGGCCCGACGTGTTCCGAGTTCAGCCGAATCGTCACGAAGAGTATGGTAAGAGTCGGAGAAATCCACACGCTGTAGTAAGCGATCAAATGCTATTGTTTCTTATTGGACGCTTATCCCATCACTATTTCTCTTCGCAGCGTGGTGTGTATTTAAACACCATCTGCAGATTTTCGATTTTTAAAATCATAATTTTGGAGTGGTTTACCCCTCGAATATCTTTTACTCTGGTATTCTAGGATAAGCTCTATTTGAAAGTTGCAAAGAACTAGCTATTGAATGCTGATTTAATGCTTTACTTACTATAATAATCAAATAGTTAAAAGCCTTAAAATATGAGAAATGAAGCCTTCAATTCTTTTTTTAAGTGTAGTATCTCTCTGCGATAGAATCTGATATTCTAATTGGTGAAAGAATGTTATTAAAAATCGCGTTTTATTTTGAAAACACCTTTAAAGTCCTTGTTACACAATGAGAAAACTTGAAACTTGGGACATTAAAAGCGTGCTTGAACAATAGACGTGGAAGGCTGCGTTTACCGGCTATAATATAACGGTATAAAACGCTCGCGATTGGTCGATACTTGATAGTCTTACGTCTCAAGTTTTCCCATTGTACGATCAGGTCAAAGACTTTACGATGCGTTCTAGATAGATATGTTCTTTCTTAGCGATAAATTCGCTGCTTTAATCGAGCACCGCTGGATTTCATTTTAGGTCGACAATCGTCCCAAGTAACTTGTAATTCTGAAGAAGCAATATTGGTTCGCTAGTGAAAGTTGCCGAGCCACAATTCACTACGAAAATCGATTCGATGGCAATGAAGCTTGATTGGAGCTGGTCATTGGGTTTTCGTCCCACCAATCGTCTGCATTGCAGTTGCTCTAACTTGAGGAAAATTTGCGTTACGCTCAACACTGCTTTCCCGTCAAATTGATCGATCGATTCTACCACAATCATATTTACTTTAACTCTGAGAAAATACTTGGTCTGAAACGATTTTTTTAACTTCCCTTAACCCCAAAAAATTTTTCTTTCTTAATGAAATTATCGTGCTATAATTCCCATTCATTTATTTCTTTAAGAATCCAATTATTATCTATATTATTTAAGGTATTATAAGGATAAGATAATTTTTTTCGGAATATTTTCAAAATGGGAATATAGATTCAATAAAGTGTTATCTAATAATCTCAGTAATTAGAAAGAGTGATACAACACAAAAGTTGTGTAAAAATGTTAAAATTTTTTACCATTTACTTTTTAAAGGAGAGCCATAGGAAAAATTAGAATTTCGAACATTGAATGATTAGAAGGGATAAATTGTGAAAATGTGGCAATAGTGTAAATAAAAACATCAGCTGACTTTGCAGACGATCATCTTGGGAAAGCGCGCGAATATTCAATTTTTTGTGTTTTCAAATTGTAAATAACTACTATAAATCATATTTATTTCAATTTTACACATATTATTACGTTATTTAACTCACCTATTTATCATATTTCTTGTTATTTTATTGATTTTATTGACCAAAAGTTTTTTTTGTATCTATCAGGCTATCCATTGCGTCCAAGAATACTGAAGAAAAAAAGTTAATTAGTCCAACTACTTGGGTTTGTAAAGTATATCACTACTAGCTTATTGGTTGGCTTGAATACTTTTTTCTTTGACTTCACTATCCGCATTGTTATTTCGAGAATTCGGATAGAAAAATTAAGCAGAAGAGTAAATGTGCTAACTATAGCAAAGTAACAGTAGCATATTTTACAAGTTGAAGTAGTAAGTCTAACTAGAAGTAGAAAAATGGAGGTTCAAAGTTAGAATTTTAATTTAGAGAGTTAGTTAGATCTTTTGGATTTTTTCAATAATTTTTCTGCCATAGTGAAACTTTTATTTTATGTGTAGACTGACTATCCGTAAAAGTGTATACGAAGAACAATGAAAATTCCGGGTTCGGAAAGACTGCCAAACTTTTTTAAAAAGTGCTATTAAAGTAAGAAAGAATGCACGAATATAGATTCTGTTCCTAGATATTTTAGCAACCATAATAAATTAAAATGACTGCTAAATATATTGACAAATATTTGATATGCTAACGCGATTAAGTGCCATTATATGTCATAGTTCTATACATTTTATTGAAGAAAGCAATCCTGAAGATATCTTATGATTATATTTAGTTACAAAATTTAATCGTAATTCAAAGCTTTGTGCTCTACACTGAGAGAAATCGGCTTTGGTTCCTGTGCACATAGCACATAAATTTTTTGTACAGTAGTTGCCTTGACCAAAAAAGTTGAGAGAAGCTACTACTTTTATAGTTATCATGACAGTAATTTGGACTTTTTTGTATATTCGGTTGTTGTGACCAAAGTTGATGATTAGAATGAGCTTTATACGTACCCCAACGGTTAGTACACGTACATTTTCTTTATGTGTACTGCCAAGCTCCTTTGGTTACTACAACCGCAGCGTTCGCTGTTGCGCTGGACAAATCAAGTATAACTTTCATTTTTTACAACGAGGTAAGCCTGTCGTGACAACTATTAAATCTTGTAATAGTCAAACAATTTAACTTGCACTGCACTGGAGATAAGTAGTTACTTCCAAAAAGATATGCAGCCTAAGTTGAATCCTGCCAATTCTCGTTCTCGATTCCTGGACTATATTTCACCGTGCCAAGCATTATCAGGTAAATAATTCTATTATAAATATAGTTTGACAATTCTTTCTAAATGATTAACGATTTTGTTCGGGGACAATACAATGCGTTCCAATGTTGCTGTCTCGTCGTATTTTGTCAAAACAATAGTCAGTCAAAAAAAGTTTATGGTGATGAAAAAAGTGACAATTTTTTAACTTAATCGACGAAAGTTATCATAAATATCATTATACCGGATTATTTTTCTTAGATCTTTTCGGTGAAACTTTATTTTTTCTAATCAAATTGAATTCGTATTTTGATAACTAAGAGAACCATACCTATAACCTCAAAAATAATTTTTGCTGGGTATTTACTGTCCGTAGACTTAGACATTTTAACTAACCTCAATGCGCGGTTTTACAATGGACTTTGGTTCCTATAACCGCAGCGCTATGGTATTTCAAGTACCAGAATCGTGGTCTCAGTAACGTTCCTTGCAGTTGGAGTAAACACTTTTCCAATGTATGACAGCCACTACCATGATTGTCATGAGAACTTTAAAATTTTTGTAAAGACGATTTTAACAAAAAAACTTTGGTCAGTGAAACCTAAAATTTCTCTCTGTGTATTAAAGAAAATATGTGTATAGGTTCTTCAAATAAAAGTAAAGATAACTATTTTTAAATTAAGATTAAAGATAGAAATAGATTTTGAGGACTAATCATTGCAACTGGAATTATAAAATGAAAGCTTATTACCATATGTAGATGGAATGGATCTGGTCAAAAAATGCGTCACAGTATAAATTGTGGAACGCACTGTGGAGTTTGTGTCATTTTGCGCACACTTCAAAGCGTTTAGTAGTTAGTCCTATACTTCTAGAAGTCGATGCATAAGCTATAATGGATCTCGAATTCGCACCACGCGTTTCAACTGTCCATTCAGCTTATAATGGCTATTTTCTTTTTATTACTCTAAGCGTGCGTAGCCGATAGGCTTAAGATTATTGATAATTCCAACGGGAATTATTGATAACTCCCGCATTTTGCGTGTGTACCTCAAAAAGGGGATTTTCTTCCCGCGTTTCAGGCAAAAAAAGTGGCCATTTCTGTGCATGCATGAGAAAAATCCATTTTTTGATTCTCAAGTAGAAGAAAATGGTGTGCAACACGAGTAAAACATATACAATGTATACAGAACGAACTTCATATGGTTGTCAAAATTGATTCGATAACTCAAATCAATTTCTAAATGTTTTTGTTAACCATAATAACTCAAACTTTTGAAGTTCATCATAAAGTATTATTTTGAAGTTAATCATTCTCGGCTCGCTCTACATAAGCAAAAAGTAAAATGTTTCTCGTATGTGTTAAAGAAAAGCTGTTTTTGGATATAGGAAAAAGGAATCAAAGGAATCATTGAAAAAAAAAATAGTTTTTACAATGCTTTAGCTTCGCCCCAGATTGGCCTCGCCTTCGACTTGTACTGCGACTTTACGCTCGTTCCGACAAGTGCCGCTTACGGTCTTTGTGTCACAAATAACTATTAAACTTTGATTTATATAAGGAAAAAAGGTTCTAAACAATTTTCTAAAAATCAATATCATAGGCTTGAAATACGTTAGAAGAATTTTTTAACAAACTATACTTAAAGTTCAATCCAATTCATCCAAAAGAAGTTATTATTACAAAAAAGTATAGAAAGTTCAGGACCTTGTTTCATTAATAACCGGACAAAATTTACTTATGTAACGCTAATTTTGCCAGTTTATTGTTGCTAGTTTTGATTTACAGAATGTTACATAAATCAAATAAATCTAGTCGTATACATCTCTCTCATCCTGTCGAATCAACCGCCTCAATGATATGTGCCTACCATCGCAATATTCGATCGATCAGCCGCACCTTTGCGTACAATTTATCAAGAGATAGTCAATTGCGTCCAACCCTAGTTATGTTGCATGAGAAGTTCCAAGTTTTACAATTTTCCACTACTACTCGTTCTTCGAATATGTATGTGCAAAATATTTTTGCTTGTCTTTTCATAAATTACAAAAAGAGACTAAATGTGCCCTGTGAAGGATTTGATCGAATAGACGTTAGTTCACGAGTATTGGAACGCCATTCATGGCCCCTTGCGGCCTTTTCACGCGCCGGCTCTACGGCAGTTTAAACGCGTTTCCCCAAAAGTCGTGTTTTTCAAAAGTTTTGGTAAGAGCGCGTCTAGAATATTTGGTACATCGGGAATTTCTTGTTCTCTAATTTTGCAGCAGACGTATCGCTATGTCAGGACACGAGCTTTTTTGAAAAAGTTTTTTTATTTAATTTTTACAGCCCTTTTTAGCTCGAAAAAAACGGTTGAAACAAAATTTTTTGTTAAAACGTCTGCCATTTTGGAAGATTTGGATATTTCTCAGAAGGTAGACCCCCTTAAATATCAAATATTGCATTTATTCGATTACAATTATTATAGCTGAATCAAGGAAGGTAATTTGCTTATCTCTTGGGAGATTCTTGAAAAATACAATATAATTTTCACAAGTATTGATAAACTATTCTTCGAATTTATTTAGTTATCAATCTTTGAAACATAAAATTTTATTTTATTTGCGTTCATGAGAATTTTTATTATAATTTTTAAGAAATTTTACACATTTTTTCTCATCTACATTTATTATTATGTATATTTTTTACGGAACACGAGTAATATTTTTCTTCAAAGTATGCATTTAACAGCAGACTCTTTTTAAAAACCCGTCCTCTATTCTTCTTTTACTTGAATAATAAAATTCTTGTATTCCCTCATGGAACAACTATAAAAAAACTTTTCACTGTTAAAAGAAAAATATATTAAAACTCCGTAAAAAAATTTTCATTAAACAAATTTACGTAAACTTTAGCACGTACTTTTGTGCAAGTATGACATTACGCAAAATTCTGGCAACAATTCCATTGCTGCGCAACAGTTTTTGAATGAAGGAGGAACGCGTTTCGATTGCACAGGTTCTTGACTATTTGTAATATAAAACAGTTTAATTACCAGCAAATAGAAAAACCACGGATCACAGAGTCTCATTCTTTTTTATGTTGATGTACATTGGGGTGTACGAACAAGCCCTTGCATAGCTCGTAAATTTCGTCCATCCAACCCTTGTACTCGTATATGCCAAGGATGCAAACGTTTATACATTCATACAACACGCGGCGTCGTGTGGTCTCATGAGAGGAAACAGGAAAAGGGAAACGATTTGCCAAGGTGGTAGAGGTTATAGTGGTTATAGTGGTTAGAGATTCAAGGAAAACAAGACGGTACTCCGTAAAAACGGCAACGTGCAAAAGCTACTGTTAGAAATGAAACAAAACATACGACATATAGCACGATCACTTGAAAAAAAAAACCGTTGTTAATTCGTGTTCACTTCATCTGTATTATCACAACACCTTGCTGTTTAAGTTAAATCGATATGATTAATTGGTATAGTATGATTGTCAATTTACAAAATAATTCCATTGCTCACTTCAGAGAATATCGGGTGATTCAGCGAGAAATTGGAAATTTTGTCATTCCGAAATAATTATGGAAAGTAGCTAAGATATTAAAACGAATTAATTTTGTTGTTGGGTTAGGAAAGAATCTAATATTAAAGTGTCACTTCTTTATATAATTCATAAGAACATAATTAATAATAAAATTAATGGATATAAAAGGTAATAATAAAATAATTTTTGGTTAAGAAATTTTCAAGAATTTAATAATATTGCTGAAAAGTCATGTTCGGAGTCAGTTTACAAGATTGTCAACACGTGTTTCTTATGAATTTTACATCGAATTCGGCAACTTCACAATGAACGTAGCGGTAGATTTATCGGATAGCAAAACATAGCGTAGCGCAAATGAATAACCGAGCGCTATCTTTTCATTAAATGCGAAAATGAATGTGCTAAAATGTTATATGATTCTACTTATTCTGCAAACTTTTTACTTTATTTAATGTATAAGTATATTAAGGTAGTCCGGTAGTGGGAAGGGGGAAGGGGGGTGGTTAAGTGCACTTTTTTATTTTATATATCGATAGATTAGACTCCTCCCGATCAAAAATTCCTCTGCCATTTTGGGCCTTACTGTATTAAATTTTGAATTATCACGTCTCGAAATATGGAATTTTAACATGGGCTCTTATGAAAAGTCATTTCGTGGGCTCGTAATATCACCAATTTGCAAAAAATTTTCTGGTGGCAGCGTTGCGGAAAACTATGGAACCATTGGGAAATTTTATAGGAATATTAATTTTTCTTTGAAAATCGTATCTTACCGTATATCTCGGAAAGTTATTTCGAAGTAAACGCCAGAAAAAAAGAATAAAAAGGAAGTGGAATCTATATTTCCGCTTAGCTTTCGATAACACTATAGTTGTCATCTCGTGGAGTGAGTCCGCGATTGGATCTCGAGTGATTGGCGCAGCGCGATGATTGCCGAAGTTCACCGAAAGAAATACTCCGAGAGTCAAATAAAAATTTTAAATTAATGGAAAACATTTTTTTTCCAATCGTTATAGATATTAACAGTAAATTATAACGGAAATAAAATTTTCCGCACAATGTTCAGAATTTCGCAACGCGCATGAAACATTTTTAAAAAATTGTTATAGTTGCTCATTTGATCGCTACCGGACTACCTTAATAAGATTTTGTACTAAATTTTATATCTAATTACTTGAATTAGAAATTTTAATGATTTAAACACATATATGTATACTCTAAAAACTATTATTTGGATAGGCCAACTGCAGGCGTTTATGAAGGAAATATTACTTATGATGTATTTAATTACATTAGTTACATCAATTACAATGCAATATTCATTTTCAATAACGTTTCTAACCATGAAAAAATGCAATAGAGTTGTGTTCCAAAGTATGCTATCAGGAGCAGCGCACCATATTCAGTGTTGCATGCACGATTTTTATTTTTACATTCTCATCATGGATGAGAAGGTATTGGTTTTATGTGAAAAATGACTTTCGAAAATTTCATCAAATCTTTACGTTTTGAGACCCCCTGAGTCCGAGAAAAGGGTTTTTACGAAAGTGTCTGTCTGTCTGTCTGTCTGTCAGTCGGTCTGTCTGTCTGTTTGTCTGTAGGTCGTGTGCGGCATAACTCTCGATAGAATTATCAGATTGAATTGTGCTTTGGCACACTTTATCGGAGCCGAAAAAGTAAGGACAAATTCGTTAACCAGCCACATCCAATCAAAATTGAGGGATTGAGCACTACTTTTGTGTTTTTGAAAATAATTTTTTGAAAAAATCAAAAATTTCAATACTGGTTTTAGATAGTGCTCATAAATCTCTAAAAATTATCCTGATAACATTTTTTGATTAAATCAAAATTATAAATGTTACAGCATATTCAAATTCGAAAAAAGTCAATATCAAAATTCCATTTTCCAGTTAAATTATACGAGATACGAAAAAACGTTATGATACAATATTAATTTCTACATAAAGACCTACAAATTTTAATTGTAACATTTTTTCATAAGATGCATATTTTTCTTTTTAATTAAAAAAAAAAACTATTGAAAATCCAAAATTCAATTTTTTAACAATAATATGTAAAATAAGAAAAAAACGTAAGAATTCAAAGTTGTTAGTTTCAAAAAGATCTACAAGTTTTGTCTCACACAGTTTCTGATAAAACATATATTTTTCGTTTTAATTCCAAAAAATACGATTAAAATTTAAAAATTCCATTTTTAGACAAAATATGTGAGATACAAAAAAAACTTTGAGATGAAAAATTGTTTGGCTAAATAAGGTCTACACATTCTTATCGAGAAATTTCTCGACAGGACGTATATTTTAATTTTTTGATTTTTAATATTGAAAAAATTCGATTTTTTTCACCAAAATATGTGAGATACGAAATAAGCGTTGTTCTGCAAAATCGTTTCCTTAAATAAAGTCTACGATTGTTTTTTCTTTTTGAGATATTTGGAAGAAAATAAATTTATCAATAATCATGTAATTTATTAAAAAGTTACAAAAATGCATACAGAAAATCGAGCGCGAAGCGCGAGTGTCATGATGAGAATGTGTTCCTTAAGGCCGATAGAGCCTTAAGTAAATTGAATTTCCTGTTTCACTTAAACTGAAAAAGAAACTTAGTGAATTTGAGAAAATGACTAATTTACATCATCTTTAATATCATTAAATTGGTTTGAGCTTCAGTATTAAATTATAAGAAATAAACTTAAACGTATGCGAAGATCACAAGACCGAGCGCGAAGCGCGAGGTCCAGAAAGATCGGAGCGCGAAGCGCGACGTTCAAAAATTCCGGAGCGCGCAGCGCGACGATCGAGTATTACGGTCACTCCAAAACATAACCTCAAAAAAAATTGTTAGTTACAATTATTTTCAAAAATCTTTTTTTAATTTTCTTTTTGGAATAGCCTCATTAGTATCTACAATTTTACCGTGCCACCACGAAGAAAGATGTACTATGAAAGGTAGAGAGTCAAACTTTAGAGTCAGTCAAACCTTCTAGATATTCAGACGGTCCTTCTATAATTTCTTTGACATGATCAGAAAGACTCTCATTTTTTGTTCAGCTTGACTATCCGCAAAGGGATATACTTACTATTAATATAATTAAGTTACTCTCCCAGGATGGTCAAATGTTTACATTTGATTTTGATTTATTTATATCGACCACTTGGAATGAACAAATCGACCCTCTGTGATAAATAAGTCATACATTTTTTTTCGTCCTTTACAGATAGTCTGTTTTGCCATTTAGAAGGCTGTCCTAGAAGTTCACCCACAAATATAGTCAGGCTAACATTCTAGATATTCAAATTTATCTTCCATTTTTCTCCGTGTGAGCATTTCACTTGAATACGAGCAACCGTGTTATAAAGTTTGAAGCGAGTACATGGAGAAAAATAGATCGATCTGAATATCTGGAATGTCAGGTTGACAATATTTTAATGCCAAATATAGAACAACCTCATGGAACGTTAAGCTGACCATCTCTAAAAGGTGGAGCCAAGAAGTTCGACTTAACCATTACGGAGGATCAATTCGATCATCTTGGAGGATCGACATGAATATGGCAAAACATGATGTTCAACTTGACAATCCACTGAGGAAAAAATGCTATTGAATATTGAATATCACGCAGTTATTTCAATATTCATCTACATACTGGCCAATATTGGCACCACAAAAAGTGATAATAATAGCCAATCCGAATACTAGGAAGTAATGCCAAGGGTTCACGAAGAAAAATGGATATTCAACTATGTGACAAGCATCTTATATATTCAGTTCTTATATCTAGATATTGAACTGTAATTTCAAATTATTAAGTTGAGTTCGAAATTTTTGCCACTGCCTACATTATCGGAGGAAAATTAGTCGCTTATCAGATAGGATACGTTGCTGAAAGGTGTCTTCGTAGACCACAGAAAGATTAATATAAAATTAATAGAAAATAGATTAATATATGGATACCTTTGATATTGCAGCTGAATATTTAGATATTTCAATAGAATATATTGGGTTGTCCCAAAAGTAATTGCAGATTTTTTCAAACAAATTAAACACATTTCTTCAAGTAAAAGGAATGAACTTTAATCAATGATATATTTTCCATTTTGTTCAATGACCTTTTGCCATCTTTGTGGTGAATTCATGATTCCCTGATCATGGAACTTCTGGTCTTTATCGGCAAAAGACTGAACCAAGTGCGATTTCACAGCTTCATCATCATTGAAAGTTTTACCATTCAAGGAGTTCTGTAAAGATCGAAATAAATAGTAACTTGATGGTCTAAGGTCAGGACTATATGGTGGATGTAACATCACTTGCCAACCAAGTTTTAATAATTTTTGGCGAGTGGCTAAACATGTGTGTGGTGTAGCGTTGTTATGGTGAAAAATTACACCTTTACGATTGACCAATTCTGGCCGTTTTTCGTTGATCGCTGCGTTCAATTTGTTCAGCTGACGACAGTAGGCATCTGAATTAATCGTCTAGTTCCTTGGAAGCAGCTAAAAAAGTACCACACCTTTCCAATCCCACCAAACAGACAGCATAATCTTTCTTTCATGCAATTCAGCTTTCGATGTTGTTTGTGGTGGTTCATCACGCTTGGACCATGAACGTTTTTGAACCACATTATTGTAAACAATCAATTTTTCATCACCAGTGATAATTCGTTTAAAAAAGGATCAAATTTATTGCGTTTAAGATGCAAATCACGAGCGTTTATGCGTTTTGTCAAATGAATTTCTTTCAATTCGTGTGGAATCCAAATATCAAGTTTTTTAACGAGTCCAAGACGTTGTATATAACGGTCAATTATTGATTTTTGTATTTATAACATTTCTTCAATCTCTCGCACAGTCACATGACGATCCGATTCGATTATGGCTTTGATTTGGTCATCATCAACTTCATTTGGCTGACCTGAACCTTTCTCATCTTTGAGTGAAAAATCCCCAGAACGGAATTTATCAAACCAATTTCGACACTATCTATCTTTCAAGGCTTTCTCACCATACACATCACATAACTTTTTAGCAGTCTGTGCTGCGCTTTTTCCTTGACAAAAATAAAAAAGCAAAATATGACGAACATGATCGTTTTTACACTCTATCTTAAAGTTGATGCCAAACTAACAGCTGTGTTAGGTCGCTCAAGTAGTTAGGACCTTTACGAATTTATACTTGAATACTAGCATAATATAGGTTTTTACAATTTCATCTATTTAAAATGAATAGTTAAATGTATATAACAACTTATTTCTTATTTATATATATTATGAGCCCATAATACAAAACGATTCGAGAACTCCTACATAGAACTTGTCTATAGAATCAGACTCGAATTTTCTCACAATTTGAGACCCAGATTAAGACAGCCATAAATTTTATGGTACAACTGCGCCTGCAAATCGCACCAGAAAGAACAATTTCAATTCGTTTTACCCTTTGAGACCAGCCTTAGAAGCCAGTTACATCGGAAACATTCGGGCTAATTCGAAGTGGATTACCAACTTCGCATACTTTCCACCAATTAGATTTAAGAATCGGATTTTGTAGAACCGTCAGCTTTTGCTTATATATTTTTACTTGTCAGTTTTCATGTAGTAGCCATAAGTTTCACTTCACTTCATTTCAAAATATATGTGATAATTGTACAGGAAACTTAATTTATTTTCCTAACCTATATACGTCATAAGCTGAGATGCCACTTTAATTTGGAGCATCTTTTAACATAAGGAGAATGTCAATAAAATACAATAAGAATTGACTGGTTTTCAAGTGTTAACATTTTTCAAACTGTAAACGAAATTACGCGCCATTTATTTGTAAAGCAAGCTAAGAGTGACAGCTAACAAATGCCAGAGGGGAAAAATCATGACATTGAAAGAAGCCATCCAAAAAGATGGTCAAATACATCTGTATGTGAAATCAGCAATTACTTCTAAGACAACCCAATATGAGATGCTTGTCACATAGTTGAATATCTAGATAATGATCCTGAATATCCATTTTTCTCCATGTTGGCTGCATACTGGCAAATTACGGATACAGCAGGAAGTGTGGCCCATGGCCTGCCCTTACTGCAGGAAATTTGTAGATCTCTTTGGGATAAAGAATTTTGTTTTAAAACTTTTTAGCCGTATCTTGTATATTTTGAAGGGAAAATTTAATTTTTGTTTTTTGCAAGTGTTTTTGATAGATAAAACAAGAAACATTGGTCAAAAACGGCTGGTTAACGAACTCGTCCTTTCTTTTTGGGCCCTCAAGAGGTGTGCGAATTTCAATCCAATCCGATAATTCTTTCGAAATTTATCGTGTGCTGGTACTATTCCAGCTGCTGTCAACATGGACGAACTTCGATAGCAATTCATTCCCATCGTTTTTGGATGGTCAGAAATTGATAAAAATGTACACACGACTACGCAGCTCGGATAAAAATACACTGAGAAAAAATCCTGGGCTTAGTGACGTGTATATGTAGTTGAAATTGTCCTTAACTACTTTTTATGGTTGAATTCAAGCAATGGTTGACCCGTCAATGTAGGTACTAAAAGTGGTCATCGTTACTAAGTAATGTAGTCACAGCCACTATGTAATGTTGTCACAGTCACTATATGTAAGTATCAACTATAAAGTTATGTAAAATCAAATGCACAAAATCACTACGTGGAACGTTGTATTTTTCATAGCAGCTCTTTTGGAAATCTGATTGTCGGTATCTGTAGAGTGGGTTGAAGCTTTAAAAGTAGGATTTAAAATCACAGTTTCGATCCGCTCGATACATCAAACCATATTCTTAAAAGAGTTGCTATGAAAAATAATATCCATTACTCGAAACAATACACAACGGATTCAGTTCTCATAGCGAGGTTTAAGAGTTAAGGACAATTTCAACGATGTTAACTAGTCGCCACGACCTGGTATTCAGAATATGACTACCGTGGCTACAAATCATGTTTCTGTAGACCAGATGCTATTTTTCTCTGTGTAATAACACGTTTTTAATTGCTACTGTAATTCGGATATTTTTTGTCTGCAATTGACGCGCCTGACTGCAGTTCGTATCAACCATCGTGCTTACAGATGATGACAACAACAGCGACAACGACAACGAAGACATACAGGCACCGTCGTAAAAACGATATTTTCTTACTCAGGGCGTCTCAAAACGTCGAGATTTTATGAAAATCTGAAAAGTCATTTTTCCATAAAACCAATATCTTCTCATATAATGAGAATAAAAAAGATATTTTTGTCTTATATTTTTGTAGTAATATATTACACATTACATATTGAGGTTGCATAGCCTTCAAGGATAAAGCTTTCATGTAAACATATAGACATGTATATGAAACGCATTTTATCGGCCGTTAAACGAACGTATGTAATATATGCCATCGTTTATCCGTCTGAAGGGCCTGAAAAAAGCCCAAGAGCAGAACTTTTAATAAGATATGACGACACAGGCACATAAGGAAACCGGACAGTACGCTATGTCACAATATGAAGTTTACGAGTTTTCATAAAAAGAATCTACTATAATTTTGGCGAGATTCTTTTTTGCACTATGATTTGTTGTTATTGTAATCTAATAGTATGATTTATTTTACAACAATTAATTTGCTCTTCCGTTTTTAAGTAAAAAAAGTCGTTAAAATATTTTTAAGCGACTAAATCATGAAATGCTCAATTGATTTACGCAGAAAGGGATAAGTCTTCAATGAAATTTATATCGCATATAATGTTTTGACATTAATAATAACAATATATTTTCATATTGGAGCCAATGGATACATAACTGATGTGCCAATGAATAAAGGAATACGACAGTGAACATAAAACCTCGCATGAATGGATTTTGCTGGTTTACAAATAACAGGCAATGCGGTATTACATTTCCTATAGCAGTGCATGTTTTTATACAACAGAAAATGCCATAATGCATTGGTTGAAACGATGGTATAGATGTCGTAGTACGTAACCCACAGAAAAAACCCTCCCGATGCAAAGAATAACAACAGTAATGGGCCACTGAAACGTGCGTACCGACAATGCACAGCATGAAAAATGACTCTGATAATACGAAACATAGATTGTATGCAATCGTTCGAAAGTTATACTTGTTTTTGACTCCTGGTCTGTTTGTTCGTCTTTCCAATTTTTCACTAATCATATTATTTTTCTGTTATTCAACTACTGTACACATGCTCTCAGAGAAAAATTGTACTCAAAACAAAGACAACATTTTCTTAATTTTACTTATTAAATTTCAAAATAGAAGAGTTTAAGGATGTTATAGTGCTAACTTATTCAAAAAGAAATATTATTTGACTTATGTCAATTATTATATATTAAACACAAAACAGATAACGGATTTTGCTTAAAAAAAATGGGTATTGAAAAATAAATTTGGTGAATACCAAGAATATTATTATAATCAAGCCTCTTTGAACTTCATATTCTGTGAATTCAAATGAAATCTTTTAGAAGGGATATTTGCTTCATAGAATTATTTGCTTTTATGATACCTCAATCATATTTAAAATTTAATGGACAACGGAAACCTTTATTAATATATTATAATCCACACTTTTAACACGAGTTATGTTAAGGTAGACCGGTCGTCACGTCGACCCCAGGCAAGGACCCCTGAAATTTGAATATCGTAATCTGAAATGTATTCTCTATAAATTTCCTTAATGGACTTTGACACCTTGCGGAGCTAATAATAGGGCTAATTAATAGAAAAAAACTATTTAGCGGATAGAAAATTTCACAACAATTCGAAATACACTGAAAAATGTATAACTTGCCGGCTTATTTTACACATTATTTATCAACAACTTGAAAAAAATGGATCTGACAGATTGATATTCATGTTAGCACCTCAACTATGGCAGGACTGAGGTTCCCTTCAGAGAGCGTGCGTAATTTCAAATCATACAAGAAGCTTTTGATATTTGGATCATTACTTTTGTTACAATTGTCACTCAACGTGATGAATTATCGTTCCATTCAGTTTTTAAAGGTGTACAATAGATTGTTCTCTAATGGGGATTCTAAAATTTTCACTTGAGAAAGCAATTTTTGAAACGTGATTGAATCCGCGTAATTAGCTGACGACGTTGACAACCACATGCGTTGGACTATTGTTTACATTCGAGCATAGGCGAAAAACGGGCAGAGCCGAGGGAGGTGGGGGGGGGGGGGATCAAGAAGCCGAAGTTGCCCGAACGCTACCAACTATTGGACGATGAATATCAGATTACATTATATTTATAATTGATGTATAATTTTAAATGAAATTCTTGATTGATTAAGTTACATTATTTTACATCTAAAACCAAAACTTAATATTGTTCAAAATAGGCGGTTTTCATTATATTAACATTTTTTTTTTAAATTTAATAGACTTGAATTTGACTAGATACTTCTAACGGCCGAACTACTTTAATATTTTGCACCATGCCGCCAATTTAATTATAGAAGATTATAAAAAATCATTCTGAATCTAGTAATTAAATGTCATCTTGTTCAATAAGTTATGGATAGTAATTATTAAAATTGCAACTTAACACTGAAATTCTGAAATTTTCTCATAAGACGATTCTAGGAATTTTTCAAAGCTCTTGATACAATTGCTTTTGAGCTTTTAGTTTTTCTTTCTTTACATTTTTTCTGACTCACTTAGCTTCTTTGGCGTTTCTGTTTAACCACTTGTCAGAAGTAAGAACTGAAGGCAAGCGTTCTTTAGATTTCTTTTAATTTTTGGAAACTGGTTCTGGTCAAACTAAAATCTTGCTCAAAGTTATTTCTGCTGCACTTTCGTGGTTCAATTCAATTTTGGTAGTGTTGCTATGATTCTCAGAATTAAAAGCCGCTGGTATTGTAGAGACTGTGATAGAATTGACATTTTTCTACTAGCGGGTCATAAAGTTGATTTTATTGCCCCGTGTGGGGCAAACAAATCCATTTTCTGACCCTAGTTGCACAATATACTATTACACGTTTTGTTCAAGCAACTGAAGTCGTTAGATCTGAGAAAGGCACTGTAGAAACTGCAGTTACTTCGGATACTGCAATTTTTTCGTTACTCTCTATTCCAGCAATTTTATTGTCACATTATCATAGAGAACTTATATCACAATGAGAACACTTGAAAGGACTTCATCAGATGGAAGTGGAAATGAATTAGTGAAATCCATGTCTTTATGATGGTTTATTTCATGGTCAAACTTAGCATTACCTGAAATACAGATTCAAACGTAATGAATTATAGTATTTATCATTACTGCATAATCGTAGTCAAATTAATTTTAGGGTGTGTATCAAATTTCTAATCATAAATTCTAGGATATTATAGAAATTTCAAGAGAATTCTTCAAGAATTCCCAGACATTATTAACGAAAATTATAGAATTTTAAACCATGAGTTTAATTCTTAGAGTCGAATAAAGACATGTTAATTAAAAGCCAGGCTCGGCATAGGCAAAATAAGTCACTGTTTCAACTCTATTTATTTTATGACAGATATCATAAGATGAATGGTGGTGATATTCGTTCCAAGCGATTGATCTGTTGAAGCTAGTTCATCTTCATCAGCTTATTTACTTTTCGCAACAGAAGTCCTGCTATTCTCAAGGGTATAATATTTTACCTTTCCATTCCACTTTAACCCATTATTTTTTAGCTCTCTGAATTTTTGTAGAATATCTTGATCAATTTTCTATTTGAAGTTCTCCAAAAACTGTTCGTTTGATGTAGATTCTGTTGGTCTTTGTTGAGATTTATTTCATTTGCGGAAAATACTAACTTGCATCACATATTTGTCGTATTTTATAGCATTTTCATCAAATGGATGGAGTCCGCAGATCCTAAAGCCTGACGTGATTGTGTCTGTGAAATCTTTATTTTTAATAAGCTCTGATAGTGCTGTTGAGACAGCAAGCTTTTGTATAGTATGTTCATAATGATTTATACGCTATTTTCTCAAAAATTCGAGCCAAGTTTTCTTCAAAGTTCCAAACACACTCACATCTTAACACGTGGATCAATAAGTCCGGGACTGACACATAGATGGCGTTGCAAACAAAAGTTCTGTATGATTTTTCATGAGTACTAACCTTCAAAAGATACCTGTCAAAATTTCATGACATTCTGATGTTTGGTCCAGGAGCTACAGTGATTTAAGTGACGATAGTCTTGATATTCTCAAAACAATGGATTCGAAAAAATTTCGTGTGTTGATTTACCATTGCTTTTTGATGAAAAAAAAAACATAGTGCAAGCTCAGCAATGGCTTGAAAAGTGCTACGGGGACTCTGCTCCATCAAAAACAATCATTTGTCGGTGGTATGCTGAGTTTAAACGTGGTCGTACAGACACTGAAGATGCTGAACGCTCCGGCCGGCCAAATGAGGTAGTTACACCGGAAACCATAAAAAAAGTCCACCAAATCGTTTTCGAAAACCGTAAATCAAAATTGCGTGAGATAGCTGACACCTTAAAGATATCATACAGCAGTGTGTACGCTATTTTGCATGAACATTTGTCGATGAAGAAGCTGTTGTCAAAGTGGGTGCCGCGTTTGCTCACGGTGGATCAAAAACGACAACGGGTCGTTGATTCCGAGCGCTGTTTGGAGTCGTTTCGCCGAAATAAACCGAATTTTTTCCGTCGGTATGAGACAATGGACGAAACCTGGATCCATAACTATACTCCGAAGTCAAAGCGGTTGTGAGCCGAGTGGACTGCAGTCGATGATAAGCGTCCAAAGCGGCCACAAATGCAAATGTGGGCCGGTAAGGTTATGCCCTTAGTATTTTGGGATACTCATAGAGTTTTATTCATCGACTACCTTGAAAAGGTAAGACGATCAATAGCGAACGATACATTGGCCAATTGATGCGTTTGAAGAACGAAATCGGTGAGAAACGGCTCCAAATAAGCAAGAAAAAAGTGCTCTTTCACCAAGATAATGCGCCGTGTCACAAGTCTTTCGCTACCATGGCGGAATTGAATGAATTGAGCTTCAAATTGCTTCCGCATCCAACATATTCACCGGATCTGGCCCCCAGCGACTACTACCTGTTTGCAGACCTCAAAAAAATGCTCCAAGAAAAGAGATTCTACTCCAATGAGGAAGTCATCACCGAAACGAACGCTCAATTCGAGGCCAAAGATAAATGGTTCTACAAGGAAGGTATTGAAATGTTAGAGAAGCGCTGGACTGATCGCGTTGCTTTTGATGGAGACTATGTCGATGAATAAAGTCGAGTTTTGCCAAAAAATGTGTTTTTCCTAGTTAGTCCCGGGACTTATAGATCCACGTGTTATAGCCGGATTAAGTGCGTTGCATTTGGTGAGAGAACAGTCAATATTATTTGATACCCCTTGCACAATGCGCTTAAGTGATATGAAATACGTGACACACACACACACACACACACACACGCGTTTAAAAGCAGCCGGATACATTTAAAAGCAAGGAATGTGGGTTCCACATGAACTCAAGCCGAGAAACGTTAAAAGGCGGTTTTGCATGTCCGAAATGCTGCTGGAACGCCACAAAAAGAAGTCATTATTGCATCGGATTGTTACTGTTGATGAAAAATGGATCCATTACGACAACCCCAAGCGCAAAAAATCATATGTGAAACCCCGCCAACCAGCCAAATCAACGGCAAAGCCGAATATCCATAGCGCGAAGGTAATTCTCTGCAATTGGTGGGATCAGAAGGGTGTGCTGTATTATGAGCTGCTAAAACCGGGTGAAACCTTCAATGGTGAACGCTGCCAAGCAGAATTAATCCGTTTGAAGAGAGCAATAGCCGAAAAACGCCCGGAATATGCGACCAGACGCGAGACAATAAGTTTCCATCATGACAACGCTCGACCCCATGTTGCTATTCCGGTTAAGAACTATTTGGAAAACAATGGATGGGGAGTTTTACCCCACCCGCCTTATAGCCCAGACTTTGCCCCTTCTGACTTCCATTTGTTCCGGTCGATGCAGAACGCCCTCACTGGAATACGGTTCACATCAGAACAGGCTTGATTCATTCTCGGCCGCCAAGCCATCGCAGTTCTTTTGGGATGGAATCCACAAATTGCCATAAAGATGGGAAAAAGTCATAGCTTCAGATGGGCAATACTTTGAATAATACTATTGTACATGTTTTTCTTAAATAGAAGTTCAAATTTAAAAAAAAACTGCACGAATTAAGTTATAGATCCAGTAGCAAAATACACATAAAAATACACGCAAGTCATCTATCCGCTGTCGGTTTTGCTTATAGCCCAATATGGTGCAGGTTTTGCCATACACACCTTAGATAAACGCTCATATTTAAAAATCGCAAAAGCTGTTACAAATTCATCAGCAGCATTGAAAGTGAAAAGCGTTGTAATATTTTTCTTATCACTGCTACCTGAACGTCGTATGTTGACTTTCTTTTCTTGGCTGTCGCTAACCCACCTTTAGGTGGCAAAAACATTGTAGTCTCATCAGTGTTCAAAACTCTCTGAGGATCTTTAAGAATTGTCAATTTTTTTTAATGAATCTCGCACTTCAGTAATCTAATTACGTATGAAATGTTCAGTCACAACTGCTCTTTATTTTCCCAAATATTCAGCTTACTTTTGCGATAATCAAGGATGGCGCTCCAGAAAATTGTCAAACCATTTTCGGCCTAGAATCTTGTCTGTGAAACGTGCATTTAAAACTTCTTCCTCAACCAACTTTTTCACTGACCCGAGTGTTCGAAGGGCAGAGGGAGATTGGACTCTGCTTTCAGGGATGTCGTCGGTGGGAGCGGATCTGTCCACCATTTCGTCCCCATAGTCGAGGTGGAGGTCATGGACATCGATCCCACCGCAGAGGCCCAGGACTAGACTGGACAAAGCGTGGGCCCTGATGCTTAGAGCGACCCACATTAAGATCGGGTAGGTCTCCTACAGGGTCCACTGGAAAACGAAGAGTAATTGCTGCTATCGCTGCCTTGGTTTGTGGCTTCATGGCAACAGACTGCCGGAGCCCAGATCGAAGCAAGAATTGCTGGAAGTGCGTCGAGGGGGGGGGGGGCGGTTCGCTGCAGGGTCCTGCACGAGGAAACCACGGTGCTACCTCTGCAACGTTAGACAAGATGAGCCCCAGGACGACCAGATCCTGGGAACAATGCGTTGCACGGCTTTTCGGGAGACAGCACCGAATAGGAAGTCTTCCAGAGGCCGTGCATGAAGCCAAGCAGGCAGTAAGTAAGGACGCCGAAGCTCAGCTTAGAGCACCTATAGAACGGGATCCTGAAAGTTTAAAGCTAACGCAGTTCCGGTGTCATAGACTGGTGGGAAAGCAGGGGAGCTCTGGGCTTAGTGGGTCCGAGTCCCATATAACGTGTGTAAATGCATTCTCTATCTACCTTGACCAAAAAAAAAGTATCTTTTATTTTGAAGGAAGAGGCAGACCTATTGTGCAATGAGTACAGCCTACGCGAGTCAGTACAAAGCCGTGTTTCTGTATACGCATTCAAAACTAAATTTGGATCCCTGAATAAAAAATGACACTCATTTAATTTTCCAATTTTATTACTGGCAGAAATCTCGAGAAAATTTTATCCAACTAACATAAAACTGCATATCATTCGAAAGGTATGTTCTTTTGCTCTCCAAGAATATACTGTTTGTGTCAATCAAATTAAAATTCATTGGGTAACGAGCGATGAAAGGCGATCTCATTGGAACAGCTGAAAGTAAATCATTTTCAAATAAGGTCGGAAAATCCACTTTTTTTACTTTCATCACATGTAACTCAAAAAATTTTCATCTGCTTGTCACAAACAGTATATTTTCTAAAATGTATAGAAATCCGTCTTGTAACTTGTGAGTAATGAAAAGTTGAGCTTCTGTTAAATTCTTCTCTGAAAAACATAAATTGCACAATGTATTGAATTTATGGATTTATAAAACTTAAATTTTTTCAAACGAATAAAAAGTGACTATAACCTCAAATATACAAACATAAAACTATTTTAATTGAGCATGTGAAAGTACTGACTATTTATCTGACATATATCTCATATACATATATTATATATATATCTCTATACATTAAAAAATGCTAAAAGTGATTTAAAAATTAATTTCGGCTTGTAAAAACTAAATTCATTCTTAAAACTATTTTAGACTATTTTTTCGTACGGAAAAATATATTGAATTGATTCAATTTAACAGCCTCGGCCAGATTTCATTTATTATTGTTATTTTTTATATTTGTTCTGGAAACTGGCAAGGTTCGTCCACAAAACAGGTTGGCCAGCCTGTGATGGGGACGTTCGCGTTACCGGGGTGCGTTTCCTTTGCCAGAGTATGCATTGATGATTATTTTCACAAATGGCACCTATTACGAGACTATTTTCTAATTGGTTAAGGGTGAGCAAACGATGGTTATTGATTAAAAATGCTCTATATGCTAGTGCGTTTATCATGTTTTATTCAAATTGAAGTTCTCAAGCACTCAAAAAAACTTGAAGTTTACTTTAGGTTGTAAGCTTGTGATTCATCCACATTACTTACTCCAAATTGCTGAGTGTAAGCTGTAATTCTGAATCTTGGTCGAACTTGTGCTCGGTGGATGCTTGCTACATGATTTAAGACTTTTTATCTATTTTGTTTTTCGCTTATGTAGGCGCGTTGCTCTGTTTTTATTTGTTTTATTATTTATATCTCGAGTTTTCTATGGCTATGATATAGATATTTAAACCGGAAGGCATACACAATTCACAACTAAATTAATTTTTATAATCATTCTAAATTTTAGTGTGCTTCGTGATCTACACTATTGACAGCTGGGTCAGGGAGAATTTTGGAGAGAAGCATAGATAGAAGCACAAGAGTGACGCGATCTTACCCCTACTGCCTGTTGACGAGATGAGCGTGGTCAAAAATAGAGAGTCATGGTCAAGGGGTGCTCCTTCCTTCTCTTCTGCTGCGACCTCGATTGTTGAGGATACAGCTTAAGTCCGAGCGGGCACTTCTGCCGCGGCGAGAATCTCGGCTGTCTTATCGCTTGATCAGTGTTCCTTATTCTTTTACCCCAGTAATCATTCCGTCAAAAAGAGGCCTTTTTTGCCAACAATGTTGGCTTATAGCTGACTAATGTTTCAGCACCAGATCCACATGTGATTTCTGTTCTAAGGATAATTCCTCTGCATGTAGTCATAACTGCTATTTCTATAACTTCGAGCTTGAGGTTATGAGGAACCACCTTTTAATAAATTGTGGGTATAAAGAAGCTGAAAACATCTTATTGATGAAAGGGATCTCAAGATCTCTCTTCTCTGTGGAGAATTTCTAGAAGTACCCTTACTCTAAGTGTTGACATGGGTAATTCAGAACCCTCTTCTTTGGTTGGCGCTTCTACAAATCTGCTCACAGCGGCTGAAATTCTTACAGAGCAGGGGAACCTTGTGACATTTCTACTTGAATTCCCTAGGTTATACCGTGGAATGTGCTCCTATAATGGGAATGCTGAATAGTTAAACTCTATGTCGGAGAAGGAAAGTTATACATTAGTTGTACGAGGGGCACCATTTATATTTTGAGCCTTGTCAACATTGAGTGTTCTCAGGTGTCATCTGACATTTGGACTGGAAAGTTTGACATTTTTTACCATAACCACCTTCAGAACGTTTTGTCATTTGAGCGTTATTTGTGTTGTTTACAATGAACAGTCTTGGAAAAAAATGGAATTAAATCGTGAAAATTATCGTGCGATGATTTATTACGACATTTGCCACTGTGAAACGATGGTTCGTTCACCGACGAATTTCGTAAAGATCATCCCAAATCAGTTGTTGAACCAGAAAACATCAATGCTGTGCAAAAACTGATAATGCAAGATCGCCAGGTAATATATTAAATATTGCATGAACATTCAGCCGTGAAAAAGATTTGATCTCGTTGAATCCCACATAATTTGACAAAAGCTCAAAAAGATGCTCAAAATTTAAATGTACCCCCCGTATTCCTTTTGTATGTTATTTTGGTTTATTTTTTACCTTCGTAAATTTTTATTTTTCGTCATCATGCTTTCTAGTTAATTGCATTTTCACAGTAGTACATATTGTGAAATTTTTGCATGTCTATTGAGGTAAAATCATTTGACATCGAAGATAATGAACGTAGCGGAAGGCCGAAAGTGTACCAAGACGCAGAATCAGAAGCATTATTCGATTACGATTCGTGCCAAACGCAAGATGAACTTGCACGTACATTAGGAGTGACGCCACCAGCAATTTCACATCGTTTAAAATCATTGGGAATGATTCAAAGACAAGGACATTGGGTTCCATATGAACTGACGCCGAAAAACGTTGAACGCCGATTTGCCACATGTGAAATGCTGTTTGCCGGGCATAAACGAAAGGGTTTTCTGCACCGTACAGTCACTGGTGATAAAAAATGGATTCACTATGATAACCCAAAAAGGAAGGAATCATGGAGACCACCTGGCCATGCTTCAATATCTACAGCTTAGCCAAATATTCATGGAAAAAACTCTTGTTGTGTATTTGGTGGGATCAGCTTGGCGTTGTGTATTCTGAGTTGCTCAAACCTAACGAAGCAATTACTGGGGCTGTCTACCAAACACAATTGATGAGATTGAGTTGAGTACTCAAGGGAAAGCGCGCCCACTACTACTCCAGACACGACATAGTTATTCTCCTGCATGATAATACTTGTCCGCATGTTGCAGCGCCGATCAAAATCTATTTGGAGACACTCAAGTGGGAAGTTTTTTACCGCCTCAAAAGATGAAGCATTTTTCCTAGGTGGTATCCGTATGCTGACAGAAAGATGGAAAAAAGTAATGGCAATCGATGGACAATACTTCGTATAAAACATAAGGTTCCATTCTTTTACAATAAATGCCCAATTTTTTATAAAAAATGGCGGAAACTTATTTGTACACCTGATACATTAACCAGAGTTTCTTTCTAGGAGATATGTGTTGATTAAAAAATAATTGACATAAAAATGTAAGAATAATGTAGTACTTATCTTTTTGTTATAGTAGTCTATGCCTCATGGTGTGGATCGTCTAAGGTCAATGGTACAGTACACTTAATTTTTGATAAATATTAAATAATTGCACCCTAATAGGACTAGTGAGATCAACCAGCTGACTGCTTCACTAGCAGGATTTCTAGTTTTTGTTGTTAAATTGATCGAAAATCTAGTCAATTTAATTAGTTTCTTCGTTTATTTCAGTATTGTAGTTCGTTAATTTAATTTTACTAAGCGGGTTATTCTTGTATACTTAAAGATAGAACCCAAAAAAAATTTAAATATAATGTTATTTATGAAATTAATTGTATTCAATGTAACAAAAAATATATTGTACAAACTTGTAGATTCTCTTTTTCTTTTCTGATCTTTTTAATTTCATATTTTCATAAATTTCAAAAATTACCATTGAATTTTACCAATAGCTGACATATTACAAATTAATTTTGTTATGAACACACCATTACATCAACAACGCTACTATAGCCAAATAAACATAAACGGATACATTTACTTCCGAAATTTCCTAAATAAAAATTATTAGAAAAATGTAATAGTAACTCAGAAAAGAAAAAAACTGTTTGTAAGTAATTAATACTTTAAAAATTTCTTTACATAACTTGCAAAAAATTTTATCTTATGTGTACTTATATTATAGGTGTCGTTGTCCATCATTTTAACCTAAAAATGGAGACACCAGTTGTCCAAAAAAATTTTTAATTCTAACGAACTCTCACAATAACTAACATGTTGTGATGATTATTTTAACTTTTTACAAGATAATTTTTACGGTTTTAATATTGAATTTTAAAATATATCTTTACATAAAACATTGAAAATTTCTCAGCATATCAAACAACTTTGATGCAAGGAAGTAAAAATTTTAACAAAATGTCATCCATGGTATGTTTATTATTTTTTCTCTTTTTTCTTATTCTCTCAATTTTATCATAAATTTTTTATTATACAAAGTGCGTTCCAAAATAAACGAGACTGAGCTAAAATAGAAACGACAGGAGCTTTGTTCTGATAAATTCGAGTTTATTTATTCAAAATAGTCACCTCCGGCTTCGATACACTGTTTTGCGCGATCCAAAAGCTTTTCGAAAGAGTGTTTCAGGTCATTGACCAGAATGTCCTTCAGGATGTCGGTACAAGCCTTTTGGATGGCCTCTACGGACGCAAAACGTTTTCCTTTCATGGCCAAATGCAATTTTCCGAATAGGTAGAAGTCACAAGGAGCCATATCAGGCGAATACAGTGAGTGATTGATGGTTAAAATGCGATTTCTCGTCAAAAAATCAGTCACAAGAGTGGATCGATTTTTGGTCATCAGTTAACTTGTGGGGAACAAAACGTGCACAGAACTTTCGTAAGCCCAAATGATCGGTTAAAATGCGATAAATACTTTCCAACGCACTACCTCATTCACATATGGAGCCACCAAAAACATTTTTATGACAAAAGTCTCGTTTATTTTGGAACGCGCCTTGTATACACTACCGTCGGAAATTGTGCGCACGGTGCTCGTGATCGCTATTGAAAATCACTGCTGATTTTGAAGCACGATATCGGTGAAAAAAAGAGATAGGGTATTTTTTCAAAAACAGTTGGAAAGCTTATGAAATTCCACGTCTAGTGATGCTCAACAAATTTTTTTTTTTTGACTCCTCACGTGCTGTATTATTTTCAAAAAGTCAAAAAAATATTTATTGAGCATCACTAGACATGGAATTTCATAAGCTTTCCAACTGTATTTTTAAAAATGCACTATCTCTTTTTTTCACCGAGATATCGTGATACAAAGTTAGCAGTGATTTTTAATAGCGATCACAAGCACCGTGCGCACAATTTCCGACGGTAGTTTATATAATTATTTGTTAACTAAAATCTGTATTTTCTCAAGATTAATTTTGTATAAATTCATTTTGTATTTTCCTTTTATAGCCTTGATAAGGACCAAAAAATTGGTCGAAACGTTAACGCACTTTATGAATAAACAACTATACAAAACCGGGAAGTCCATCCATTTTACTGTAAAAATTATAATACCGGTAACAACATATCTACAAATTAAAGCTATTTAGATTCAAGTGATGCAAGACCAACCTGCAGTCGAGTGTAATTGGCAAAAAAGCTTCGAGATCTTGTGCTTATTGAGGTGAAAGTAAAGGATGTATAGTAAGATACACTAAGGCAGAAGAGATGCCGGATTTGAAGACAATGCAAAAACGCCATAGTAATCAAAATTTACTTACGCCAATAAATATTTAGTAATCATCAAACTAATAATAAATACATAAAGTACATATTAAATAAGTAAATGTTTGGTATGGCATTTAAATAGGAAATCTAAAAAATCCCAAGCTCTAATTGTAATGATAAGAAAAGAGAATATGCATCCGCTTGTATACTTATAGAAAAAGATACGTATGTTTTAGGAGTAAAAATATTTGGTGAATTAATGCTCTGATGGTAAGGGTCAGTTAACGTGTTTACAGGAATAATAAGCTAGTATTATGGCTCTCACAGCACGAGTTTTAATAAATTTATTTACATTCTTTACAGAGGTGCGTGTAACCATGCGCAATAAACAATGTTTTTATGTGCTCGTTGGACTGTCTCTACATCATGTCGCCGAGTTATTTTGTGGTTAACCAAACAAGCAAGAGACAAATTTCCCACTTGTATTTTCAAGAAAAAAAACAAAAAACAAAAAAATTTAGGTACATAGGAAAAAGTACACAAGAATCTTATACAGAATGGAAAACATCGATTCAGGTCATAGAATAATCGCTATATCAGACTTGGACTAGAACACAGAAAAAGACATTCGAAAAATGTGTTGACCAACTATTGACAAGTACAAGAAAAGTCTGCAATTTTTGGTTTACTTAATCCTTAAATTGATATATACATTATTATACAACTAAAATTTCAATCTAATACTACCCATACTTAAAACATAAGCTATTGCATCTCTTGTTTCGCTGTGAAATATTCTTTTTTGCATAAAAACAACGCTTTTAAATAAAAAATTCGAAATATGTTTTTTTAGAAAAAGAATTGTAATGAAAATTTTATCTGTAAATTTGAATAAGAGCCTAACTTTCCTTGCTTATTATTATTTGTACATTAATTGAGATTCATATGGATATTAGGAAATGTTTTTCTGAAATACATTTTCTTTGAATTTGGTGTTAAATATTTTCAACTTTCTCACTTTCAATCATATAACTTTCTGTAAGCAGTGACGGAAGATTGGAAGAAATTCTGAGATTATAAATAAAGATAAATTCACCTGTAAATGATACAGAAAATATGTCCAAGTGTCTCCTGATAACTTATTTTAAAGTCTAGTAGGATTTTCTGTGACCTTCAAGTTTTAGTATATCATTCCTCGAAAGATAAAACACTTTCACAACTTCATCAATATATAGTAGTTGTGCAAATTCTGAGTCGGTGGTCGCAACTTTAAGAGCGCTTACTCCAATTTTCGGCCGTAATAATCGTCCCACTCGACAGGCTGTGCGTGCTATAGTAGGTAAATTCGAGACCAAATTTACACTATTGGACGTTCCGGTGCCAAAAAGACGTCGTATTGCTCGAAGCGAAGTAATAATCGCAGCCGTAAGTGCATCGATTCAAAATGAGCCAAATCAGTCGATTCCACGTCGTTCTCAAGAATTGGGCATCGCTTAAACGACACTGTGGCGTATTATGCGAAAAGATCTTGGCCTACATGCTTTCAAGATTAAATTGACTCAAGAACTAAAGCCACTTGATCATTTGAAACGCCGAAACTTCTCCAATTGGGCTCTGGCAAAGTTTGAAGAAAATGAAGAATTTCATCGAAAAATCATCTTCAGCGATGAAGCTCATTTCTGGCTCAATGGCTTCGTTAATAAGCAAAATATGCTTTATTGGTCAGCAACAAACCTAAATGTGCTTCTTGAGACACCGTTGCATCCGTAAAAAGTGACTGTTTGGTGCAGTTTTCATGTCGGAGGTTTGATTGGGCCGTATTTTTTCGTGGATGAAAACGACCGTCATGTTACCGTCAATGGAAAGCTCGTGGTGGTCATATGACCGATATCGAATTTCATTCATAAAATGTAATGCTTGCACTACACCCAGAATAAATTTGAACTCAATATCTCAAAAATATTTCTGTGTTTTATTCATAGATATAGTACATTGTGCAACAAGGGAAAAAAAATTTATTTTGCGAGTGTGAAGTTTGATGCCCGAGCAATGCGAGGGTAACAACCACACGAGTAAAATAAATGTTTTTCCCGTGTTGCAGACGATTGTTTTTCTACTATGGGGTCAGAAAATGGATTTGTTTACCCCACACGGGGCAATAAAATCCACTTTATGACCCGCTAATAGAAAAAAATTGTTATGTCCTTATTGGAAAACCCTTTACTAACCACTAGAAAAGCGACCGTACGTCAAATGGATAGTAGGTCCCTTTTCTCGGACCGCGTCACATATATTGACGGAAAGTTGAAAATCATACCTTTGGAACGAAACATAGTTTATGTTAATTTGATCAAACGTTTTTTGCAAATATTTCAGAAAAGCTTCTTTGAAAAAATAAATTAGTGTCATTTTATTTTTTAGCGACCCACAATTAGTCTGAAAACCCTTTTTTCTCCTGGTACATTTTTCGTGTTTATTATATTCTCCTGTGTGAATGTTACAATTATTGAATCCAATGAATTGAAAAAATATTTCAATGACTCTATTAAGAATTAAATTCATCCTTTCAGGTGAAAGCAAGTTAAAACAAAGTTTAAGCGTTTAAAAGTCCTCCCAATACAATAAACTGAATCAAATCAACTTCATTCTTCTTTACACAACTTTCTCATTCAAAAAATTTAGGTGAGTTCAGTTTACGACTTAACAACTTTGAGAACTTTTATTACAAAGCACGGTTGAAAAAGCGTTCATCTGAATTTGAGAAAAGAGCTGTCCGTTATAAAGCCATCGGTGCAGATAACGTTTATGCAGAGGAGAAGCGTCGCAAGTTGAAATATCTGTTTACCAGAAACTTCTTGAAGATCATTCGGAACGTGCTTCGAAAGGTCGATTGCGAGTGGTTGTTCCACCCCTCAAAGCTCTCATCTCCTACTCGAGGGTTCTTGAACGTGATGTTGTCGTACGTAAATACGTGTTAAAGCAAAGCCAGGAAACAGATCAACTTCCCTCTTACCATAACTGTTGGAACACTATCGTAGACTGCAAAGGTGCCAAATTGTTGGAAGAGCAAAACGCATACCGTTAACCAAAAGCCAGCCGTGGTTCCCATTGAGTAGCTTCAGAAGCATTCCTCCAAGGTAACTGTTACGCCACCTGCGGTTTTACGTCGTTTTAACGCATGAATATTCACAGCTAAAATAATTTGTAAGAATCTCACCAAACAACGAAGACTCACGTGCTGCACACACAATATCTCCTTCCCTCTAACCCGCATTCGACTATATATTTACATATATGTACGCAGACATTACGTAGTCCAGGAATCTCGCCCTAAAATCTCCACTAGATCTAATCCACATGTTCTTTTTTTTTTATAGTAAATCTTAATTTAAGGATATTTTTTGTTTATGATTTTGAAAAATTTGATATTTTATCTGTAGCCTCTTAATTTGAGAAATTTTTTTTCAATTTTTTCACTGTAAACTAGGGTCAAAAACTACCCGAAAAAATTGAATTTTTAATTTTTATATCAAATCATAACCACACTATTCATACCATAGAATAAGTACCATTTTCTTAACCTATGCTATAAAATTTATTTTCCAACAAAGGGGCATATCTCCCGAATTTAACCCCACTACATTTTGTAAAAAACGTTTTAAAATAAAAGAGTTATAATTTTATAATTATAAAAACTCATTTTTCCAATTTTTTCGATTTCCATGATTTGTTTCATTGTTTTAAAAGTAAAATTATGTTTCGGAAACGATGTATTTATTTAAAAATAAAAATTTGAGTAAATACAAGTACAGGGAGTAAAGATGAAATATCACATGTTTAAAAATCAAAAACAAACAAGTTTCTTAAATTAAGATTTACTGTAAGAGAAAGAACATATGGATCAGATCTACTGAAGATAATACCACTCACAAAAGACGCACCTCACACTGTACCTCCGCGGTGGTGCAGAAAAGAGTACAATAGTTTTATATAGGTAATAAATAAAGAAAAAATCATTGGTTTGTAATTCTTTTTCCAATGCATATTTGAGATGGTTTTTCCAAAGGTGTTTTTCACAGAAAATACAGAAAAAGTGCATAAAATACATAAAGTATACAAAATATTATTCAAAGAGTTCTTAAGAATCCAATGTATTTTAATTTTAAAATGGTGAATTTTGGGTTTTTAATTAATTACAATTGCCTATTCAACATCAAAATGATTAAATACAGTCACATGTATAGTCTTCAATACATACAGAGCCCTTCCTATGGAAATGGGTCAAGTTCCAAGGCTATAACTCAGTGTCTATGGGAGATGGGATGCTTTTTTTTATATTTACACAAAATTTTATGCTCTACAACTTTTCTTCTGGCAATATTAACGCAGAACATGCAAAAAACAAGGAATTATGAAAGAAAAATTTTGGTCAAAAAT
The DNA here is from genome assembly GCA_030998225.1 of Diplolepis rosae. Taxonomy (NCBI): domain Eukaryota; kingdom Metazoa; phylum Arthropoda; class Insecta; order Hymenoptera; family Diplolepididae; genus Diplolepis; species Diplolepis rosae. The sequence continues at coordinate 431,144 of JAPYXD010000338.1, read as the reverse complement.
TTCCAAAAAAAGTACTTTTTTTGAAATATTATAATTCGGTGTCTATGGGAGAAAGAAGATTGTTATTTTCTAAGATTTACGCAGAAGTTAATTCTATATAAGTTTCATGCTGGCAATACTGATGTATCTCCGACCAAAAAAGATATATTAAAAAAACTTTTTTTTTAACTTCCCCACAAATATTTCCGGGACGCACTAGGCGATTCATTCGCAAACTTAATTTTGCCTTCAGGGCCACTCAATGAAGCGTTTTATCAAAAATACAGACTTTAGCAGTTAACAAGTCGTAAAATTACTAGATGCTTGGACTAACAATGCCTTTTATATTAACCCATCTATTGGTACACGGGAAGAAATAGTTCGAGTAAGTTTACTCAACTTTCGATAAAAGTTGGGACATATGGACAAGTTAGAGATTATTTAGTATTATTAGAATTATCCGTAAGGTACCAAATGTTCATGAATGAATCTCAGTTTGGTAAAATTCAGAAGTGTAAAGTTAAGTATGAAAGCTTGCATTAAAGATTTTTGAAAATATATATTATTATTTGTAGTATAATTATAAAAAACCAATCTTTTCTTCAGTCTCAAAAATACTAGAGCTTTCCGTTTATTCTACTCTATGCTTCACTTGAGAGTTTCGTTAAACTGTGAGTCCTCAAGACTTGTTCCATTAGCTACCTAGTCACGCTACAGTTTAGAGTAGCGTAATGTTGTGCATTACGATACAGAGGAATGTAATGTAAAAATTGAACTGCGCATGCACCTATAACCATACAGCGGAGCGTAATCTTTTTCTTATTCTTCTTCGTACAGCGTTGGCACCGTACTGACAAAGCTTTGTACATTTGAACTGCGCATGCTCTATTACAATACGCTACTACTACACAATATCGAGAAAATCAAAATGGCCGGAACTAGTATACGCACCGAAGTCACATAAAATAGAATATGCGCCAATGCACACAATTCGGGTAATTACGAGACTCGCTTAAAATGCTCGCAGGACTGATCGCGCCTCGGCTTCGATCTCCTGCGAACATTGTCGCTCGTCGCGTAATAACCCTCATTATGCGCCTAGGCACATAATATACTATTACGTCTTGGGCACACATGAAAATTCTCGAATTTTGAAAATGTATTGAATTTCCAGCATACTGATGTTTCACCTTATTATGTTTAATAACTGATACCAGTGTTACGTCCAAAACGTAACATCTTCTCTAAAGGATGAGGATATAATCAGTAAATAAATGGAAATAATAAGGTTAAAGCGTTTATTGTAATACGAAATTAATGACCGATAAGCACCATGGATTTTGGTAGTATTTATGGAATTAACAATTGTACGATAGTATTTACCGCTGGATGGTCTATCGGTTAGTTCTCTTGAGGCCAATCTGCTGAGCTCTTTCACGTTGATTGTTAGTTGCTAGATTCGTATTGAGTTGTCGAACTCGTGATGTTCGAATAGTTGTATTCTTGGTACTTGGTATCGTTCGGCTTGACTTGCCTTTCACTTTCGAATCGTCCCCGAACTCGAGGGTAAAATCTGTTAGAACTGGATTGAACTCGCGGTATAAAGATGATGGGACTGGACTGTCTTTTCGTAGATGTTACATCGTGGCGTTGATTTCACTAAACTAAACTGGGCCACTGCAAATTGGAACTTTCGCTTTTTATAGGAAAAATATAAATAAATTATAACGTACCGGTATATTGTGACGAGGTATTTTATTGGTAATATTGACTCGCACACTGATAGAAATGGTTCGGGAGTTTTAGCCATTCGGTTGTAGGTTGGGAATTTATAATTGTATTTATAAAATAATATGTCTCTCTGAACAACGCAGGATGTTGAATGCAGAAATCAAAATATTGTAAGTGAAACTGGCCGAATCAGAAATATAATATGGGAAGGCGAACAATACATTTTTCCATAGCAACCAATAATATGGTTGATTCGTTCATATTTATTCAGTTATAATCGGATGGTTAAAATACAAATCTCATATTGCTGTATCTATGCCAGCAATAAGGTAAGGTTAAATTAATCATAAATATCGTTGTAACAGCCATTCCTTTCTATCAGTGCATACGTAGAAGATCCCCATGTAGTAGTGAGATCTGTTCACTGGTACAGTCAGTCAAGTAAGAGCGTCAGTGATATAACCTTTATGAATTTTACGTGAAGCAACTCACGCATATTGATGCCTTGTCCTCAACCACATTTCACCAACCTTTCATTATTCTTTGTAAAACGTTCATCATCATTCACGTTGGTTGAATTAAGTACCTATCAAATTCATTTTACCCGACTACCATTTAAAGGATGTTGAAATGCCCTTATGGCCCAAGTTTAACGGAAAGAGTCGAGTAACATTTTTGATACTGTTTTTCTCTGTGTGCAGGAGCTTACCTTGAATTAGCGTCTAAATGAATAAAAGATCGTTTCCACATTGTGTGTGCCCTATCACATGGTCTTTTGTCTTCGGAAAATGTGCTTAACTTTCACCCTATGTAAAGACGTCTTACGGACATTTTTCGACGCTCAAACATATTACGTACCTACTTTGCATAGAGAATCCACTAACCATTTCGTGATCGATCACTTGAGGATTGGATAACTATGTATAATAAAGAAAAGTGAAAAGAAGAATGTTTGCACGAAGATATTGTGCTGCAAAACTATTCTTCAGAATTTTTTGCAATTTAACAACACACCGCCAAAAAATGTCAGTGCGACTAGCGCAAGAAATATTTATATTTACTGCTTACACTTAGAAAAATGTTTGATTGTATAAAAGAGAATAGTTTATTTAATTTTTTAAAAATTTTTTTATTCAAACAAAAGATTTATTTGAATTAAATAAAATTTGTTTAATTCAAACATAACATTTTTGTGATAAATAGATATTTCTTTAAGTCAAATACATTTTTCTTCAAAAAAAAAAAATTAATGAATTAGTATATGATAAAAGATATAATTTTTTTGATTTAAGGCAGAATTTGATATGATTTGAACAAACTTTTATTTGATCCAAAGATACTTTGCTTGAAGCAAACAAAATTTTATTTAATTCAAATAAATCATTTTTTAAATCAAAAAAGGTCTTTCAAACAAATAACTTCCTTTGATCAAGAAAATCTTGTTTGTTAGTACACTTTAAAACGCGATAACTGTGTCAAAAAAGAGTTAAATATTTGAAAAAGTAAAAATGGGAAGCTTATTAAATTATGACATTGTCGTATGTTCATAAATTCTCACAAACTTACATTCATATAAATTGTGGAATATAATATTACAGCCATGGTCAACGATTGACTTTTAAAATAAACACGCTTGCACACTTTTATTGCTCCACTTTTAAACTAGTTATAGAGGCACTCCGACATCTTTTGTTTAGTAGAATTTAATTATGATTTCTAGTTACTCAATTTCATTGTAAAATCCACTATACATTTATACAAACATAATTCTCTACGTGAGAAACCATGTCCGATCACTTATTCATATATTTCTACGGAATTCTGTACAAATGTCGCTTAATAAAACATTTTCCATGATTTAGTATGATTAAGATTGATTTAGTAAGAATAACTTATTTATCAAGAAATATTTTACCGGAAACCCGGTGGAAGCATATAAACTGTTGATCAGTGCATATGCACTATTTTCCAATGAATTTTACTAATTTAGATTCGGGGAGTAGGCAAATCCAAACAAATTCTTTCTTGTTCTTACGATATAAATATCAACTGCTATTTCTTGACCTAATAAAACTGCCTAATATATAATATAATGTAATTGTAAAGTGCAAAACGAAAATATTTTTACCAATAAACTATTTATTTTGACTCTGAAAAGAAATCATTTAACTATTAAAGGACTGAATTTGTAGGCTATCAGACGAAGTGCGCCTGCGCATCAGTGAGTGTACATCGTCTAGTGCTTAACAGTCCAATATGCGCGAGTAATTTTTGTGTTGCGCGATATATTCTTTGATAATCGCGATTAATTAACGTGGATGCGCCAAGGAAATAGATTTATTTAAAATATTAGGAACCCCAGAGTGCGACGTAAAAATTTTGGAAGGTACGTACACCAAAACAAACAATTTTTATCCTCTGCAGGTCTTGAAGAGTACGACGCCCAAGATTTATTTCAGGCTTCCGTGGCTCCTCATTTTTCAGTCTCTCTTTCGATGTCCGTTTTAGCACCAAAGAAATCTGACACTTTCCATCCTTGAATTCAACGATGCACGACACTCATAAAATGCAAATATTATTAGTAGCTTTCTGTACTCTACGTATTTACATCTATGGAACAATATACTTGATATTCAAACAGTGAGCTTTATGACAAAGTTGGAACAAACCTTATACGGTCTAGACCTGTTTCCACGCGATGAAAACTGCTTTAACGCTATAATCATTCTCCAGTGATTCTGCTGTCCTTTGCGTCGTGCCACAGAAAACAGCAAGGGAGTTTTGTGAATTTTATGATCTGTCGTTACGACCAGTAAAGATGCCTTCATTTTTATTAAATTTTTGTCTCGTCACAATTCCATTTATAAACGTTATTACACCTTTCGCGATAAAAGGGGAGTGTGGGTAGAAGGTGAAGTGGCATCTGTTGGAGAGGGAAAGAGAGGGGGGGGGGCTTGCACTGATAGAAATGGTTCAATAGATTTAGCCATTCGTTTGTAGAATTGAGAATTTGTAATTGTAATATTATACGTATATGTATTATATTATATGCATATATACATTATATATTACTATATATAATATTATTATTGAATACATTATATATAAATTATGTGCTAAGTGAAACTTGGCGAATTGGAAATATAATATGATAAGGTGAAAAATACATATCGCTATAGCAACGAATAATATGGTTAATTCTCTCATATTCATTCAGTGATAATCGGATGGGCAAAATACACACCCCCTATTGCTTTATCTGTGCCAGTAATAGAGTAAAGTTGAATTAATCATAATTATGGTTGTAACGGCCATTCCTTTCTATCAGTGCATGAGCAGTCCCTTGTAGCATCGAAAGTATTTACATATTTTTAAGATTTTCTTTAAAAAGTCATACTACTTGATGACTTTTATAACGACTGTAATGTATTTGTACCAAGAACAGAGAAATTTTTGAATTTTTTACGAATTTCAGCATTTTAAAGTTGACACCTTCATTTTGTGGGAATCAAAATCGTCTTTACTATTATTGTACTTTTGATTCTTAATAGTGTTTTAATGTTCTTCTCATCTGGAAAATAAAAAAATAAGCTAAAGAACTAAAAAAAATAAGCAATGTTTGATTGAAATCCTCGTTATCGTGATTTTTAATCTAATCTTTTTGCCTCCTCATAACCCTTGATACGTTTAATGGATTTCAAGGGCATGTACTGAATAAAAACCCGTAAACTATTCCCTCTAAAATCATTGATGTCAAATCGTGAATGTGTATTTTTCACAATAGAAAAGGTAGAGAATAGAGCATATAAGTTTGTGACTTTGTTCGCTTAATTCCAGCGCCTCTCTGGAATGCCGTTATTATTTTACATCAAGGTACACGCCCACAGCTTAGCTGCACACTGACAGTACAAGCTCATTACTTCTGAAAAAAGTTACATCGGAAATTCAATCACGGACGAAAAAAGTCTGCTACACAAATTAAGTGAGCTTCAATCTTTAATGTGTGTACTGAGAAATATTAACGTAATCGTTTTGAAATAATTTTTAATTTTCTAACGTAAAATTGTCAAAAAGATTTTGCATAATTTTATCAATGACTCAATATTCTATTTTATTATAAGCATTTATACTTTTTAGAAATTGAAAAATGCCAAACGGGAAACAGCATATTATATATGATAATACAATACAATTATACAATACAGCCCTCCATATGGTTTCCAATGTAGACTCCGATATATTTTTGACTTCGACTTTGGTTAAAAAATAGAGAACTACATTTCCTCGGGAAAAGTTGGTTGCTTACATCAGCGGTGGTTTGCCTCTGCCTTACACTGATCGCTATGATTTAACTAGCAGTGCAAAGCTGAAAGTAATCGCCATGAGTAAGTTGTGAGGACTTGGGGAAGCTATAGCTGCCAGAGAGATGACAATTATAATGATTTTCCATTAACTTTTTATATTTCAGTTACGTTGATTTATGAATTTCACTTGAAACTGTAATACGAGTAGTAATATTTAAAAGCAAGTGTTTCGTTGAATACTCACACAAAAAGAAGAACATACTGAGGAAGCTTATGATAAACTCACCTGGAAGAATAAAAAATAAAAAGCATATTAAAAGAATTATAATAGAACAATATGTATATACTTTCACAATATTCATTTGCACTATTTATTAAAACAATGTTTGATAAATAATAACATATTTACATTTTCGTTACATGGAATAGTATATTATGCACCAAGGGAGGGAAAGGGTAATTCAGAAAATAATTATATATTTTTTATTCGATACTCCGGCGGTTTTATGGTAAAAAATATTGTATATTGAAAGACTCCATAGTAAATTTAAGAATGTACGCGTCGTACTTAGCCAATGTACAAAATATACATTGCAGCTATGTACGAAATACTCTTCACTAAACAGAATTTTAGAGTGCGACCATAGTAAAATTTAAAAAGCGCGCGGCGTCATCGCGCATGCTCGATGCTTTGCATGCATTTATCTCGTGTCTCTTATTTCAATTGTGTTGAATTCTGAGATGTAGCAGGAAGTCACGCGGTGGGAAATTTTTTATTTATACGTGCGATTTTTGAGTGTTTTTAAATGAAAAGGTAAGTTTACATTTTTGATTTTTTCAAAATAAAATATAAAATTTCCAGTCCTCAATTTATCATATGTAAATTTGTCGCCAAATTTATTTCTAAACACGAGGTCATTGTATATTGAGATTAGAACATTTTTCCATCAAATCATTGATATTTTATCTGTTATAAAAAGTATGATTCTACTAATTTCATTGATTTTTCGATTGTTTTCTAAAAAATTGCAATTTTATCTATCATTTATTGAGATATTTGTAGAATTATCGTGAGAGATTCATTAGTCAATCGTAACAGTGTTTTGATCAACGAATTTATTAAAATTTTTATTGTTTATTAGATAATAAGTGTAAATGGAAACATTATTAAATTTCAAATTTGGTCAATCGCATCGATTGTATTAAAACTGTTTATAATGAAATACGGAGTATTAAGAGTAAAATTTCATTAGGTGTATAGTGGAGTCAGCAATGTCTGATTTGAACATTTACAATGGACCATAGTAAAAAATGACAAAAAAGGAACGTTGAATTTCATTATAAACCGTAGAAAATTTTTGTAGAGACAAGGTTATATTTTACTATGTTTGATAACATTTATTTTAACGTTTCATATCATTCTCATCATCTCGTAAATTACTATGTGCCCTACTGAAATTTGGTGTAATGTCAGTACGGTCCACTGTCCAGGTGGCACTTTGTGGCACGATTTCTCAGCTTCAGAACCTTGAAACATGAAAATAATCATATTTTTTTACTTTTTACTAATCCGACTACAATAAGACACAAGCTTTTTGAAAGATTTTAAAATTCAACAAAATGGAAGCGATTTGAAAAAAAAATTCTATTTTCTACCCTGTTTTTCTAGCTTAAAAAAGCTGTAAAAAATTGAAAAAAATTTTTGTTTAAAAAGCTCGTGACGTTTTTTAAATACGAAACAATTTACAGATTTCCAATATCTTCGATAGTTCCGTCAAAATCGTGCCAACAATTTTAAAAAACACTACTTTCGAGAAAACGCGTTTAAAGATAAATGATGAGGTCGGTAGTATTTGAAACAGCATGTTTTTGAATAAATCCTTCATAAGGCATGTTCCTTATAGTGTCTAGATTCGAAATAAGAAAAAACAAAAAATTCGATTTTTTGAAACCGCGAAGGTAGACGACCCCCTTAATCTAAAATTCTCTCCGTGTACTGAAATTACTCCTCAGTTACAACGGGCATAATACTGCGCCGATTGTAAATACTGTCTGGCCTCCGACTTTTCCACCTGGGTTGTGAGCTATGACGTCCGCCCGGTTTCTCTGTGCGCCGCTCTACAGCTTTGAGCGCGTTTTTCTCGAAATCGTGTTTTTCAAGTTGATGTGCAGGATTGCACAAAATGTAACATACATATTCGATGAATTGAGTTGAAATTCAATTTTTACAGATCATAATGTTGAAAAAAAACGTGTTAAACGAAATTTTGTATTCCAAATCCGCCATTTTGGTGATTTTCAAAAATTTGCGAAACCCCTACGTCAGTACCTCGGCAACTGGATTGTGAAAAACGGAGTATTTTCGTTTTTCGTTTTAGACGACCGATGCGTGCTGTATTTTGCACACCGTTTGGCATTATAATTTTGAGGAAGTCCCGTTTCAGCTCCTATCAGAGAGACATTAATTTGATAACGCTATTGAAAAAATGTATGTAGAATATTGAATCATAAACAAACAAAATTTTGATAGCATCATTAGAAAATCTTTAGTATACTCTAAAAACAAGTGTGTAGTGAAATGTGTAATTTTTACACACTACACACGTTGTCAAGTGTGTAATTGAGCGAAGTGTGTACTTACTAAACAATGCCAACTCAATTTTTCGGGTGCAAAACGTTAAAGTGTTTGAAAATTAAACGTTACGTTTGTAATGTGTATTGAAAATACACACTTCAAATGCCTAAAAAGTTACTATCGTGATTCACGTGTAGAAGTAACACACTTGTTTTTAGAGTGTAGTTCTTTCATAAGTAATTTCTGAAAAAACCGCTCGAAAATCGGTTATTACACAGGTGAACCCCCTTAAGCCTAACAATTTAATAAATATCTCGATGCGCACGTGTCGACGTTCCCAGCGGACGATTCGAAGACTAAAGCAGACAGATAGATAATAATACAGATATTATTCTATTGAACTATATTCAATCGATCGAACACATTTTAAAAAATCTACTCTTTCCTGAAATAATGATGATTATTAGTTTAGATAATAATATGATGATTTATAATTACAAGAGAAACTTTGATTTTTTTTACTACTAATTGAGAAAATATTAGGATTATTAATTTGAAGAAAAGTTAGAAACTCAAAAATCAGTTCAATTATTTCAAGAATTCAGCAAAATAATATCTATATTATTATCTGACAATTTATCTGATGTTTCTTAAAAATCGGTCGACTCCCGAAACGTTTGAAAATTTTATTATATTATTTTGCTATGGTTTGATAACGAATTTTTATATACAATTTCAAAAACGATTAATCGAAATCATGAGTTTATTATTAGTTCATCTGCATTATAGTGTTACTTTCATAAAATTCTTTTGAGAAATTCATTTCAGTTTAGAATTTATGGCGAGTTGAGTAAGAAAAAATAATTATCTTCTGATTGAGAAGCAAACATAGATGACCATAGCTGCTTATGTAGTTGCTATGTAATGCCACTATTGGTTTTTTTTCTTATTAGACATCTGTCAACGATATTCCAAAAGATTTTGACGATATAAAAGTGGTGCTTTTGGCCTAAGCAACAAAGACCGTGGAAAACGAGGAGAAAAATTTAAAGATGCAAAATTGTATGCATTGCTGGACGAAGATTCAACTCAAACCCTAAGCAAATTGGCAATAGCATCGGAAGTTGGCCAAAGAACTATTTCCAGATGTTTACATAACATTAAAAAGATCCAGAGAAAAGGAAAATGGGTGCCATACGAATTGGAAGAAAGAGAGGTATCGAAAGGCGGAAAAAACTTGTGAAATTTTACTTGATAGGATCAAATGAAAGTCATTTTTGCATCGAATTGTTACTATCGATGAAACACGATTATTTTATCTACACTCGTAAAAATCGCCGATTTCATATTGCCTGGAAAAGTAACTGCAACCATATATTTATATTTATCATCAATTATCAATTTAGTAGACGACGTTGTTTTGGGCTCATTTTTACTTTCTTCTTGATTGTAGATAGACGACGGAGCTGATACGACTGTTTATAATTATAGATCGATAGCAATTGAAGAAGTGATAGATGTATAGTACCTGCAGCTGCCACTGGTAGCGTCACAGATGATATTTGAACAGAAATTTCTGCATTCTCCATATTATTATGATCATGTGACTGTTATTGTTACCCTTTACGTAACGGAGATTATTTTCCGTGAAAATAATAGACCCCAAACATCTATCTGCACATGCGCGACATGTAAGTTTTCAGAAACCCCTCTATAGTCGCCGATTTTGCATCGATTTTACAGACGTCTAAAATTTGCTATTATTTAGGAGTGTGGAAGAATAGTCATAGATAACGATGGCCAATACTTTGATTATTAAATTAATTTAGTTTGTTATTTAAATGAAGGCATGTTTTCATGAAAAAACAGCGTTTTCATATTCAAAAACCTATTCAAAAAATTAACTAATTTTTTCACAGGACTTGAAATGTGTGCGTTCAAATTTTCTATTGGGATGTGTAATTAAAAGTATTAAAATTTGAGGGGGAAAATAAACCTTTCAGGAGCTAACTAAAACAACGGCGTATCGGGTGATCCCCCTTTGATCGCCGAAGGTTCAAATTATCTTTATAGAACTTTGTGATCAAACAAAATGTTAAAAAGTAACTGGATCTGAAAATATTTAAATATCAAAAATATTACAAGCATACAAAATAAAAGTGTATAACCTGCGATAATATCGCCTCTTAATCAACTTGTCCCCCAAAAGAATGAACCGTTTCTATTTTGAAGAACCAAAAGAAATTAATTTTTCCTTAATCGCTGCCAAAGAAAGAAGTACGATAAAATTTCAAGACTCGGGCCAAACTTTCTTGCGTTTCGAGAAAATTATAATTACGAGTAGATTCTTTCAAGCCTCGAACATTGTCGAACTGGTTGATTACCTAGTCGGAAGGGCTAATCTCTGCAGGAAGTCATAGGCGAAAAAAATGAAACAAGGAAACTTTCGTTTCAACCCAGCACAAAGTTGCGAAATAGCAGCGCAACGATCCATGCTTCGTGAACCATATTATTTTCTCTTTTAATCCTCTTCCATCGCTCCCTACTTCCTTCTTCCACTTTCTCCCACTTTCTCCCTTACTCATCCCTTAACTTCAGACAGTCTACTATAGATACCAAATATTCTTGGTTAATAATCTCGTTACCAAGGAGTCACCTAACATTTTCTTGTAGCCAAGAATATTTAATACGATGTAAATGGGATCCAACTGCTCATCGAGTCAGTACGTTAGTCGCTTCCGAATACAATCCATTCGCTTTTGCTTTCGTACAGTGCCATAATTGCATCTTCCTTGGTTCCTTGTCACTAAAAGAGCGAATAAAAGCGTTTTGCCACTACATTATACAAACATGAAAAGGTCACGTAGATTCTCAAAATCTATATAAACGATATAAAATTATAATTTTCTTCAGAACATCCATCATGGCACTCACACTCAGAGTAAATGTTATCATATTCAAATAAAATTTTTCTCTATTCAAAAAAATTTCTTAGTGATATTTCTATTCTATGACGCAAAGAAAACTTTTGTTTCTTGAAGAAACTTTTTTTTTACTTGAAATACATTACCGACAGTTGTGCTTGTAGACAATTTAAAATTCTTATATCGGAATAATGCAAATTAAATCAAATTTTAAAGAAATTAAAATTCTACTGTGGGAAATGAGACGCTTTGGACTCAATCCAAAGACCCGGGTTCGAATCACGGTACAGTCGAAAGCATCTTTCTTTACACAGAAAGATTTCATACGCTTTAAAATTTAAGAAATTATTAATGTTAAGGTTTTGATAATTTTTTTAAATTTAAAAAAATTGTTGTTTTGAAAATTGAAAAATTAAAAATATTTTTTCAAGAGGCTTCTCAAAATGTGTCGAATACAATAAATACATAGATTCTGGTAATAGTCATATAATATATCTAGCTACTTTTTACTGATTACTTTTTGGTAATAATTATAACAGTTGGTGACTCTAGGGTTGAGATTATATGTAGATTCGAATCTCCGTAGCGTTAAAAATTTTAATTGTTAATTTAGGTATTAGGAATTGCATGTGTATCATAAATAAGCAGATTAATTAGTACATCCAAGAAAAATATTATATACCGTGCTAATTTTTATTGTGTAAATAATTTTTTGGTTATTTGCTAAATGGATTTGGTGCCAGTACCGCGCTAAGCTATCTATAGTGGTAATACCAGTACCATGCCAATACTGACTGTCTATTTTCAGCCAAGTGATATTTCGGAGCAATGCCAGTACCGTACCAGTAAATATTTCAGTGCTGGCATGGACTAGATTGGCTCTGGATATTTTGGGCTCCCATTATTGGAACGTTTTTCCTACACGGAGAGAAATAACTGGTACCATGCACATGGAACTCACAAAGTGTTACACACATGTAGAATAACGATTGTGAAACACGCAAATTTAAGTGCTTGACACTAGACAACGTTCTTGCTCTACCTATTAAATATTCGTGCGTGTAGCACTAGCGACTCGGAGCTCGGACACATGAACGCTGAGTATATGTTGCATGGCTTTCCTCATGTTCCAAACGCTTCAGCTTCACGTGCGGCGCACGTGAATCTCAAGCGTTCCCAAGGCGTATGTCTTATACTAGAATTTCTTCATATAAGAAGCCTAAGGAGTTCAACACTTGTGTTTCACGTGCGGTGCACGTGAAACTCAAGCGTTTGGCACCTTTGGCCCATCTAGTATCTACTATGAGTCGCATGAGTAGTAAATGTTGTAATATCACATACTTTTTATGTGAAGACACAGTATTTTGTCTTTGTAGATTACTGTGCGCAGCTCGCATGAATTTTGAGCATTTATTACTCGAGTTTATAAGTTCAACTATTTGAACAGCCACAATTGCTAAACACTGGTCTCTTTCGAGTGCATGACACCAGTTATTTCTCTCCGCGTATAAAATCTTGGTGATTACAGCTAATATATTTGTTCCATTTAAAGTTATTAACTTATATTCACATTACAATTGGATTTTCTATATTCACAAGCTGGTCTCTAAAAGGACTCTCGCGGTGTGCTCCTTATTATCTTAATGTAAGAAGGGTTTATTAAATGTTAATTTAATTGAAGAGTATTGTTTACTTATTGTTGGTTATCCTCGTTCCTGTTTCAGTTGAGAAATGTAACTAAACGTTCAAATACGAGGATGCAAGATATATAATAATTTTATAGATAAGTGATTAAGACGCCACGATGATGTGCTAAGTGGCATTATTTTTAAGTAGATGCATCGATGCCCCCGAGCTATTTTGACGTATCTCTAGCGAGTGCGTACAAAGTGAAGTATCTCTCTGCTGCGTTAGGCAAGTGTAGTACAAGTATCTCGCTACGCCGTTTTACAAGTGTAGTATCTCTTCAGGACTCTTGAAATCTGTAGTAACTCGTTTTTTATCGGAATTGAATTTTTCTTGTTGCTTAATAAAGTGAAGTGTGGAGAATCATATGATATTATTACTAATTTTTTTGAAATTTCTTACACTTTGAACAACGAAATAGAAAATTCAGGAGATTTGAATTTCGATACCGATTTCCGTTCTCTACTGTAGTAACTGTTGCACATGACGTGTGTGCAGTGAACGTAAAAGTATCATTTGATCAGCGTTCCTTTGTTTTCGCAGAATTCTACGATGTAAGAGATATTCAATAGGGATAAGAAATCCGCCGGTTAGACAAAGATAGAAAAAAGAAACAAATCAACGCTATATATGATACACAATGTAAAGAATAAAACGTTCCCGAATATTTTTGTCAAGAAATATATCAGAAATGGATAATAATAATTTTTCTATGCTTCTCTTACATTATTTACGTGGTTTCAGGATATTTTTTGTTGACTGTAGACTTTATTCGAATTCATCGAGTGAATTTTATTGAAAAATAAAGATACGGAAATAAAAAAAAATCATTTTTGGAATGTTAAAATAGTAAGGAATGTTTTACGGAATAATATTCATCTGTATAGGTGTTCATGTAAAATTTGTCATATATAAAATAAAGTATTTTTTTTAAACTCTTAAATCCGAGGTTAGAATCAAGTGATGATTTTTAAATTCATTTTAAGTTTGGTAATGGTGCGTTCTCTAAAAGAGAAAAAACGAGCAGCGAGATACTACACTTGTCCAACGCATCAGAGAGATACTTTACTTTGTACGCACTCGCTAGAGATACGTCAAAATAGCTCATGGGCACCGACATGATGTAACTACCATTTAGTTATTCTCTGCCTAAATTTTCTAACCTCTACTTTTTCCCATCTTTCTAGCAGCATACGGATACCACGTCGGAAGAATGCTTCATCTTTTGAGGCTATCCGCGAATCGACCCAATTTTTGGTATTTTCATATGATGTGAAGTGCTGCTGAGACAGGCCATGCGTCATGGATTGAAATAAGTGAAAATCAGAAAGAGCAATGTCTGGTGAATACGGCGGGTGGGGTGAAACTTCCCACTTGAATTTTCCCAAATAGGCTTTGACCGGCGCTGCAACATGCGGACGAGTATTATCATGCAGGAGAATAACTTTGTCGTGTCTGGAGTAGTAGTGGGCGCGCTTTTCCTTAAGTGCTCAACTCAATCTCACCAATTGTGTTCGGTAGACAGTCCCAGTAATTGCTCCGTTTGGTTTGAGCAACTCATAATATACAACGCCAAGCTGATCCCACCAAATACACAACAAGAGTTTTTTTCCATGAATATTTGGCTTAGCAGTAGATGTTGAAGCATCCCCTTATTTTTAAATCATTCCAAAGTATTTTAAACGATGTGAAATTGCTTATTGAGTCACTCCTAATGTACGTGCAAGTTCTTCTTGCGTTTGGAAGAAATCTTGATCCAATAATGCTTCCAATTCCGCGTCTTCATACACTTTCGGCCTTCCGCTACGTTCTTTGTCTTGATGTCAAAGTCACAGTTCTTAAACTTTTGAAACCACTCACCACAACTTCTCTCACTTAAGGCAGCCTCACCAAATGCTTCTATAAGCAATCGATGCTGCAGATTTCTTCAAATTGAAGAAGTAAATCAAAAGTTCCCACAAATGACGCTTATTCGGCTCAAAACTCGACATTTTCGCACACAAAATAATATATTTTACTGATAAAAATTCACTCATATTTCAAGGTTATGTTGTTGATAGATGTCCAATCTTACGACAGTGACGTTTTACATCTGTCAATTTCAACCAAAACTTACTGGTGGCACCAACTTATGTCAAACGGCGGTAACTTATTTGTACACCTGATATTTTTTTGTTTCTTTCAAAATATTGTTCTTGAATTTTTGTATTATAACAATCAATGTACGATGTATATATTAGTTTATTAATCTTGTAATGATTTTTTCATTTTCACTATTTGAATTATGGCGGCACTTTCAGCGACCAGTTGCTGACCAACACTTGAGAAGTTAATCAGCGGTAAACTAAACAGCAGGCAGGTCGTAAGATAAGTTAGTATATTTTGTTTTAATATACGCACACATCTTCACTAGTGCTGGTTCAAACGACGAAGCTTTCTAACAATTATTTTTGTTCGTTATAAATAAAGAATACAGACTTAAATAAGGATTAGTTATAATTAATGAGTCGAAATACCCGTGAGGAAATATAGTGATTTTTCACTGACACAGGTTGGGTACCAATGGGGATTAGGTTTGTGCGGTTACGCATAACTCGAGGTTTTTTCCGTATCATACATAGTTTTTTATACGAAGTAAAATACGTATTTCACGTAACTTACCTCCCTCCACGAAAAGAATACATTGTGTAAAAAACTAGAGATGTAAAATACCTGTTAAAGTACTGTAAAAAATTAAGTAAGTTAGCTATAGTGAATTACGTGCCCATCTCTGATTCTTATATGAATTAAATGAGGACAATTGTCACCGCAATGAATCCTGCCGGACGTCGAACAAAGAATGATTGTAAGATTGGCGAGATCAGCTACGTTGTGCGTTGTCGCAAGTGGAAGACGGTGGCGCTTCCATGAATTATACGCGTTACCGACATTTGTATCGAGTTTCTAGCTTGCGAATAACGGGTGGCGAATGTGCGCCGATACCTGTCGCTATTCCGCAGTCTTCGAATTGTGTTATGTAGTGTAGTGCGTGTAAAAGTAAAGAAAATAATATTTAGGATCGAATGATAATAGTGAACCAAACCTCCAGTCAGGCTGTTAGGAATAGGTGCCCGTGAAACATGACTTCTCCCGTCAGGTAACCTGTCAAAATTCAATTTTTGAAGCATATAACGAGTCAGATTAAAGAGCCTATCAAGCACATTACGCTCGACCCCTGACACTCGACTGTCACAGACAGCCTCGGGCATGATTTTCTTCTCGAGTTCATTAACTCAAATGCTTTTCATAATTTTTGTGCGTTGTGGAAATACCACGTCACAACTTTCCTCACCCAATATGAGGCCTAAAGGGCCGAACAGGTGCTTAACAATCTCTTTTTATTTCTCAGGTATCAAATTATGACTCTATGATAATTAAAAAAACGAAAGTGTATTGGCTAGCAGATTCCCAGGAACCAGACTATAGATTCCAATTTGTCTTAAATGCTACTTATTACTCATATTCTAAGAAATATCTGAAACCATCTTATACTTTATGTCGGGATGTAAATTACTGTCAATCGACCATAAACTACTACTCTACTGTCAAATATGACGGGCCCACCCATGACGGACACCCACTTGGATTAGATTATGATTTAATGTAAATTTATTCAACTTCGATTAAGTGAAATTGATTGCACTCTATGTGACAGACTTCATTGGTCCGATAGACCTGATAAATTTCCTGTGAATGAAAAAAAAATCAAATGCTACTATTCTACTCATACCCATAATGTAAACTAGGTGTAGGGTGACTGAAATTGAAAACCTGTACTATAAGTTACTAGTTTATTGGTTGAGGTATTGACCCCCAGTCTGGCATAATACCGACCGGCTTGTTGGCCCTATTGTGACGCAATCTTGTAGACATTGGAACAAATAACCTCAACTACTATGAACGGACAGGCAAATTTCGGTGCCAATTTACTCGTGACGTTACCTGCTGCACTACACAATATCTGATTTGATTTTTCGACTAAGTAACTCACATCGAAGACCTGACCCCTGTGGTGACGGTCCTAATATTTAGCCTGATTAGCGCATACTTGATTCTAACAACGCGAAATTATGTCGCTCAGGTGCGTTAGTTTGGACATACGAGTTGCCAAGTATCCTACAACAGTTCTACTCGCAAAAAGCGACCCTGTTCATTCCTCGAGCGAGCTACCAAGTTGCTCAAATACCGCGGAGGGCGCGGAGTAAGGGGCAACGTTAAGCGCAGGCGAATACAGACACTGGTTACGACTAGTACCGTCCAATTGTGCAGGGTGCTACACTACCACCATTAAAGCGTCCTCGCGAATAAGCGACAGCTTTTTGAATCGTGCGCTAGTTAATTTCCTGGACACTGAGTCGACTTTAATTTCAATAATCCACTCAGAGTCTGACGGCCGGAAACCCAATGCGACTTGGTTATCGACATTTGTATCGAATTTCTAGCCCGCGAATAACAGGTGGCGAACGTACGCCGATACGTGTCGTTATCTCACCGGTATCCTATCACTTTTGTTGCTATTGATTAATTCTATTTACCGTTGTAGGGATATAAAGACGAATAACAGGAAAATTGCCTTCTATTTTCATTCTTCAAGGAAAATCTGAACATCAGTACTCTTTTAGATCTAGATGGATCCAGGAACAACCATTTTGAAATTAATAGAGCTAACAATGACTCAGACTCTTGGGTTTATCGATTTTATGTTTTAATGTAGTGTGACTTGATATATGCTAATCGGTACTATACAGGAAAATGTTATAACTTTCTTTAAAAGGCTTTCTTTTCCTATTATGTGCCTCTGCATGTACCTCGAATAAAAGACTTTCATGCACGTGCCGTAAAATAATCGTGATCGTTATTGATAGTGGCAATCATTCACCGAACCATGCCAGTCGAATAAAAAAATCTAAAAATAATTTTGCAGCCTTTTAATTTCAAACTTAATAAGTAATTTTGAAATCGATTCTAATTTTACTACTTCTAATCAATGCAATTTGTCAAAAACCATATTCAATTATAATAATCAAAGCGACGCTGGTCACATGCGGCGCCTCGTGTAGGGCATGCACGATCACGCACAATTTCTTACTCCCCCCCCCCCACACACACACACACACACACTCTACTCCGCCCCTATTTTGTATTCATTTCTTCGCTTCGAGCAAAACGACGTCTTTTTGGCACCGGAACGTCCAATAGTGTAGATTTGGTCTCGAATTTATCCACTATAGCACGCAAAGCCTGTCGGGTGGGACGATTATTACGGCCGAAAATTGGAGTAAGCGCTCTTAAAGTTGCGACCACCGACTCAGAATTTCGGTAGTAATTTTTAACAATTTCCAAACGTAGCTGGTTCGTGAACTTTACCATGATGGAATTGTTGACTTTAACTAACGTTTTGACATTGACAGTTCATTAAAAAAGTTTAAGGGAGCGTTCATATAAAGATACGAAATTGTTATGTCCATATTGGAAAACCCTTTATGTGAGATGTTTCTGGGAGCTGATATTCCATTGAAAAAGTTTCATAATCCTTTTGTTAAGAAATTTTTTCCGGCTTATAGAGGTAAAAAGGTTCCCGATGAATCGACATTAAGAAAAAATGTTGTACCTAAATTTTATGATCAGACTTTTAATGTAATTTGCGATAAAATTGGAAATAATACTTGGATGCCGATTGATGAAACCACTGATGCTTGTGCTAGAAAACTAGCAAATGTAGTTGTAGTAATATGTAGTAAAATGTAATTGCAGTTGTTATGGTCTGATAATATTCAATACATCCAGTTTTGTTATTTCTTACGAATGCAGCACCTCATATGGTTAAAAAATGCAGGATGGGCCATCTAATATTTGGAATTTGAATTGGCTATAAAAAAAAAACTTATGGATATTTTTTCAAAAGTATGATTTTATTAGTAAGATTGAACCTTTCCATTTAAGAAACCCAAATTTTTAGTACATTTTCGATTGTTCGGACTTCAATCCCATGAATGGCAACTTCGATTTCGTGTTGGCGTAACACTTATCCCTAACGGCTCCCTACAAAAAATAGTCCAACGGGGTCAAATCTGCACCAATTAGTCACTCGTTGTTGGTGCATCGACTGCTCAATGATGACGTATGGATTTTTTGAGTCCTAAATCCGACAATTTTGCTTATTGACCTTTTGCCCAAACAATCGCAAATGTACTGGAAAATTGGGTTGATCAAAGAGGGTACTGTAAGGCTAGCCGTGGCAGTCATTTGAATGATGTTGCATTTCATTCTTAAATAGAAAGGTTCAATTTTTCTAATAAAGCCATACTGTTGAAAAAATATTCATGAGTTTTTTCTATAGCCGAGTCAAATTTCTTATGTTAGATGGCCCAACCTGTAGTTTAATTGCAAATGTAAAAAAAGTTTTTCGGAGTCTCCTGAACGAATTGCTGTCTGTTATAACACGATGGGGAATGCGGCTAAGGGCGGCTATGTATTATGCAACAAATTTTGAGGATGTTAGTTCTGTTGTTTTGAGTCTGAACCCAGAAGAGGCAACATCTATAAGAAAAGCTCAAAAAGTTTTAAGTACAAAACGTTTGCGAGAAGACTTACAGTACATACAAACTAATTTTGAATGTTTAGTTTTATAATACATTAATAAATTACAAACTCAGCGACTCCCGGTCCTGCATTGGTTTCTTCGGAAACCGAGCAGAGAGCCCTGGAACAAGTGACCGGTTGCGTCCTCCGGTTGCGAATAGAGGGACTCTGTACCGAGGGATTCTACTGAATACGGATACAAACTAAGTAAGCAGTCGCAGAAAATGTTCTAGAGATGGTCCCAAAGTAACAAGCCCCAAGCCAAGGTGCTAAAAATCGTGCCAAGGGCTGCATGGCACTAGGAAGTTGTGTGCTCTACAGTGTATACAGAAAACCCGGCCGCCTCCTGGAGTATTCAGAACTTACCACTGCATGCATTCTTCAGGATTGAGGTGGAGATTGCTTATATAGATTCCAGCACCGATGCCGAGGATGTCAAAGAGGCTGTAAGAGACTTCTTTAATCATGGATCGGAGTTAGAACTGAGGGTATCTCTGATCAAGAGACTTTTCAGAGGTAACAGAAAGGTTTTTGTCCCACTAGAGGAGACGTGGGCCCGAAACTACTCAAGGCGACCGACAATAAAATCGAGTGGGTCTCCTGTAGAGTCAACAGGGAAACAGTGGCGGACCGTTGCTACTACTACCTTGGCTTCGGCCATACAGCGGCGGACTTTCGGAGGCCTGATCGAAGAAAAATTTGCTGGAGGTGCAACAAATAAGGGCACACTGCGGAGTCCTGTTCAAAGAAATCGCAGTTCTATCTTGACTTCACAGGAGAAGATAAGCCTCGGGATGATCATATTGCGAGGGCAATGCGTTGTGCGACTTCTCCGGAGGCAGCACGAAGAGAAAGTCTCCAAAAGGCCGCATATGAAGCATGGCAGGGAGCAAATAAGAACGCCGAAGCTAGCCGTAGAACACCCATAGAACGTGATCCTGATGTTCTAAGTTAACGCAGTTCTCTCGATATGCTAATATTTTATAGACCAAGCAACAGGGAATTTGTTATGACATTATTTATTTCAGAAAACGGACTGCGCCATCAGAAGAGAGGTTGGTCATAGAGTAATTGTGTCATGTTTTGGACAACGAAATATGATTTATAAATTTGTTATTAACATTTAAGACAAAAAAATCGAACTTTTTTTAGTTTTTTGTTTATAGCATTAAAGGTAATTATCCAATCTTGATGACATTCATTGAAAAGTTATAGAAAACTTAATTTCGAACAATATGAGTCGTCGCTTGATCTGATTGGATAATTAGAAGCGGAGAAAATTCGGAAAAACCGGTAAATTGAGCTTTTGTTAAACAAATTAATATCTCAGTTAATTTTTAACTTTTCAGGTTGAGGTTTGGTGGAAAAGTAACCAACTTTATGCTCTGCAAATGTATAAAAAGAAGAACACTTTAAGATAATACGTTTCCGCGCTATTGACACTTTAATTTATTTCATGCGTTAATTGTAAAATGTCTGCTTGCCGCAGAGGTGGTCCGATTTTTATTTTGAAAACGGCTTTTGAAAATATAAATCAAGCACAACAGAACGTCAATCTTGGTTTTTCGCAAAAATGTTGCAAAGTTTATTAAAAAAAAGGTCCAAACATGGCTCTAAACGCTTGAACGCAGCAAAGAACCTGAAAAGTTAAAAATTAACTGAGATATTAATTTGTTTAACAAAAGCTCAATTTCCCGGTTTTTCCGAATTTTCTCCGCTTCTAATTATCCAATCACATCAAGCGACGACTCATATTATTCAAAATTAAGTTTTCTATAACTTTTCAATGAATGTCATCAAGATTGGATAATTACCTTTAATGCTATAAACAAAAAACTAAAAAAAGTTCGATTTTTTTGTCTTAAATGTTAATAACAAATTTATAAATCATATTTCGTTGTCCAAAACATGACACAATTACTCTATGACCAACCTCTCTTCTGATGGCGCAGTCCGTTTTCTGAAATAAATAATGTCATAACAAATTCCCTGTTGCTTGGTCTATTTAAGCAACAGAAGGGGAGCGTTCATTTTCGAAAATTTAAGAATGTTATTCACGATGTCGGCTAGTACTTTAACCCTCAATAAATTAAATTTCTACAAAGGTTGTAAAATTTTATTATCTGATATTCAATTTTAAATGTCTTTTCGGCACCGTTTTATTTTATTTGCATTGATAATAACAAGGTATCTATTTTCGTTTCTGTCAACTTAGTGCTGTCCGATAATTAACAAAATCACTGAAATAACTATAAAGTTTTAAACAGAAAATTTCAAAATCATTTATAAATTTTATTATCTACATATAATTGTCCGGATGATCCGTCTTATTATTATTGCACTTTGGATCTATCTATCATTACCAACATTGTACAATACTTGTCAAATTTTACATTTTTAGAGAGTAAAGTGAGCCTTTCCAATAAACGCCATCTTACTTTACATTCCAGAAAAGTGAGATTTCACCCTAAAAAATTTTGAGTATAGGAATTAGAATTTTTTACTTATTAAATTAAGATTTATTTAATTTTAATTTCTTATAAATGTTTGTTAGATATTCAATCATCTAAAAAGTTAAAGATATCTGTAACTAGAAATTAAGAATATGTACTTTACATAATAATTTATTCCTTGATGAATAATGTGGTAATTTAAAAAGGTGAGATGTTCTGTAGATGAAGTTAAACAATCTAAATAATAATAAATATATTTCAAATCAAATCAAGTATTTCACGTGAGTACAATGTGGTCGAGCGACGATGCGATCGCCATAACTGTGGGCTAGCGTACTGTCGTTTTGCCCTGGAAGACGCTCTTCCAGGGCTTCCTAAAAACTCTTAATTTGAGAGAAAGTGTTAAAATACAATGTCTGCAAGAACTTAAAACTACGTGACAAAAATCGGTTTTGCAGAATGTTTGCTTTGTAAACACCGAAGTCTGCGTACCAGGCAGTTTAGATTCTAATCCCTTAAATTACTTTACAACACTCTGCCTAAACTTACTGCTGTCGTCTACAATATAGCTAAATATGATTTCGTGTTCGAAGAATCGTAAAACAATGTAGTAGCTCCAAAGCAAACATACAAAAATATTAACCCTCCTTTAACAAACATATGAGGGATTCCCTCAGTGGGGTCAGTTTTTTTGAAATAACTTCTAATTTACGCTTCACACAGTCTGGTCCGTTTGAATACCTTTCCACGAATTATTCCTGAAGCTTTTTGTAGCAATAAAAAATGTTCATGTAGAATACTCATTCAATAATCACATTTCAAAACCAAAGGTGACGTGAATTCTGAGGGAATCCCTCCATAGTTTGGCTTTCGTGCAATGGAAATAGCTTGATCCTCTAGGGTTTGGTAACCGTGTAACAATTTTTAAGTTTGGTAACGGAGGGATAAAATGCTACATTTAAAATGTACTCGCTACAATAATTTGAAATGAACAAAATAATGAGGAGACGGTTTGAAAATAAAGTTTTCAAGTTTATACTACATTGACTTCTTAATGGAAATTTAAACGTGCTGCATACAATAAGTTATAAGATTGAAACAAAACGATCTGATTCAAATTTCTGTAGATTATTGCTTATTACTGATAATTCTATTTGGTGCACGTAAGGAAAGGCCACTGATTTATTATACATACACTATTTTAATCAGAATTTCAAATTGATGCTATCATTATACACTGCATTATTTATTAAACACTCATCTGTTATTGTTACATTGGTTATTTATGTAGATATAATGATAAATTAGTTATTATAATACTTGGGATTCAGAAATTCGGTACGTACATGTAGGTTAGATGACCGAGCAATAGAGAAAGGGTAATAGCTGTTCAGTATGCATTGCAGTCTTTTGGCAAGTGGTAATTCTGAGACCAGCTATACGATATGCTCTGTACACGTACACCAGATGCACGTACATCAGTCTACATTCCGTGTGTCCAGATTTGACACGCGAACGTTACGCACACAACGCCAACAGTAGTACGTACGTGAGAATGGTTGCGCGCGCAGCGTAGTGTGTCTGCTGTTCGCAGTGGTTCTCTAAAATTTCTCTGGTTTTCTCTCCTTGACAAGGAGCCTTCAACCAGAGAAAAGTCAGAGAACCACTGCGAACAGCAGACACACTATGCTGCGCGCGCAACCATTCTCACGTACGTACTACTGTTGGCGTTGTGTGCGTAACGTTCGCGTGTCAAATCTGGACACACTGTCTACATTCACCTACACGGGTGTGTGCGCACGTATGCTCCATCTACGTAACATGAATATACAAAGACGCAATGCAATAATATATGTAAGCAAAATTCAAATATTGCATGCCTTTGATTTTGAAGATTATCTTTAAAAAAGTGGGTGGAAAATATGATTTCCCTGCTAGTTCGATCACGTATTTGTTCAAGAGATTCTAGGCACACTCAAAAAAGATTCTCTTTAATTGAGGCATATATATTCGTAGAATAGCAATGTATTTATATATATATATGTGTGTGTATATATATATATATATATATATATATATTATATTATATATATATATTATATATATTCAACAATGTGTTATATATATATACAATCACATTGCTGAATCTTAAACATGAATATATACAATAGCAGTCATAGAAATATATCTGATACACATATATGCTTTAATAATACACAGTGTAATACACATTATATTATCTTTGAAAGTTATTATTTATTCAAAATAGGTTCCATTAGACTCAATACAACGTTTGAAACGATCAACCAATTTATCCATAGACTTTTTAAACTCGGTTTTTGGGATGTTCTTTAGCACCTGTGTCACAGCTGATTGAATGGTTGGAACATCATCATAAAAAGCTCCTTTCATTGCAGTTTTTAGTTTTGAGAACAGAAAATAGTCACTCGGTGATAGATCAGGCGAATACGGAGGGTTGTCCATGACACAGATCTGTTTTTTCATCAAAAATTCATTGACTTTTCTGGTCTTGTGAGGTGGTGCATTTAACTGATGTGGAACAAAACGTGCAAAGACCTTTCTTTTACCCAAATCTTCAGTTAATATTGTGTAGATTGTACAGTAAGATAAATTTAATTTTTCTGCCAGCATTCACACAGTGAAATTTGCATCGATAGCGATTATTTCACGTACTTTTTCCACTGACTCAGCACGATTTGATGCTTCTGGTCGTCCAGGTCTTGGATCATCATTTAAATCGTCACGGCCATTTTTAAATCGTGTAAACCACGTATAAACTTGAGTACGACTCATACAATCATCACCATAAACTTTTTTCATCAATTCGTATGTCTCAGCGAATTTTTTTAAAGTTTAACACAAAATTTTATATTTGCTCTTTGTTCCATTTTTGTTTTGTAACATTAGCACACTTTTTCTTTTATTGAAACGGCTGTAACTTTCACATCTGTCATCCGATTTCCACGAATTTAGGTGCGTTTGAAAGAGGATGAACGTATCTTTTTAATGCTGCAAATTTTCAATAGATGGCGCTGCATGTTGTATGATTTAAATATAAAGTTCGGTTATTTTTGGGACACACTGTGTAGTCATGGATTAGTATAAATATTTCTATCAGGCAAAATTTTTGCCTATCGTTAATTGCCAAAATCTTCAAAATGTGTCTTTTTACAAGGATGAATAAAGAACGACATTGCAGGAATAGATGATTAACAAAGTCCTTATTTTTCAGGAGAGCAAAAAGACAGTAGCTGAATCTAGTTTCGTAGAAATATCAATTATGTAGATGTGCGAGTTGCCAATCTCGAAGTAACACTAGCCTTAAATTCAGCCACTTGCAATTATCTGTGTTTCAAAAATATAACAATATGTGATATAAATTTTAGTGATAATTTGTCTAGAGACTGAAATATGACCCGGGTTAGGCAAAACAGTTGAGAAAAAACCATTGAGCGAGACAAGGTCTCAGTCGAACACAGCCTGAGATAGTTCAGGTCTCCGAAATTCAGAAGTCTTGGACCCCCCCCCCCCCCCCCAGGGGAGAGTGGGCATTAAAGTCTCCACAGAGCAGTAAAGCATCGCAATTAGTCGCCGATGATAAGAGAGCAGATCAGGTAGCGGGAACGGGCCTGCAATCCGGAAAAACGTAAGGGGAAGAGACCAATATGGAATCAAATGAAGTCATTCTTTAGACACCAACAATCTCCAGGTCCTCTAACAACGTTTCAGGAAGCTTAATCCACCCCGACTCAGAGAGTGATCAAACCTATACTTAATAAATCTAAAGAGTTCGAAAACATCATCGCTGGTAAGCCAAGACTCCGAAAAGCATAAAATATATAAGTCTATCTCATAGAGAAGCTAGTACAGCTAGTACACGAAAGACATCCTAAACAAATTAAGAATTACAGCTAAAATTAAATAAATGGTACTGCGAATAAAGAGAAAAGGTAACGAAGAAACAGGAGTAAGTAAAACCCTGAGATTTGCTAGGTAGATCCACCTAGGATAGAGCCAATAGGGGAAGGCGGACGATCATCTAAAGGAAAAAGAGCATTCACCGAGAGGTCACAACGATGCATATTATCGGACCGCCTCAAGTCAATAACGGTCCTAGCAATATCAAGAACCGAGTCTGCACCAGAGGGGATCGGGAAAGAGCAGATGGGCCTGGAGCTTCGACACTGGTTGGAAATGTGCCTACACCTCTGGCACGTAAAGCAACTTCTAGGAGGGGGGATAATAGATTTCAGTGGAAAGGTGTAACCGAAAATGAGAACATATAGAGATTCTCTGGAAATGGCATTAATGAATTCCACCTTATACATATTAAGTTAGGTCTCATGAAACAATTCGTGAAAGCACTAGATAAAGAGGGATAATGCTTTCATTATATAATATCTCAGTTTCCTTAACTGTCCGATGCTTAATAGCAAAAAGAGATATTTGATGAAATTCGAATTCGACAGCTATTAGAAGAGGACATTTTTGTTACTAAAATGACAGCAACTGAGAGAAGAGCATGGCTCGATTTCAAAAATATTGTTAAACGAATCCTCGGAAACGTTGAAAGTCCAGAGTGGAAAAAAAATATCGATAATGGTCGATAATTTCTAAACAGTGATGTGTTCAATGAGTTCAGTGCTCTATTTCATGAATTCTTATGTTAAATACTTCCCTGATAATCTTGAGGACTATAGTGTAGAATATGGTAAAAAATTCTATCAAGATATTAGGCTGATGGAAGAACGATATCAAGCAAGGTGGGATGAAAATATGATGGCGGACAACTGTTGGACGTTAAAAAGAGATTGACCTCAGAAAAAAATTCCGAAAAGAAAAATGCTGCCACGAAGGTCTTTCAAATGCAGAAGAGTGTATCATTATGAAAAATTAGCTATCCTTTTATGCAGCTATGGAAGACCAACACTAATTTGACTTAAGTATCAGAATCAATGCCGGGAATTACAACATCTTAATTTAGTCCTTAAAAGTGCCGCTCACGCAATTTCGTTTCGAGGTTATGTTTCCAATTTTTTGATAACATCACTGATCTGACTCCATTTTAGAATTCAGCGGCTTAAAATCCATGAAAAAACCATGTTTTTCCATCACATACTCAAAGATGAGGTTTTTTGAGGTTATTTCAGAAACTAATCATGAAAGGTGCTATTTTCACTTCAGATTCAAGTTCAACGACTCAAAATTTGTACAACATGTGGATGAAATTGATGTTTACAAAATATCCTAAATGAAGAGGAATAAATGGAAACCAAGTTCCTTCCTTATTTTCTATGTAATATTGTATTAATCTGATAAATAGATAAGTAAACAAATCCCTCCATAGTGTGAAAAATCGGATACTGCTGAAACAAAGTAAGGTATTTATAAATAAAGATATATCAGGTAACTATAGGTTTGTTCTACGCATAACAGGGCTATCCCGACGTGAAACTCGTTACAATGACAGAAAAGATTTATAAGTTAGAATATTTATAATATTTTCAAATGTTTGAGCAGAATTAATGAAGATAAAAAAAATCAAAAAACTTACTTAATTCCTTTAGCTTTTTAATTCCTTGAGCATAAAACTTCTAATTTTGATGAGAAAATCTTCCCACTGAAAAATATAATTAGCTAATTTAACTATATCGGTTTGTGAAATATGCCACAGCTACTTTATTGTTTCGCGCAAATATTTTTTATATTTTAAGAAATTTTTGAAAATTGATTTTATAGGATCAAATTATGTAAAAAAAATCCTTGTATATTGAGAGCAAATCAATATGGGAGAATGATTTATTATAAGACTAAATATTTTCATAATTAATATTTATATGATAGAATTTTGAAACGAAATTCTATACTGTACATAAAAGCACTGTAATATATTGTAGTAAAATTGCAACTAAGTTAGAATTCTGAATTTTAGTACCTAGATTCATTAACGAGATACTCACCCTAAACGACTTATAGTTTAGGAAGTATTCACTGCGTATAGGAAACTCATATACCACTATGAAATAGACAGATTACTTAATCACGAGATATCCCCCAAACCAATCAAATCACCGTACTATCATGCTTTGTAGAACGATCATGTTAAGGATCTGGGCGAACGAAAGGACAAAAAAAGGATGATTCGGATGGTTGATTACTTTTCGTAGGAACCTGGCTTTTCATTTATATATAATAATCTTCATGTAATCTTAAATTAACCTTATAGTTAAAGTATTGGTAATCAACATATTTCTAATAATGTTTCAGGAAATAACTTTATAAAGTTTATAATGCATTAAATTCAGCGTTTGGTAACAGGAAATGCAAATACAGAACATTGGTGAAAGCTGGTGTTTGATTTCTGCCACAGCATCGTTTAAAGTTCGAAACTGTGATCGTGACGAATGACGTGTCTGTCGGATGATATTTCAGGTTAGCATGAAATCGACGTTAGTAGATTATATCAAGTTAAGCAAAATTGAAAACCGGCAGTAATTTGCGGATATCGGGCAAATACAGATATCATTTGACAGCGAGTGTGACCTCACCAAGCTATAATACACGTATGAGATCGAATAATTCATAGAGATGCTTTGCTTCCTTAAATATCACTAAAAATAAATAAATTTTCATTATTGTTGCAAAAATAAAAATGAATAGACGCACATTTCTTATGGAAATTTGGTTTCTATTAATGCGACATTTGAAATGTGTTGCTGTTTTTGTGATGCTTATAATAAGACATAATGTCAACAATGTCCGAAAATGAACTGTCTACGAGCTTTCAGGAATGAGAAAATATGATTTTGATTACCACTATCTCAGAATTTTGAATCAAATTCAATTCTATTGAAATTAAAAATGAAACGACCTATTTTCACACAAGACATTGATAAAGGTTTGAATATTACCATAAAAATGAGATGACGAGTGGAGCCAGATTGACCCGATGACCCAGATTTTTTGGGAGGCCTCTCTTCGCAAGGGTGTAATGAAAAAACCGATGAACATTTTCCCAAGAGAACTATTTCATTTGTTAGTTCAAGGTTTAATAAAACATTTCAAAAATATTGACTACTTTTTTCATAGTAAACTTCCAAAGAACGCTTCGAAAAATGACCGTTACTACAGAAGATCCC
Source organism: Diplolepis rosae (assembly GCA_030998225.1). NCBI lineage: Eukaryota > Metazoa > Arthropoda > Insecta > Hymenoptera > Diplolepididae > Diplolepis > Diplolepis rosae. The sequence continues at coordinate 401,711 of JAPYXD010000338.1, read as the reverse complement.
CTTAAAATAGGCTTCTGTCTTCACAATGATCTCCTCATTTGAGCTGCATTTTTTCCTTGCGAGACACATACTAATGGATCCAGGTTTCATCAGCGGTGACGACTCGACGCAAAGACTCCTGCGGATTTCGCTTAAAAAGGTCCAAACACTGCTTCTAAGTTAACAGGCGTATCCGCTTGTTGTCCACCGTGAGCAATCGCGACATGTATCAGACCAACACCTTTCCCATTCCTAATTTATCATATAAAACGTTGATCGCCGTTTCGTACGACACGCCTACGGCCTCTGCTACCTTGCGCACTTTCGTTCCGCGATCAGCAAGAATCATGTTGTGGATCTTTTTAACGTTTTCCGCAGTGACCACATCTGCTGGGCGGCCTGGATGCTCCAAATCAAAAACAGAAGTACGGCCAAGTTTAAATTCGTTAAACCAATATCTCACGGTTGTCATAGATTGTGAAAGGTCCCCATACACAGAATTCAACTTCGATTTTATTCCTTTGCACGTTTCTCCATCCAAAAATAAAAAGCAAATTAATGTATCCATATTGTTCCTCTTCCATTGTATATTCTGATGTAACACATTCAGAACTACTCAGAAAAGAATTAAAACTAAAATTATATAGGGCGGACGGCCCTTAAAAGGGGCAAAACCTGCTCACACATGTATAAAATAGGACTTAGACGGTAGATTCTTGCATATAACGAAAAAAGTATTGCACCTAATTTCACTGTTAAAAAAACTCATCTGCAAAGTCCGAGAAGAAATTATTTTCGCCGATAAACGATTTTTTTACTCTGAAAAGGAATACTTTAACTATCAAAGGATTGCATTTGTAGGTTAACATAAACTTATTTCTCATTGCTTCTGATAATTGAAGTATTATAAATTTATTAATTTTTGATGCTCTTAACCATCGAAGGGTTATCAGTGGTCCTTTTTTTAAGTGACTTTGTAAAGCGTCTTTAAATTTCATTGTATATTATGGTTTTTATTAAATTTGTATCTTAAAATTTCTTCAAGCTGAAATCTAAAACGGGTCGTTATTGGAGTATTGATAATGATCGATTTAATATTGGCATTTATCAAAGTTGGGCCTGTGTACATTTCTTATAGGTTATGTCACACAGTTTTTTTCTTTTATCCTCAAAATTATATTTCCTTTGTATGACATAGGATTTCATTTCTAGACCAAAAGAATTACTTTGACAGTAAAAGGATAGCACTTGAAACGACAATCCTTTAACTGTTGAAAGATTTACTCTCATGCCAATTTTGAATATAAAATCCTCTCATAGTGAAAGAAATCGTTTTACAATGTATAGTCTGTTTTTAGAGTGTGACATATGCACATATGGATTAAAAAAGATAGGTTTTTAGGGATACGAAATGTCTACTTTGCAGGGATACAATACATTCATCATTTTTTATCCTTATAGTTCTAACATGAAAGTATAAATTTTTACAGCGCAATTCTTTTTTCAAATAAAGTTCAAAAGTTCGTGAGTTATTTGCTACGTCAATTAACGTTTCCAATATAGGAGCCGTTATTTGCTAACGAAGTCATCGTCCTCAAGTAAAGAAAACTCGTTGCTGAGATAACGAGCGACATGCACTAATCACGAAAGGTCTAATGCGAAGGGCAGTTCACCACGTCGCAAATAAATTGTTAGCGTTGAGTGGGTGCAGGGCAGGCTGGTCATTCTTGTTGGTACGTGACCAGCCTCTAAAATGTATCTGTCTTCATGAGACGTGCGGTCGACCTTAGTGAAAACTGTTGCAACTTATACCAACATTCTGTGCCATCCTGAAATTGTACTTTCACAATGATCTATTTCTGTAGCCTCTTAGCAGTTATCAACCCTCATTTTTCTTTCCAATACTTATAAATTTATTAAAAATAATGAAACAACAAATACTCACTAACAGACTCGCATTTTTAATTTTTATTATACTACGTTTTAATTCACGAAAGAAAGTTTGGTATTAAAAAATTTTTTAAGCTAAAATGTAAAACCTTAGAAAAAAAAATTAAACATTAAACGTAGCTTGTACTGAAGCTTGCTATAATTTTTTCAACAGTTCTAATTCTTTTTCTAAGGTTTTATAAGTTTACTACTAAAAATTCTCGATAGGACACATTTCTCCGTAAATTAAATCATAGCATATTAAAAGTTGAGAATGTAGGTCTGTCAATGCAAAGGCAACATAGGGTCTAAAAAATTTTTAAAACTTAAAAGGAGTCAAAGCGTGACTGCCCGTTTCAAAATAGACTCGTAGCTGCTGTTCCGATTCCCTGTTATGTCAAATACATCCCATTGTAGTTCTACATAGTCCTCGGCATCCTCGTTCTTTCTCTCAGGTGTCATTTATATTATATCCATATATGGATAGTATGGAGTCACGTTTTTCCAAGTGCGCCACTCAAAATCGACTTTTTGATTTTTCAAATGTCATTATGTTATTTTGAAAATTGACATAGCGTGTAATGTTAGCACAAAAGCGTTTGCTTCAATTTTCATTTTTCTCAAAGTTATTTATAATTATGAAAAACAATTTAAAAACTTATCAAACAAAAAAATAAAATATTTTGCTTATCTTATTTCAATAATTTGATTATAAAAATTTCATTTTGTAATAAAAAATTGCACATTACACCAACTTCCCGTATGCCTGAAAAAAAAAATTAAAAAAGCATTCTATGTGCTATTTATTCGACTTTATTTCCATGAAAAAAAATTACTGTACCTTTTAAGTACAAAAAAGTTATGTCAGTTTTGGTGGAAACGTGCACGTGCTTGGGAAATATCAGTACCTGAGTAAAGGAATAGGGGGTAAATCATAAATGAAGCATTAGAAGGGAGTGCAAGGGAAAGTAGGTAAAAAGTGGTACTTCAAAACTATGAATCATTGTAACAAAAGAAAGAAAACGTGAATAATTAATTGATAAAGAATAATTAATTAATAATTAAATATAGAAACTAAGGAGTTAAAAAATAATTACAAGAACGAGAATCCTTATTAATTTGAAGAAGAAAGCACCCCGGAAGCCAGGAATGAGCGTCTCTGAGGCGAACACGAAAAGAAGACACAAGCCAGTGCTAAAAAAGTGTGTGGGCACAAAAAAAAAAAGAGTCGCCTCAGAGTATTTTTAGTAAAATACCTTATCCCACAGTACCTTGCTTTTGCACACCGGTGGTTGAATATCTACTGCTTTTTGCTAGCTTCATTGGCTATTTTGTTTTCGCGGTCTGTCATGATTGGCGGCTTTTGAGTGGACCTACAGCTTAGAGTGGATTTCGAACCACTTATATTTGGACATACAGCTTAGAGTGGGATCCGAACCACTTTGACGTTCAAAGTATTTTCGATTTCTCGACATCGTTCTACACTATAATCTAACTCGTACCTTCTTCTTCTTCTTCTATAGCTTCTGTTAGTTCTTTTGCTATTAAGACTTCTTTGCGAAAAGTCTCGAACGCAGAGTATTTTTCCTTACTAACTAGTTGGCTTTCTACAATTTCGTTGCAGGCAATTTGTCGCCTTAATGCCTTTCGAATTTCATCATACTTTGTGCAATGCTTTAAGACGTGCTCTGGGGAGTCCGGCTCTCCCCATGTGCACAAGTCTGAATCGTTTATGCCAAATCTATTTCGGAAGCTTTGGAAGCTTCCGTGACCAGTGATAAACTGAGCTGACCATCTGTACGGCTCAAGCCATTTGCTTTTCAGTCTTCTTTCTATACTTGGCATATACAGGTATGTCTGTCTACCCTTGTCGGATGAGATCCATCTGAGTTGCCACGCTCTGATGAGACCATCACGAAAACTATTTCTGGCTAGTGCCTGATGTGTTCGGTATTCTGGATTTTGCTCGTCTCCCCGAACCTCAGATTTTCAAGTTCAAATCCGATTCCCTTCCTGATGTTGAATAGGTAGCTTCTCCTCTCGCATTCCAGGTTGATCGCGAGGTTCCCGGTCAATACTGTGAGTGCTTGAGCAGAAGTCGTTCTGTAAGCTCCAGTCACACGTATAAGGGCATGTCTTTGAAACATCTCAAGTTTTAGTCGACCGGCGGCTGATGCCCTATCATACCATCCTGCTGCAGCGTAGGTGGCAATCGGGACATACAGCCCCCTGTATATTGCATTGAATGCCTTGTAATTTATGCCCCATCCGTTTCTGGCTAGGTGACCCAGCCTATCGAAGAGCCCACGTGTCCTGTTGGCAACTGCATCAACATGCGTGCTCACCGAGATTCCGGTGCCAAAATTGGTTCCAACATACTTAAAAGTTCTTGTTCTTTTTATTCTTTGTCCATTGACCCTTATCTCAGGTGAGCACTTCTTGTGGAGGTTACCTTTGACAAGCATCATTGCACATTTGCTTGGCGCGAGTTCTAATTTGTTTACAGTGCACCAGTCGGATATCTCGTTCAAAGCCAGTTGACCTTTTGCCGACAGTTCTCTTCTAGAATCAGCCCCCACTATAACGACCTGGTCATAAGCATAATCAATGGATTCAATGCACATGGATTCGAGGCGTTCCAGGTTGGGGTTGAAAACCAGGTTCCAGAGAGTCAGTCCCAGGACTGAGGCCTGGGGGCAGCCTCTGTTCACAGACTTTTCCGTGATCTTGTAACCTTCTCTTATGAGCACTTTTCTGTCGTTCAGATAGTCCCTAATCCTTCCGCGGATTTCCCACTTCTGAAGCCAAATTGTCTTGGGGAGAGTTTACCCTCCGTGACAGTGTTAAGCTTCTTGGGAATTAGTGCCTCGAAGAGTTTGCTAAGGATTGGCAGGAGACAAACCGGCCTGTATGATTTGGGATCCGTCGCGATTTTGTCTTCGCCTTTCCTTATGGCTACAGTCCTTCCCACCTTCCATTCGTTTGGAAACACCGACTGTCCGAGGCAAGCATTGTAGATGTTCAACAATTCTTGCTCGATGATCGGAATGGCTGCCTTTATTATTCCAAGATCGAAGTTGTCTGTCCCAGGGTCCTTTCGACTGTTTGAAGCTTGTAAGCAAAGCTCCAAGGATTTTTGTTTGTTGCGTGCGTGACGTACTGATCCCACTTTTGGTGTTTATTCGCATTGATCAGCCTGTTGTACTTTTTCAGTTCCTCTCTGTAACTCATTTTAATAGTTAGGCGCTTTATTGCGTCTTTTTCTTTTTGGAAGGCACGTTCTGCCATGTAGGATTCCTGTTTTGCAGTAGTAAGTCGTGAGTCCCACCAGGGAACTTTTTAATCGGTTTTATTTCTCAACTCTTTCTTCAATTGGTTCAACTTTGTGTGCTCAGCGTTAATGTTCTCCCTGTCTAACCACTTCAGGGACGAATGGCAGGAGAATATACATCAATGGTCACCAAGTCAGAGCTGGCGAATCACCGAAAACTGGAGAAGAAAAGAAGAAACGACAAGATAGCAATAGAGAGACGTATTTATATTTAAAATTTTGATAGCGGTAAGCTTAAAATACATTCTTTTATTTAGTGTAAACCGCTATCAAAATTAAGGGGGGCAGATGTGAGCAGACATTATTGATCTCTGTAGAGCGGCAATTCCGGTTACGCTTTGGACAGGACAAGGGGTTTTATGTCTTGTCTGAGTTCAAATTCGTATCTCTGATTGTGGAGCACCGGGCAGGATAAGGGGATACGCCTTATCTGAGTTTGGGACACACGATCTCATACTTGCGGCACACCTCGAGTTTCGATACCAGATCTCGGTCTCACCAATCGATTCTTTTTATTAAAAAATTAATGAGTCCCATCCCCGTGCAAATAGTATATATTGTATATTCCTAATATTTCACATTAAGAGTAATTAAATATTAATTATATACTAATAGCGCGATTTTCTTGGTATTGATTATGAGAAATTTATAATAAAGATTATAATCTATTTGTGATCGTCTGCGGAGGAAGATACCTAACGCCTAAAAAATCGATTTTCTGTTTTTCACACAACTTGATACTTCTTGAGTTGCTCTCTCCTAGCGATAATTGGATAATTTTTAAGTCAGTTACTTTTGTTGTTAGTAACCTACAAATGCAGACATAATTAGCGCGAACCCACTAACGGAATCTGTTGCCATCACCCGTCCTGTAAAATTGAGCTGTTGGGCGTTAAGTACTTTTCTTCGCTGATGGTCACAAATTAATTTGCGAGGATGCATTGAAAAGTCCGCGGCCATACATAGAATTAAATTCAATATTTAAATAAAACCACTCCTATTATACTCTCTCATTCTTCAGTTGTGACTGTGTAAAGCCTTATTACATAAAAAATGTGTGATCTGATTATTGGAGAACGTAGATTGAAAATAAGAGAGATAGCTGAGACTGTTAGCATCTCATATAAACGAGCATAAAACATTATCGCGAACGAACTATGATTTTATAAGATTTCTGCGAGATGGATCCCAAGGCTCCTTTCAGTTGAACAAAATCAGAATCGATTGATGATTCCTCGCGACTGTTCGAAGCTGTTTGGAACTAATCCACAAACATATTTGGACACATTTGTGACCATGGATAAAACTTGCGCTCCGCATTATATTCAACAGTCAAAACAATAATACTGACAATGGAAACGAGCGGTTCAAAGAAAGCAAAAACAGTTTTGTCGGCGAACAAGGTGATGGCATCTGTTTTCTGGATCCGTGTAATCGATGGCCAGGGCAGGTCGACCTCTAATGTATTGGGTGTCCCCGTAGGATAGTTCATGTGCGGTGGTGTACGCGGCGCTAGTTGTCGGAAGCGGGCGGAGTGCGGCAAAGGGAACGGCGTCGTATGAGTTCCGCCATTGTTGTATACATGTATCAACAATTCGTACGTGATCGCGCTTTATAATCATTTAAAATGAATTCGAAGTACGAAATTCAGTGTGCTGTGAGTGGGTGTACCTCCAAAAGGGGTCGGAAGAACAATGTGTCAATTCATCGGTTTCCGAAGAAAGAAAATGCCAGACAACGATGGATAGAAGCATGCTCAAATCCCTACTTGTCGAGGTTAGGATACCTCGAAGTACTAGAAAAACAATTTTTTATTTGTCATCGACATTTTTCCGTCGTTAAATTTACCGTCGTGTAGTGATGTGTCGAGTGGAAGTGATGTGAACATTAAACCCGCGAGTGTTTCTTCCCCATCAGACTTCGAAATTTTTATTCCCGAAGTAGAAAAACCTGCAGAAGGCACACGAGACTTTGAAGAAAGTAGCGTGCAGTTTGCACACGTAAGTAACAATATTTTTAATTTCATACGATATTGTATATAATTTCAAACTTTTCGACTCTGATCAGAGTCCTCATTAGTGATCTTTATTTCTAAAATTTTAAGTGCAATAAATAAAATATTACATATATGAGCCCTATTTCGAAGTAAACTTCGAAAATGTGAAAAAATGTAAAAATCGTAAGAAAATTTACATAAAATAGTACAAGAAACTTCGATGAAGTATCTAAAACTTCCTTAGGAATGACAATAAAATTCTAGCACGTAATTTTGAGATACCAAACTAAAAAAGTAGTATATACACTACCGGTCAAAATTATTTATTCACCTGCTGTGTTAGCTATTCTTAAAGTGTCTTAATTTTTATAATTATTTCAATTTTGCATCTAGTGAGCCCAAGTTGAAGGCAAAATGATAATTTTATAAGAATATATTTCAAAAAACGTCAAATTTCGATCTTTTTAAATAAATATTAATAACACTGAAATTAATTAAGACCTTTAAACGTTTCTGGTCTCATTTTGAAGGTTACTCTTCATAGTATTTTGTTAACTTATCAAGATATTTTTAGAATTTTTCTTTTGGATTCTACCCTGGGGTCAAACATGGTCCAAACATGTCGAAAATTTTCAAATGAAGACAGTAATCTATAAATTTTATTAAAATATGATACACATTGGTTTTTAAAAATTTCTTGTAAGTAGCTACACATTTTTAAAATTTTATGACCTTCTTGTATCATTTTTGACGCCGGGTAGAATCCAGGAAAACAAATCTGAAAATATCTTCTTTAGTTAGCAAAATACTATGAAAACCTACTATTTAAATGAAACAAAAAACTTTTAAAAATCTTAATTAATTTCAGAGTTGTTAATATTTTTCAGAATGATTGAAATTTCAAGTTTTCTGAAATATATTTTTATAAAATTAACATTTTGTTATTTTTTCTGATTTTTCTAAATCATTTCAGTCGATTATGTCGATCATTAGAAGAGTGTATCACTGTACGTGACAACGGAACTCTACTATATCGACCTTATCAACCTCTGATTTAGAATTAATCCAACGTTATTTAAAACTAGATGGTATTTTCCAATATAAATTGAAGAAATTTTTCTGTGAAAAAAAAAAATTTCTTCAATTTTGTTATTTAGTTTATTTGATTATTTTTTATTTTGTTTTATTTGTTATTTGCAAAATTTTATTAACTTTTATTTTATGATAGGGAAAAAAATTTCAACTTGTTATTATAAAAATTAAGACACTTTAGGAATAGCTGAAACAACACGTGAACAAATAATTTCGACCGGCAGTGTACTTCTGTCTAAATGTTACTGAAGATATAGATGCAAGTACATATATAGTATAAAATTACAAAGGATTATTTATGAAAAAATAGCTGAGAATTGCCAATACAAATTCCACAATGTTAGAAATTCCCACCACAATTTCGCGAAACATATGACTGGAGTTTTATTTTATAAAATTTATTTTTATTTATTTTATAAAATACCTACGAAATAAATTTCAAATATTCATATAAATTAAATGCTTTTAATCTATATTCCAGAAAAAAGAATCAGAAGATATCCCAGAAGCAGGAAGCAGCAAGGATGTATTTGGAGAAGACTTTCACACAACACCGAAGAGAGCTATCTCGACCCTACAAAGTGTTCGATTGATTATCTTGTAGTACAACAAAAATCAACGCAAAATGTGCTAAGCAACTATATTTTCTGAAAATAAAAATACAAATTACAGATATTTTTGATTTCTATTTATGACGAGAAAATCATGATTTAAGGATAAATTGTGTAAATGTAATTAAAGAGTGAGTTGATATCGACATAACTTCTCAATCTTGAATTAAATTTTCACAATTTTGCGCTAAAGCTTCAATTTCCTTTTAATTTTATTTGAATATATTCTTTGTAACACATTTAAAGAACCTACGTATGCATGTATATGCACTAACACGTGCACACATAATGGTAGTTCATGCGCAGTGCTGTACGCGGCGCTAGTTGCTAACGGTCCACCACCTTTCCATTAGGTTTGCACGGCCTGTCGATGGCTAAAATCCATAATTGTGGCTTTCAGCTGCTGCAAAGATATTATAAACAAAAATGTTCAGGTCCCCCTGTCTTCCTCTACCCGCTGATTTGGTCTATCTAAATAGTTTGCCAACTGAACCTTAGGAGCGCTATCAACAACTCTCTTCGAACCCCTCATTTCTCTCAAATACACTCGATTCGCGATACTGCGAACATTTAAAGCCAGCCCGCCCTCGATACTGAGAACACTTAAGGGACTCCCGCTTCTCTATTTACGATGTCCAAATCTGTGTGAACAATGCATGTGTGTATTCGTGTCAGTAAGTGTCAGACAGTTTGCATCCTGACTGAAAATTGTTCAATTCTAAAATTAATAGATCTACTTTACCGTGGACACCATTCGCGAAAACAATTGTAGAAACAATCAAAATGAATAGCGCGAGGGGAACTTCAGGAAACATCACCAATATGAAATCTTTCACCGTGAGTATCGATTTTCACCAATAAATCCTATTGAATCAATTTACATGTCACATCGCAACATGTATTTCCGTGAATATTTGCATATGAAAAATTACACAGTTTAACGAAAAAATTCCCGCTAGGTTACACTCTATTTTTTACATTGGAAATGTGAAAATAAGTAGTGGGGGAAGCGGAGTTATGGAGTCGTTCTGAATATCGGGGGAAAAACGTACTTAATATCCGAAGTTCGCAGTATCGCGACTCGAGTGTACAATGAAACTTAAATTGGCTTTAAGTTTATAAATTTAAAATGTTGAAGTCCAACAATATTACATAAAGATATTACATTAAACATTTTGGAGTATAATATGATACATTTAAATTTAACATTTTTATTAATTTTAATATCAGACGTTCATTGTCAATCATTAAAGATATAATATTTTAACCCTTTATACTCCGAACCATTTGGACGTTACGAGTGGAAAAAATATTTCAACATGTTCACATTAGACTGTCTTTCTACAAAGCTGAATTTTGAAGTTCAAAAACAAGTAATTACAACGTTTATCCAGTTTATTTGTTGCCTCAAATTTTATTCATAATACGAATTAAACTTCTCAACAAATAAGTACTTCTAATAATGTTTGTTCAAACATATATTTATATATGTTCATATATATCAGCATTTTTTTCGATTCTTTTGATGAGGAAAATAAGTTAGATTATGAACAGCATTTCAGAAATAAGTAATAATCTCTATTGGCGTTAAAATTGTTTAGAAATAACGTTTGAATTCTGAAATCTCCTCTCTTGACTTGAGTCATTCAAATATTACTCAATTTGATTATAGCCTGGAATCAAACTACTTTAGTTTTAGAGAATTACTCCATGAAACGCGAGCCCAGTTATCCCAGTGAATAATAATTTATTATTCATTATTCACATTTTTTTGTATAGTATATTTATTTACAAAGGAGTAAATCCGGAATCAAATACAGACACGTAAAAAAATCCAATACTGAAATGATAGCTGTAATTAACTTTTTTAAGGGCATTTGAAAAAACCTAAATAATTTTACATAGTAAATTAAATATACATTTGATAATGTAAGATGGTAATATAAGAACATGATTATTGTACCTAATTTTGTAAACGGACTTATAGCAAAGGGTATCTTGGTGTGAAAACCCTAAAAAGTATTTTTTTCTAGTAAAGTATTTAAAAAAATTTGTTTGTAACATTTCTTGAATGGCAAATTGAGTATATAGGTGTAAAATACATGAGTTATATTCTTTGAATAAATAATTTATGAAACTCGAAAACGTAACACATTGCAATTGAATATATAGATGTAAATAAAGATTTTGATTCTTTGAGAAAATATATAAAATATATACTTAAGTTTATACACGAACCTATACCACAAGATGTCTTTGGTGTGAAGCTATATTAAATAACCTATTTTTTTTAAAGTTATTTTGATTTTCTTTGTTTTTGACTCCGAGCCTCAAAACTTTAAAAATTTTATTTCACGCAGGACAAATATTTATATGTATATCTTGTATTTCTCTTATTAAAGATTCCCTCCTTCTATGTAAGGATTTTATGTAGGATGCTCCAAGTCAACTCCCTTTCGCTTTCAACCGTCGCTGAACTTTCAGGTGGAAACTGTTAGAACTGGACTGAACTCGCGGTGTAAAGATGATGAGACTGGAGCGATGCGTGTTGGTTACATTGTAGATTTCGGACGTTGACTGCCTGACTGACTGACTGACTAATTGACTCACAGAGATGTAGCACCAGTGTTCGCAAAACGTGGACTTAAACGGCCCCCACCATGGACCCTCCCAGCTCATGGCTTCTTCCTCGCTCCACTGCCATAGGTTGGTTGAATGAGGAAGACACAATGAGCTCGAAGCATCTATGGTGGGGCCGTTTACGTCCACGTTCTGCGAACACTGTGTCGCACTGGTCCTTTCCTTTTTATAGACCCAAACTATGTCAATTATGGTGGGGTTAAAAGACAAGGTGTGCATCCTTTTCCATATTTGGTATTGAAGGTCAAGATCGGATGAGTTGCCTTCTCCGATGAGTCACGCTCCGATGAAATTTGTTACTTGACATTAATGTCACAGCCAAAAATATCAATTCTATTTGAATTTGCCCTTCGATTTTATCAATCTTCCTATTTCTTTATAGATCTTGCTGTATCTTGAGTCGATAGAGTCGCGGGACATGACACCTCCCCCTTAGTTTGAACACGGGTAATTAACGATCCGCGATCGAAACTTCGATTGAAGAACAAAATTTAATCCAGGGTGCTTACTCAATCAAGAACAAATACCTGTGACCACACACACTCACATACATCCGCGCACACACACGCGCACGTACACACACGTGCGCCCACACGCACACAAACACAATAAAAAAATATGAAAAAACAGTTGACATTACAACATCTCATAGATTTAACTGTGGAGCGTATCAGGTTCGACTTGCTCCAGGTTATATACAGGATAAAATGTTGAAAGATAATACCCAAGAATTAGAATTTGTCGAAAGGATAGATGAACCAGGATTATTACGAGCACGGGTTCATTCTCGGGTTTGTGGAGCGAAAAGCACCAGACTTTTATTGCTCACATAGATAGATTATAATTGATCTATGTAAGGCCCAATTATTAGCTACTACTGTACTTGTAAAGCCGGTGCAAGAACTACAGTATCATGCGCTCATGTGGCTAGCATCTTATGGTATTCGGGGTATGCTCGTCATTAGAATAACGTGAAATATCCGTCTACTAGATTTCTGGAAACTGTTGAACATGCTGTGACCTTTAATCGGTTTTTTTCAGGGCCATATGATGTCTAAAGTCCGACCGAACTTCCTCCCCGCGGTACATATTGGGTAACGCTAATGCGCGCGCGTTTAAAAGCAGTCGGATACATTCAAAAGCAAGGAAATTGGGTTCCACATGAACTCAAGCCGAGAAACGTTAAAAGGCGGTTTTGCATGTCCGAAATGCTGCTGGAACGCCACAAAAAGAAGTCATTATTGCATCGAATTGTTACTGGTGATAAAAAATGGATCCATTACGACAACCTCAAGCGCAAAATAGCATATGTGAAACCCGGCCAACCAGCCAAATCAACGGCAAAGTCGAATATCCATGGCGCGAAGGTAATGCTCTGTATTTGGTATTACGGGATTACGGCATTACGGGATTTTTTTACTAACAATACAATACTGTCGAAAAAGTATTGTCAACCGTAAATTCACACGATCATTAAAGCTAATAAATAAAATCTGCCCGCTTCGCGGGCACATTCTCATCGCGCGCAGCTCGCTTCGCTCGCCAGCTTGAGCGCGCCTGGGGCGCGCGATTTGATCGTCGCGCTTCGCGCTCCGATCTTTCTGGACCTCGCGCTTCGCGGTCGGTTTTGTGCTCTTCGCATACATTTAAGTTTATTTCTTATAATTTAATACTGAAGCTCAAACCAATTTTATAATATTAAAGCTGATGTGAATTACTCATTTTCTCAAATTCACTAAATTTCTTTTTCAGTTTAAGTGAAACAGGAAATTCAATTTACTTAAGGCTCTATTGGCCTTAAGGAACACATTCTCATCATGACACTCGCGCTTCGCGCACGATTTTCTGTATACATTTCAGTAACTTTTTAATAAATTACATGATTAAAATAATTTATTTTCTTCCAAATCTCTCAAAAAGAAAAAATAATCGTAGACTTTATTTAAGGTAGTACGATCACGAAAATTAGACCTCAGGCTAAAATAGATAATTTTGCTTTCGGGAATAGCAATATTATTTTTGAAGGGCTAATTTGAAAGAGAAAAGATTATTTTTCATGAAAAAAAATTGAAACACAAAAAAATAATTTTATTAATAAATTTCATTTTTGCCCAAACTTATTTTCTTATCGCTTCGAGCCAAATTTTTAAAAATGATGCGATTATAATAAATCACGGTTCATTTTTTTAGGAAAAAGATTCTCTACAACTTGACCGTTTCCGATTTTTGAAAATGAATTCTTTAATGGCTGAAATTATAAAAAAACAATTTTTCAAAACAAAATTTTTATAAACAAATTGCTGTATTTGATAATAATTAATTCAATTTCAAAAATAGGAAACGGTCAAGTTGTAGAGAATCTTTTTTCTAAAAAAATGAACAATAATTTATTAGAATCGCATCATTTTCAAAAAAAAATATAAAATAATATCAATAAATTTATCAATAACATTATTTTTTTGTGTTTCAAATTTTTCTCATGAAAAATAATCTTTTCTCATTCAAATTGGCCCTTTAATAATAATGTTGCTATTCTTGAAAGCAAAATTATCTATTTTTGTCTGAGGTCTAATTTTCGTGATCGTACTACCTTAAGGAAACGATTTTGCAGAACAACGCTTATTTCGTATCTCACATATTTTGGTGAAAAAAATCGAATTATTTAATATTAACAATCAAAACATAAAATATACATCCTGTCGAGAAATTTCTTAATAAGAATGTGTAGACCTCATTTAGGCAAATAATTTTTCATCTAAACTTTTTTTATGTATCTCATACATTTTGTCTAAAAAATGGAATTATTGAATTTTAATCGTATTTTTTGGAATTGAAACGAAAAATATATGTTTTTTCATAAACTGTGTGAGACAAAACTTGTAGATCTTTTTGAAGCGAACAACTTTGTATTCTTACGTTTTTTTCGTATTTCACATATTATTGTTAAAAAATTAAATTTTGGATTTTCAATAAATTATTTTTGAATTAAAAAAAAAATATGCATCTTATGAAAAAATGTTACAATTTAAATTTGTAGGTCTTTATGTAGAAAATAATATTGTATCATAACGTTTTTTCGTATCTCGTATAATTTAACTGGAAAATGGAATTTCGATATTAACTTTTTTCGAATTTGAATATGCTGTAACATTTCTAATTTTGATTTAATCAAAAAATGTTATCAGGATAATTTTTAGAGATTTATGAGCACTATCTAAAACCAGTACTGAAATTTTTGTTTTTTTCAAAAAGTTATTTTCAAAAACACAAAAGTAGTGCTCAATCCCTCAATTTTGATTGGATGTGGCTGGTTAACGAACTTTTCCTTACTTTTTCGTCCTCGATAAAGTGTGCAAAAGCACAATTCAATCTGATAATTCTATCGAGAGTTATGCCGCACACGACCTACAGATATTATTTAAAAGGCTTATTATCGTGTATTCAGAACCATAAATCGAACTACAGTATCAGTTAAGAAAACATACAATATCTTCTTGTGTACTCACACGGTCACCATAATTATTTTTTTTTCCAAACAAACTCAGACTCAAGCGTATACCATTCTTTTCAATGAAAAAAAGTTATTCTTCGCGATCATTTTTAACTTTAGTACTAAAACATGTTCAAGGGAGTGTAACCTGTCGCGAATTCATTCGAGTATTGTAATCAATCAAAGACAATTTATCTCTAATGTTCAAAAAATGCGTATTTTCCCCCAATATCAAAATTTACCGGTTTTTAACTTTTTAACTTATCGTTTTTGTCCGTGTGTGTGTTGTGCTGTGCGTTCATCAAGGGCTAACGATTGGATTTATATTCTGTGCTTTTTTGGATTGATTGTGGTTGTGTGCCTTTGAGGTGGTGCGTCCCACATTTCGCATCTTCCACGAGTCCGACAGGAGAGGATTGCTGAGTGAGAACGGTTCTGGAAGGTCTTTCCGCATGATTTAAAATCCATTTTTAAATTAAATTATTAAAAGGAAAGAACAAAAAAATTATTAAGTTGCATGAGTATTGCTTGTTATTGTATAATTATTATTCCTTATGCAAATTAAAATTGTTGGCACTGAAGATGGCCCCCATTTGTGGCAGAAAAAAAAAGTTGATTTATTTTTACTTCAGTAAGGCTCAAGAACTCTAGTCACGACACTGGTCCACAAGCTCTGAATAACCCTTGCAGACACTGTACAAAAAAGTTCCAAATTTTATGTCGCAGCATTGTAAGCCAGCGTGTGCGTGATTCGACGAAAGCGTATCGTCCTTATATACAAGTTTTAGTTATTAGGTTTATATTTGTTAAGTTGTATATTTAAGTGTATTTGTGATAGAACATATGATTGGCCACGACTGCATGATGAGAATGTATTTTTATTCTGTTTATGAATGTACACTGAAAAAAAAATTTAGACGATAGACATAATTGTGGTTACTATTTCCTATGTAACGCTTATTGTTATTCACTTTGGGTGAATTAGGTATTTATCAAATTTATTTTACCCGACTAGGATTTAATAAATGTTTAATTGTCCTTATGTCCCAAGTTTAATCGACAGAGTTGAGTAAAATTACTTCAACTATTTTACTCCGTGTATGTAAAATTCAATAACTAATACTCACATTAAATTGTACTTCATACAGGAATTTTGTGCTAAGTAAGTGCTCTTGATTCTCTCTGTGTAGATAAACCTAACACTGTTATTTTTTTCAAGAAAGCTTAGGAGTGGTAGCTTCTGCTGAAGCTACAACTCTGGTATGTAAAATTCAATAACTAATACTCACATTGAATTATACTTTATACAGGAGTTTTGTGCTACAAATTGGCAACCAAATTTTTTACAAATAGTCTTTTCTGACGGTCCAGTTCAATGTAAAGGTTTTCTTTTCAGAGTCAAAAGAAATCGTTCAATGGTAAAACTATTTTCGTTTTGCGTTTCACAGATGAGTTTTTTTATCAGTGAAACGATTCTATTGATCGACAAAAGAAATCTACTCAATTTCAATGGATGCATTCTGAAAAGAACGTAATTTCACTATCAATAGATTTTTTTTAGAGTCTATGAAACTATCAAATGCCGTTACGCAATGCAATTAAAAAGTCGATAATTTTCACTGTTGACAATTTAGTTATCACCAGTCATATATTTGATTTTCATTTACACTTTCCCTATATACATCAAGAATACACATTATAAGCGTGTAGAAATGAAATAATACACACTTTAAACGTTTCATTTTAAACGGATTTTCCGTTTAAAATGACACACTTTATCCGTTTTAAAATTAACACACCAGGAAACGTTTTAAATCTGTGACAAGCGATTTACACACTTAAAGTGTGTAAATTTACGCACATGATTTTGCCGTGAACCATGTCGAAAATGTTTAACAAAATATCTCACATCTAGAAGGTCAGGGTAACTCTAAATTTTGACTCTATAAATGTAGCCACCCATTTTTCTCCATGTAACCATACACGGAGAAACTTTTTATATTACCTTTTACTATAGTATTTTTCAATTTAGGGAAAAACGTATCACTTTGAGAATTTTTGTTAGTAAAAATACTAAACTTTATAATAATGATATGAAACTTCAGCATAGTTCATAGCAAATTTTACTATAGTTTATACTAAAGCTTCATATCATTATTATAAAGTTTAGTATTTTTACTAACAAAAATTCTCAAAGTGATACTTTTTTCCCTAAATTGAAAAATACTATAGTAAAAATTGATATAAAAAGTTTCTCCGTGTATTAGGAAAAATCTGCCCGCTGCGCAGGCACATTCTCATCGCGTGAAGCTCGCAAGTCTGAGTGCGCTTAGGGCACGCGATTCGATCGTCGCGCTCCGTTCTGTTTGGACCTCGTGATTTACGCCTGGTATTATATTCTTCGCATACAGTTAAGTTTATTCTTTATAATTTGATACTGAAGCTCAAGTCAATTTCATAATATTGTAAATGTGAATTAAATTTTCTAAATATTACTAAACCTTTTATTGATTTCGAATGGAAAAAGAAACTTAATTTACTTAATGCTCTCTCAGATTTAAGGAACACATTCTCATTATGATATTCGCACTCGACTTTTTGCATACATTTTTAATTGGTTTGAGCTTCAGTATTAAATTATAAGAAATAAACTTAAACGTATGCGAAGAGCACAAGACCGAGCGCGAAGCGCGAGGTCCAGGAAGAACGGAGCGCGAAGCGCGAGGTCCAGGAAGAACGGAGCGCGAAGCGCGACGATGAAATCGCGCGCCCTAGGCGCGCTCAAACTTGCACGCGAAGCGCGCGATGAGAATGTGCCCGCAAAGCGGGCAGATTTTTTTAATTAAAAATATACATCTTATATAAAAAGGATGCGATTCAAATTTGTAGATCTCTTTGTATCAAACAATGTTGTATGATAATGTTTTTTCGTATCTCGTATTATATAATTTAAGTAGAAAACGGAATTTAGATGTCGACTTTTCTCAAGATTTAGCATACTGTAACTTTTCTAATTTTGGTTTAATAAAAAAATTTTATGCGGATAATTAGTATTTTAAAAACAAAATATGTTCTTATTTTAACAATTATGGTCGGATGTGGCTGGTTAACGAACTTGTCCTCAGAACTTGTCCTGCCAAACTTCAATTCAATCTGATAATTCTATCGAGTATACGACCTCCTACTACTACTACTACAGACAGACAGACAGACGTTTTCTGTAAGAATAATTTATTTTAAAACACATTTTGGATCAAAGTAGGCTGTTAAATATTACAAAGGCAATATTAGTTGTTTTATATATTACAGATAAAGAGATCCACTGAAAAAAAGGAGCTATGCTCATCACTTTGTTATATGTTAGTTAGAAATCTTGTACAAATTTATGTTAGTTACTTCAACCATTTAATTAATGCATTTAACTTTTCGACTTGTTAGTTTAATAAATTAAATAGTTACTTCACATAATTATGAATGGTTGCGACAGCTACTAAAAATTTGTAAGTTATTTCTTATTTGTAAAAAAGTGGACAGAACTACTCATTCTTTCTCAATGAACGGTGTCGGTTAAGTACATATTAGTCTTTCGCATATAATGTCACGTTGGATACAAGTTAGAATAGTATTTGAGATAAATCGTGGCATCCCAGTGAACATTATACTTAGAATATCACAATGTACAATATGCAGGTAGGCGCTCGTCTATCTACTTCGCGTATTGTTAGATGGGATCGAACGCCATGTAGGATAGGCCAGTGTTATCTTCTCGCTTGGTTGCATTAATATACCTCTTGGTTATGGGACAAAATAGTTGGGGCTGCTGGAAATGTTAGTTCAGAAGGGCCTCACCAGTGGGGCAGTGAGTGCTAACTCTCGATCTCTGCGAAACATGGAGCCTAGCTGGTTCTAACTATACAGCAAAATGGATTCTGGGATATCATCAACGATATGGGGTAATTATTAATTGTTACCGCCGGTGATGGAACTTCGATCTGGTCGGCTCGATGCATTCCAGTGCGTCGCCTGCACTACAACCAATCCAATAACATCCCTGCAAGGCCGCTGTTGATTCCCTTCCAATCTTTTTCTTTCAGACAACATAAACACTGAGTCTAATCAAGAGATGTGTCGTTTGAAATGAACACACTGCCGGAAGAGACACAACTTTTCCACCAATTGTCCCCAATATCATACATTAAGGTGAATCCAGAATAGAAATTTTCCAGCTCACATAAACATTAACGGGCGTCCGACGTATGTTGTATGTCGTAACGGGATACGCGCGTATCGTATTGACAACTGTCACGAATTTTTGTGGCGTTTACATTAAGTTGTTTCGGTGACTCAGAATAAGGAAAATGGTTGACTATAATCAATGCCATTCTCCATGAACAATACAATAATCACAGTCAGCCATTTTGCTTAATCTAAATTACCGAAACAACATAATGTGAACGCTACGAAAATTTGCGACAGTTATCTCTACGATGCGCGCGCACTCAGGTACTACAACGGCGTACGTGGAACGCACAATTAAGATAGTGAAGAAAGGGTAGTGTCACCCTCCATATTAATATTATAAAAGATGCTGGTTTGCGATCAATGAGGGTCAAATATAAAGAAGAAAACTCTTGATAATGTCAACATTGTTGCGCCGTTTCGTTGGCTATGGGTTTGACAACCTCATCAGGCTTTATTAAATTAAAAAAACACCAAATAGTAAAATTGTCACACACAAGAAAAATTAAATTAACTTAATATCAAAAACATACACAAAATTATTAAATTTTACCTTTACAAAAGAAGGTTAACTCATGATGAGTAATGTCGAGAATATAAAATTATAATAAAAGTCATGATTTTACTAATAAAATGACGTGATGTCATGGAGTCGACGACACTTTGTCTACACGGAAAAAATTTGTCGCTTAAAATTGAACAGACTATTCGAAGAGTCGTGGACAGAAAGTAAAATCAGAGAAAGTCTTGTAAGGTTTCAATGACTTTTAGGAAATAGTAGAAAAAATTCGAATAACTTTTAGAAAACCAGGTCGAAGAAAAAAAGTCGCGTATTTACTATTATAAAAGTATTTTAAACACTAACTGATCTCTTCTAAGAAGTAATGAAAAGTTTCATAATCTTTGGATTCTTTTCTCATAGATTTTAAAATACTATCGAATAATTTGAAATTAAAGTAATTCAAATAGTTTTGTAAATTGTATTCTAAAGTCCATCAGATTTTATATGCCGTCTTCTAAAATTTTTTCAACAGTCGCAAAAGCGATGCGTAGAAACGTAATTCGTAGCATCGCACATCGCACATCAGACAATGCGGCTCGGCTCTTTGTTTTTGTAATAACTTTGCTGAGATTTTGAGATTACGTGTCTTTTGGTTTCGTTTGAATCTGGATTGAAGCGTACATTGAAGAATTAGTTCCGAGTAAGTATATGTTTACCTTGATAAAGTGTATTACGTCAAATTTGAAATTTATCTATTATTTTAGTTTTGCCTTTAAACTCTGAATGTGATGCAAATATTTTACACAAGTCTCCACGACATGTATCGGCTATGTGGGTTAAGGCGTGCGATTAGAATTGGGTTAGGATCCGTGCGTGCGTGCGAGCGTTCGATTCTCGGTGCTGCGAAGTGTTTATAAAAAATTGCGTTTCTGTAATGTTGTACAGTCTTAAATATAATGGTAAGTTCATATTAGGATTATATAAGTGATGTAGAAGTGAAAAATAATTAACTACATAAGTGCAGGATCATACCACATAAAATAATATTTTCCTTTTTACACTGTTCAACATTTTCTTCGACTTTCACTTAGACTTTCGATGCCTGGTTTAGAGAAAATGGAACCCAACCTACGGTGTTTTAAATTTTCCGCGACTGGCACTTAAACGTTCGAATTTACGTTTTACATTTTCAGCGATTATCTATCATATTCTTCAATAAGGAGGTTCATAATATTTAGTCGACTTTCTAACCTATCCACGAGTATTACACAAAGTCGATGACTTTTTCAGCGACAAATTTTTTCCGTGTACTAAATTATTAGATTCAAACAAATAACTGTAAACATTGACAACATTCTATTTTATGTGACTGTGGTGCGGATACGAGTTTTTATGCGTACATTGGAATCTAATCTAGTACTTATTGTAGTTGTTTGCTATGCTAGTTGTACGAAGCGGGCGCAAATTGGCGACTAGTCCCGGCCATTTTGATTTTATCGGACTTGTGTAGTAGTCAGTGCTAACGCTGTACGAAGAAGAAGTGAGAAGAAGAAGAATTAGAAATAGATTGCGTTCCGCTGTACGAAGAAGAAGTGAGAAGAAGAAGAATAAGAAATAGATTGCGTTCCGCTGTAAGACTATAATGCACATGCGCAGTTCAATTTCTACATTGTATTCCTCTGTAACGGAATATACAACATTGCTTTACTCTCAGCTGTAACGAAAAAACGAGTTTCCGCGGCTGAGGAACATAAAATAAATTCTATTCAAAGTAAATATGTCTTCTTTTTTATTTATACTAAATTTACTAAATTTTATATGGATCATCTCTGATGCTAATCTTTTCTGATAGTCAGAGACATAATCAACAATCTTGGTATTTTCCTAATCAAATTCGTGGTTGAATTCCAATTGATGTTCACATACTATGGATTCACTGTTTTTCTTATTTTTGTGTTCATTAATACGAACTCTTAATTCTCTCTTAGATTCACCAATATAAGTCGCAGGGCAATTTTTACAATTAAATTTGTACACAATATTAGTTTGTTCCCATTTGTTTGTGGAGTCTTTACCTAATTTTATTATTGATTTCAAAGTTTTTTTAACGACTGGGATAGTTGACATATTGTATTTTTTTTAAATATTAGACAATGTATGATGTTTGTTACATTGTATGGCAAACATACTTTTGGTTGATGTCTGTATAAATCTAAACGGTTTTTTTTATTTAGAGAATTTGGAGAGCTGTATTCAATTTTATTAATACGGATTTTTATATTTTTATCGATGAAGCTATTTGGATAATCATTGTTTAATAATGTTTGTTTAACAATATTCAAATTGGCGTTATGAAACGTTTTGTGAGATAAAGATATCGCTCAGTCAACTAAGTTATAAACAATATTTTTTTTCTGACAAATTGGATGATTGGAAAAGTAATTAATTGTTCTATTTGAGGAGGTAGGTTTCTGAAACCAATTAGAAATGATTTTATTATATTTTATAATTAATGACAAGTGCAGAAAGTTAATTTGATTATTTTGTTGAACCTCAAAGGTGAATTGTACGTTCTTATCTTGTGAATTAAAAATGTTTAAAACCAAGTCAATAAATTTCCTTTGTACACACAGAATAGTGTCATCTACAAATCTGTAATAAAATAAATGAGAGCAATTATGTTTGTCTTTTAAAATTCGTAGGCAATCATTTCCCAAATCATCCATGACAATGTCTGCGAATAGAGGTGAAATTGGTGAACCCATTGAAGTACTGCTTTGTAATTTTTTCAAAGGATTTCTTGTTATTGGGATGTAGGTGGAAGTATTTGAGAGGTCAGTCATTTTGTATTATAAGTCGATTTTTTGAGACAAACAGTAAGGTTACCTTTGTCAGCATTAGTAAAAAAAATATCAGGACTGTTTTTTAAAAATTGTTTAGTAACTTTTAACTTGTTGGTGAAATTTCTGTCTTCCATGGAAATATGAATGTCTTTATTGAAATTGTGCATAATATTATTTGTTACTTTTTCTCTTATTTCATTCTTGAGATCACTATTGATGTCTAAGGTTAACAAAGAAGATTCTACATTTTTAATTGTTTCAATAACATCTTGTTTAGAAATTTTTTGTGGAACACTGTAATTTGGTCCCAGAGAGACGATATCAACAACATTCGACGGTATTTGTAAATCAGATAAATTTCTAAACCAACTGTCTTTATTTGTTTTCGTGCAGCGATATTTACTTGTTGATAATGAATCAAATTTCTTTTGATGTTTCTCGTTACATTTTTTTAGTATGGAGTTAAATTTAGAATTTGAAAGATAAAAAAACTTATTAACGGTATTACAATCTAAATTGGAATCGAGAATTTGTTTCTTAATACGTTCGAGTGATTTTTTAATAAATTCAATATGGATGTGAATGTCTCTAATTTCTGTTTTCAAAAGTTTTTTCAAATAATGTTGATTTAAATCAGAAAAATCTTTTTTACCTGAGTTACTGAAAAAGTGAAAAATTTTTTTGACGCTTATAAAAATTTAATAGATGTTGAGGAAATACATCATTACTCCTGCAAGCTGATAAAAATTGTCGTTTAGAAGTAGACTCAGTGAGACGTCGGTTATTTGAAGTCCAATTATTGAGGTGATTCTTGGTTAATTGTCCGTAATGACTTTCAATATAAGAGAAGAACTTTGGCGTTTTTGATGATGTTGAGTCCGTATCCGATCTAAGACTCTGTTCAAGTGAAGAAATGGTAGTGTCACCCTCCATATTAATGTATTATTAATATGGATTATATTAATAATCCATTTTATTATATTAATTAATATACCAATTAATTAATTAATATAAATCAATAAAAATAATTAATATAAATAAATTAATATTAATTAATATTAATATAATATTAATTAATCAATATTAATTACTAATTAATATAACATATTAATCCATATTAATTATTAAATAACGATTATCCAAATAGCTTCATCGATAAAAATATAAAAATCCGTATGAATAAAATTAAATACAGCTCTCCAAATTCTCTAAATAAAAAAAAACTGTTTAGATTTATACAGACATCAACCAAAAGTATGTTTGCCATACAATGTAACAAACATCATACATTGTCTAATATTTAAAAAAAATACAATATGTCAACTATCCCAGTCGTTAACAAAACTTTGAAATCAATAATAAAATTAGGTAAAGACTCCACAAACAAATGGGAACAAACTAATATTGTGTACAAATTTAATTGTAAAAATTGCCCTGCGACTTATATTGGTGAATCTAAGAGAGAATTAAGAGTTCGTATTAATGAACACAAAAATAAAAAAAACAGTGAATCCGTAGTCTGTGAACATCAATTGGAATTCAACCATGAATTTGATTAGGAAAATACCAAGATTGTTGATTATGTCTCTGATTATCGGAAAAGATTAACATCAGAGATGATTCATATAAACTTCAATAAATTTAGTATAAATAAAAAAGAAGAGATATTTACTTTGAATAGAATTTATTTTTCATTACTTAATAGATTAAATTCATGATAGCTTTCCAGCTGATGTCTGTTTACATTTTAAATTCTATGTTTACAATAACTGTTGTCAATATTAAAAGTTAACTGTTTGAATCTAATAATTTAGTAGACAAAGTGTCGTCGTCTCCATGACATCACGTCATTTTATTAGTAAAATCAGGTCTTTTATTATAATATTATATTCTAGACATTACTCACCATGAGTTAACCTTCTTTTATGAAGGTAAAATTTAATAATTTTTTGTATTAATTAACTAACTAATTAAAGTAAATTAATTAACTTTTTTTCATATCGCTTCATACCAAATCTAAAAAAATTATGTGATTTTAATAAATCAAGGATCATTTTTTCAGGAAAAAGAATCTCTACAACTTAACCGTTTCCAATTTTCTAATTTATTATTAATAATAATTTATATATTTATATTATATTAATAATTTATATTTATATACTTAATAATAATTTATATTATTAATGTAATTTATTTATTTATTAATAATAATGTATATTAATTATAATTTATAAAACAATTTTTTAGCAAATTCAGCAATTCTTTTATAAGAATTTTGTTTAGGAAAATTGATTTTTAATGGTTTCAGCCATAAAAGAATTTATTTCCAGCAATCGGGAACGGTAAAGTTGTAAAGATTCTTTTTCCTGAAAAAATGATTCGTGATTTATTAGAATCGCATCATTTTGTAAAATTTTGTATGAATCAGTAAGGAAAAGAGTTCGAAAAAAATAAAAATTTGTTAAATACATTTTTTTTCTTCAAATTAACCCTTTAATATATTGTAGTACATTACATTGCACAAGTTTCGAAAATAGTGCCCGCGCCGTGGAAAAACATCTCCATAGCATGTATTGAACTTTTTTTGGTAGAGACGCAGAAATTGAATAGCGTGTTTTGCTGCATAGCGGATTAAGTGTGATCTCTTTTTTCAAGTCGGCGAACCAAGCGTATGTAAACAAACTTGAATGAACAAGAAAAACAGAGGTGTCGGAGCTGTAACCTCATATACCGCCAGGCTCCTCCATTTTGTATTCCTTACTGTTCTTCGATGAAAACATGGGCATATCTCCGTTTCTTTCTAACCATGTGCGACCATGCATGTGCCTCCATTTCGTGTCTAGTATGAAATATTGGGCCAGGCCGTGCAAACCTAATGGAAAGGTGATGGGCCGTTAGCAACTAGCGCCGCTTATATCCCTGCACATGAACTACCATTATGTGTGCACGTGTTAGTGCATATACATGCATACGTGGGTTCTTTAAATGTGTTACAGAGAATATATTCAAATATAATTAAAGGGAAATTGAAGATTTAAAGCAAAATTGTGAAATGCAATTCAAGAGTTAGAAGTTAATAACTCACTCTTAAATTACATTTACACAATTTTGTCTTAAATCTTGGTTTTGTCGTAATAAGTAAAAATCAAAAATATCTGTAGTCTTAATTAGGGCTTGGATCTGGACGGGTTATATGGGCTCTCAAAAATAAATAAATGTACCACTTGTGATAATAAAACTTTAATATAAAAAAGAGAACTATTTACAGGGTCGTTCGTTACGGCTAGCTTATGGCGTACTGCCGGATGACCTACGCTTTTCTTATTACCTCCCTTGTCATCCCCTCTACTTTCTACCATTTGGGCCTGATTGCTCACTCGCAGTCAAGACTCCATACATTTCAGAAGTTACTCTAACATATTCCGACATAAAAATTACTACATCTGTAATTTGTATTTTCATTGATTTTTATTTTCAGAAAATATACAGAAAATATACGAAACATACTAATAATAAAAAATGTTATAAAAAATGATAATACTGCTGACTTCAACGGAAATCGGAGAGACAAAAAATATTAATTTTACAGCTTATACAAGGCTTCAATAAACATAATCATATAATTAAAAAACTACTTGGTTTTATCGACCTGAAGACTCGTGAGTCCAAAAATGGCGGCTAATCTATCTCCTATTGAAAATTCCGACGTTGGAAACGACATTGGAAACGTTATCGTAAGCGATATCGTAAACGTTGTTGTAAGTGATATCGTAAACGACGTAGAATTTTGGGACCATATCTGATATCGTTTACGATGTCGTAAATGATACCGATTATGACCTTTTTTTTATTAAATAAGACAAAATATTTTATTATTGTTACAATTTAAATCTATTTTACTGTATGAAAGGAATATGGAGACAATGGAAATTAATAAAAACATATTATATCTGTGTATTTAATTTCGAACGATTGTGAATATTTGTGTGCCGTTCCGATTTTGCACTCTTATTAAACTTTCATGATGCCGAAAGATCATAAATAAAAATATGTTTATAGATAAACCAATATGTTAATAACAGTTTCCATTGTTTTCATATTCTTTCCATACAGTTAAATAGATTTAAATTTTATGAATAATAAAATATTTTGTCTTATTTAATTCTGAAACGGTTTCACCAAAGGCATGTAGCTTGATGTAGCTCAGAAAGAGTATACAATAATGGCGGAACTCATACGAAGCCGTTCCCCTTGACGCACGCCACCCGCTTCCGACAACTAGCGCCGCGACTATCCCTGCACCTGAACTACCCTACGGGGACACCCAATACATTAGACGTTGACCTGCCCTGTATTGGGCCTCGTACCCTAATGGTGCTTTTATACCTTTCCGACTGTGGGTCGCGAAATTCATTTACAGTACTTTATCGGTCCATTCCGTTGCTTATCAAACAGGATTTAACAGAATAGACCAATCCATTTCTATAAATGAATTTGCCGGCCCGCAGCTGGAGAGGTATAAAAGCACATGCTGTTCTACTGCGAGGTTCAACATTATATAGGCAGGTCCACGCACGCCGCTTGAAAAGAGAGATGTTATGCTTACAATTCGTAAGCAGGGGAACACGCTCAATTTTGTGCGTATACCATAAAAATAATATTTCTATTCTTGAAAGTCCCGGGACTGACACATAGATGGCGTTGCCAACAAAAGTTCTGTATGATTTTTCATGAGTACCATCCTTCAAAAGATACCTGTCAAAATTTCATGACATTCTGATGTTTGGTCCACGAGTTACAGTGATTTAAGTGACGCTAGTCTTGATATTCTCAAAACAATGGATTCGAAGCAATTTCGTGTGTTGATTTACCATTGCTTTTTTATGAAAAAAAACACAGTGCAAGCTCAGCAATGGCTTGAAAAGTGCTACGGGGACTCTGCTCCATCAAAAACAACCATTTGTCGGTGGTATGCTGAGTTTAAACGTGGTCGTGCAGACACTGAAGATGCTGAACGCTGCGGCCGGCCAAATGAGGTAGTTACACCGGAAACCATCAAAAATGTCCACCAAATCGTTTTCGAAAACCGTAAATTAAAATTGCATGACCGTATCGAGGAAAACCGTGAATTGTCCGTGCCACGCCGATCTCAGGAATTGGGCCTGTCCAGGATGACTACCTGGCGTATTTTGCGATTGGATCTTGGCCTGCATCCCTATAAGATGATTCTGGCCCAAGAACTGAAGCCTAATGACCATCGTTTGCGTCGGGAGTTCGCGGATTGGGCTCTGGAATCAATTGAAAATGATCCCAATTTTCATCAAATTTGGCCGATATATTGTTTAAATCATAAATGACATAGAATATTCAATATAATAAAAAAGATTTCGATCAATTCCGAATGAATATTCAGTGTTTTTTTTAAATTTCAAAACATATCACCCTTATTGGGAAACCCTATACAACCTGAAATAGGATAGTGTGAGATTTTTATTACATTAATTATATTAATCAATACAATTATTTTGAACATTTTCATTTCCCAATTCTCAATCTTATTCTCAAACGTAGCGTGAAAATCAACTTGGAAATTTTCATAAAATCTTTACGTTTTGAGACGCCCTTAGTCGGAAAAAACGGTTTTTATAATAGTTTCCGTCTGTTTGTTCGGTGTCTGTGGACAAGATAACTCGATAAAATAATCGGGTTGGGTTGAAATTCGGCACACCTCTTGAGGGCCCGAAAAGAAAGGGCGAATTTGTTAGAAAGCCACCTGTGATCAAAAATATGACAATAAGAGCATTTTTGGTGTTCATAAAATTTTATTTTTATTTTAAAAAGTACTATTGAAAATCGAAAATTCAAGTTTTTAACCATAGTATGTAAAATACGAAAAAACATAATGATGGAAAATTGTTCACTTGAACGATTAAATTTTTAAAAATACGATTGAATTTCAAGAATTCCATTATTTAAACAAAATATGTGAAATACGAAAAGAATGTCAAAATGGAAAATCATTTGCCTAAATGAAGTCTACAAATCCTCACTTAGACATTTTTCGAAAGGGTTCATATATTTTATGTTTTGATTTTGAAAAACACTATTGAAAATAAAAAATTCCAATTTTTAACCAAAATCAAAGTTGCATGAATATTGTAATAATTTTGACGAAAAGTCATTAATAAAAATATTTTACTTTATCGACTGCAGTAACATATCATACAAATTTCCTTACTAGCCGAATGAATAAAGTTAATTATATTAGTCTTTTATAATAAATGTTTTTAAAATAATAGGAACAACTTTAATAGAAGCTGAGAAGATTATCACTTATGAACTCTGAATTCAATTTATCCAACAGCATATTAGCGTTTATTAAAAGTTGAAGTTCTATAAAACTTGCACTTTTTATTATAATAGGCAATATTCAAAATTTAATAATATTGTATTAAAAACGATTAAATTTGATAAAAAATGCAATATAAGTATGAAACTAAATTAGAGCTTATAAAAATATTAGTAGACAATATAAATTAATGTTTATATTAAATTGTTTATATAATAAAAAAATTACAGTTTTTGTTATTTTTATGCAGATAATTTGGGATAATGAATGACGAAAAATATTTATCATGTTTAATAGCAATTTTATTACATATAAATTCTTCATCAAAACAACCTAAGTTCATAAATGGCAATTGCAGAATAATTGTTGATTGAGTAGGTGATGGCCTTTCTGGTATTTATTAAGATGTTAAAAGAAGGAAATCAAAAGTTCAGTTTCAAAAATTCCTTTGAAAAAGAAGATTTATTAATTTCCTCAGCAAGTCAACGTTTCGAATGAAGCTTCATTCCTTATCAAGACTTAAACAGTTCGTTGCGAGGATTTCGAATTTATAAAAAAAATTTTTTATAAAAAAGACGTCACATGATTATATAATGCTTCGTAAAAATTACAGATTTATGAAGTATAAAATTAGTTCTTCATCTTATTATCAAAATTTCAGTATTGTGGAAACTTGTTTAAAATTATTAAAAATTGCCAAGAGATTAAAGAAAAAATCCAATTATAAGAATGTTGTGATTATTGTTTTAAAATTCATCGTTATGTGTAAAATTGTAAACTTAACCTCCAAGAGGTTAAGTTTATATCCAAGTTGTTTAGGATTTCATTGTAAAAGATTAATCTATTTGTTCAAAATCTCACAACAACACTATTTGGAGAATTTTAACTGAAGATTTGGGTAAAAGAAAAGTGTGTGAACGAATTTTTGATGAAAAAACGGATTTTTCTCATCAACCACCCTCCGTATTCGCCTAATCTATCACCATGTGACTATTTTCTATTTCCAATACTGAAAACCAAGATGAAAGTAGCATTTTATGATGATATCCCAGCCATTCAAGCAGCCGTAACCGAGGTGCTGAAGAACATTTCTATAAATGACATAAAAAATCTATGCATGCGCTGGTTGATCGTTCCAAACGTTGTATTAAGTCTAATGGAACCTATTTTGAATAAATAATAACTTTCAAAGATAATATAATGTGTATCTTATTCTATATCCAAAAAGTTCGGTTATTTTTGGGACACACTGTATATGCTCTGTGTTCAAGACAAGTGATGAATGAGATTTTTGACGAAAAGTGGATAGGACGAGGCGGCCCTGTAGCTTGGCCACCTCGTTCGCCAAATCTAACATCACCAGATTACTTTTTATGGGGTTTTGTCAAAGAACGCATAATGGCGGTAGCACCTACCACGCCTGACGACATGAATGAAAGAATACGCCAAAAATGTGCCGAAATTACACCAAAAATGGTGGCTGAAGTTGGACGGTCTTTTCATCAGCGAATTAACAAGTGCTTACAAGTCGAGAGTCATCAATTTGAGCATCTTCTGTAGGTAGACCCAAACCAAGGTTAGCGGATCCTTTGAAAGTGATTATTCCGATATTTTACGATTTTTCGACTATTTTCATACTTTGCGTGACTAAAATGACCTTGTGTTGTAGGTCGCTGAATTCGCCTTAAAATCGGTAATAATGTTATCGAAATAAAATACATGATTTCATTTAAAAAGTGGAGTTGACCTTGACATAGCTTCAGCGCCTCCACCGATAAAAAAATAAGGTGGTCGAGTATGACGGCCTTCTCGAACACTGAAACTTTTGTCTGAAACATTTTTGGATATAATCAATAGTTTGAGTGCTATCGCTCTGTAACACTTTATGTGCTTCACCCTCAATATAGGACGATACGCTTTCGTCAAATCAAGCACACGTTCGCTTACAATCCTGAGACATAAAACTTGGAACTTTCTTATATAATGACTGCAAGAGTTATTCATCAAATATTTAATATAATCATTATAATCGATTAATTATTATAATTATGATTGTTAATAAATATGATATAATTATTAATTAATATTTTGTATACCATTAAATACATGTATTTTTTCAATAACGAAAACCTTTATCGGAACACACGAGAATATACGATAAATAAAATAAACATTAAATCGATGAGCGTCCCGAAGATCGTGTCCGAGTCGCTGTCTAGTCTTGATTATTGTTTCTCGTTATAAATATAATTATATTCAGAATCAGCGTTTTACAGGGTTAACGATGTCGTTAATTTAAATGAATGCCTGCATGTTATTGCATAAACATGTTTAAGATTGATTTGTGGCGGAATCCCGAACGAGTCATACTCGAAAACATTTTTGCAGAGTCAACGTTCGAGTAGTCAAGAGTGCCGTCCGTCCATCGAGCTTATTCTCTACTTGATTTCTCAAGAAAAAAACATTCTCTTTTTCAGGGCTTAAAAACTAGAAATTCTGATATTTAATTTCAGACAAAATGAAGAAAAAATGTATTGAAATTCGAAAAAAGATCAATCTCATTTTTAATTTAAAAAAAATTAAGGTGAACTTTTGGTATCTAGAAAAAAGGGTTTTAACCATATCACTCCGTAGGATTTTATTTATTATACTATTCATTTGTCCGAGATTTCATTTCTTCGAAAACAACAGATTTCCTAGATTTATTGGGCACGGTGTGAGACGTTCTCATATTTTCCTAAAAAATCTATTGTTTTATTTGAAGAAATGATATTTCGGATAAATAAAAAATCTGATAAATAAAATTCTATCTTCGATTTACCACTAAAATACAAAGTTAAATCACCTGGGTCAAAAATTTTGTTATCCCATAAGAAAGTATAGTTACAGGTATTTGAAATGCGGCATAGCTAAACAAGACTCAAAAATCACTCCCTCACTATCTTTTCGAATTTTAATTCAATCGAAAAATGTTTTGGGGACTTAAGTATGAACTAATAGGACCAAATCTTGCCCTAATTGGGAGTTAATCGGAAAACTAAAAATTTTTGTGTGTTACTTGAGAAATTATGCCTCAAATGTATCATGAGTTTATCAGGAGTTCATGATATTTTTGAAATTATAATTGGAATTTGAAATTGTGATTAACGAATAATCTCAGGAAGAATTTACAACCCCATTCCAAAACATCTTCGGTATCATGTACGGGTAATGATAAATTGGTAACGCGATTCAAGTACCAGAACCGCGAATATCGTACATATTATCGTAGGGATTTGTTGGCATGTAGAAGCCAAAGCCGCGACAATGAGCGTACACACGAAATCCGCATTCCAATGCAAATTCACACTGTATACACAAGAGACAAAACGCTGCTTGGTGACAATTCAAGTATGTAACTCGATAATTGAATGAAAAGCATCATGGACACGATGCTCGATTGTAACAATCCAATAATATCGGACTCAAATGTAACACATTGTCATCAATTTTTAAAGATAATGAACTATTCTCTCTGTAACTATTTTACGCACAATCGATTAAACTGATTATTTATGTAAATTCAAAATTAAAAACAATTCCATTTACTGCACTTACACTGTAAAAAGATAACTAATATTTTAAGCTTTGCAATCGACTGATTTTAAGATGTAATGATAAGACTTTTATAAAAGGACGGTCTTATATACTTATATACTGAGAAGCTGATTTTAGAATAAAATCTTTTTTAAGATGTAACAAATTTGAAGTTTTCTTTCTACTGTGCAGAAGAACATTTGTGGTGGTATGGTTTGTGAATAATGCTATGCAATTTGAAACTAAATTAGAGTGGTTTTTAGTTTATACTATTTTATTTTAGCTTGTGTAAGAATCTAAAGCAGAAAATTTCCTCCTAGAAGGAATGAACGTCTTTCGTCTGCTTTGGATACTTATTTTTCACAGAAATGAAAGAAAAAATCAACTTCCTCCTCCCGTTACGAAAGACCTGCTAGGGATTAAATTGTGAATGCCCGAGAAATGTATGAATAGTGGGACTATAAAAGTGTATACAGATATATATTTCGTATCAAATGCTGCTCGTGGATCTTTAAAAGGAATCAAATGAGGTCAGGAATCTAAAAATTATAACAAGTTCACATGAATTTCAATTTCCTCCGAGAAAAGAAAATAGTAAATATGTTTTATATTTTATACTTCTCTATATATCTTACATGTACTTTTTGACTATTGCAGACGCAAATAATTGAAGATATTTTAGGCTTAATCAATAAAACATTCATAAAACAGAAAACTTCACTCTGTAAACCTAAATCAGTTGAAATTCGACACATTTAAAATTAGTAATTTACTTTTTGCTAAGCAACCAGTCAATTAAAATCAATTAAAAAGAAGTACTTGCATAGCAAAAAATGAGTCACTAATTTTTATTCTGTCAAATTACGATTGATTCTGATTAAAAAAGTATTGAATGTTAATATGGAAATTGAAACTAGAGCAAAAATAATGGAAACAGCAAAACATACGAAAAATATATATTCCGGGTAATGCGTAGTGTGTGCGACTCGACAAATTCGACCTTTTCGTGACCTTTTGTTACTCCTATTTCGTAGCACTCCAGTATTTATTGTTTTAATTCACCATGACCTGTGTTTAATTATGGAAGGTTGATTTCACTGGACAATATACTAAGCTGCCATGAACATAGTTACTGAGCTCACTCAGACAGTTTTGTTTACTCTTGTAAGATAAAATTTGCACGTATAGAAGAATCCCTTTTATAATATGAGGAAGGCTACAAGATACAAAATATGAAACTCTAAAAAATTTCCAAGTCGAAAAATGTAGATTTATTAGGATAACTCATTATCAATAAGTTATAAATCACTTAAACAATATGTCTGAATTCTTGAAAACTCTCCATGAATGATTTCACGCATAGCCCACAATTTGAGCATCGACGTCTTTTAGGCAAAATTTTCGTGGTATAATCTTGGACGGGACCTTATCATTATATTTAAGGATCAAAAAGTTCTTACACGTACCCGAAAAAAATCAATTGGAGTAATTTTCACCACCTTAGTTTGAAAGTGCTCAGACAAGTTATAAATTAGTTTAAAGTTATTTCTTGTTTTGGAAAGACTAATATCTGAGGAGTTTTAGCGCATATAAACTGGAAGAATTGGCATTTATTTCTCAGCATACCAAGTTTGTTTGAGAAATTCTATGATTAACTTAGAAAAAAATTCTTACTACTTTGATCATACTATTTTGTGTGTTAATAAATCTGAATAAGAAAATCACGAATACTACTTTTGCAGTCATAATTATAAGTTTGCATGGATGTGTTTTGACTTTTCGTGCTATGCCACAGCTTGCCAGGCGTGAGCCCAGCTTGAGCCGAGCCGAAATTTCTGCATGGGCTGTTAGAAATATCTTTAAATTCAACCATTTTTCATTTACTGTAATTGGAAGTTCATTTAGTGTGGTTGAAAGTTCATTATTTTTTATTTGAAAATTCATTAATTCATTTAGAAATTCATTCACTTTAATTAAAAATTCATTTATTTTTGTTTGACAATTCATTCAACCACAATAATTTGAATGAAACTTCAATTAAAGTAGTTTATCAAACAGTGTATATTCCTCCTGCGAAAGGAAACTAATCCAGACCTTTTAAAATCATGTGCCTTAAACAATAAAGAAAAGTATAAATAAAAGTCCCTCTATGTTCAAGCATGAACCACTTGAAACTTTTTTTTATTTTCCGAGAAAAGCGTAGAGACTTCATGAAAATATAAAAATCACTGCCAAACATGATTTTCTAAATAAAATATAATATACCATTAATACCGCGTGTCTCGCCAAAAGATTCACCTTTGTTATATCAGTGACACAAACTGTAAGAAATGTACCAAAAAAATGTCTCATTCAAAATAAAAGCAAAGTAAATATCGGAGAGGAGTAGCACAGCTGCGT
Organism: Diplolepis rosae; assembly: GCA_030998225.1. Taxonomy (NCBI): domain Eukaryota; kingdom Metazoa; phylum Arthropoda; class Insecta; order Hymenoptera; family Diplolepididae; genus Diplolepis; species Diplolepis rosae. The sequence continues at coordinate 366,734 of JAPYXD010000338.1, read as the reverse complement.
ACCAGAATAGTACCGAAATATCTGAACATTCCGTTAACTTGGGTACGTCGGAAGTAAATGAGCAAAATACGCGAAAGAAACAGAGAGAGATAAAGGAGCAGAGGATTAATAACATTAATTTTTCGACCTTGTCAACTTGATCAAACTTCAATTACAACTGGAATTACTCTAACGAGTACGCACTTTATCACTTTTGAAGAGCTTTCCTTTCAACTATATTTTAAAATCGTGACATATATTTCAGTATGATTCGCCGTTTTATTGTAAATATAATAGATTTGACGATGAATATTGCAGAAATGCCCGATAAATGAGTGATTTATGGAATGAACGGGATCAAATGATGAACAAAAATCAGTAAACAACTAAGTCTTTTTAATTACACAAAGACAAAAGCTAAGTTTCTAAACAAAACGGGAGGAAAAATTTGCCAGGAAAGAGGCTGAGTGTCATGGCATCATTAGTGACACGATGCAGACAAAAATCAATAGATAAAATCTCTTCCTTTGATACCCGCGCGGGGAAATTTATTTTTGGGGCCTTGGTTCGAAATAGCACAAATAATGAATTCCACGATAGATAATGAGTCTATGACATAAAACGGAAAAAAATAGTTAAAGTAATTTTACTCAACTCTGTCGATTAAACTTGGGACATAAGGACATTTGAACATTTATTAAATCCTAGTCGGGTAAACTTAATTTGATAAATACCTAATTCACCCAAAGTGAATAACAATAAGCGTTACATGGGAAATAGTAAGGAGTTGAGTAAAACGGTACACGGAAAAAATTTTTCGCTTAAAAAGTCATCGACTTTGTGTAATACTCGTGGATAGGTTAGAAAGTCGACTAAATATTATAAACCTCCTTATTAAAAAATATGATAGATAATCGCTGAAAATGTAAAACGTAAATTCGAAAGTTTAAGTGACAATCGCGGAAAATTCAAAACACCGTTGAACAGTGTAAAAAGGAAAATATTATTTTCTGTGATATGATTCTGCACTTATAGTTAATTATTTTTCACTTTTACATTATTTATATAATCCTAATATGAACTTACTATTATATTTAACACTGTACATTACAGAAACGCAATTTTTTATAAACACTTCGCAGCGCCGAGAATCGAACGCTCGCACGCACGCACGCATCCTAACCCAATTTTAATCGCACGCCTTAACCCGCATAGCCGATACATGTCGTGGAGACTTGTGTAAAATATTTGGATCACATTCAGAGTTTGAAGGCAAAACTAAAATAATAGATAAATTTCAAATTTGACATAATACACTTTATCAAGGTAAACATATACTTACTCGGAACTAATTCTTCAACGTACGCTTCAATCCAGATTCAAACGAAACCAAACGACACGTAATCTCAAAATCTAACCAAAATTATTACAAAAATAAAAAGCCTAGCCGCATTTTCTGCTGCGCGATGCTACGAATTACGTTTCTGCGCATCGCTTTTTGCGACTGTCGAGAAAATTTTAGAAGACGACATATAAAATCTGATGGACTTTAGAATACAATTTACAAAACTATTTGTTTCTATTACTTTCATTTCAAATTATTCGATGGTCTTTTAAAATCTATGACAAATGAATCCAAAGATTATGAAACTTTTCATTACTTCTTAGAAAAGATCAGTTAGTGTTTAAAATACTTTTATGATAATAAATACGCGACTTTTTTTCTTCGACCTTATTTTTTAAAAGTTATTCGATTTTTTTCTACTATTTCCTAAAAGTCATTGAAACCTTACAAGACTTTCTCCGATTTTACTTTCTGTCCACGACTCTTCGAATAGTCTGTTAAGTTTTAAGCGTCAAATTTTTTCCGTGTATCGACGACAGGGCACCAACATGCATCAGTGGGTTAACATGAAATGTATAAGTATATCACCGACGCTTGAGGAGCTTCAAACCGTAGTTGAGTAAAATGAGCATCGGGCGTATTATTTCAACTGGCAATGGTATGGTTCTCCTAAATAAAAAAAAATTCTTACCCTAAGCCTACCATTTGTCATCCGATACATAGAAACATACATACCTAAACAACATACAAATACATTCACACCATTCAGTCGTAGCCATTCATATTTTAAATCACAAATACAATTAAAGATATAACACTAAATATGTAAACCTAATTTAACTACACTTATATATGAGTACGATACGCTTTCGTCGAATCACGCACACGCTCGCTTACAATGCTGAGACATAAAATTTGGAAGTTTCTTGTACGGTGACTGTAAGGGTTATTCAGAGCTTGTGGACCAGTGTCGTGACTAGAGTTCTTGAGCCTTAATCAAGTGAAAATAAATCAACTTTTTTCATAAATTGTTCATAAAATATTTTTTAAAATTAATGTAATTAATTAATTATTATAATTATGATTGTTGATATGTATAATATAATTATTAAATTATATTTATTATACATTTTTATTATAACTACGTATGAAGTTTAGTGAAACTAAATTTCCAAATTTATATTGAAACATTGCATTATTATCAAAAAGTATCTTATGTAAAAACATTTAAAAGAAGGTTCTTTTATTTTCTGTGTTGTACACTGAAAAAAATAATTAGCTGCATTAGCTAAATATTCGCTACCACAGCTAAGAAAGTTACTTGATATACGGACAGCGAATATCTTAGCAGTGATCCCAGAATGTGGGAGCTGGCGGCCCCCACCATAGATGCCTCGAGCACATTGTGTCTATAGTGGGGGCCGCCAGCTCCCACGTTCTGGGATCACTGTGTCTTAGCTGCTAATACTAACGTCTATTCGCTACAGTACTTTAGCGATGCCAGCTAATTTACGTTAGCACTGGTAACAACGATTGTGAGCAGTATCCTATCGGTCGTGATATCTTCCTGTTCTAACAGCGTTTGAAGTACTAGTTAATTTGATTAACAATTGCTGTAAATAGAGGTAGCACTCAAAATCATTGATTTTAAACTTCCAAACCTACATTTAAATACAGTTAAAGGGTTTCCCAATAAGGGTGATATGTTTTGAAATTGAAAAAAAACACTGAATATTCATTCGGAATTGATCGAAATCTTTTTTATTATATTGGATATTCTATGCCATTTATGATTTAAACAATATATCGGCCAAATGTCCCCCGAGACTTGAGCCAAAAATGCGCCTCATCAGAAAAGATGATTTTTTTATGAAAATTGGGATCATTTTCAATTGATTCCAGAGCCCAATCCGCGAACTCCCGACGCAAACGATGGTCATTAGGCTTCAGTTCTTGGGCCAGAATCATCTTATAGGGATGCAGGCCAAGATCCAATCGCAAAATACGCCAGGTAGTCATCCTGGACAGGCCCAATTCCTGAGATCGGCGTGGCACGGACAATTCACGGTTTTCCTCGATACTGGCCTGTACGGCGGCTATATTCTGTGTAGAACGTGCGGTACGCATACGATTTTTAGGCTTAGTATCCAATAGAGTAAATTCACTCTCCAACTTATCGATTATTCGACGAATTGAGAGCACGGATGGAGCAGAATGACGACCATATTTTGCACGATATGCTCTTTGAACACCGACAAAACTTCTCGAATTTTGATAAAATAATTGGACAATTTCCAAACGTTGTGGAAGCGTGAAACTACTCATGATTAAATGGCAAACCTTACTGATGACAACTGACAGCAGACGTCAAAAATTTCAGTTCAAATGAGCCCGATAGGGACATTCAAAATCATATCACCCCTATTGGGAAACCCTTTACAACTGGGTGCTTAAGAAAAAAAACGGTCTCGTAACCCTTCTATACTCACAAAAGTCTACTGGCAAGTTATATCAAAACAACTAATTTCTTGCGACATATCGTAACCTGCAAAATTAAAAACGAAAAAAAACTGATTCAGTTCTAACCTTAATCACAACATAATTTTTCAAGAATAAGAATAAAACGTGAGCTGCTTTGATAACCAAACTTATAGCTACAAGTAAAAACATTGCCGGGAACAGTAGCGACTTACTTGCAACTCCAATATAATGTTTTCAAAAATTCTTCGCTTAAGAATGGAGAGGCTTCTGAACGTCGCTCATACTTCAGCCGCCAGAGGTATCTCCGGCCTCTCAATTGTACAAGTATACAACACTTAGAATTAAGATAACCTCAGTAAGAAGATAATAAATAGCACAATAAAGATCCTATTACAAAACCTACAATACAATCTTCAGAGATCAGTTACAATTCAGTCATTTGCATTATAAATTAACGCGAATCGTCGAATTATTTATAAATTAAATTTAAAACAACGCGACAGGTGTACAACTTACCATTTACAGCACAATATCTGACTAGTCGCGCTTTGTGCACATGAGCAGCACAGAAAACGCGGGATGTCTAAGCAGTCGTTAGCAACCGCTGCTAACTTTTTACATATCAGCGGAAAATTTTAAAAGCTACGAGTACGAATTTTGAGATTTTCTAGGAGAGTAAACTGTTTTAGCAGCAACAACCAAATGATTAGCTACAACTCTTAATACGCTAAGGAGTCCAATGCAAATTTTCAACTTCGTTTGCAGCTAACATTTTTTAACTGCCCCAGCAAACTGTTAACTCTCTCAGCAAACTTTTTATCGATCACAATTAACTAGTCGACAGCTAACTGCAGTTAGCAGTAGCAGACATTTCATTTTTTTCCGTGTATACATTTTTGATGTTTAAATTTTCATGAAATCAATTTAATTTAATAAACTTAAGTGAAAAAGAAAGAAACAATTATAAATGAATTAAGAACAAATTAAGAATTTATTAAACTTACAGAATCTACACTACCGTCGGAAATTGTGCGCACGGTGCTTGTGAGCGCTATTAAAAATCACTGCTGACTTTGAATCACCATATCTCGGTGAAAAAAAGAGATAGAGCATTTCTTGAAAAACTGTTGGAAAGCTTATGAAATTCCACGTCTAGTGATGTTCAGCAACTATTTTTTTGACCTTCTGTAAATAATACAGCACGTGAGGAGTTAAAAAAACTTTTAGCATGGCCTAGGGAAAATTTTTCCAAAATCTGAAAATTATGCGACATAGAGTCTGAAATATTATCTTTAATTTAAGCCAAGAAAACTTCAAAAATATTCATGGGTACCCGAGATACGATTAAAAATGTTCAATCGTATCTGATTATTAAAAACTATTTAAATCCAATATTATCCCCATATTAACGAATAGAACAATGTAAACATTTTTTATTTATTAATAAAAAATAAAAAAAAATTTAATAATAAAAATTTTAATAGTCATTGTAAATATCAACTAAGAATGAAAGGAAAGGAAACAAAGGATCTTTGGATCTTGGATCAAAGAACATATAAGAGAGCTCCACTTAAGCGCAACCTTTGTGCGTGGCCATTTCGGTCCTACCTCAACGAAGGAGGCGAGCAACAAACCGGCCAAGAACCGTGATCGTCGATTAAAATTCAACTCAGATACGTTTGAACATTTTTAATCGTATCTGGGGTACCAATGAATATTTTTGAAGTTTTCTTGGCTTAAATTAAAGATAAGATTTTAGACTCTATGTCGTATAATTTTCAGATTTTGTAAAAATTTTTCCTAGGTCATGCTAAAAGTTGAAGTTGAGGTAGAGAATTTGAGAAAATCTTGAATTTTTTTTTAAACTCCTCACGTACTGTATTATTTTTAGAAGGTCAAAAAAATAGTTGCTGAACATCACTAGACGTGGAATTTCATAAGCTTTCCAACTGTTTTTAAAAAAATACCCTATCTCTTTTTTTCACCGACATATCGTGGTTCAAAGTCAGCAGTGATTTTTATTAGCGCTCACAAGCACCGTGCGCACAATTTCCGACGGTATAGTGTATATAACTAGATCATGTGAAACATTTAAATAAATTATATAAACTAGTGGATAATCATTAAAGCAAATAGTGGTTAAGGTAGTTCGATCACGAAAATTAGACCTCAGGCAAAAATGGATAATTTTGCTTACAGGAATAGCAATATTAGTATTGAAGGGCTGATTTGAGAGAAAAAATATTATTTTTTATGAAAAAAATTTGAAACTCAAAAAAATAATTTTATTAATAAATTTTATTTTTGCCCAATCTTATTTTCTTATCGCTTCGAGCCAAATTTAAAAAAATGATGCGATTCTAATAAATCACGGTTCATATTTTTAGGAAAAAGATTCTATACAACTTGACCGTTTCCAATTTTTGAAAATGAATTCTTTAATGGCTGAAATTATAAAAAAACAATGTTTCAAAACAAAATTTTTACAAACAAATTGCTGTATTTGATAATAATTAATTCAATTTCAAAAATAGGAAACAGTCATGTTGTAGAGAATCTTTTTCCTAAAAAAATGAACCGTCATTTATTAGAATCGCATAATTTTTAAAAATTTGGCTTAAAGCGATAGGAAAATAAGTTCTCAATATAATCGTCGATTAAATTTAGAAAAAGATGTCACAGAAAAAAATTTAAGACTTTTAAAAATGTGAAAATTTTTTTGTTTGAAATCCGTATGATTTGCAAAAGAATGTCTCATATACCCATATATATAGAAGTGAACAATTGATTATAATCAATTTTTACAACTTTCACATCTTTTACATCATTACACAATACGACATTCAATTCGCGAGATTGCAATAATATTTAAAGCTGCTTTTGTTGAGTGGATGTTGTTTAATGAAAATCAGAGAATTTTTTTCGTCTCACTCTGTCGAACATTTTTTAGCAATCTGAAACAAGGGCGTGGGAGGTAGTAGTGAGGATATGATTAGTGACTCGTGGAGGATGAGGATGCGGAAGGGTGAGAAATCAAGGGGAAGGGGGAAAAGGCAATAGGGTGGGAGTGATTCGGAGCTGAAGGTACTGGTGCCACGGCTACTAACAATGGCCATATCCGTGTATGCGTTTCCGGTCGGTGAGCACCTTCCGGTTGTGAATTACGCGGGAGAATAAATAGAGTTGAGACCGCATATCCACAAGAGGAGAATATTACGCTTTGGAACGATGTAAGCTGGGCTAATGAAATTGGAATGTACGTTAAAGGAAGGATTAGTCTTGTATGAATATAACGAACGATCTTATGTAACTCGTGTCTGGAATGCAACTCTCTGGGTTCAACTCATTCGAAGTAAAGATTTCAACTGCCCTGCAAATTTGCAAACTGTAAACCCTTAAATCATTATATATTATCTTTAATTTTATAATGTAAATATCCTCTTAGAGAAATATTTGGTTAATGCAACTAAAGAATTGGAATTTAATATTAGAACCTGGACATGTAATCTCTCTCTAATTAAACATATCAAATTATATAAAAAGAAATTCACATTCGCTACAGAATGTGGATTCGAACCCTAGCACACTTCTAACTATACACCTCATTCATAACGGCTTAAGCCTTGAGTATAACGATTGAATGGAAGGAAGTGCAGATATATGACAGGAAAGTTAATACTTGTTACAGCTAAACATTTAGCTGTGAACGACCAAGTGAATGTAAGAAGATCTTCGAATTGGCTAACATAATTTTAATTTTAATATGTCTCTGCGGTCGGACTGTAGTATGGGCGCCCAGTTGAACACGCGGTCAAACATCGGTCGAGCTCGCGTGGGCGCAGGCGATCTTGGGTTCAGGTACAGCTGGGTAATCTGTTCGGGCGCTGGCCGAAGGCTACCGACCGACTATCCGACACCTCTACAACGGTATACTTATAACTGCCAATCAGTTACTTTGTGTACACTAGAAATATCAATACTAAATATATTGAGGGAAGAACAACTAGTACAAGTATATTCAATACAAAAGTTTTATTAAAAATATATTATTATTTTCTGTAATGAATGACAACATTAATGGTAAATTTCACATGCGATTAGTCAACAATAAAAGCCATCCTTTGCATGACCAAAACAACCGTTGCATGCCTTATTTTAATAATACAGTGACTGAATGCAAAATTCTTTTTGTGCCAGTAATCGAAATTTACAGTGGCTAACTTTATTGTTGAAATATTTAATAAAATTATTCGTAATTTTCTGAAATCATAAAAGACGTAAAAGGGAATTGATGTCAATCAATTCGAAATATCGTCTGAAAGTGATTCGTCAGCTTTAACTATAGTTGGGGGATATGGCAAAGACACAGCATATGACACTAGCAATAATGAGATGCGCTTATTTCATTTATAGTAAATATAAAACATTTCATGCTAAAAATGCACAAGTTGATGGCAATACTGGTAGAAGCTCATACCAATTTCGCACATTAAGTTCAGTGCTTCAATAGGAAGATCTCAGCCTACTATAATAGTTGGATTTTTTTCTCTGTGTAAAAGGTCATATGATAATTTTTTTTTCTGAACGAGGAAAAATAGCTTTCTTTAAATTTTAAATTAATGTTTTTGAAATTGTGAAAACATGTTGTGAAAATTAAGTACTTATATATTCACACGGAGAAACTTTCTATGGTAAATTCAGTAGAATTAGTATCATATTTCAGTATGTTACTGTTTTAATTTAGGGAAATCCATGCACTATTCGAAGCATTAGCGTCATAAGTATCAAAAGGTGCGAATTCCTTATTCCTATTATAATAAAAGAAATACAAGGTTAGTAAGCAGTTTACTTTTTGACACCGAACAGTGTGTGCGGTTAATTCTATCTGCTGCCTCTGTGTTTTAAAAAGGAATCAAACAAATTGATAATTAAAAATAAATATATAGTAAAATTTCAAGGTTTACTCTCAAAAAACTCCGTCTTTCCGCGTCCGTGTGTTTGTGTCCTATGAGTTGCATACTTCTTTAAGGTGTTGTGGGCCTCCTTTGTGGATAGTGGTGTTTTTCTCTACAAAATTAGTGGTTAAAAAAAGTTTTTAGATAAAAATATCATTGCGTTTAAGTGGTTCTTGTGTGTGCCTTTGACGAGGAATAAATCTACGGTCAAAGTTTCGCGGATTGGCAAAACAGGAGTTCCTTCTCTTTTTTGAGGACTGTGTTTTGGAGTCGTCTTGTTCCTGAACGCCTTAGAGCTTCCCCCAACGCATAAGTTCCTTGCACGCTTTTCCATAAAATATTATAATTAAGAAAACAAAAAACCAAAAAAACAAACGAAAAATTCTAGTATTACCATTAGTAACTCATTTTGTATGCTTACAGCCTAGCCATTAAGTTCATGAAATTACCTGGCACTGAAGAGGACCCCCATTTGCGGCCGAAACGTCTTATCCCCATAATATATTTCCTGCCTTAAAAAATCTTTAATATGTACCTTTATCATTAGTCATTAATTTGCAATGAAAACTAAGTGACCCAATGCCAATATAAAGACACTATATTAAATTCACATTTGGGTCAAGATAAAAACTAAAGACATTAATACAAACATGTCTCGAAACTATACTAATAAGCATAAAGAATATTAATAACTGGTACAGGCTATATTGAAGTTTGTAAGCCATCTCAAAAATACAATCGTCTTTTAAATCCCAAAGATTGGCATTGCTCATCCTATTTATCTATAACGAGAACCACATCATTTAAAATAAACTGTGCTAAAGATCATATAAGTTACATTAAATCTAATATAAACTAACATAAATATACGCACGCAACGCAAATACAGCATGTTATACATAAGTACTAAGTTCTTTATATAGTACACGGAGAAAAATGGAGATAAAGGAATCGGGATTAATTACTGAAATTTCTGTCAAAAATTCTTACGTTGGTTTTCCTCGAACTGATTCCCAAATAAACATGACAGTGTGACGCAGATTGGCAATGATTACTGAATTCCAGTAAACATTGACAAACAACATCGCACTCTGTTCTGATATTAGGGAACCTCATTTCTCGAGTCGCAGGAACCAATTCCTCGATTTTTTGGAACCATTTCTCGAGTTTACTATGTCGTTACTTCAGACATATTGCTGATTTTTTCTTTCAAAATTTGTCAACTATTCCTGCAATATTATTCATTATTCAAAATATAATAGTATAGAAAAGCAACTCCAACTCGACAACTGGTACCGACTCAGCAATTGATTCCTTCATCCTATTGCTCGAACTAATATTTGAGATTTAAACATTTTTGGAATAATAATTTTTTCCTAATAATTATAAAATGAACCAAGTGTAAAAAAATCTAGTGATTTTTGAAATTTTTCTAACATTACTCTATATATATATATTTATGAAATAATTTCAAATTTGTCTTTCTACGTTTAATGAATGCTCACTTGGAAACCTGTTCAGCGTGTTAGTTATTTATCCCCACTGCAAAAATAGTTCTTTATTCATTAAATTGGTATTTACGTTCTATTCTAGATTAAAAATAATTTTAAAAAGTACTTTATCTGGACTGTATGGACGAGTCTCTAACTCTGCATAGATCACTATTTTGATGGGATAACTTTTGCCGAGTGCCTTTCTTTATTTTAATTTAAATAAACGCTGTCTGATTTTAACTTGAGGGTCGTTACAAGAAAGATGTGATTTTACTGAAACTTTTCCCGTCACTCATCCCATTATAAAATAAACCCTATTATAGCTTACACAAAACATAAACCACCCTTCATATTTTCCAGGAGTTTGAACGATATAACATCCTCGTCATTTTTTCAATTGAATACCACGTGAAAATAGTATTATCGGCGCCGGAACCAAAGGAGGCAAGGGATGAGAGAGGCTGCGGTTCCTTTATGTCTCGAATGTTGGTAATCAACATAGGATAAACTCATTTCACTGGTGGAACCCTCGAACGCGCTCTACTGAAGGGTGATATCAGCCCTCCTACCAATGTCCACAAGGCCCTATATCGCGACATGTGTAGACGTATCTGTCAAACTTGAAGGGTGCTTTAGCAGATTAATCAAAAGATAATTTTGGCTAATAAAAGGAAGGGAGCAAAGCATTATATGTATGTAGGTTGCATACGTTCATTTACGTATAATAATTTTATACATATCGATGGTTCCAGGGCAGAGTGCTGAAATTCTTGTTCTGTCTGTATAAGCTCCAATTCCGGTTTGTTTCGTATGAAACTCCAAGCTTCCCTTTGTCCGTATACAGCTCAAGTCATCTCTGGCAAAATTTTCAGGAGAACTGTTTAAAGTTTAAAATGTTTCAAAAATTCAGGAATAGGATAGAAAATAATGCAAATTGTATTAATAGATAGCTTAACTGTTTACTAAAAAACTGGTAACAATATTTGCCGATGAATGTGTTTAATAGTACTTGGGTGTTTGATATTGACGTGATAACATGAACAAGAATTTATTTTTATGGGAAAAATCGGTTTTATTTCTCAGTTATATTATTTATATTATTTTCCACAGTGTTTGATTGAAGACGCGGGTCACGCGGGCATCTTGTTCTTCCATCCGTTCCTTTAAATTCTCTTTCAATATTGCACAGAATTGTATAATATTTTATCAGACGACGCAAAATAATTAGTTTGTTCACGCTATCATAAAAACGCAAAATCGAAAAATAATGACTCAGAGCAGTATATAGACAGAATGAAACTTGATGCTGTATATGAAACAAAACAAAATTATATCTGTATACGGACAGAACAGGAATTCAAGCACTCTGCACTGGAGTCATCGATATATATATGGTTTTCTTTTTCTTCTTTCTTCTCTTTATTGGACAAACCTAAAACACTAAACTATACGTACTTTCAACTAACGACTTTTCTTTCTCGAATGGCTCTAACGCTCTATACGACCTTAAACAATTGTTGACTTTGCGCTTTTTCATTACTTTCTCATGGTTGAATCAATTTTATGCCTAAAAAATGCTCAACTTTTGGAAGCTCACTAATCGATACGTTTAAGAATTCAATTTTTATTAAGGGGGGAGACTCATGTAAATGACCAAAAATGAATACTATTTATTTAAGGCTATAAAATAAAAACTATTCGACAGATCTTTTTCAAATTTTCACGATATATTATCTATACTTTATACATCTAAAAATCACAGTCAAATTTGGCACTTGATACAAAATGGCGGACTTTAATGGCGGCAAAGTAACTATATTTTCACAAGAAGCCCCAAACTGGTGTGCAGAATTACACAAAAACTACTCATTCGATTGATCTCATATTTTTTAGGTAGTTAGGTGAAACAATTATCTACAATTTGTATGGATCATTTTTTTAAATATGTTAAATTAAACAATACTTTTTGCACAATTAAACAAGAAAAAATGCTGAAAATTCAAAATTTTTTTAAAATCATGTTAAAAATATTCAATTCTGCATTTTTTATTCAAATTTTTTCATTCATCTTGTACAGAATATCATATAAAATGAAAATCTTTGTCATTTTTCAGATTCCAATGGATGCAGCTTACGCAATCATGCACACCGTTTGGGGCCTCTTGTGAAAATATAGTTACTTTGCCGCCATTCAAGTCCGCCATTTCGTATCAAGTGCCAAATTTGACTGTGATTTTTAGATGTATAAAGTATAGATAATATATCGTGAAAATTTGAAAAAGATCTGTCGAATAGTTTTTATTTTATAGCCTTAAATAAATAGTATTCATTTTTGGGCATTTACATGAGTCTCCCCCCTTAAATACGATCATAAGCTGGGTAATAAGGTGCCGCGTAAAAATTAATCTGGGAATTCATCCATTCAGATGTTAAATATACACGAAGAAAAATATTGATCTAAAATCACCAAACTATTTGGAAAAGCATGATAAATTCTGAAGCCACTTTTTTCTAATAATTTAGATACTATTTAGATAACTAATTTAGATAACTGCAAAAATTCCCATTCAGATGGTAAAATAAATTGAATTATTAGGAAATTTTACCACCTAGAAGGGAATTTTTATCAGTAATTCAGCGTATTCTATAACTAGCAGCGATGCCCTTCAAGTATGCTTACACTGAGAAAAATATGCTATTGAATCAAAAGCATTCCTTTCCAAAAGCATGTATATCATAGATTCAAATCAATATGTTATAGAATTAGTAATATATTTATTGGTTCTTGTAGTATATTTTTATGAATTAATAGTATAGATGCTCTTGGGAAGAAATGCTTCTGATTCAATGGCATTTTTTTCTCAGTGTAGCTAAGGGGCCTGAACTGAGAAGAGATTTTTCAAATAGATACTGGCAAAGTCTATTGGGGTATCGAGGGCGCGAGTCCTCTTGCCACCAAGCTAAAATGTTAACTACCGTGCCGAGAGCTGCATGACACCAGGGAGTAGGTCTCTTTGACAGTGTCTCTAAGACACCAGGTCGCCTCCTAGAGAATTCAGACCTTACCCCTGCATGCGGAGCTCTGCAGGACTTGACCGCATACTTCCCTAGATGATCGTGGGAATAATATTAAGAGAAATGATTTAAATTCAAGTATATGCAAGGTATTGTTCGTCGAGGAGTTTGAAGGTAGTGGAGCACGATTGCAGTCGGATATATGACGCGAGGTGAAAAAAAGACTGCCTGTCTTTTCCAGGATTGAGGGAATGGTTGAGAAGATGGATGCATTTTGCGGGACAGAAAGAAACATGTTCCTGTCAATTAGAGAGTGAATTGCAGATGTTTCGTATGAATAAATGCAATTCTACGTGGATACCGGATTCACGGAGGGCTGGGCTAGATTATTCGAATACCAGATGGAAAAGACAGTTGGTAGTAAGGTGAAACTGGCTTGGGTCCAAAGCGCCAAGAGTGTCAGATATGAAAGCTGTCAGACAGCCCAAAACCAGTGTAGATAAGTACTCCGGCCTTTTGGAAACGGCCACGTGAGCCGACCGTAAGCCCGCCGAAAACTGCGGCTAAGAAGCCGGAGGAGAAAAGGCCCAGAGCCTCCACGAGAGAAGAGGAAACGATATGAAACCGGTGAGGGCAAGGCCTGCTCACCCAGAAGCAGTGTTAATTAAACCCACCGAAGGTGTGAGCTACGCGTCAATTTTGAAGATCCTGAAGGAGTGGTTTTAACCTGAGGAACTTGGCGTTTCTGATCAGGGAATTAGGAAGATTTCAGCGTTTCCAAGTATGTCTTGACTGGTCTTGAAGCATGTGGCCAAATGCAGAGGTACCGTGAATATTCTGTCTGGCCGGCGACGAGGAGGCATGTCTGGGTATTCCCCATGATTTTCTGCGCATAGGATTATCGTAGTGGACCCATTTTTCGTCGCTGCTCACAATGAGATGTAAAAACCTCTTCCAATTCCGTATTTGAAGCAGCCGTTTATAAGAAAAGAAACGTCGTTCAACATCTCTCGGCTTTAACTCGTAGGGAACCCAATTTCCTTACTTCTGAATCATTTACATGGCTTCGAGGCGTTTCGAAATGGCTTATTAAGTCACTTCCAATGATTCTGCCAATTCTTCTTGCGTTTGCTATAAGTCTTCAGCAAATAATACCTTCAATTCGGAATCTTGGGAAATTTTCTCTTTATCATCGCCGCGTCGGTCCTCGCCATCAAAATCACCGCTCTTGGAGCGTTGAAACCTCTCACGACTGTACTGTCGTTATGTTGACAGATGTCCAATCTTACCGTGTGACATTTTTAATCTGCCTATTTCGACCAGCATTTACCGCTACAGCTATCTATTGAAAAACGGCGGAAGCAAAGTTGTACACTTAATAAAATTTCACCTTCATTTTTGAAAATCAAAAATAAATTTGACTTCTTTCCAAATAGCATAGCATTGATGAAGTGAGATTTGAAATTTGGTTAGATTCATAATAAATGATAAGATTCCTGCCCGTGCACTTGGGAGAAAATAGTATATGGTGCCATAAGGGAAGAAACAGAGCGATTGTGTCAAGTGTGAAGTTTATTGCCCTCGCTGGCAAAATCGCTCTTTTTCCTGTATATCACACGATTATTTCTTTTACACTCGTAAATAATAGCCAATTTTATATAGCTTGTAAAATGAATTGACATTCTATATGATCGATATATGTTACCTGCAGTTTCCACCGGTAACGCTAAAGATGATATTTGAATAGGAATCTCCGCGATCTCCACATCATTCTGATCACGTTACTGTTATTGTTGCCCTCTACGTCACGATAATTGTTATCATAGAGAACAATAGGCCTCAAGCAGCTACCTGCACGTACGCGACGTCTAAGATTTTAATAACGTGCCTATAATCGCCAACTTTGCGTTCATTTTACGAGCGTGTAAAATTGGCCATTGTTTACGAGTGTGGAAAAAAACATTTTTTGATCAATTAGATTTTCATCTGTAATTATCTCAAGTTCGAATGTATACAAATGTAGTTACAAAATTTGAGGAACAATAGAATAATATTTTATAATAATTCACCACTCTCTATCATCCCAATTATAAATTGTAAAAACATAACTGGAGAGAATGCCTCTATGAAAAATTGCAGATGTGGCGTATTTTCTATATGAAAATTTGTTTGACATATGAAGGGTAGATAAAATGATGTTCCTTGAATGGATGGAATATTTTCTAAAAACATATTTCTTTGATATTATAAATCCACTCTTTATTTCTATTATTTAACACTATACTAGTTGACAGTCAGAATCAGGGCCGTTCAACCTCTGATGGATGAGGTGTCCACGTAGCTTAGTTCATGTGCAAAGCTGTACGCGGTGCTAGTTGTCTCAAGCGGGCGGAGTGCCGCAAGGGGAACTGGCTTCATATGAGTTCCGACATCGTTGTTTGTAAGTATTTAACAATTCATTACGTGATTGCACGTTGTCATTAATGCCGGATTAAGAAATCGTGTATTTTCTTATAAGGCATGCGAAAGAAAGGAAAGAAGGAGAGCGGTCGCCCCCTCTTTCTATCCTTTGTTTTTCATGATTTAGAAGAAGACACACGATTTCTCAATCCGCCACTGGTTATCATGAATAAAAAATACGAAATTCAGTGTGCTATTCGTGGGTGTACCACTAAAAGAGGTCGGAAGGGAAGTATGCCTATCCATCTGTGTCCGAAGAGAGGAGATGCTGGACAACAATGGATAGAAGGTTGCGTGAATTCCAACTTGTCGAGGTTAGAATACCGTCAAGTAGTAGAAAGAAAAATTTTTTATTATTGAAACCAAAAGTAGTCTATCAAAGTCCGTTTTTATCTTCTCTACCATATTCCAAATTTTGAAAAGAAAATTTTATGTATGGTACTCTAGCCACAAACAGGTGGAAATCTAAAATCAATAAAATTTGCTAATTTCCTAAGTATCACATGCCTTAAAGGCTCGCAGTTCGTTGCATAGGAAAATTTTCTGTATATCTTCTGGAAATAAAAATACAAGTTACAGATATTTTTGATTTTTAGTTATTTCGACGCATTTAAGGAGGTTACCTGGTGCAGGTACGGCTCAGTAAAAAGGAGTATTACGCAAGGGCATGATATTTGTGGTATGCGGTAATTTGTAAGTTATACATTCTTTTATGCGTTAGAAATGAATAAATAACTATATTTTCACGATCCAACTATATTATTTTCTTGGATTTCTGAAAAAAAATATTCCAATGTTTGCTCGGGGCACCGGAGAGTACTTGATACCAATGCCTCATACCACAATAATAGATGTAAAGTAACGTAATTGAAAAAATGTCATAAAGAACTAAACTGAATAAAGCATAACCGTACGTTACTTTAGGGAGGTTCAAACTGTGCTATTTATGCGTGCGAGCAAAAAATCATCTAAAACTTTCTTTTATTAAGGTTACTACAGCATTTATAATAGCTACTGAATCTTGTTGAACAAAATACTATAGATTTACAAAATATATGTTTATATGTGCTTAAAGTTTCATGAAAATATGATCGTTGCTTCTCTACTAAAAAACTTCAAAATGATTCAAAAAGCATGACTTATTACATGCTCCCATAAGAACACATGTAAAAATTAAACACTATCTTCTCCGTTATTAACTACCTAGGCTACTTGAAATTTCAATGAGTGTTTCTAAACGCAATAATGAAGCATTAGTCCAAGTTTAAGTAAAATCTGTTCGTTATGATTTTGGTAGGAAACCTCCTTAAAGAACCTACGTATGCATGTATGTGAATTAAGCCATGCACATATAATGATAGTTTATATGCACAGTTGTACGCGGCGCTAGTTGCTAATCGTCCACCATCTATGCATTAGGTTTGCACGGCCTGATCAGAATGGAATCTAATTTTTCCTCCCGATAAGACTAAGTGCTTACCGGATTCGGAATCTAAGAGCCGGTAGAGGAGGAGTGTCTAGAGACTGCTTTCCCTGATTTTTATAGGTTCTCTTCTCAAAAGGTACCTGGGTAGATCAGTGATCGAGAGGTGCAATAAACTGACCCTAGAACAATCGGGTTGAGATTTGAAAGTTTGTACGACGTCGAACAATGGATCAAAAATTCCAAAGGAAACCTTATTTCAATAAACGTGTGAAGTAGTGACATGGTTTCTGGTACTCGAACAAGCTTAATCTATGTAATAAAGATGTAAACTATACAATTTTATATGACTCCGGCGCATTTATGCGTTTTTTTGTGACAGTTGAGAATATCGTAATGTTGTGTATTACGATACAAAGGAGCATACTGTAAAAATTGAATAGCGCATGCGCCTATTACGATACAGCGGAGCATAATGTTACAATTGAACTGTGCATGCGTCTATTACAATACAGTGTTAAATTGCGACATATAGAACAGCGAACGTGATACCAATTAAACGACTCAAATCCTAAATGATTGTCAATGCATCGACGTTATTGATATTAATAAATACAAATCGATATTAATGCCTCAAATAGAAAAAGTGGAAAAAAGTAAAAAGCCTTAATAGTTTTTTAGATAAAAATTAAAAACACTCAATTTTTCGTCATCAAAAATTATCGAAAATCGATGTTTTTCAAAACATAAATTACTATCACTCGGTCAATTTTTGACGAAATCGTTTGTATAAATATATATGCGCTAAATATAGTATATGCGCCAATGCACACAATTCAGGTAATTACGAGACTCGCTTAAAATGCTCGTCGCCTAATAACCTTCATTATGCGCCTCGGCGCATAATATACTATTAAATTCTTTAACTAATCTTATTGCTAGTACGAACCGTTATGAAGCAGTTTTACAATTCTCTTTAGTTTGTAATTCGACATCTGTTCACCCGGGTTTTTAAACTATAATAAATAATTTGACGATTTCCCGTATTAAGATAATGTTCAAAATAAAAATAGAGAAAGTAGTCGAAATTGTCTCTACGTAACAACATACAAAAATCATGTGTTTAGAAACTTCCGTAAATAGAAATTTATTTATTATTAATTTTATTTATTATTTCAGAAAACGGACTGCACCATCAGTAGAAAGGTTGGTCATAGAGTAATTGTATCATGTTTTGGACAACGAAATATGATTTATAAATTTTTTATCAACATTTAAGACCAGAAAATCGCATTTTTTTTAGTTTTTTGTTTAAAACATTAAAGATAATCATCCAATCTGGATGATATCAATTGAAAAGTTGTAGACAATTGAATTGCGGACAAAATGAGCCGTCGCTTGATCTGATTGAATAATTAGAAGCGGAGAAAATTCGGAAAAACCGGGAAATTTAGCTTTTGTTAAACAAATTAATATCTCACTTAATTTTTAACTTTCTAGGTTGAGGTTTGCTGGAAAAGTAGCAGACTTTATGCTCTTCAAATGTATAAAAAAACGGACACTTTGAGATAATACGTTTCCGCGCTATTGACACTTTAATTTATTTAATGCGTTAATTGTATAATGTCTGCTTGACGCAGAGGTGGTCCGATTTTTATTTTGAAAACGGCTTTTAAATATATAAATCAAGCACAAAGGAACGTCAATCTCAGTTTTTCGCTAAAATGGTGCAAAGTTCATTAAAAAACGGCCCAAACATGACTTCAAACTCCTGAAAGCAGCAAAGTGACAGTGGTGGGGGGAGAAGGCGAGTAGGCTCACTGAGTCACTTTGCTGCGTTCAGGTGTTTGGAGCCATGTTTGGGACTGTTTAAAATAAACTTCGCAACATTTTAGCGAAAAACCAAGATTGACGTTCTGTCTACATGTAGAATTCAGTCCAGAAAGATCGCACACAGAGTTAATTTCTGTTACCGAAAAAACATTTGGCCAAAATATACAAATTATAAAAATTATAATTTGGATGAATAAAAATGAGGTTTAATGATTTTTGGGTAATATGAAAATTATGTCAAATAATGATTCGGAGTTAAAAAAATTCGGATGCATAGTTATTTGGAAATATAAAAATTAGAGCGATTGATAAATCGGTTACATGAATTTCGGTGAAATAAATTTTAGGAAATATAGGATTTGGGGAGTATTCATACACCCCGCTTTTTAAATCAGAAGCTTAAAAATATAAACCGATTACGCTAGATTTGTCTGGAAGAACAGTGACATTGAAATGCGTTAAGTAATATCCTCAATAAATGTTGTCATAAATATACGTTTACGTTTAATTATTAATTTGCTTTGTTGCATCTCACTTAAATAAATATATAGCAATGCAAAAATTAGAATTTTTTTTGCTAATTATTTTAATCCTAGAATTAGATCCTTTCGTGTAATTATATTTTGCATATACAAAAACAAATTATTTTCTATACTTCGGCTGTCTAACAACTTCATATTGATAATTGAACATACAATTTAAAATTAGTTGTTACAAGAAACTCCATTAAGGGTTTGTTCGAAACCAGCTTAGTTTTTGAGCTGCAGGACCTAAAGGCTCTCGCGGTCGGTTGATCAAAACAATGATTCATCCCGTTTTCCAACTTTGAACTCGTTTTTCTCAAAACCGTGTTTTTCAAGATGGTGTGCAGGATTGCGGAAAATCTATTCAATCGATTCGGCTAAAAGGTTTATATATAATGCGAGGTACTGACGTACACTCAGAGACTTTTCGTTAGAGTAAATGATAAAGATGAATCAAAATTTAGTATAATATCGTTTCAAAATGGGGAAAGTCGAGGCTTTATTAGACTTATTCATATTATGACATCGACGTTTGATATAGTCATAGCGGTCTTTAATACATGAAGAAGATAAAGTAGTATTTTAAATACTAAATATTATCAATCTCTATTCGAGAAATTGAAAGTACGAGAAAATGATATTGCGATTACTAAGTTGTCTAAAAATAGTTTGTATAAGATGAATAATGAATATCAGATTTTGGAAAGCATGTTTAAGAAATTCATAATATGAATATGAACTTGCTTGAAACCTGGCGACGCGCAGCAAAAATCAAAATTTTTATTCTCGGCTTTTCGTATAATTCGTTTCAGAATGCAGTACGAGTGCTTCCGATGTTTTCCGATTGGCTTCGTAGACTCAATCCAAGTCTGCCCAACTCAGTAGTGGCTTATAAGCGATATTTCTTTCAGAATATGTTAAGCGAGAATAGCTGAGAGGCTTTAGGCGTTATACATGCGTTTAGTTATATAAATATAGGTAGGGTTAGAGGGTTCGAACCCAAAAAGCGATTCTGAAATTTAATTCAAGTATGTTATTATAAAATAATGTATTATTGCGTACTTAAATATGTGAACTTAAATAAGGTATGATAATAATATTTGTGTATGTGTTTCAGAATGTCGCATCAGAAAAAGACACAAGAATTCCTTTTCTGAAGCCGTCACTTCTAAAGGTCAAACCTTTTGGTGGAGTGAGTGACTTTTTCATATAGTGGTTTTCAGATTCCCATATTCTTTGTTTGAAAATTTGAAAAGATTCTTTCAGTCTTTCGAATAAAATGTATTAACACCACTTTAAATTCGTTTTGCTACTTGAATATAGTGAATTTCAAATTCTGATCGGTTTTGTAACAGATAGTAAAACATATATTCCATTTATACAAACGAAAATATCAACTTTACCCCTTGAAAACCACTATATTAATTTCTGATATGTAAACCCTGCTTGCCTCACTTTGAAACGATATTATACTAAAATATGATTCACTTTTACGATTTATTCTAACGAAAAGTCTCTCAGTGTAGGGATTTCTAAAAAAAAAAAAAATTTCCCATTTTTTACGGCTCATTACGCTTGAAAAAAGAGGAAAAAACGAAATTTTTTTTTTGCAAAGTGCTTCATTTTGTCAATTTCCTAGAATTTACTAAATCCCTACGTCAGTACCTCGGCAAGTTAATTACGAATAACGATGTATTTTCGTTTTTCGTTTCAAAAGACAAATGCGTACTGTATCTTGCACACCGTTTGGATATACCTTTTTGAGAAGGTCTCATTCCCGCATCGATCATTTATTTACTAATTTAATAACACCTTTGAAACAATTAACGTAAAATATTTAAGAATAAAGCGAGAAAATCGTGAAGGAATAATTAAAAAATCCCAATTACTTTACCTATACGTTGATCCTAAAAAAGCGCTCAAAAATCGCTCTTGACACAGATCTACCCCCTTAACAATTTATAAAGATGAAACTCACCTGGAACAAAAAGAAAAAGAATTTATTTGTTAAAAACCCAAAAAACATAAAATCGTGTGACAGCCACTTTAGTTTACAGCATTAAAACTTAAAAATGTAACCAATTGTTTTTTAATCTAAAAATCGAAATAAATGAGAGGGGAAGGGGGGTGTATAATCTCAAAGGCTCGATTCTTCAAAATTTCTATATCTGATCAAAAAGATTAAATGAAAAATTTTAAACTCGACGCGTAAGCACATGAAGTAAGGCAACGGATTTGAAATCTCACAGGCGGCAAGGGGTAACAGAACATGATTAAATTTGTCAGTTTTCATGTGAAGCGTGTCCGCCAAGGAATGGATAGAGAAGTCAAACTCTTTCGACTGCAGCACTAGAAAGTGAAGGACCGTTGCATCAACTACTCCTGGAGCAGGACCAAGCTTCAAGTTCTTAACCGAATTGTTAACTCGACGTGGGTGGTCGAAAGAGCAAACTTGTACTTTAACTTCTTGGCAAGGGGAATGTCACCAGACTCACGGTAAGAGAGTCGGGACGCTTGGAGAAAGGAGTAGGTGGTTAGGAAACGCAGTAAAAGGAGAAACGGTCGGACTCCTGATTTCGTAAACATAATCTGAATAACTGATTGGCCCCTTGTAAACTCCGTATGCCAATGCTCGTAAACTTATCCTTCTCGTTCCTTTTCTTTCATTTCTCGTTGTTCTATTCGCAGAATATATAAGCTTGAATTTTTTATCAGAAGGATAATTAATTTACATAGGTTATAAAGGGTTTCCCAATAAGGGTGATATGTTTTGAAATTGAAAAAAAAAACCCTAATATTCATTCGGAATTGATCGAAATCTTTTTTATTATATTGGATATTCTATGCCATTTATGATTTAAACAATATATCGGCGAAATGTCCCCCGAGACTTGAGCCAAAAATGCGCCTCATCAGAAAAGATGATTTTTTGATGAAAATTGGGATCATTTTCAATTGATTCCAGAGCCCAATCCGCGAACTCCCGACGCAAACGATGGTCATTAGGCTTCAGTTCTTGGGCCAGAATCATCTTATAGGGATGCAGGCCAAGATCCAATCGCAAAATACGCCAGGTAGTCATCCTGGACAGGCCCAATTCCTGAGATCGGCGTGGCACGGACAATTCACGGTTTTCCTCGATACTGGCCTGTACGGCGGCTATATTCTGTGTAGAACGTGCGGTACGCATACGATTTTTAGGCTTAGTATCCAATAGAGTAAATTCACTCTCCAACTTATCGATTATTCGACGAATTGAGAGCACGGATGGAGCAGAATGACGACCATATTTTGCACGATATGCTCTTTGAACACCGACAAAACTTCTCGAATTTTGATAAAATAATTGGACAATTTCCAAACGTTGTGGAAGCGTGAAACTACTCATGATTAAATGGCAAACCTTACTGATGACAACTGACAGCAGACGTCGAAAATTTCAGTTCAAATGAGCCCGATAGGGACATTGAAAATCATATTACCCCTATTGGGAAACCCTGTACAAAAGTTGTGCAATACGCAACGTCTATTGGAAAAATAGAGACGAAAATTGTGGCATTTTTAGGTGCATTGGAAATTAGGTGGGGAAGACCTAACACGAAAAAAACTTCTAAGCCGTTAACATTCAGAAAAATATTTAATCGATTAAACTAATAAATTTTCTTAATATCCGCTTGACCTGATTTTAATTAATTTGACTAAATAATTTGTTTGACCAACTTTAGTTAGAACAGACAGAATTTTAGTTTTTACAACCATATTTTTGTGAACTAAATGTGAACGATGCATGTAGCGAATGTAAAATGCACATCCCGTGTAGAAATTTTGATAGGGGCCTAGTGGGGCCCTGACAAGTTTTCCCTATTTCTAGTCGGGATCTACCGTGGAAAATTAGTCAGGGCCCCGTTGGTAACATAACGCTTTTGTCGAGGTGGGCCCTACTAGACTTTCTAGTAGAGGTTTACTGAGGTCAGCCCTTACACTACCCCACTTACAAAAAAGGACACCATTAGGGCCCTATTGGACCTCCGCATTGTATTTAAGGGCATATATTAGCAGAGTCACGTGACTAATTTTGTTCAGGTATCTTACTGAAAAAATAATAATTAAAAAAGATTTTCCACACTGAGCGAAAAAGTAATGGAAAAATTCGAGTTAAGACTCTAATATCTACCGTTTTTAACGGCAACGAAGGGATATTCGCTTGGAAGGTTGAGTTTACTGTTTTCACAGTAAAACATCTGTTTTTAAGCTAGGAACTATTTTCTGAGTAAATTGACAGTACTTTTTCGTTACACGTACAGCGAAAAAAAATCTCAGTAGGATTGGCTACTTTTCAACTTACTTTCCGTAGTTCGTAAAGGCTCCAGTGTCATTTTTGGAGTTAAGTGAACTGCAGGAACATAGGTAAATCAAATAAGAGCAGTAGTTAAATCGATGAATATTCTTAGTACATTTCAAAACTTTATTTACTTTCAAGTAGAGACTAACATAGCATTTTTAGATACAGATACAGATGAGTAAAATTCAGATGTGTAGTGTGAAGTTTAAAAGCGTGCATTAAAAGTTTCTAAATAAATACAGGGTGGGCCATTTTAGTCGCCCCACCTAATTATCTCGGAATCTATACCAGATACAAAAAAATTTTTCCAATAAAAGTCGAAGTGGACAAAGGAAGTCACCTGATGGTATCGACGAGCTTGACCTTAAACTTGATTTTCTAGGTCACATCAAGGTCAAAGTGATTTTTTCTAATAGGAACCTCTATTTTTGACGCCGGATTTGGATTCGACGAAAGCGTATCATACTATATATGAGTGTAGTTATTAGGTTTATTTATGTAAGGTTATATGTTAAAGTGTATTTGTGAATAAAAATATGATTGGCTACGACTGAATGGTGTGAATGCGTTTGAATGCTGTTTATGTATGTATGAATGTATCGGATGACTAATGGCAGATTGGAGGTAAGAATTTTTTTTTATATAAGATAATAATACGCCCGATGCTCATTTTACTCAACTATAGTTTGAAACTCCTCAAGCGTCGGTGATATACTTATACATTTCATGTTAATCCACTGATGAATGTTGATGCCCTGTCGTCGATGATGTTTTACTCAACTGCTTACTATTTCCTATGTAACGCCTATTGTTATATCACTTTGGGTGAATTAGGTATATATCAAATTGATTTTACCCGACTAGGATTTAATAGATGTTCAAATATTCTTATGTCCAAAGATTAATCGACAGAGTTGAGTAAAATTACCTCAACAATTTTTTTCCGTGTATTAAAGGATTTTCTACTCAAAATTGGCATGAGAGAAAATCATTTAACAGTTAAAGGATTTGCATTTCAAGTGCTATACTTTTACTGTCAAAGTATTTCCTTTAGTCTGTAAATGAATTCCTTTGTCGTACAAAGAAAATATAATTTCGAGGATAAAAGCAAACGAACTGTATGATATAATCTATAAGGAATCTACACATGCCCAGCTATGACAAATGCCAATATTAAATCGATCGTTATAAATACTATAACAACGATCCATCTTAGATTTGAGCTTAAAGAAATTTTAAGATATAACTTTGATGAAAACCAAAGTATTCAATGAAATTCAAGAACGCTTTAGAAAATTATTTTAAAAAAGGATGTCTGACAACCCTTCGATGCTAAAAGCATCAAGTATTAATTAATTTATAATACTTTGATTGTAAGAAGCAATGAAAAATGAGGTTATGCTAGCCTACAAATGCAATTCTTTAATAGTTAAGGTTGAACTGGATCGACAAAATAGACTTTTTGTAAAACATTTTTTTTGCCAATTTGTACTTTTCTCAGGTGTTTTAAGAACGACCAATCAATGGACGATATCTCGCATTTCAAGTGAAGAACTTGACAAAGAAAATTTCATATGGTTTTTGTGGAGAATTTTTTTCATTTCTCAACCAATTTTGCTTTCTGAAAGTTCAAATTATCCATTGTGGAATTTGCAACAAATTATATCGACAAATTTTTTTTTTGACTCTTTTGTTCGAGAGTAATATAAAAAAAAAACATGAACGTGACAAACAAAATGATATTACTCACGAACGAATGAGTATAAGAAAAATCTGTCGACATAATTCAATGAAATTAAATATGCGTCGAAGGTGAGCAAAAACATCATACTCTACCGAACGGTACCTGTGCCAATCCCTATCCTGAACAAAGTAATCAAAACAATGACACTTCCGGTGTGGTGGTTCTCGTGAAATTTCTCGATTCAATAACGTGATAGGAGTTTTGTTATTGGATAACGATTGATTACAAGAATTTTAAACCGTACTTGTGCCACTCGATACTCTGTCTTTTATACTAATAAAATTTGTGTTTCATTTACGCCCACACTTTGAAAAACGGATCATTAAAGCTGGATGTTAAAAGTAAGGATAGTATTCGGTAACATAAAATATGTTAAAGCGTATGATCTATAATCTTTATGTAATATATAAAGATATTACTAAACATAATCTCCAGATGTTACATTCTTATAATCTTCAGAAAATAATTCGTAACATCTGCAGATAATAAACCTACACTGAGAAACTTTTCGTTAGAGTAAATGATAAGATTGAATGAAGGTTTAGTACAATAGTGTTTTAAAATGAGGAAACCCGGGGTTTTATTACATTTATTAATATTATGGCATCGAAATTCAATATAATCATAACAGTCTTTAAAACGTGTAGAAGAAAAATTAGTATTTTAAATACCAAATATTATGAATCTCCATTCGAAAAAATGAAGAGTACTAAAAAATGACATTATGATTACTAATTTTTCTAAAAATAAATTTAATAAGTCGAACAATGAATATTATAACCTAGAAACCATATTTGAAAATTCATATTATGAATATGAACTTGCCAGAAACCTTGCGACGAGCAGCAAAAATCAAAACATTCATTCTCGGTTTTTCGTATAATTCATTTCAGAATGTCGTCCGAGTACTTCTGACGTTATCCGAAAATCTTCGTAGACTCGAATCCAAGTCTGCCCAACTCAGTAGTGGCTTATAACCGACATTTATTTCGGAATATGGCAAGCGAGAATAGCCGAGAGGATTTAGGCGTTAGGAATGCGTTTAGTTAATGTAGATATAGGTAGAGTTAGAGCGTTCGAACCCAAAAGCGAATTCTGAAATTTAATTTCAAGCGTATGCGATTATAAATAGTGTAGCATTATGTATTTAAACATGTGAACATAAATAAGGTATGATAATAATATTTGTGTATGTGTTCCCACTGAAACCTCCCCTCTTCTGAGCGTCAAAGCTCTCCTCTCTATCTTTCTTTTGTTTTGCACGCGTTACATCTGGTATGTTTCAGTTTATAATCCAAGATATTATCCGATACTATCTTTTTTTTTAACATCTACAGATTATGGTTTCAATAATCTAGATCGCTGCCCCATAGTTAATAGTCCAAGCTTATACCCGGTAACATATTTTATGTGCCACCGGCGCGCAAACTCGTTTTTTTCGCTACAGTTAACAGTAGCGCAATGTAGTACATTGCGCTACAGAGGAATGAAATGTAAAAATTGAACTGCGCATGCGCCCATAGCCATGAAACGAAGTACAATCTTCTTCTTATTCTTCTTCTTCTTCGTACAGCGTTAGCATCTTACTGGCAAAGCCTTGTACGTTTGAACTGCGCATGCGTCTAGTAAAATCCATTACTACTACACAAGATCGATAAAATCAAAATGGCCGGGACCAGTCGTGACATATCAAGTGTAATGACTAGCGCCGCAAACAACTACAATACTATACTAGATAAGATTCGAGTGTACGCATAAAAACTCGTATACGCACCGGAGTCAAATAAAATAGAATGCGTGCCAATGCACACAATTCGAAAAATTACGAGACTCGCGACAATGCTCGCAGGACTGATCGCGCCCCAGCTTCGTCTCGCCTTTGTCTCGGCTTGGTCTCGGCTACGCCTCAACTACGCATCGACTACGCCTCGACTACGCATCGACTACACCTCGACTACGCCTTGGCTCCGATCTCCTGCGAGCATTGTCGCTCGTCACGCAATAACCCTCATTGTGCGCCTAGGCACGTAATATACTATTTCATTACCGTTTACAATCCATTTTTCTCAGTGCAGACCTTTTTCCTGTGGCTCTTTTGCTTTGATGTGCCCAATTGCGGTTCGAAATTTTGGGACTTGTATTAAAAGTCTGCTGTTCGCTGATTGGCCAACGCGTTTTTAAAGAGGAGAAAAAGTACCATCTACGATTCCAACGTTTGAACTCTGATGAGAACTTTTTCGAACGTTACGATTATAATATTCCGAAAATGCGTGAAAGTAATATTTCAACCTATGGAATGATTTATAATGTCAACGCGAAAGATATGCATACACATCTTTAAAGGTATATTTTCTCCAAAAAGAAGTTGGTATATACATTTTCAATTTTTACCATCATT
Source organism: Diplolepis rosae (assembly GCA_030998225.1). Lineage (NCBI taxonomy): Eukaryota > Metazoa > Arthropoda > Insecta > Hymenoptera > Diplolepididae > Diplolepis > Diplolepis rosae. The sequence goes on along the minus strand of JAPYXD010000338.1, from coordinate 338,742 downwards.
TTTGGTGATATTTCCCGAAACTTGTTATAAAGAGTTTTCCAATAGGGACATAACAATTTTATCTATGAATAAAACACAGAAATATTTGAGATATTGAATTCAAATTTATTGTGGATGTAGTGCTAGCATTACATTTTATGAATGAAATTCGATATCGGTCATATGACCACCACGAGCCCGTTTACAGCGGTCGATTCTTTGGACCCAATTTTCCACCACTCTGGCACACATTTCGAACGGAACGTTGGCAATTTCGCGTTGGATGTTGTCTTTGAGGTCGTCTAAAGTTGCTGGTTTGGTGGCATAGACCAGTGACTTGATATGGCCCCATAAAAAGAAATCCAATGGCGTTAGATCGCATGAACCAGGCAGCCATTCGACCGGACCATTTCTCGAGATAACACGTTCACCGAATTTGCCTTTTAATAAATCGATTGTGACGCGTGCTGTGTGGCTAGTGGCACCGTCTTGTTGACACCACATATCGTTGATGTCAAGTTCATCCAATTCTGGCCACAAATATTCTTCCAACATAGCACGATAGTGCTCTCCATTGACGGTAACATGACGGTCGTTTTCATCCACGAAAAAATACGACCCAATCACACCTACGGCACGAAAACTGCACCAAACAGTCACTTTTTGCGGATGCAACGGTGTCTCAAGAAGCAGATTTGGGTTTGTTGTTGACCAATAATGCATATTTTGCTTATTAACAAAGCCATTGAGCCAGAAATGAGCTTCATCGCTGAAGATGATTTTTCGATGAAATTCTTCATTTTCTTCAAGCTTTTCCAGAGCCCAATTGGAGAAGTTTCGGCGTTTCAAATGATCAAGTGGCTTTAGTTCTTGAGTCAATTTAATCTTGAAAGCATGTAGGCCAAGATCTTTTCGCATAATACGCCACAGTGTCGTTTAAGCGATGCCCAATTCTTGAGAACGACGTGGAATCGACTGATTCGGCTCATTTTGAATGGATGCACTCACGGCTGCGATTATTTCTTCGCTTCGAGCAAAACGATGTCTTTTTGGCACCGGAACGTCCAATAGTGTAGATTTGGTCTCGAATTTATCCACTATAGCACGCACAGCCTGTCGGGTGGGACGATTATTACGGCCGAAAGTAGGAGTAAGCGCTCTTAAAGTTGCGACCACCGACTCAGAATTTCGGTAGTAATTTTTAATAATTCCCAAACGTTGCTGGTTCGTGAACTTTACCATGATGAAAATGTTGACTTTAGCTAACGTTTTGACATTGACAGTTCATTAAAAAAGTTTAGAGGTGCGTTCATATAAAGATACGAAATTGTTATGTCCCTATTGGAAAACCCTTTATTAAGTAGCATATTTTTGGGTCTAACTGGCAGAAATTCCTAACAGTTTTGGTTCTGGTTCTCTTAAACTTAGAGATTATCTTGATAAAATATGCTGGATTCATTTGGAAAAAAGAAATACCGTGGTTGACGATGTCAATGCCGAAAAAATCGCTACCGAAAAAATGTCAGTTTATGACATAGTCTTATGGGATTCCTCATCAAAATCGGCGAAACTCCGGAACAAAACACAAGTCCCCATAAATCAAATATATAATACCACTTTCGATTTCGAGGAATCTATTAGTATTATAAAAACAAAGGGTTGACGACTTCAATCAAGAGAAAATTGCGAGAAAAGTACAGAATATAAAAAACCGCCTCGAGGTGAAACTAATAAATTTTTACTATATGATTATTAAAAAAATAAGTAGCCATGAGCATTCACGTAACACGTGCCCCCACGGTGCCCCTCACTTCATACGACACGAAACGCTCAAGCTACCTTAATAGTATACATTTTTTAATAATGAATTTTGCCGCTTCTAACCTCCGAATTCCAAACGCGGTTCGATTTTATTTGTATAAACACTGAGAGACTATTCATTTCAGTAATTGATAAAGATTAATTAGTTTTCAATATATTTTTGTACGAAAATAGGGAAAATCTAGGTTTTGTTGTATTTACCGATATTACAGAGTCGAATTTTAATATTGACATTACAGTCTTTAATAACTTGAGAGCGAAAAATTAGTATTTTATATACGAAATGTTAGTAATGTCCTCTCAAAAAAAACACAGTACGAAAAGATGATATCATCCTTGGTAAGTTATCAAAATGAAATTTTAGAAAGAAGAACGATAAATACCATAACTTGAAAAGTTTATATGAGAAATTGATATTGTGAATATGAAGATGTTAATATCTTGCGACGCGTTGCAAACTTCCAAATAATAATTCTAAATTATTCATATAGTTTTGTTTCACATTTGCCTTCCGAGTGGAAAATATATACCTATATATAATATGTATTTTTACATATAAAGATATAAACAAGTGAGTTCTTCACGTTCGCCAATTTGTCGGTCAGTTTTCGTGGTTGTTTGTATCTAAAATTTGTATATTTTAATGCTTAAATTGTGAATTGTTGAAATTTCTCAAGGCACTAGGTAAGTATCAATGAATTATTCGTTATCACGATTGTTGTAATTATTGATATTGTAAGCGCAATAAACATGTAGTACATTTGAGGTTAAGGTAGTGTCAAACAAATTTCGTAAAGAATGTGTTCAATGCTAGTGGTGTGCATTTTTTCGGATCGAATTTGTTTGATTCAACGACGTGACCGATTGAGCAATAAAAATCAGATTCAACCTGTGACTCGACAAATGTCGAAATTTCGTCATTTGAGGCGCGCTGATGAGATCGGATTTCTTCGATTCGATCGATCGCGTCGTGAGTCTATCATATTTGATCTGACAAAATGCGCACTATTATTTAATGCCTTCGACGCAATAAACTTTATTTTATTTCATTTTTTGAAATTTTAATGGAACTGAAATAAAATGTCCACTTGGTTATATTTAGAAAATGCCTGTGAAAGAAGAAAAGACCAATTAAACATTTTTTTGATCTGAGAAAATGTTTCTTATTTCAAGTAATAATGTTTCTTAAATGAAAAAATCATTCTTTTTTTAAGGAAAGTGTCTTACAATTTAAAAAATATTGGATTGGGCGTATTCAGTAGTACATTTCTTTGACTCAAGTAAAATTTTTTCTTATAGATATTAAAAACGAATTAAATTTTAAATTATATAATTTTGAATATTTTCAATTTGAAAGTGGTTTAATTTTAAATATTACAAACGTTAAAACAAGTTCTTAAATTGAATCGTAGAATTTATTTAAAAAAATCTTCATCTTAAACGCTTTAAGTCGCAAAGTATTCATTGTTAAACTCTTCAGGCCTTATACTGTCCAATTTTAAGCAGCGCCCTTCTCCGTTAATTGAGTATATTTACAAATTTGAGGTTTCGAATAAAAAATTTAATTAATAAATAATTCAGACAATTAAAAATCCGTGCTTTGAAATTGAGACCTTCAAATCTGAATAATTTCGATTTCAGAACTTACAATATTAAATAATTAAAAATATGAAGTGCTTAAAAATTGAAACAATCGTAGCTTTTCTTCAGAAATTTCGAAACAAAATCATTTAAACTTTTAAATATAATTAGACATTATGTGCATTTTTTACAGAATAAGGTTTTTCAGAATTTTGATACCGGTGCACTCTTAAAAATATCTGCTAGCACTGTTTTTTAAAATATTGAATTGCTTGAAGTAAGTATAAGATAAATAAAATGATGACTGCTGATTCGGTATTTAAAAGTTACAACATTTTATCCACTGAGTTCATCTGTGTTATAAAAGAAAATATTTTTCAGCAGGCGCAATGTACTATTGAACCTACGAAACCTACTGAGGCTACTGCACTGAGAAAAATGGATTGTAAACGGTAATGAAAAATATGTTACCGGGTATAATCTTGGACTATTAACTATGGGACAGCGATCTAGATTATCAAAACCATAATCTGTAGATGTTAAAAACAAAGATAGTATCAGATAACATCTTGGATTATAAACTGAAACATACCAGATTGAACGCGTGCAAAACAAAAGAAAGATAGAGGGGCGAGCTTTGGCAATCAGAAGAGGGGAGGATCCACTGGGAATACATACACAAATATTATTATCATACCTTATTCATGTTCACATATTTAAGTACACAATGCTACACTATTTATTATCGCATACACTTGAAATTAAATTTCAGAATCGCTTTTGGGTTCGAACCCTCTAACTCTACCTATATCTACATTAACTAAACGCATTCCTAACGCCTAAAGCCTCTCGGCTATTCTCGCTTGCCATATTCCGAAATAAATGTCGCTTATAAACCACTACTGAGTTGGGCAGACTTGGATTCGAGTCTACGAAGCTATTCGGATAACGTCGGAAGCATTCGGACGACATTCTGAAACGAATTATATGAAAAACCGTGAATGAATGTTTTGATTTTTGCTGCTCGTCGCAGGGTTTCTGGCAAGTTCATATTCATAATATGAATTTTTCAAATATGGTTTCTAGGTTATAATATTCATTGTTCGACTTATTAAATTTATTTTTAGAAAACTTAGTAATCATTCAATCTTATCATTTACTCTAACGAAAAGTTTCTCAGTGTAGGTTTATAATCTTCAGATGTTACGAATTATTTTCTGAAGATTATAAGAATGTAACATCTGGAGATTATGTTTAGTAATATCTTTATATACTAGATAAAGATTATAGATCATACGCTTTAACATATTTTATGTTACCGAATACTATCCTTACTTTTAACATCCAGGTTTTATGATCCGTTTTTCTCAGTGTGATACCTACACACCATTATGCGATACATTATGCTTCTGTGATGAGACCAGTTGGCCCCCTTTGGAATATATATTGCATGCGGTTTGAAAGCAAGCACCGAGAAAGTAAAAAAATTTCTCGTTCACCCATTTGCCGAATTAAGGGGGTCCACCTGTGTAAAATTTTCGAAAAATCGATTTTTTTTGTTGACATTTTTTGCATCTTTAAGATATGACTAATGATGTCCTTAAGCAGTTTTCATGAATTCAACATAATTAAAGTGTGACAGGGCGCCAAATGTTACAGGAAACAATACAAAGTTCTGTTGTGTTTCCAAACATGGTTTCTAGAAACCATGTTTTTGAAATTTGTGGGCAGGATTGAAAAAAATCTACTCAACAGATTGACTTGAAATTTTAACTGACTCATTTATAGAGATAGCTGAAGGTACCCACGTAGCGGTTTTTTGAAATCTTTTTTTTTTTAATTTTACAGCATATATTATATCGAAAAAAGCATGAAAATGATTAATTTTTATGAAAAGTACTGCCATTTCTTCAATTCTTAAAATTTCGTCAAAATGCTACGTCAGTACCTCGACAACATAAACAGAAATAATATTTTTTTTACTTTTTGTGTTTTAGATAACTGGTTCGAGCGGAATCTTGCCCACAATTTCGGTATTCCATTTTGAAGGGGTCACTTTCAATGCCCTTAATGAATACAAGCCTTCGGATTACACTATTGGAAAAATTTACTATTATAATAAAACCACAAAACTTCAAAATAACGTTAAACTTATTCTCATTTTCGAATTAGTTCTCCTAACAAACATTCCCGAAAAAGCGTTCGAAATACCGCCCTCACACAGGTGGACCTCCTTAATGTGTGTAGGACTGTAGCTCTCAGATGCCAACTTATTGTCAGTTACAAATTAATGTCGAAAAACTCGACTCATTCTATACGGAAAAAAATGTGTAACTGGTACAAAGAAACATATCGCTGTTCCAGCTATATTATTAACTTTCCTAACCATAAATATGGCTGATATAACCTAAAAAATCCTTGTGATCGCTACACATTTTTTTCCGTGTATAGTATATATTTTTGGTGCGAGGAAATCAGTCTCAACAAATACATTGTCAAATGTTTCGTCATTTGTTGAATTACTGCCAGATAATTTATTAAACAATCACATATGTGTTACAAACTAGATGCCATATATGGGGAAGACTATAAAAAATGATAGCGTGGTGGTAAAGTTTTCAGAGTTTGGACCAGATTTTTATTTAGTTTGTTTAATCATTTTAATTGCAGAAGATGATTTTCTAATAGTTTCGAAACAAATTACTGATGTTTATTTAAATGAACACGTTAATGCATATAGAGTGCATAGGACTGTCAATTTTTATTGGGATGTATTGAGAAAAAATGTTGTAGAGAATGCCGTTATTTCTTACACGACAAACTTAGTGATTGCCTGTTTTACATAGCTAAAACTTGGATGTAAATGCATAAAAGTATTTAATTTGCGATTAACGTATGCGTGTTCATGTATTCATGTATTTGTTTAAGATTATGTAAGATTGTAAAAAAAGTTAATAAAAATGTCTTATACTAGTTTCTATATAAAAATTATTCCTATTCTTAACTTTTTATGTAAACCTTTTCACTTTATCCCTTTCAGGGGCGGCGGGACGATTATGTACCACCTTTTTTGTTTTAGTTTTTTTTTATATTTCCGATAGATTTTGGCACTTTATCTATGCAAATATATACATATTAGACTCTTAGAAGTCTGAGTTATTATAATCTGGTGAAAAATTGCATTATTTTATTTATATATTTGTTTTTTATTAAAAAGTAACACGAAAAAACACGTTTTTTTCAGAAAAAAATCGGTTTTTTCGTAACCTGCAAACCTGAGCCTCTGCTGATTTTTTGACGTATTCTACACACTTAGTTTTATAATATATATTTTTTCAGATTTTTTCGTACGCTAGTTTTTTCAAAAAAAATTTTCAAATATTTCGAATAATGAATTTTTTTCATATTTCGTAATTTACATATTTATTTAACATTGTTTACGGGAAAATTATTTTTGATTTCATGAATATATTTATTCAACTTTATAACTGTAAGATCTTATGTCATCATTGAGGTCCTAGTAACTTTCTTTACACTGAATGGTCAATGTGCATGTTACACGTACTATTACTCTGGCCCTACAACAGCGGATAAAAGTTATACAATTCTTTTTTTCACCACTTAGTTTTCAGTATTTTCCATAGAAAAATTTCTTAATCATTTTTTACCGCGACTGCTAGGTGAATCTTAGTAAAAAGTGTTATTGCGGCGAAATAAAGTGATACGCTCGCAAAAGACAGATCTAACATAAGTCATTGAAACAGTACCATTATCATTGCGTACTTTCATTATTAATTTTTTTATGATCAAATATCTGAATCACATTCCTTTCTTCCGGGATCGCCAGATCGCAGGCAATTGAAAAAACCCTTATAACCAAAATTTTGCATCAATTTGCCTTTTTTTGAAAATTTTAACCGCCATATTGGATCCACCATTTTGAATTTTGAAAATCTGACTTCAGATTCGTAATCAGCGATCCCAAAAACCCTTATAACCGAAACTTAGCATTAAATTGCCTTTTTTTGAAAATTTTGACCGCCATAATGGAACCGCCATTTTCAATTTTAAAAATCTGACTTTAGATTCGTAATCAGCGATCCCAAAAACCCTTATAACCAAAATTTCGCATGAATTTACCCTTTTTTGAAAATTTTGACCGCCATATTGGATCCGCCATTTTGAATTTTGAAAATCTGACTTCAGATTCGTAATCAGCAACCCCGAAAACCCATATAGTCACTATCATATCTGGAGTAGATGCACCAGAAAAATGTGCTCCTGAAAGGGTTAATGACTGAACAGTTTTCGAATTTTCAAAATATTTATTAATGCATAAACCAAAAGCAATCAAATTTGGACCAGCAGACATGCAAATACTTTCATTAAAAATTTTTAAAAAAGAGAAAATAATTGGCAAAGGAGGAGTTACATATCTGTTGCGTATTTCTTACTTAAATAAGATTGCAAAGTCGACCTCTTTTTAGTTTGATATCTATTTGATATTTTGTTTTGATACCTAGCAAAGGGCAGTAGCACTTTTTGGGTATAGTAGTATTCTTGTACACGGTGCAATTTACAACATACCAAGAAACTAAATTGCTACTAGCTTTCGCTCAATTGGGCCGTTTTTCACATAGAAAGTGTAACCCCTCCTTTTTGTAAATATTTTTTGTTTAAAAATGAAATAGGATTAAAATAAAGGACGTCTATTTTTGGTATTTTTTAAATCGGGTTTTTAAATTAAATTTTTATTTTGAAAATTAAAGAGGAATCTAATTTCTCCATTCACAAATTTTCACTAATAATTTTAATTGAAAAGGATAAAAATTTTGAACCTTTTTTTTAAAAATATGGTTTCTTTCAATATTCCAAAAATAATAAACAACCATTATCAAAAGTTCTTTCTTTTTTACAAATATAAAATCGTATTTTTTAAAAATAGTATTGACATACGAAATTTTAGCTGTTTCTATTATATTAACGATAAATGTTTTTAACTGACCTGAAAACAGTTTTTTTCTTCCATAATTTGACGTGATGGACATTTTTTGATGTCAAAATCGTCTTCCGCATATCCAATATAGTAAAAGATGCCTCTCTTTAAAAAAAAATTTAATCTTTCATTTTTCAATGTAACGATAAAAGAATGGCGATACTTAAATTCAGCGGGTGCATTCGTGTGGTTCATCCTTTCTTTAATAGAAGTCGCATGAGTCTTCGTTTTTGTCTCAAAAGCACATATATTTTTGAAAATAAGTATAAAACCGAAATTTAAACAAACTGAATCATGTATTCCTGCGTTGCGTGAGCGCGAGCCTTTATATGCATAAGTTAAAATAGGAGTTGAGTTAAAGTTAAGATTGTATTTCGTGGTGTATTATTGGTTAATTGTATATATATACATGTGTGTTTGTCTGTTATGTACCACACTTCAGTTATACTTGTATGTAATTCCTAGCTTCCGATGTTTAAACTTTTTCGTGGAGTGAGGGATTTTTCATATACCCAGGTCCAACTGTGGTATTTTCAGTTTTACCAACTTTAACAGCCAACACCGGCAACCAAAAATGTGCCCGACCGTTGGCTCAACTATGGCCCAGACTCGAACCGACTATTGGGCCAAATTTGGCGAATTGCTTTAGACGACCGTGACAGTTCAGTCGGCCCACCTATGGGCCACGGTTGAACCAATCGTCGGCATATTAATAACTAGATGATGTTGACATTGCACGACCAACTGTCGGCACAACTATGGCCCAGACTCGAACCGACTGTCGGGCCAATCTTGGCGAATTACCTTAGATGACCGTGATAGTTTGGTCGGTCCGCCTCTGGGCCATGGTTGAACCAATCTTCGGCATATTATTAACTAGATTATACCCGTGCGGAAATTGCCTTATTTTGACTTATTTAAAAAAAATCTTGACACTAAAATGTAAAAAGTTGTATACTATGTAAATCATTACTAACGTACTGTAAAAATATATACTTCTAAAGTATACAACTTTTTGCTAGATAACATTTTTGATAAAAAACTTTTTTCCAAGGTTCATACAAAAATACTGTGTTTTATAGAAATTTAATTGAGTCATTGAAAGTGAGGAACGCGTTTAGTTATGTAGATAATATAGGTAGGCTAGAGGGTTCGAATCCAAAAGCGAATACGAAATTTTTAATTCAAGTGTGCGATTACAAATAATGTATCAATAATGTACTAATAATGAACTAATAAAATAATGTACCTTATCAGGGCCTGCTAGTGTTCTGATTTAAATTTCTACACGGGTACAGGCATATTTTGCCTAAGACGGCCCATCTCCGGCACCTGGCTTCGGGCCAACTGTTTATGCCAATGGACGGATAGCGTTGTCATTTCGCTAGTTGGCCCGACCTCTGGCCAATAGGGTTGGACCAACTTTAACAAGGTTGGCCCAACCGTGGGCGACGGTCAATTCCGTCCTTTTTAGATTCTAATATTCGCTCTATGGCTGTTTGGAAAGTTTCTTTCAATTTTTCAAATTTATTGTAATAACATCGTTCTTAATTCGCTTTTCAATTTTAATATAATGAATACTAATTTCTCCTAGATTTCATACTAGGTAATGTAATATCTATTTCATTTATCCAAACGAAAATATGTATTTTGCTGTCTAAAAAGCATTATATTAATTTTTGATATAAATATCCTCTTTTCCCTATTTTGAAACAAAATGTACTAAATTTTAGTTCGCTTTTATCAATTGGGAATTTGCACATTTTTTTTTTGTGATGAAAAAATGAAATTTGGAGGTCACTTTTGCATACAAAATTTTTTTCTGAATTTTTTAGTTAATAATAATTTATTAATGAGCATTTGAAAAGTGTAAATTTAAAATTTTCCGAAAACGTTCCGGAAACAGCCGAATGCTTCCGATGATACGGTGACGTCACATCGTTGTATACGATCGCTCTGTGTCATATCTTTGTATAGAAGACCAATTGAAAATTGTATAAAATGTCGAAAAAACGGCTTATAAATGGTGTTTTGTCGATGAGTGTCATAATTCGACAATCAACACACCCGATAAAACTTTTTTTCCGGTTCCGGTAAATCCGATTGTGCGAAATAAATGGTTTGAAAGTGCACAACGGCGAGATATGCCAGGAAATAGTAACATGTTTTGCTGTCAAGATCATTTTGACGTAAGTATATTTTCTTCTTTTGTTCATAATATTATGTTATCTGTAAATAAACTGTAATTGAAAAAAGATATAGATTTATTTATATTTATAATTATAGCAGTAAAGAAAATCTAACCTCAATTTGTCGATGTGTAAATAATAATATGATTTAAAAAGTTATTACTTTACGTCTAAGGAGCAGGTTTTATAGAGAAAATCATGATCATAAATTTATGTTATACAAATTAAGAATGTTAAACATAGAACTTGCTGTTATTACTGTTTTCAAATTTTTCAATAAAGAGTTTTCACGTTGTAGCTTCAAAAAAATTTTACAATAATAATACGGTTAAATTAATTTATAAATTATGAAATAATAATTACGTGAGTGAATTATTTCAGTTAAAAGAGGATATGGAAAATTACGTAAAGTACTCTTTAACAGGGAAACCAATACAGATTAAAAAAGGTGTTTTTCCGCATTTTTTCGATTGCCAAAAACATCGTAGTAATAAAGAAACTCCAACTCCTCGACCTGCTTTTGTTAAACTCAACCGGAAAAGAGCAATTTTGGAATTTTTATCATTATAATGGTAAACTTAACGACCATCACTCTCTCAATGAAACTTTATTGGATATTATACTATTTAAATATTAAAAATTCAAGCATTTAACAAATAATTCATGTCATTAGAACTAATTAAATTAAGAAACAAATGAACTAATATTTATAATGACGAATAATTAATTATTTATGAATCATTCAAACGAATTAATTTATATTTATATCATACATTTTACCAATAATATTCTCATCTTCTTTAATAACGTAATAATAATTCAACTATGTACTAAATACATTAACTTATACATGAGTGATTTTTCATTATCATCAATTAGTAGTTTTTTCTTTTATTTGAATTGACAGAGTAGAATAATTATAATTTGTAACTTTTACTTACAAAGTGGCTTTGACACCACGGATTTCTGGTGCGGCATATTTAGGGTTAGATGTAAAATATTCCAACACCATAAACATAGAAATTTTTGGAAGACTTCCCGAGTCTGCTTTTACGAAGCCACTATCCATCTTAGGAGGCATTTTTAACTAAATAAACCAGTTTATTTATTGTTGAGAGCTTCACGTGCACTTGGTTTGCATGTTGCCGATACGAAAATACAACGGTTTGACGTCAGAGACGCTTGACCGCCAAAGCGGTCCGTTTCAAACGCTCATTATCATTGAATCCTTCGCAAATCCACAATTAATGAGTAAAAAGAAAACGCTATTGTAATTATTTTTTATTTAATATAAACTTTAGATTGCATTTATAAAATTGCATAATTTTTTTGCATGCAAATTCCCAATTACTGAAATGAATAGTCTCTCAGTGTACAAGCGACTCCCGTTTACATGGTACCCTAAGTATTAAATTACATATGAATATTTCTTTATATTTTTCGACTTATTTTAAAAGCGAAATTCTATGCGATTTTGATAACGCATTTATAAAAATGAAATTTTTTTCTTGGGTTTGCTTGTGGGTAAACTTAAAAGATTACTAAAAGTTGTAAAAATTCAAAGATTGCTTATAATTCTAAAACAATTAATTCCTTCTTGTTTAAATATACATTATAAATATAAAATTTTAGAATATTTTATTATGATTCGTTGGCAGTTTGTTATAAGAAAACATGTGAGTCGTAAAGTTTTTATAGAGTTTTAAAGTATTCTTGTATACTATCGTTTCTCTAAATTACGGAAAATGATTAGGGGAGAGCGGAGCTGAATGAGACACCGGGGTAAGACGGAACGGTAAATTTTCACGTAAATTATGTGGGTTTTGAGATTATCCTTTTAATATTTAATAATTTAATAATATATTATACACTTTTTACATTGCTTAAGAATTGAAGCATCATTTTTTCTACCCATCTCTCAAAAGATAAATCTTAGAACCCAGATAATTTACGTGAAAATTTACCGTCCCGTCTTACCTCGGTATGTTCTGTTCCGCTCTGATCTCCCATATACCTGAACACTTATTTTTAGTGAAGTTATATCTATATGACCGGAAAATCGATCGATTTAAGATTTCTCAAAGAAAATAATATATAAATATTGTACAAATGCATTTCCCTTTCCTTTAGCATTAGAATTAACGTAATACTTTTCTAGTTTAGTGATAACTTTTCCGTTTACTCTTTTTTTTTCCATTTTAACGTTGCACTTATCCTTCAATCTCTCACATTTTCTGTTTCTCTTTCAAGCACTTTCACTAGAACGAGATGGCAGCGTCTTCACCGTTCAAGAAGTTGAAATTATTTAGATTTTGTAACACAATAGCCAACTTTATGAGTAAGACCCGAGATACTTCTGCATTTCCATAAGAATTTAATAACATCGCAAGGCAGAGCGCAATTAATATACTTTTTTGCCTTGTTACCCGCGGAAACGCAAAAAGTGAACGTCTCAAAAGAGGAAGCTGTTTCGTGATATAAAAAAAAATCATTTCACCACCGCACGGTCGCAATATAAGCAGATAAATTCAAGCAAAGGACAAATTAAAATTGATGCATTCATAAGCCACTGGAATTTTTAACGAGTGATTAGTCCTTTGTGATAGAACTTCATATCCTGAAAAAATTACTGGTTGATTGTCAACTAAGAAACTTAGTTGGTGCAAATGGTTAATCCAACTACTTTCATAGTTGTGGTAACTAACTTTCTAAGTAAGTATGGCTATTCATGAGGATTACTGAGTAGTTAACTAAATAATAATTATGATAACAATTACTTTTTAACTGTTTATTTTTTGCATGTAGCTTATATTCAAATGCTTTCATCAGATACAAATCACAGTAAAGAACAAACATTTTACTAATTGTCTTCAAATTTCTTTTTCATAACATATGCATAAAATGTGCCACTTTTCACGCATCTAAAGCGGGCCGAAGATCCCTAATTTCAGGCCGGTGCAAAAAAGTAAGCTTCAATAGTGTTGCACATGTGAACTTCAAGAAAAACGTTATATTTCCTAAAATTTCGCATGATTAAACTTTAATATATTGGGTTATTTTGGACAACAGAGACACTGAGTGGTGCGAAAATAATGCTGCACTACTTTGCTACACTTTTATTATCACTCTTTTACTTTGGCGTTTGAAAGAGACGATAAGATTAAATACTTTACATCTGACGCCATCCGACGGGATGATTGGTAACTAAAATCGCGTTTCAGCGCTTCAACTGTTCGACCAAGCTACGTATATTCATTTTGAGTGGGTGTTATAATAAAAAAAAAAAAAATAACAAATAACTTTTCCCTCCACTATTTACATGCGGAGTGCAGCTTTCCATACATTTATCATGGAAAACGGTATGTGATACGCGTGGGGAAGTAGGGACTTTGCAGACTATAATGTTATCATCCTTCGCCTTCGCCTCCTGCTCAAAAAATTGCATTCTGCAATGTCCCTGTTTCCCCACTTTTATCACAATATATAATTTGACGAACCACTTTCTACACGCTATACATACATGGTAAGTGGCATATTTTCCACATTTGTAAAAAAAATAGTGTGTGCATCAGGTAAGGAGATCATGCAATTCTGATTCAGCTGTACATTCTGTCAAAAAAGTACCGGGAATGGGCCAATAAAACACAAACTATTTATTATTCATCCAAAGGGCATAGCCGGGTTTCCATGTGAAATCGGCCTTAAAACCAAATCAAATTTCGCATAAACTATATGGAAGGGGTTGGGCAAGAGATTATTTTGTCAAATTTTCAGATCATTATCTGCCATTTTAAATAAGTAATGGCGGATTTGACCATTTTCGTTTTTTTCTTTTTTTAGCTAAACTAATCATAGGAAAATTTTGAAAAAAATCAGGGTTGTTTTTTCCAATAGAAGACACATTTGTCAATTCTATTGTCAGATTTTTTGATGCATAATTCGCAATGCAAAAAATTGTGGAAATTTTTGCACGCAATTTTGTTCATGTTTGAATTGCGCGACCACTCTTTTGAATTATTCTATTCATTAGTTACCTATTGATGATTAAAACAGAATTTTTGCAGATTTTTGCAAGGTGTGGACGGGGGTAAAAATAAATAAAAACCATCAAAATACGCATTCTTCCAACATCTCACTATTAAAGCACATTTTATAATAAGAGTAGAAAAATGAAAATAAAAATATTATTTGGTAATCAATCTCCAAGATGGTTTACTTCTGAAATTTTTGGAAAATTTTGCAAAATTTGTGCTGAATTGTGCTGCAAACGATTTTTGAAAAAAATGAAAATTTAGGCTAAAATTTTGAAAAAAACGATTTTTTTACCAGCACCGCCATTTTGTTTTTTTGAAAAAACAAAAGTTGTGCTGAATTGTGCTAGGTTTGTACTGAATTGTGCTGGAAATGATTTTTGAGAAAAATCAAGATTAGGGCTAATATTTTGAAAAAACGATTTTTTTACCATCACCGCCATCTTTTTTTTTTTTAAACAGAAGTTGTGCTGAGTTGTGCTAGGTTTTTGCTGGATTGTGCCGTAAACGATTTTTGGAAAAAATGAAAATTAGGGCCATAATTTCTGAAAAAAAAAAATTTTTTTACAAGCACCGCCATTTTGTTTTTTCGAACAAATAAAAGTTGTGTCGAATTGTGCTAGGCGAGCACAATAAATATCTTCCTCATCAATTATCTCTCAGACGCATCATTTTCAAAATAAATACATATTTGTCAATTTCAAAATTTGTTTAGACATACAAATTTCAAAAATGCCAATTTCGAAAAAACAAAAGTTGTGCTGAGTTGTGCTAGGCCAGAACAATAAATCTCTTCCTCAACAATTTTATCTGAAACGCATCTTTTTCCAAATAAATACATATTTGTCAATTTCAAAATAAATACTTATTTGTCAATTTCAAAATTTGTTTAAATTTACAATTTTCAAAAATGCGAACTGTGAAAAAACAAAAAGTGTGCTGAGTTGTGCTCGGCGAGCACAATAAATGTCTTCCTCATCAATTATCTCTCAGATGTATCCTTCTCAAAAAATATTCTTCTGAAATAGTTCTAAAAATAAGTCCAAATACATTTTATTCTGAAATTTAAATTCATAAAACTATGGTACTTCAAAGTATTCGAATAATTTTTGTAAATCTCATTTTCAACAGCCCTGAGAGTCTTGTTGAGAGTTCTGTATTCAACTTAAATAGTTCTACAATTAAGTCTAAACACATTTTGTTCTAAAATCGAAGTTCAAGAAACTATGACACTTCAAAGTTTTCAAAAATCTCGGTTTTGAGATTTTCAAGAGTTCTGTTTAGAGTTCTCTATTCGAGAAATCTTAAATAAACTTCTCATTGGAAGTTTTTTCAACTCTAAAGTTTCCTCGATACTTTTTCTCGGCGAACTAAAGAAACATGTTTACCGACCGGGCTCAATTTGCCATTCAATATTGTATTATTAGACAAAAGGGGATTTTCAGGTTTTTGATGATATTGCCGACATCACTAGACCTAGGGTGACCATAATTGATTTTCGAAAAGTAGGACAAAAAGGTTTGAAAAATGAGGACAAAGTAGGACAGAAAAGTTTGAAAAAGAGGACAAAGTAAGACAGAAAAGTTTGAAAAAGAGGACAAGATAGGACAGAAAAGTGACTATTTTATTAAATGTTATCAACGCTTAACATCTTATATTTTTATTTTTGAACCTTGTTGCATCTTAATTAATGATCTATTGAGTTGAAAGATTATTTTTGAGTTGTTGAGACTTGCCAATTGACGAAGAAATCGTTAGATGGCATTGAATGATAAAATTTTATACAAGAAAAAATCCAAAAGTTGATTAAAAAATAAAAATTTATCTTTTGAAAATCCAGACAAAAATTCGGACAAAGTCGAAAATCCTGTAGGACAACTCACACAAGCCCTAAAATGAGGGCATGTCCGGGGAAATCCGGACGGATGGTCACCCTAACTAGACCATACATTGTGTGCATGCCAAATTTCAATCAACTTAAACAACATTTGTCCAACTTAGGACGATTCATATTTTATGTGCCACCGGCGCGCAAACTCGTTTTTTCGCTACAGTTAACAGTAGAGCAATGTAGTATATTGCGCTACAGAGGAATGAAATGTAAAAATTGAACTGCGCATGCGCCTATAGCGTGGCAACGGAGAAAAATCTCTTCTTCTTCGTACAGCGTTAGCACCCCAGGTAGAAATTTCTTAAGTTTCACTTGACAGTTGATTAGTTAATAGTAAGTCAAAACTAGTAAGAAAATATTCGTAAGAAACTTGCTAGTTATTTGTAAGTTTAACTATTACAAGCTAAACTGGAGTAAAACTTGTCTAGTTTCCCACGTGATTAACTTTTGAATATTGTTTGTAAGTAATTGTTGAGGCATTTGTAAACGAAAACTTGGAGTCATTTCATTTAATGTGTGCGTACTAAAAATACAAGTTAAATGTCAACCTAAAATTTAGTGCGTTTGTAAGGTGTTGGGAAAAAACTTTTGCACATCGTAAAATGGACCGAAAAAGGGAAGGAAAAAGAAACTGAGTGAAAGTTTCGTAAAAGGAGAAAAATTAGCCAAAAGTATCAGTATGAGTCTAGTAAGTATTCATCGCAATACGTCTATATTTTATGGGTAATGAAATTATTTTTTCAATAAAATTCGCAATTTACCTTGTTTTGTTTCTTGTCCAAAATGTTGCAAAAGCATGTCACGTACAATTTATTTTTTAATCTACAAAGTCCTTTGATTACTTCCTTACTTAATCTATAAATTCCTCGGGATCCCGCATAAGTTTTCGTTACCTGGTTTTCAAAAACTTTTTTGGTTTCTCATTTTTGGTATTACGTTTTTATATAACAGTTTTTGTGACAGACGGATCAACTGATGCAGACAAATTTTTTGGAATCGACGTTCAAGGCCCATCAACATTAGATTTTATTGCTCAAAACCTTCACTCAGATTTTTGTACATATGTGAGATTTCAATCCCTAACAAAGAACTGTCTATTGCCTTAAAAATAACTAGAGAGTGCCTTAACAATACTTTAAAAGCTTAGACTGATTAATAACTTAAATGGCGTAGCATTACATTTCTTCTGAATATCTAATAAGTTTTCCTCAAGAGGTCCTCACTAGTTGAAAAGGAAAACTTGCGAGTATCTCAAATAAAACTTTTGAAAATTTCTACTTGGGACCTTACTGGCAAAGCCTTGTACATTTGAACTGCGCAGGACTAATCGCGCCTCGCCCAAGTGCGAATTGCCGAAGGTGATAATACGGCACAATATTGGCCCAATCTCGGCAGCCAAGAGTCGGCCATTGTTATTGGGCCACTGTCACTGTTTGCATCGGTCAAGTGCTGGGCCGAAGACGGCGGCCGTTTTCGACTGTTTAAATTTACCGACCTTCAGCTAAAACTTGGCCCAGTATCGGCCCTATACCAAGCTGTTGATTTTACGCTGGATTTTCACAGGTTTTTTGAAAGAATTAATACCTGCGTGGTTTCACAAACATTATATTTCGCCATACTGCTAATTACATGGTTTTGACAGAGGCACTAAGCGACAGATGGCGCTGAGTGAGAATTTCTGCCCTGCTAATTCAAATTAACAACATACCCCCCGATTTGAAAGATCTATCTTTTAAAAAGAAAGCATACAGATACAATGCGAGGAGCCAATTTTCAAAAATTACAAGTATAAAATAAAGGAATAAAACATTAAAGAAAATAATACGTTGGTAAATAGCCGTGAACAAGTTTGATTTAAGGCATTTTTGCAAACAAAATTTGTAGTTTTAATCAATGGGTAATGGACACAATTTATGCAGAGCAATTTGAGTCGTGTCAGTAGAAGTTCGAACAGTAGCGACACGAGCTATTCCGTCCTTTCCAGGATGAAGTTGAATGACTCTTCCCAACTTCCATCGTAGAGAAGGTAGCATTTTATCCTTCATTAAGACCAGAGAATTTTGATTGAGTTCTAGGTAAGGCTGCTTCCATTTAACTCTTTTTTGAAGCTCCGAAATATATTCCTTACTCCACCTTGTCCAAAAATGCTGTTGTAGTCGTTGAATTAGCTGCCATCTAGATAGTCTGTTTTCTGAAAGATGGCTCAAATCAGGGTCAGCAATTGAAGTAATTGGTCTTCCGATCAGAAAGTGAGCAGGAGTCAGAGGAGAAAAGTCGTTTGGATCGGGAGATAAAGGGGTTATTGGTCGGGAATTTAACACACCCTCTATTTGAGTCAAAAAGGTATAAAATTCTTCAAACGTCAAAGTAATATTGCCAGCAACACGCTTAAGGTGAGACTTTACGGACTTCACTCCAGCCTCCCATATACCCCCAAAATGTGGTGAATATGCTGGAATGAAGTGCCAAGAAATTCCTATATTTTCGATTCTTTCCACCAAGTTTTTACTTTCTCGAAGTAAAAACTTCCCGAGTAGTTCAAGCTCATTTTTTGCCCCTACGAAATTTGTTCCATTATCTGAATACATATGAGCAGGTTTCCTTCTTCTCGAAACAAAACGACGTAGGCTTGCCAAAAATGATTCTGAAGTTGCATCAGAGACGAGCTCGAGGTGTAGGGCCTTGGTGGAAAACATACAAACAGGCTTATATAGCATTTACTAGTTTTTGCAAATTTGCCCTTCCTATCCTTTATGACGAAAGGACCGGCATAGTCAACACCTGTGACAGGAAAAGGTGGTGACGGAGTAACTCTACATTCAGGCAAGTCACCCATTATTGGATTGATTGACTTTGGATTCACCTTAAAACAATTTACGCATTTTCTAACCATCTTTCGCGCTAAATTTCGACCTCCTACAGGCCAAAATTGCTCCCGTATCGATGCCAGCAATAATTGCGGGCCTGCATGAAGCAGACGTCTATGTTCTCCAATGAAGAGAAGTTTCGTGAAATCTTCCGAGACCAACAAAACTACGGGATATTTTTTCTCTGTATTAAATTGGGAGTTGCCGAGTCTACCGCCGACTCTGACCAATCCGCGGTTATCTAAGAAGGGATTCAATGGAGCCAACCTTCCTTTAACAATTTTTTTATTTCTATTTAAAGCTTCTAGTTCAATTGAAAAGGACCTTTTTTGCGATTGTTTTACGAGAGAAAGTTGTGATTCTTGAAGCTCTGAAGAAAGTAAAGGTCCGTTCAATCGCTTATCCTTGTATCTACAGTTATTGGCGAACCTAATACAGTACGCTATTACTCGAATAAGCCTACTGAAGCTTTGAAAGCGTTCAACTCTGATATAATCTTCTTCAAATTTAGTTCGACTGACTACGTTAAAACACTGCTTAACCTTCAGTGGTTCCTCGACTAGCAAAGGAACGGACGGCCAGTCCCTTTCATCTTTGCTTAGAAAAATTGGACCCGCCCACCACAACTTTGAGGCTTCTAGTAGGTTTGGAGCTATACCTCTCGAGATACAATCTGCTGGATTGTCTTCACTGCGCACATGTCCCCAGCATTCAGTTTTAGTTAAGTCTTGTATTTGACTGACTCTGTTTGATTCAAATACCGGGAGAGCGTTCGGTTCCCTTTTTAACCAGCCTAGAACTATTGTTGCATCGCACCAAAGAAATGTTTTGTTGATAGGCAAGTCGATTGCAAGTTTAACCTTGGAACAGAGTTTAGCCAATTCCAGGGCCCCACAAAGCTCCAATCGAGGAATAGACTGCGTCTGCAACGGTGCAACCCTAGATTTAGAACAAAGCAATCTTGTATTAATATTTCCTAGTATCCTTAGACCTAAGATACATGCATGCCCCGTATGCAGTTTTAGAGGTATCGGAAAAGCCATGTAATTGAATCTCTGTAGGTTCCAAGCAGATAATATGTCTTAAGATTTTAATCGAGTTGATAAAGGGAAGTTTCGCTCTATATTCCAGCCATTCTGAATGTAATTCCACTGGCAAGGTTTCGTCCCAAGAGAGTTTCTCAAGCCATTGCCTTTGCAAAAGGACCTTAGCCAGAATAATGCACGGACCCAGAAGGCCTAATGGGTCGAAAATTCGTGAGATATCAGACAATATTTGTCGCTTTGAGACGATTTTAGTATTTGAAGTATTTACCGAGTAGTTCAAGTTGTCAGAATTACCCTGCCATCTCAAACCGAGAGTCTTAATTTGCCCATCGCTTGAGAAATTTATTAAATTGGGCGAAAGGTCAGACTCTGCCATTTCTGCGACAGCGCGCGGGTCATTTGATACCCACTTCGGAAGTTCGAAGCATCCAGCTGACAAAATTTGGGACACTTGCTTTGCAATAAGGGAAGCTTGTTCAATTGTGCTTGCTCCAGTTAGCAAATCATCCACATAAAAGTCCTTGCGAATAATTCTAGCTATGTCCGGTGATTCTTCTTCACAATCTTGTGCTAGCTGCATTAGGCACCTGATAGCTAGGGAAGAAGCGGCAGCAGTACCATAAGTTAACGTGTTCAACTCGAAAACTCCTATTGGGTCAGTTGCATTTTCTCTCCACAAGATACGCTGCAAAGGACGTTGTTCTGGTGATATTAGAACCTGCCTATACATTTTGGCAATATCTGCCGAAAGGATAAAATTGTGTTTTCTGAATCTAACCAAGATTGAAAAAAGATCGTCTTGCAAATTAGGTCCAACCATTTGAAGGTCGTTCAGAGATACTCCACTGGTCGTGGATGCCGAAGCGTCAAATACAACGCGAACTTTGGTAGATAGATTTTCGTTTTGAATTACACAATGATGCGGCAAGTAATACGAGAAAGGTGCATTCGATTCACTTGCTATCTTCGACATATGCCCCAAATCGTTGTACTCACACAAAAATTCAGAATATTCACGTTTCAGTTCAGAATTTCTTAGCAATTTTCTTCCTATATTTAAAAGGCGACGCTCTGCCATTTGCTTTGAATCACCTAGTTGACTAAGATGTCCTTTGAAAGGTATTGTCACAACGAATCTACCGTTCTCATCTCTCTTAACTGTCTTAGAGAAGTGTGAGTCACACAACTTTTCTTCCTTTGAATTCGCCCTTTTTGTCAAATTCTCTTCCAACTCCCAAAATTTAAGCAATTGACCTTCTACGCATAAATTTTGAGTTAAATTGCATCGAACCACATTAGTTTGCAGACTAAGATTAAACCTTGGCATAGGACCCGCCAGAATCCAACCTAACCTTGTCTTTTGCAAAACTAAACCTTCCTCATTCAATTTGACCTGACCCACCGAAATTAAATTCTAAAAAATGTTATTTCCAATTAGAATATCGATCTTTCCTTGTTTATTGAATTCCGGGTCAGCCAGTTTCAGATGAGAGGGCATCCTTGACGTTAGTTCAGCGACTGCTTTACTAGGTGTGTGTACTGCTATATCTGGTACCACTAGACAAGAAACCTTGAATTTTAAATTGTTTTGCTTGGATGAGATTTGAACATTGCACCTGTAGCTAACAGTTGACGCAAGATTGCTAATTGCACCTATTGTAATGTCGATCGGAATTTTTGGAAGCTTCAGCATGTTACACAACCTTTCAGTAATTAAGCCAGTTTGAGAACCGTTATCAAGGATCATGTGAGCTGATAGTAATTGTTTATTTGCAACTTCAACAAAAACTGAAGCTGTGGATAAAATCCCATCTTCACTTCCATTAACACAAAAAGACGATTAGACTACTGCTTCCTTTGTACTTGAGGAATTTGACGATAACCCTGTTTCAATTTTCTCAAAATGCAATAATGTGTTGTGCTTGCCTTGGCACTTCCTACAACCATTCGCTTTACAATTTTTTATGAAGTGACCAGACCTTAGACAGTTCAAGCATAATTTGAAACCCTTTACCTTTTCAGCTCTTTGTGGAGGAGCGAGCGCGAGGAAACTAGAGCAATCTTGTAAGTGATGTTCCCCCTCGCAATTCAAGCAATTTATTTTTTGAGTGACTAGCGACTTAGTCCTTAACTGAGTGCCCTGTCTCTGCTTGTTTGTCGACAACTTTTCTAGACTCAAATTGTTAATTTCTAACGTTTCTAGCATATCCGCTCTGGATTTCAAAAAACGTTTCAAATCTTCGAGAGTAGGAATTTGATTCGCAGTTTTTTCTCCCTCCCATGCCCTTGCAGTCGTACTATCTAATTTAGTGGACACGAGATATATCAGCAACGAATCCCAGCGCTCAGTATGTTGATCTAACGCGTTTAGAGCCCTTAAATGTTTATTTATATTGTCTAGCATTCTACGAAGCTGAGAAGCGCATTCCTTGTTTATAGGCTCTATATTAAAAATAGCCTTTATATGATTGTGTACTAGAAGATTTTTATTATCGAAACGGCCGCGCAAAGCTTCCCATGCTATTGTATAATTTGCTTCGGAAAATTCAAGTGATTTTATAATTTGTTCTGCATTGCCTTCTGATGCAGCTCTCAAGTAGTGGAATTTCTGAATATTGCTGATTGCTGCATTATTATGTATCAGCGAAGCAAAGGTGTCTCGGAATCCTAGCCACTCCTCGAGCTCACCTCTAAATTTTGGCAATTCGATGGTAGGCAATTTAATACCTTGATTTCCTGCTACATTCGGAACGAAAATTTCGCGTTGTTGATTTTCACTATTATTATGAGCCTGAGCTTGAATTTGAGCTTGAACTCTAGGGATTCCGCGTGATAACAATTCATCGGCCGTAGCAATTATAGAAAAATAATCATCTTCAATTTTCTGCCGATAACTCGTAGTATGTTCTTCATCATCGGTTAGTTCATCGATTTTACTTTGTATTTGTTCGAAATTACTAAAAGCATCTTGGACGTGAACTAATCGTTGATTTAATTCCGATTTTACGTGGTCTGGCAACGCGACTTCTTTTTTAGTGTACTCACCTACGATTTTATCCACAAATTTTTTGAAAATAGTGATTTTTGTTTTTGACGATCCGCGATTTCTAATTAATCTTTCCATTTTGATAATTTAATTTTTCCTGAACTTTATTAAATCCAATAGAGAGAGCGTTACTTACAAGTGAGATTGGATTAAGGAATAGGAAGCTTACATAACCTTGCTTCTGGAACGGCGTCGATTATCGTCCTTCAAAATTGTCCAAATGCCAAATATTGATAAAATTCCCCAAAGAGTCTCCTTTAAACTGATGTTGATTATCCTTGGGCGAAATATTGTCCTCCTTTGTCCCAGATATTCAAAATTGGTAAAATTCAATTGTATTCTTAGTTGAAAAGGATTGTCGAATCTATAGATCCTTTTCCAAGATAAGTATGGCGAATATTTGGCGAAATTCGAGCTTGCTCTTCTAATATGAATAACATGGTTTTGACAAAGGCACTAAGCGACAGATGGCGTTGAGTGAGAATTTCTGCCCTGCTAATTCAAATTAACAACACAAGCCGATTGTCATTTTTACTATGGCATCCAGTTCTGAAAGTAGAAGAACCAGAGTCGAGCTCATGGGCGGCACATTACTGGGCCATGTGTCACTTTTACCACGGCAAACCATCCTGGAAGTGAGAAAACCAGGGTTCGGCACAGCATTGGTCCGCTGCTGTGCCGAAAACAAGTGCTGGCGGCCAGAGTTTGGGCCAGCATTGGCCGCCAAGTGCATACCGGAGGTATCCCTCCAGCAACGGCACGATATTGGCAGCCGATCTTCGGCAAATTTTTGGCGATGCTGGGCCAGTGTTGGGCCGTATATAATTTCGCACTTGGGCGGCTTCGTCTCGGCTGTGTCTCGGCTTCGATCTCCTGCGAGCATTGTCGCTTGTTACGCAATAATCCTTATTGTGCGCCTAGGCACGTAATATAGTATACCATTAAATACTCATTTTATATCAGGTTCAAAACTGTTCAGTTTTTAATTCTCAATTTTGAAAAAAATTATGCGACAAAAAACGTTCCGTCTCGGCATTCTCCAAGTGCGTATATTTTTGAAGCATTAATTTTAAGACTTTTAAAATTACAAGTTAATATTTTCTCGAAAATGAGATTTTGAGATTATTTTGAATACTTTGAAGTACCAAAGTTTTGTGAATTTTAATTTCAGAATAAAATGTATTTGGAATTATTTTTAGAACTAATTGAGAAGAATCCAGAACTGCAAACAGAACTCTTGGAATACTGAGAAATGAGTTTTCATTTGGAAAATATTAATATGTATTGGAAAGTATTATGAGAGATTATTGTTGTACTCGACGAACAAATTTTGAAATTGACAAATATGTATTTATTTTGAAAAAGATACGTCTGAGAGATAATTGATGAGGAAGAGATTTATTGTTCTGGCCTAGCACAACTCAGCACAACTTTTGTTTTTTCGAAATTGGCATTTTTGAAACTTGTATGTCTAAACAAATTTTGAAATTGACAAATATGTATTTATTTCGAAAAAGATGCGTTTCAGATAAAATTGTTGAGAAAGAGATTTATTGTTCTGGCCTAGCACAACTCAGCACAACTTTTGTTTTTTCACAATTCGCATTTTTGAAAATTGTAAGTTTAAACAAATTTTGAAATTGACAAATATGTATTTATTTTGAAAAGGATGCGTTTGAGAGATAATTGTTGAGGAAGAGATTTATTTTGCTCGCCTAGCGCAACTCAGCACAACTTTTCTTTTTTCGAAATTCGCATTTTTGAAAATTGTATGTTTAAACAAATTTTGAAATAGACAAATATGTATTTATTTTGAAAAGGATGCGTCTGAGAGATAATTGATGGGGAAGAGATTTATTGTGCTCACCTAGCACAATTCGGCACAACTTTTATTTTTTCGAAAAAACAAAATGGCGGTGCTTGTAAAAAAAATGTTTTTTAGAAATTATGGCCCTAATTTTCATTTTTTTTCAAAAATAGTTTACGGCAAAATCCAGCACAAACCTAGCATAACTCAGCACAACTTTTGTTTTTTCAAAAAAACAAAATGGCGGTGATGGTAAAAAAATCGTTTTTTTCAAAATTTTAGCCTAAATTTTCATTTTTTTCAAAAATCGTTTGCAGCACAATTCAGCACAATTCAGCACAACTTTTGTTTTTTTGAAAACACAAAATGGCGGTGCTAACTTCCTGCACATTCCGTTCACAATGATAGCCTTGTGAGTTGGTATGTTATCGTGGTGCAAAATCCATGAAAAAAATGATCGAGCGATACACTTTTATGTAGGCAGGAATTGCAAGAGCTGACCCCACCAGTGACCTACTAAAAAGTCTAGCAGGGCCTACATCAACAAAAGCTTTGTGTTATCGATAGGGTCCAGAATAGTTTTCTACACTAGAGTCCAACTAGAAATACGGAACATTCGTCGGGACCCCACTAGGCCCTCTTAAAAATTTGTACACGGGTTCTGGCCCGTTCTCATCGCGCGCAAGTTTGAGCGCGCCTAGGGCGCGCGATTCGATCGTCGCGCTTCGCGCTCCGTTCTTTCTGGACCTCGCGCTTCGCGCTCGGTCTTGTGCTCTTCGCATACATTTAAGTTTATTTCTTATATTTTGATACTGAAGCTCAAACCAATTTTATAATAATATTACAGATGATGTGAATTACACATTTTCTCAAAGTCACTGAATTTCTTTTTGAATTTAAGTGAAACAGGAAATTCAATTTACTTAAGGCTCTATCGGTCTTAAGGAACACATTCTCATCATGACACTCGCGCTTCGCGCTCGATTTTCTGTATACATTTCAGTATAACTTTTTAATAAATTACATGATTAAAAGAATTTACTTTCTTCCACATATCTAAAAAGGAAAAACAATCGTAGACTTTATTTAAGGAAACGATTTTGCAGAACAACGCTTATTTCGTATCTCACATATTTTGGTGAAAAAAATCGAATTTTTTCAATATTAAAAATCAAAACATAAAATATACATCCTGTCCCGAAATTTCTTTATCAGAATTTGTAGACCTAATTTAGGCAAACAATTTTCCATCTAAATGTTTTTTTTGCATCTCACATATTTTGTCTAAAAAATGGAATTTTTTCATCTTTATCGTATTTTTTGGAATTGAAACGAAAAATATATCTTTTATCAGAAACTGTGTCAGACAAAATTTGTAGATCTTTCTGAAACGCACAACTTTGTATTCTTACGTTTTTTTGGTATTTCCAATATTATTGTTAAAAAATTGAATTTTGGATTTTCAATAGTTTTTTTTTAATTAAAAAGAAAAATATGCATCTTATGAAAAAATGTTATAATTCAAATTTGTAGGTCTTTATGTATTCAATAATATTGTATCATAACGTTTTTTCGTATCTCGTATAATTTAACTGGAAAATGGAATTTTGATATTGACTTTTTTCGAATTTGAATATGCTGTAACATTTCTAATTTTGATTTAATCAAAAAATGTTATAAGGATAATTTGTAGAGTTTTATGAGCACTATCAAAAACCAGGATTGGAATTTTTGATTTTTTCAAAAAATTATTTTCAAAAACACAAAAGTAGTGCTCCATCCCTCAATTTTGATTGGATGTGGCTGGTTAACGAACCTGTCCTTACTTTTTCGGCTCCGATAAAGTGTACCAAAGCTCAATTCAATCTGATAATTCTATCGAGAGTTATGCCGCACACGACCTACAGACAGACAGACAGACAGACAGACACTTTCGTAAAAACCATTTTTTCTGACTCAGGGGGTCTCAAAACGTAAAGATTTGATGAAAATTTCGAAAGTCATTTTTCACATAAAACCAATACCTTCTCATCCATGATGAGAATGTAAAAATGTATGATCAGGATGAGTGCAAAAAAGGGATGAAAGAAGTCAAGAAATCTTCGCGCAATCTTGACTCAGCTTACCAAGTTGGTAACATACTCGAGGTTTTGTTATCCTTCTTTCTTCTACTCCTTTTTTCTTTTATCCTAACAGTTTGTTTCTTTTGGTTTTCTTCTTCGCTTTTACTCATAGAGTTTTCCTGTATTTTTTAATCATTCTCAAAATGATCATGTTACTTGAAAGAAAATAAATAATCACTCCAAAAATAGATGTCTATTCACTACAATTTTGTTTTCAATTATCCTTGATAAAAAAAAAGTATATTCTAATGGTATTTTTTACATTCTCATCATGGATGAGAAGGTATTGGTTTTATGTGAAAAATGACTTTCGAAATTTTCATCAAATCTTTACGTTTTGAGACCCCCTGAGTCAGAAAAAATGGTTTTTACGAAAGTGTCTGTCTGTCTGTCTGTCTGTCTGTAGGTCGTGTGCGGCATAACTCTCGATAGAATTATCAGATTGAATTGAGCTTTGGTACACTTTATCGGAGCCGAAAAAGTAAGGACAGGTTCGTTAACCAGCCACATCCAATCAAAATTGAGGGATGGAGCACTACTTTTGTGTTTTTGAAAATAATTTTTTGAAAAAATCAAAAATTTCAATACTGGTTTTTGATAGTGCTCATAAATCTCTACAAATTATCCTAATAACATTTTTTGATTAAATCAAAATTATAAATGTTACAGCATATTCAAATTCGAAAAAAGTCAATATCAAAATTGCATTTTCCAGTTAAATTATACGAAATACGAAAAAACGTTATGATACAATATTATTAAATAAATAAAGACCTACAAATTTGCATTATAACATTTTTTCATAAGATGCATATTTTTCTTTTTAATTAAAAAAAAAACTATTGAAAATCCAAAATTCAATTTTTTAACAATAATATTGGAAATACCAAAAAAACGTAAGAATACAAAGTTGTGCGTTTCAAAAAGATCTACAAATTTTGTCTGACACAGTTTCTGATAAAAGATATATTTTTCGTTTCAATTCCAAAAAACACGATTAAAATTTAAAAACTCCATTTTTTAGACAAAATATGTGAGATGCAAAAAAAACGTTTAGATGGAAAATTGTTTGCCTAAATGCGGTCTACAAATTCTCATTAAGACATTTCGGGACAGGATTTATATTTTATGTTTTGATTTTTAATATTAAAAAAATTCGATTTTTTCACCAAAATATGTGAGATACGAAATAAGCGTTGTTCTGGAAAATCGTTTCCTTAAATAAAGTCTATGATTGTTTTTCCTTTTTGAGAGATTTGGAAGAAAATAAATTATTTTAATCATGTAATTTATTAAAAAGTTACTGAAATGTATACAGAAAATCGAGCGCGAGCGCCATGATGAGAATGTGTTCCTTAAGGCTGATAGAGCCTTAAGTAAATTGAATTTCCTGTTTCACTTAAATTCAAAAAGAAAATGAGTGACTTTGAGAAAATGTGTAATTCACATCATCTGTAATATTATTATAAAATTGGTTTGAGCTTCAGTATCAAATTATAATAAATAAACTTGAATGTATGTGAACAGCACAAGACCGAGCGCGAAGTGCGAGGTCCAGAAAGA
Source organism: Diplolepis rosae (assembly GCA_030998225.1). Classification (NCBI taxonomy): domain Eukaryota; kingdom Metazoa; phylum Arthropoda; class Insecta; order Hymenoptera; family Diplolepididae; genus Diplolepis; species Diplolepis rosae. The sequence continues at coordinate 309,802 of JAPYXD010000338.1, read as the reverse complement.
ACGGAGCGCGAAGCGCGACGATCAAATCGCGCGCCCTAGGCGCGCTCAAACTTGCGCGCGATGCGAGCTGCGCGCCATGAGAATGTGCCAGCGAAGCGGGCAGATTTTTATATTTATAAATATATGTAATATTCTATAAATCTATTTGTAGTTGTATGCACATCAATATTGAGAATTTCAAAGCGGAAATCCGAAAGTGTGAAAAAATAATAAAGCTACCTGTGTAGAATCTCTAAAACTATTCGAGAAATCAGTGAACGCTCGCGTATATCTAGGAAAAAGAGAGAAAATCATGGGAATGGAATTTGCTCATCGCCAACGCATCGCTGTACAGAACTCGAAATTGAAAAGATTTTTCATAACCGATCGGAATCTGATAAATTCTGATTCAGCTACCGAATTGAAAAATAAATTGGAACCTACTAATGAATATTTTTATATTTGTACTAAAAGAGGATTGGCATGTTGTACCTCAAAATGTTGGTTCTTATACTGGGAAATATAATAAAAAAGCGCCCACGTTAGAATTCTTATTATATTGGCATCTTTATTCATACTTCAGTACGTAAGATTTTTTATTTCTTATATAAAATAAAATATCAGGAATATTAACTGGTCTATTAAACTGAATTTAATGTAAAGGAATACATTCTGACTTTAAAGCTTTAAGTTAAGTTTTATATTTAGTTAATCTATCCATCAATTTCAATCAAACTTAATCCGATTGAAGAGTAAAACTATCTATATTATTCTCTAAATGTACAAAAAATATATATATATATATATATATATATATATATATATTATGATAAAAATAGAATCAACACGAAAGAAAAATAGGATCAAAAAATTGGGTCTTGAAAAGGATACATACTAAAAATATGTGTAGTTCAGTAAGGTGAATGTCCCAATTTGTGACCAAAATTTTTATTCGCCGGGATAACTAATTGATATGTTTGTACTAAATATTAAAATAATCGTTGAAAAATCTCAAATTTCTTAAATTTCATTATAAAATCATATACACATGAATTTACGAACAACATTAAATCATAACGGAGTTCAAAGTTGCGCGCCTCAATTTTCGTAATGTTTCAAGCGTAAGACGGCTACTAACAATAACAATCTCGGCGAGCCCGCTTACGTCAAAAGTAACTGTCGAGATTAATATGCAGTTGGTCACTTGAATAAAGTGTGAATTCAAGTGAGGAAAGCTCATACAAGTCAGAAAAATCGCGATTACTCAAAAGGTGAGTTTACTGTACATTTTTTCGCCCGGTCAGTAAAAAGTACAAAAAATTTATACATGTCCTTCGATATGACCATTTGCATCAAAGTATTGAAAATTTCTATGTTATTAATGTAATCCAATATCTTTTGCCAATAACAGGCTTAATAAACATTATTTCTGCATTCAAATTGTATTACACCGTCTTAACCTTCAAATGGATATTTCACCAGGAAATTATTCATCGCCAGTAACTGTGTATCCGTTGTAATGAGGGTCACTATTAGGAACACAGTCTTTTTTGTACTAATTAGTGACTACCAAATAATGTTTGAAGTTCAAACAAAAATAACAACGAGTGTACCTCTTGTATACCTTGTCTCAGTTCAGTATGTTTTTCGCAGATTTAGCGGAACGTGTGTCCACGTGGATCCCCCCCCCCCCCCAAACTGCCCACGTGGTATATGGATGGCCCCTTTATGCTAACCGTTAGCCCAATACACATTTGAAATTCTAAAGAGAAACCTATCGTTAAAAGCAAGCGTTCAAAGCACATTTCAAAACACATGAGTATTACCGAAATTATACGTTACCTGAAAATGTAGTATCATGTCGTCAACATCATCGAGGTCATAGTACTAAAGTGATATACCTAACAATTGTAATGATCCGTTTTACAAAGATATCAGAGAAATCGTATATTTTATATTGATATAAAACCTGCTTTCACTACTATTTCATGTTTTATGTAATACAGAACTTCAACGGTCACCTTAAAAATTTTGTAAATTCATTACTGTACACGGAGAAAAATAGTTGATGTAATTTTACTCAACTTCCGATCAAATTTGGGACATAAGGACAAGTTAGAAGTTATTTAGTATCACTGGAATTATTTTTGATCGTGTTTTGTCTGTTCGTTACGAAGCTTTCGTACATGCTCCGCAGTGTTAACCACTATTTGTTTTAATGATTATCCACTAGTTTATATAATTCATTTAAAAGTTTCACATAATATAGTTATATAGACTCTGTAAGGTTAATAAATTCTTGATTCATAATTTTTTCTTAATTCATTTATAATTACTTCTTTCTTTTTCACTTAAGTTCATTAAATTAAATTGATTTCATGAAAATTTGAACCTAAAAAGTCTTGATAAGTGTATTACATAAAATTTGAAAAATCTACACAGGATTTAGATTTTACATAAATTACTCACACTGAGAAAACTGGAGTGTCAACCTAAACATTTGGAGGGTGAAGCAGACTACCCGCGAAAAAAAATTTTGATCTGGTTAGATCTAACCTAGATTTGACCAGATCTAACCTAGATCTAACCAGATCTAACATAGATCTATCCAGATCTAACCTAGATCTAACAAGATCTAACCAGATCTAGGTTAGATCTGGTTAGATCTGATAATTTATTTACTTCAGATATGACCAGATCTGATTGGCTCTGGTTAGATCTGGCCAGATACAACCAGATCTAATAATTTTTTATCTCCAGATCTGATCGGATCCAAGCAGATCTGGCCTGATCTGTTTAGATCTAACGTAGATCTAACCAGATCTCGTTAGATCTGATAATTTTTTTACTTCAGATATAACCAGATCTGATTGGCTCTGGTTAGATCTGGCTAGATACAACCAGATCTAATAACTTTTTATCTCCAGATCTGATCGGATCTAACAAGATCTGGCCTGATCTGTTTAGATCTAGGTTGGATCTAAACATACCAGACCAGATCTGATAATTTATTTACTTCAGATATAACCAGATCTAATAATTTTTTATCTCCAGATCTGATCGGATCTAACAAGATGTGGCCTGATCTGTTTAGATCTAGGTTGGATCTAAACATACCAGACCAGATCTGATAATTTATTTACTTCAGATATAACCAGATCTGATTGGCTTTGGTTAGATTTGGCCAGATACAACCAGATCTAATAATTTTTTGTCACCAGTTCCGATTCGATCTGGCTGGACCTGGGAGTTTAGATATTATTTTTAGCACTATTTTTTGCAAAATTTGGTTGCAAAAATAGCCATATTATTACTAAATCCCGCAAGTAACAGGCGTAAAGAAATACAAAATTATATCTGTATATTTTTATCTGTATTTACATTTTATTATTATTTTTCACGATTTTTATGTATACAATACAGAAGTTAATTTATTATTCAAAATCCGTTGAAAAGATTGTCAACTACAATACTTTTCGCATTAAGTGTGGTTGCTTACAAATGTAATTTCCAGCTCTTATTACGTGACATATACTTTTTATATCTCGCAGGTTAAGCAAAATGAATCCATCTCCTTTTTCAATTGGCACAATGTGCTTTACGTAAGATTTGGTTCCAAGATGAACAAACATTTTCGCATGTTCTACGATAAAAAAATTGAGGATGAAGTACAAATCATCATTAAATTCGAAGAAAAAACGTATTTCACCATAAATAACTGAATCGTCCTCTAAATTTACTTTCACAGTAAAACTATTTGTTTTTGTAGTTTTGTAAAAAAAGGAAGTATATACATTACTGTTTATTTTGGTTCTGAAAAAACATTTTATGTCTTTAATCTGCAAACCTATTCTTTTTTTGATCAAGTCAATTTCTTCGTCATAAAAATCATTCAAGGTTTTGGGGTTTCCAAGTTTTTCATAAGTGAATCTAGACGGAAAAGAAATCATAGTTTCATTCTGACGACTACTTTGACTCCGCAATGCTTCTAAACCTTCAGCCAACATAATATTGTTAGCCATTTCTTGACCCAAATGTTTAGAACCATGAACCAAAGAGCCTAAAACATTGTTATAATTTTCATAAGGGAAAGCCGATGTCGCAGACAATGGACCCCACCTTTTGACACACAGTACTATGTGTGTTAATTGATGCACATTATATGTGTACACTCGGTCACCATACAATTTGTCAAAATCACGAACAAAAAGACGCAAAAGAATTTCAGTTTCATCTAAATCGGGATGTACAAATATTGGCTTTGTAAGTAAATTAAATAGAGTAATAACGAACAGCTTCCAGTTTTCAAAATAATCATGTGGCAAAAATTGCTGGACGACAATCAAAGAATAATATAAACCCCAATTCAAATATTCAGAAGCTTTGTAAAAAGAATGCCACTCAATCTTGTGCCAAAGCAGTATCTCACGTAGCGCGACGCCTCATCGAAGGCGTTTACAAGCCTAAAGTACTGAAAAACGCAACGTTCACTCGGCAAGCCCCAAGAGCTCAAGGAAAAACGAGACAAAATGAAGAAGTCGTTGCTCTGGATGTGACTGCTAAAAACGCAATTATCGGTAAAGAAAATTTTTTATTATGACTATTTTTCAAAATAGCAAATTTTCCTTATGTGAATCTTTGAAAGTATCACGATATCCCTGTAAATTTTTATACATCACTCACGGAGAAAATTAATTTGTGAAAATTTGATCAAAAGTTGAGTAAATCTGGGACATAGTGGCATTTGGTGAAAGTTTAAAATTTTTTGCAAATTTATTCAATAACGAATTATAAAGTTTAATCAACTGTTTTAGAGTTAACTCGACTGTTCAATCAAACTTTCTAATTCGTTATTGAATAAATACGCAAAAAAAAAAAACGTTCACCAAAAGCCACTATGTCCCAGCTTTACTCAACTTTTGATTAAATTTTCACAAATGAATTTTCTCCGTGCTTGTATATGTTTTATGAGGACCATCTAAGAAAAACAATCTTATGAGAAACCTCTAAAAAAACTTTGATTCTTATATAGATTCAAGTAAATTTCTAAAAAAGTTCTCATAAATTGCAAATAAGAAATTAAATTCTGCAAAGATAAAACTTTTGTTGGACCTTTTCAGGGTCGTACAAAATAGATATAAGAATTACTGTAAAAAGAATTACACTTTCCATATATGAATTATACAGAAATGAATAAAAATCTGTACTCTTTTTTATTTCAATAACAGAGTACGCTGTGGATTTCGGGAAAGAACGTCAATGGCCAGAGATATCATTGAAAAAAATTAAAAGGAGCATGACTGTGAGAATCGGAGAGCTGAAAGTCGAACAAAAAAACGCGGAGCAAACGCCCAAATAAGTTTTTGGAAATGTATTTTTGTATACTTTAAATAAAGAGTCATTTTATAAGATGTGATTTTTCATACATTCCAGACGCATGTAACATAGATAACAAAATAAAGAGAGCAGTCGACCAACAATCGAAAGACCTGAGCTCGAATCCCAGCGCAGTAGAAAGCGTCTTTTTTCGTCAGAAAGATTTCAAAATTCTTTAAAATTATAATCAATGATATTTCGATGGAAAACAACCTCTACGAGTCCATTGCAATTATTCGAGATGTCGATATTCCCTTAAATCTGCATGTTTCTGGTCAGATCTAAGTAGATCTACTCACATATGGTTAGATCTACTCAGATATGGTTAGATCTACTTATATCTGGTCAGATCTTGATTTTGTCGAGATCTGGTCAGATCTACTCAGATATGGTTAGATCTACTTAGATCTGACCAGATCTCGACAAAATAAAGATCTGGTTAGATCTGGTAAGTTAGATCTAACCAGATCAAATTTTTTTTCGCGGGTATATTTGTGGTTAAACTATAGGACAGCCTTCTATAGATAGTGTATCTTATTACCTGTGAACTGTGAAAATAAGATGGTCAACTTGAATACTTTAGAGGGAAAAGTTGATCATCGCAGAGAGAAAAATAAATTATCGGAGAGGGAAAAATAGACTATAATCTACCTCTATGATCTACCTCAAAACTATTACATTTAAGCAGAATATCAAGAGTGTCTCCCTGACCAAAGAGAAATAATTTCGGAAAGAGTGTTGTACTATCTAGAAATACAGACTTACTATCTACATTTTGACACTCCAGTTTTCTCACTGTGGGCACAATAATAATTTCAAATTCGCAATTGTAAAATCCGTATTTTGAAAATATACAACACAGAAAATAGAACAACCTTCTTTTAAATTATTTTAAACAAGATACTTTTTGATAAGAATGCAATTTTTTAATGTACATTTCAAACTTTTGTTTCATTAAACTTCATACGTAATTATAATAAAAATGTATTATTTAATATTATATTAATTAATAATTATATTATATATATATCAATAATCATAATTATAATAATTAATTAATTAATTATATTAATTTAAAAAATATTTTATGAACAATTTATGAAAAAAGTTGATTTATTTTTATTTGAGTAAGGCTCAAAAACTCTAGTCACGACACTGGTCCAAAAGCTCTGAATAACTCTTGTAATCACCATATATAAAAGTTCCAAATTTTATGTCTCAGAATTGTCAGCGAACGTGTGCGTGATTCGATGGAAGCGTATCGTGTACTATACATAAGAGTAGTTATTTGGATTATTTATGTAAGGTTATATGTTTAAGTGTAGTTGTGATTAAAAATATGATTGGCTACGTCTGAATGGTGTGAATGTATTTGAATGGTGTGAATGTATTTGAATGCTGTTTATGTATGTATCGGATGACTAATGGCAGACTCGAGGGAAGATTTTTTTTAAATGTAAGATAATAATACACCCGATTCTCATTTTACTCAATTACAGTTTGAAACTCTTCAAGCGTCGGTGATATACTAATACATTTCATGTTAATGCACTGACGAATGTTGATGCCCTGTCGTCGATGACGTTTTACTTAACTGCTTACTATTTCCTATCTAACGTCTATTGTTATTCACTTTGGGTAAATGTAAATTGTAAATTGTAAATCAATTAAATTGTTTTCATCCATAATTCTATAAACTTACACATGCATTAGTCAGAAGAAATATTTTTTATAAAGGGGAGTTCTATTTTATTGAATAATGAGCATTATATATATATATATATATATATATATATATATATATATATATATATATGTATTTAGAATGTAAGATAAACTTAAAGTTTGATATAATATATTATAAGAAATAGAATAAAAAACTATTTCTCAACCATTTCTGTATTGATATTTTTTGTAGTCGATGCGTATCCGCCCTCCACATACTTCAGTGGGTAGATATCCTAGTGAAAGGGGGTGAGGAGCGAAGCACCGCACCCTAGGGATTCTCGCTTCATGCATTTTGTATTTCGTACGATTTTGATTCTAAGAGTATCTGGGACCACGTGGTCCTCCTGGGAATGATCCTTAATTTATGATAGGAAATTATCTTTGATCATCGTCCGGTCATTGGACGCCCTTGTTTTTCTTTCTTTTTGTCATATGTATACATTTCGTTTAATTATTTCACAAAATATATCCGCCTTACCGTGATATCTCAATAGGTACAGCGGGTTTAGTCACTTGGGAGATTTTCTTAATCTTATGCCCCGTGTGAACCTGATGATTCAATAAGTTTAATGAACGAAAAGCTCTTTGCCGCCTAGAGAAGGATTTTCTTATTTCTTTCAACAACGGCGGCTTTCAACTTTCAAGGGTGTTTCGTATTCCATAAACCTTGTTAGACGTTTTTCCTGCCTTTTAAACTTCTCTAGCTCTTAGCATCAATTGTGGAACTAAAATGTACTTTCTCACGCATCAAACATACTCAATTGTTTTACAGGTAGATAATGCAATGCAAATTATTAGATATTAGTGTAAATAATCAACAAAAATCTCCCATTTAAAATAAATATTATTAAAAATAGAAAGAACGACGTTACATTTTGTGCACTTATAGAAAAAACTGTACACAGAGAAAAATTTAGGTAAAAAATTCATTTGCCGGTTGTGAATCAATGATGTTTTAACATTGAAAACTATTACACTTTCATATTCCCATGTTCATATGAAAGTTTCTGTTTCTGACCGTATGTGGACTAATTTAATTTTCTCTACTCACCTTGTTCACTACATTTAATTAGGCAATATTTCATTTTTCGAATTTCCAACAGTCCTTGATATTTGTTATATAAAATCAGTTTTTTGGTGTTGATATTTTATTTTGTGGGAGTAAATTTGATATAAAATACATAATTTGAAAATATTTGTAAAAAATTTCAAGGATTAAGGCCATGGAACAACCTAACCACGTGACTAGATTTCTATCTTACGTGTATTTAAGTTTATGTAACCCAATTTCTATAAAAAATGAGATTGCGAATTTAAAATTTTGGCTAAATCGGTTAATATTTGCGCACTAAAAATGGGCCTTGAAATTTCGCATGGGATTTACATAGGAGCAATCACGCAAAAACGACAACTCTGCATCACTTTTTCAATTTTTATTCCAGTCATTCTATTTCCGTGGATAAAAATGTGCATGGTATGTTCAAAATATCTTCATAGTCAAACACTCAAAGTTTTATAAAATTACAAAATGGCGGCCATTTAAATGGGCCCAAAAATGCTATTTTTTACAGTTATTAACAAAGGATGACCGAAAATTGTGGAGAAATTTAATAATTTCCTCTCGAGCGAATGCAAGATCTGAAAATCCAAAAACTGATAAAAATATAAATTGGCGTCTAACTCAAAACACAAAAAATATCTTTTTCCCATAGTTTTGAACGTCATACTTTTGAACTTCGGGAAAACAAAACGTTTCGCTTCAGAAATAACTTGATAATTTTAGAAATCTAAAATTTTGAAAAAATACAAAATCGCGGCCAATTTAAAATTAAAAAATAACTTATTTTTACAGTTTTCAAAAAAATATTTTGAAACATTATCTGGCAAGATTCAAGGTAGATAAAACCATACCGACATAATATTATTATTAATATTAATCAAGACTGCATGAATAACATTTTTCTCATTTAAATAAGAGTACTACGTTCTTCTTATATTTTTCATATTGGCGACGAGCCGCTACCGCGTCTCTTGATTAAACGGATACTATTCAAAAATATTAAAATAAATCTTATTTTCTGCTTATCTTCTTTCTCCCTTCTCCTTAATTTCTCGAATTATCTTATAGATTCTGAATCAAAAATACACGGAGAAAAATGGATGTTCAACTATGGGACAGCCATCTTATATGTTCAATTGTATTATCTAGATGTTAAACTGTAATATCCAAGATGTTAATCTCTGGCTATTTTAACATCTTAGATATTACAGCTGAATATCCAGATATTACAACTAAATATATAAGATGGCTGTCCCATAGTTAAACATCTAGATGTTAATTCTAAACATCCACTTTTCTCTGTGTATTTTTCATAAAGTTGAAGAGTATTTTGTTGGGATTTGTAGTAATGAGTTTTTTTATTTTAAATTGATTTCTGAAACCATACAGTTTGTTTCTGCGAAGTTTGAAAGTATTTCGTTGGGAACTGTAAAAATAAGATATTTTTAAATTTTAAATTGGCCGCGATTTTGTATTTTTTCAAAATTTTAGATTTCTAAAATTATCAAGTTATTTCTGAAGCCAAACATTTTGTTTTCCCGAAGTTCAAAAGTATGACATTTAAAACTATGGACAAAAAATATGTTTTGAGTATGGAGTTAGCCGCCAATTTATATTTTTTTCAGATTTTGGAATTTTGAGATCTTGCATTCGCTCGAGAATAAATTATTAAATTTCTCCACAATTTTCGGTCATCCTTTGTTAATAACTGTAAAAAATAGCATTTTTGGGCCCATTTAAATGGCCGCCATTTTGCAATTTTATAAAATTTTGAGTGTTTGACTATCAAGATATTAATAAAAGATATATTTACAAAGATTTAAATATACCTTCTTCATTATTCGATGTTACCTCCTGTCGGAAAATGATTATAAGCTGCTACTACTGACTAATAGTATATTACATTACAAGGGCAGAAAGTTGAGATTCCTGCACTGCGCGCCATAATGCCCGAGGCGAAGCCAAGGGCATCATGGCACGCAGTTCAAGGCTCTCAAATTTCTGCCCATGTAGTGTATACTATTTTTCTTGCTACCCGGTCGAAAGTACGAAAACAATTGCATGTGTGCATTGGAATATATTGATGCCTGCCCGGACATTTGCGGCACGAGCGGAGCGAGTGCTGCTGGTCGGGGGGGGGGGGCAGGCATCAAATACATCTATAAATTAAGGTTTAGATTTCTATTTGCTTGTTTCCATCTTTGGTAATTATCATAGACTAGCATGTATCTGTCAGCGGACTTTTTGGGTAAGGTGCCAGTTTCTACTATTAATTGAGCTTCAGTTTCAAAGTTTTTATTAATTTCTTCTTCATCTGTCGATTCATCAGATGATATGTCATTCATTTTTTATTTTTGTTACACTTCAGTCACTACTATTACATTCTAAATGATATCCACTCATTGCCACTAATAAACATTAGCAGAGAGCGAACAAATTTTGGCGCTTGAGGTTATTGACGTTTTTACTCCCGCTATTATAGAGGGCGCGCATATAGCTTGACCAATGCATGAAAGTTAGACTTTCTGCCGTGAAATTGGTGCCGGAACCACGTACTTTCGACTAAGGTAGTAAGAAAAAACTTTGTCTCTAGCCTGCTTGACGATGATGAGCATTTGGTTCATCAGTCATGTGACTCCAGCAGTAATATGCTAAAGCGTTCACACTCTACTTACCTTGGTACCTCTTTTCGATGTCAGCGATGTCTTAATGAAATCTTTCCCCGTGTTTATCACTAACTGCTTCCAAATTTTCTGGAATGTTTGTGTCTCTTAAGAAAAATATAATTCATTTTACAAATAGGAAAATAGTAAGGTGATATTTGAAAAGCACGCACAGATACTCCACACGGAGAAAAATGGAAAATAAATCTGAATTTCTAGAACGTCTAGATGACTATATTTGTATTTGTATTTTTAATACACATTACAAACGTAACGTTTAATTTTAAAACACTTTAACGTTTTGTACCCAAAATGTGTGTTAAAAATACACACTTCAAATGCCTAAAAAGTTACTATCGTGATTCACGTGTAAAAGTAACACACTTATTTTTAGAGTGTGAGGGTCAACTATGGGACAGGTTTTTAGATGGTCAAACTGACCTTCTCCAAAAGGTGAGAAAGATATTCGACCTGATCATCACAGAGAATTGATTTCATCATCCAGAAGTGTTGACATGAATAACTCAAAACATGATGTTCAACTTGATCATTCTGGAAAAGTAACTTGATTATCTTAATATTCAGTCTACCGCTTTGTGGATAGACAAGTGTGACATAAAATGGGAGACTTTCTGAGAAATTTCAATTTTCTAAGTTGGAGATAAATAAATCTCAAAAATTCTCTCTCTTTGAACGTTTTGATTGATTTGGAAAATTATCTCCAAATGAAGAAAGAGAGTTTTTCTTCGGTCACCCGTATCCAAACTAATTCATTCTAAGACGTATGACCAAAGAAAATTTCTTTTTCTCCATCTGAGATAATCTTCTAAATCTTTATGAGCATGTCGAAGAAATTATAGATCAACTATTTACTTATCTTGAAGGTCTGACTAACTCTCTAAAATTTGATTTTTTATCTTTTTTCCACCCAGCTTTCTTCGAGCACTAATTAATGTCAATAAAGGAGTTTTGATAGTTTATTATTGAAGTTTGGTTTCAATTATATTTGGCTTTTAATACATTATGTATGTTATGAAGCGCATCCAGTCAGTCCAATTTTTGACCACTTTTTACAATGTTTCTGGGCTGATTTGAATAATGGCTCACTTAATATTGACCTCTGATGCTTCCAGAGTTGTTGGTTTGTCAGCATTCAACCATATATACAATGTTATAATTCGTTCACCAGGCTAGAGCCAAGCCTGGCTTGATGCTTCATACATGATTACTGTTTCAATTATAGTGTTGTGATCACACTGTTCAAGGTGCAAGAAATCTGTTTTCACATCTAGGTACGTAAAAAAATAAAATTGACATATATTTTGAACTTAAAACATCTATATAAGTAAGTAAAAGTACTTCTCCATATGACAGAACATTTTTAAATCAGGAAAAGCTGAGTAGCAGCATCATAGGTCTCGATTAGACCGCCTATATACAGCTGGATTAGGACCCTATTAGACTAAAGCAAGCCATAAACTTTTTCTACGTGGGTGTACAACCCTCTTTGAACAACTGATACCACTCATACGTCTGTTTATTGGAAATACAGTTATCCCCATATGCTTTTCGTAGCTTTTTCAATGCGCCGGTACAAAATATTTTGTTATACAGAATTTTGATGTGCTTTTTTCCGGTGCTCCACAATATTTCACAGAGAAAAATAGTTGAAGTAATTTTACTGAATTTCCGATCAAATTTGGGACATAAGGACAAGTTAGAAGTTATTTAGTGTCACTGTAATTATTTGTGATATATTAAATGTTCTAAAATGAATCAAAGTTGAGTAAAATTCAGAAGTGTAGGGTGAAGTTTGAAAGCGTGCATTAAAAATTTCTAAATATATATATTATTACTCGTAGTATAATTATAAAAAGAACCAGTCTTTTATTAATTCACAAAAATAGTAGAGCTTTCCCTTCATTCTACTCTACGCTTCAATCAAGAGTAGAGTAAACCGTGAATCGCAAGACTTATTCCACCAGCTTTATCTATTCACCCAGGAACGAATGAAAGTAATTTGCGCCTTGGGCACAGATAAAATATTTTTAATTTGAAAAACGTGTTCAATTTTCAGCATACTGATGTTCCACGATATCACATTTAATCATCAAAATCAATTAAAAACATACAAAATACAATTACAGTTTATTTTAGTACTCTCTAAATCCAAAATATAAACATAAATATAAATATACAAGGTGCGTTCCAAAATAAACGAGACTGAGCTAAAATAGAAACGACAGGATCTTTGTTCTGATAAATTCGAGTTTATTTATTCAAAATAGTCCCCTCCGGCCTCGATACACTGTTTTGCGCGATCCAAAAGCTTTTCGAAAGAGTGTTTCAGGTCATTGACCGGAATGTCCTTCAGGATGTCGGTACAAGCCTTTTGAATGGCCTCTACGGACGCAAAGCGTTTTTCTTTCATGGCCAAATGCAATTTTCCGAATAGGTAGAAGTCACAGGGAGCCATATCAGGCGAACACGGTGAGTGGTTGACGGATAAAATGTGATTTTTGGTCAAAAAATCAGTGATAAGCGTTGAACGATGGGCCGGCGCATTATCGTGCAAAAGGCGCCAACTGCCATTTTCACGGTATTGCGGCCTCACACTGAGAAAAATAGATACTAAAAATGAGATACTAGAATGTTGGATATTACCTTATATCATCTAGATTATACTACATAATATCTAATATATTTTTTTAAATATACAAGATATTAATCACCAATAACAGTTTATATTCAAAATTTAAAATATTAGATATTAAACCTTAATATCTAAGATTTTTATAAACAGTAGCGCGCATGTGCCTGAGGAAAAGTCACGTGATCAGATTCTTTGAATTCGATGTAATTTGTCTATCGCGCTCGCCCATAACTGAGAAAAAAATGGATCCAACAAAACTTTTTCTGTTGTCCTGACAAAATATTTTGTTGTCACAACAAAACATTTTGTGTGAGTAACAAAATTTGATTGATATAGCAAAATGTTTTGTTGGCACAAAAAAAGAATTTTGTTAGCTAAATACTAACAAAATATTTTTGTTGATTTGACAAAACTGTTTTCTCAGTGTAGTTTTGCCGGTCGCATGGTTTTTGGTTTCGACACTGAAATAATAATGTTGTGTCTATATGAAGTTTTGAAGTGTGATTTTTGAAAAATTTTTATAATACCAGTACTGAAATCAGTAAGTATCTATCTATGTAAGTATATAATTATTATACCTTCAATATTTGAAATGAATTTTCTAACCTCTCAATAACTCGTTCTTTATGTAGCCGTTTTTCAATTCAACATCGAATCGGAATTTATTTACTGGAATTCGTAATAGTTTCCAAATCTTTACAATTATCTTGAACGTTTTTATAATCTCCATTTATTAACAGGTTGCCTTGACTTTGAGAATAATAGTCAACAAAATATAGACTTGCGAAAACTCTTAGATCGAGGAATTCGAGAAAAAAAGGAGATTATAAGAAAATTTTGAATTCCTTGATCAATCATTATTTACATCATGTTATATTTTCTTAATTTCATTTTTTCTTTCAATATTCAATCAGTATTTTTAAATAATTATTAGACAATTGCATTCAAGGACATAAATATTGACTTTAATTATCTAAGATATTACAGTTTAATATCTCAAATAGTATGACCTGATATCTAATGTATTTCAGTTTAACATCTGAGATATTTCAAATTAACATATTGATTTGCTTAGTTTAATATCTTAGATATTGCGAAATAACACATTTTTTTTAATATCTACATATACTTTGTTTCAATACCTAGATGGCTGTCCCATAGTTAAATCGCAAATACATTATCTGCTAATATCAAGATATTGCGGTTTACTATCTATTTTTCTCCGTGCACACGGCGAATTTTCGGTCAAAATGTGATGAATTGAATCTTTTGACATGTTTAATTCCATTGCCATGTGTCGCAAAGAAGATTTTGGCTCATTTTTTATAAATTCACGCACAATTTCAATATTACTTGGTGTAATCACGAAACTTTCCTGATCGGGATGTTCGTCGTTCTTGATGTCTTCACGACCTTCTTTGAATCGTTTAAACCACTCATGGACTCTGGCATGGAATAAAAAATTGTCACCACACACTTGTTTCATTAATTCATTTATAACTACTTCTTTCTTTGTAACTAAAGTTTATTAAATTAAATTGTTTTCATGAAAATTTAAACAGCAAAAGTCTTGATAAGTGTATTACATAAAATTTAAAAGATCTACACAGGATTTTGATTTCACATAAATTTCTTAGGCACAATAATAATTTTGAATTCGCAATTGTAAAATCCATATTTTGAAAATATACAACACAGAAAATTAAAAAATCCTCTTTTAAATGTTTTCACACAAGATACTTTTTTGATAATAATGCAATTTTTTAATATACATTTGAAAATTTAGTTTTATTAAACTTCATGCGCAGTTATAATCAAAATGTATACTAAATATAATTTAATAATTATATTATGTATATATATATCAATAATTATAGTTATGATAATTGATTAATTATATTAATTTTTAAAAATATTTTATGAATAATTTATGAAAAAAGTTGATTTAAAATATTTTGGACACTGGTCCACAAGCTCTGAAAAACCCTTGCAGTCACTATACAAGAAAGATCCAAATTTTATGTCTCAGCATTGTCAGCGAACGTGTGCGTGATTCGATGGAAGCGTATCGTGTACTATACATAAGAGTAGTTATTTGGATTATTTATGTAAGGTTATATGTTTAAGTGTAGTTGTGATTAAAAATATGATTGGCTACGTCTGAATGGTGTGAATGTATTTGAATGCTGTTTATGTATGTATCGGATGACTAATGGCAGACTCGAGGGAAGATTTTTTTTAAATGTAAGATAATAATACACCCAATTCTCATTTTACTCAATTACAGTTTGAAACTCTTCAAGCGTCGGTGATATACTAATACATTTCATGTTAATGCACTGACGAATGTTGATGCCCTGTCGTCGATGACGTTTTACTTAACTGCTTACTATTTCCTATCTAACGTCTATTGTTATTCACTTTGGGTAAATGTAAATTGTATCATTGTACTCATGTATAAGTGTAGTTAAATTAGGTTTACATATGTAATGTTATGTCTTTAATTGTATTTGTGATTTAAAATATGATTGGCTATGACTGAATGGTGTGAATGTATTTGTATGTTGTTTAGGTATGTATGTATCTATGTATCGGATGACTAATGGTAGGCTTAGGGTAAGAATTTTTTTTTATTTAGGAGAACCATACCATTGCCAGTTGAAATAATACGCCCGATGCTCATTTTACTCAACTACGGTTTGAAGCTCCTCAAGCGTCGGTGATATACTTATACATTTCATGTTAACCCACTGACGCATGTTGATGCCCTCTCGTCGATAACGTTTTACTCAACTCCTTACTATTTCCTATGTAACACTTATTGTTATTCACTTTGGGTGAATTAGGTGTTTATCAAATTTATTTTACCCGACTAGGATTTAATAAATTTTCAAATGTCCTTATGTCCCAAATTTAATCGACAGAGTTGAGTAAAATTACTTCAACTATTTTTCTCCGTGTTGAGGTCGGAAAAATCATAAATGGTACTTTTTGAGCTGGAGGTAATTGGCCAACTAGAAATAATTACCCATTCCTCCAAGTTTCTAACGCGATAATTAAGGGGACTAGGAAGTCAAAAAATCGATTTTTTTTTATTGAATTTTTCAATAGCATTACTATTCAAAAGGTAAATGCCAAAGTTTTAAATCGTTTGGATGACATATGAAAAAATGAGACACAAAAAGGCTGAACACCTTTCGCAAAAATTGACGGGCCACAGGAAATAGAGGCTTATTTTATTTTTGTTCCGTTTTTTTTTGTTAAATTGTTTATTTAGTTATATAATTGTATATTGTAATTTCTCAATAAAAAAATATTTTTTGTATTTCATTCAATTGTTATAAATAACCCATGAAAAAAAATTATTTATATCTTGATATTTAATTTTTAATTAGACTTTAAAAATAGGATTAGTTTGACTTCCTAGTCCCCTTAAGGAAAACATTAAAGTAGTCTACACGCGGAGAAAAATAGTTAAAGTGATTTTTCTCATCCTAGTCGGGTAAAATAAATTTGATAAACACCTAATTCACCCAAAGTGAATAACAATAAGTGTTACATAGGAAATAGTAAGGAGTTGAGTAAAACGTTATCGACGAGAGGGCATCAACATGCGTCAGTGGGTTAACATGAAATGTATAAGTATATCACCGACGCTTGAGGAGCTTCAAACCGTAGTTGAGTAAAATGAGCATCGGGCGTATTACCAGGGGTGTTGGTTGAAATTTGCCGGTTTTACTCATAGATGTCGCTAGAGATATGTATGCATTTCTTTTATTTGGCATCTATGTCATATTTTTCTATGGACAATAACCTTCAAAAATACACAATTACATCCTGCCGAAATAATAGCATCATAGTTGTTTACCTCAGTGAATATGTCGAGTTTCGTTCCAAGTAAATCGCATTTGCGGCATTCGTTGCTTTTCTTATCTCATCAGAAGAAAAAAGCAATTGAAGCTCATCGATTGCTGGTAGAAACTTATGGTGAACATGCTCCAGTGATTAGAGCATGTGAGACATGGTTTCGTCAATTTAAAAGGTGAGATTTCGATTTAACAGACAATGAACATCCTGGTGCAGCGAAAAAGTTCGAAGACGTGGAATTGCAGGCGTTATTGGATGAAGACCCAACCCAATCACAACAACAATTGGCACAAACACTAAATGT
This sequence comes from Diplolepis rosae, assembly GCA_030998225.1. Taxonomy (NCBI): domain Eukaryota; kingdom Metazoa; phylum Arthropoda; class Insecta; order Hymenoptera; family Diplolepididae; genus Diplolepis; species Diplolepis rosae. Next base: position 292,172 of record JAPYXD010000338.1, on the reverse strand, counting down.
GACCCGAGGAGCAATTTGCCAACGTTTAAAAGCCATGGGAAAAATCCAAAAGTATAGAAAATGGGTACCACACCAACTGAACGATAGACAAATGGAAAATCGAAAATACATTTGTGAAATGCTGCTTCAACGCTTCGAAAGGGAATCTTTTCTGCATCGAATTGTCACGGGGGACGAAAAGACGATTTATTTCGAGAACCCGAAGCGGAAAAATCATGGCTTTCACCTTGTTGAGGTCGGCCCATCGACTCCAAGGCCAAATTGCTTTGGCCGTAAGACAATGCTCTGTGTTTGGTGGGACCAGTGTGGTGTGGTGTACTTCGAGTTATTAAAACCTGGTGAGACGGCGAATACGGATCGCTACCGACAACAAATTATCAATTTAAATAATGCGTTGATCGAAAAACGGCCGGAATGGGCCCGAAGACATGGCAAAGTTATCCTACAACATGACAACGCACCTTCTCATACCGCTAAAGTGGTGAAGAACACATTAAAAGCATTGAATTGTGAAATATTATCGCACCCGCCGTACTCTCCAGACCTCGCCCCGTCCGACTATCACCTTTTCGCATCGATGGGACACTCACTCGCAGAGCAACGCTTCGCCAATTTTGAAGAAGTCGAAAAATGGATCGTCGAATGGTTTGCCTTGAAAGAGAAAAAGGTTTTTTGGAATGGTATCCATGATTTGCCTGAAAGATGGGCAAAGTGTGTAGAATCCAATGGTCAATACTTTGAATAAAAAATTTCTGAGATTCCCTTGAGAATTAAGTGTTTTCTTTATTGAAAAAATCGGCAAACTTCAACTAACACCCCTGGTTCTTGGGTGAATAGATATAGCTGGTGGAATAAGTCTTGCGATTCACGGTTTACTCTACTCTTGATTGAAGCGTAGAGTTTTCTATAATTATATTACGAGTAATAATATATATATTTAGAAATTTTTAATGCACGCTTTCAAACTTCACCCTACACTTCTGAATTTTACTCAACTTTGATTCATTTTCGAACATTTAATATATCACAAATAATTACAGTGAAACTAAATAACTTCTAACTTGTCCTTATGTCCCAAATTTGATCGGAAGTTCAGTAAAATTACTTCAACTATTCTTCTCCGTGCAGACCAAAATTCTCAACGTAACTGCAAGTTTTCTTTTCTTAAATAATAATAATCAAAATTCCAATATAACTATCTATGTCGATTTTTATATTTAATTTCGTAAGTACATAATATTATAAATCCGTAAAATGATATGAAAAAACAGTCATGTGTAAATTTTCCTTTAGAAAAAATATATTTTTTGAAACTGAAATTGCTGAGGTTTATTGAAATGATGGTAAATAATGACTCAGACTGACTAATAATTAAAAATTATAATCTTTAATTACAATCTTGGGATTAAATATTTGATTTTTAATTTGCAAAGGCCAGTTTCTTAATTTAGATGGAAAAATTGTTTGTATTTTTTATATTACTGGTTTATAATAATATTATTTGACATTTGTCACGTCCTGCAACGCATTTACATGTTAAAGTATGTCACAATATAGGAAATGAACTAAAAGTCTAGAGAGTCCAAAGTGTACTACAGACAAAATATAATATGAGTATGTCACGCAAATCATTGATTTTAAATCCGTATGCGACGTCAAAAAATATACTATACTACTATATAAAGAGCGAACCACTACACTGAGAAAAATATATCTGAATTTTTCCTTTTTTTGATAGGAATTCTACCTCAGGAGGTAGAAAATAGGAAAATTTTCTAGTTGAAATGAAATATATACTATTGCGAATGTGAAATAAGAGGATAAAAAATGAAAGTATTTACTTTTTTTTATAGGAAAGTTGTTATTCAAATTTTGACGGAAATATTACCTTACTTACAGAAAATATGTACAGTAACTGATTCTAAAAAAGTCCGATAAATTATGGGACTTTCTATGGTCCGTCAGATTTCCGATAAATTAGCGAAATAAAAACCTCAAGTTGAAGGCAGATTTTACTGGTTTTTCTCGAACTGATGGCATCAACTATACACGACTCCATACATTAGTGTGCGGCGTGCTCACGTGAGGCGTGCTCACGTGAGGAGTGTACTTGTTTGTGTGTGTGTGTATACAGACGTGCGTCATGCTCGAATTTACTAGCGTATTTTTGGCGCACAAAGTGACTCAGTGTACATATGTACGTGTACCTATTTGAGGAAGTGAACTTGAACAAATATTTATAAATTTTTGCTTTTTATTATAAAACGCTACTTTTTATGAAAACACAAAACTTCAAAAAATTCATGACTTTTTATGGAGTCAAATTTAACATTTTTTTATAGACTCTAGTCTTTTTAGGAAATGGGCTTTTTTATAAAAAAACGAATCCTCATAAAAATACTGACTTTTCATAAATTCAACTATACAAACATTTTATGAAGTTTGGTCTTTTAATAAAAAAAAGTTCTTTATAAAAACAGAAAGCTTTATCAAGTTTTCATAAGGTTTACTATATACAAAATTGGTACATCTATTCAGTTTTCATAAAATTACATTATTAATACTCATAATGTATAAATTTTTTTTAATGTTCACTTTATAAGAAAACACATGCTTTTATTAAGTCAATCTTACAAAAAACTAGATACAAACTTTAAAAATTTTGTAAACGGTCGATATGAAGTCATTTTATAAAAACTTCATAAAAATACCAATTTTCGATTAAGTCAACTATATAACAATTTTATAAAGTTTCGTGTTTTTATAAAAAACGCTATTTATAAAGACAATTTTTATAAAAAAAATTATAAATTTGACTTCATAAAAAGTCACTAATTTTATAAAATTTAAAATTTTTAAAAGTGACTTTATAAAGTTTTTAATTACTAAAGACCATCTTCATATTTACGGCATGGTTGACGTTTTTAAATACTTTTTTTTTTTTTAATGAAACATTATGAAGAATTGAACGACGCGCTTGACATTATTATCCGAGAACCGCATCGGTTACTATTGTCATTGATTTTAAGCTTGATTTTCGGCACGGAGAAACTTTTCATTGTAAAATCTAGTATTATTATATTTATTTGTACTAAAAGTCAATAGGAAGCAAGGATATAGTAACAAAACTAGTTTTATTTACCATAGCGGTAGGAGGAAATACATTTTCTGAACCAATTGTAAATATAGTGCAACTTTATAAATTACCATTGAGAGTTTCAAAGATTAATATCTTTGATGGCAAATTGAAACTAGAAATAAGTGATACCTCTATAAATAAAAAGTAAACTACACTGAAAGAAATTTATCGTGAATACAGACAATTTTCTGGCTATATTAGCAAAAGAGTTTGGCTGTCTCAGATACAGCTAAACTGTATGGGTGTTTCATAAAAACAGTTATAGTTGAAGGGATACTACTGCACCAGTAATATATTTTCAATACACATATCCAAACTGATATGGCTGCAACAGATGAAACATGGTTACGGTTCCTTTAGCCAAACTCTGTTTTGGAAAATCAGCTCAACTTCAAACAGACGCTTGTCTGCTAGTGATGCGTAGTAGTTTCAGAGGTTAGGGATAAGTAAACTATTATATCAGTGGTTGATTTTAAGATTTCAAGACTGTATCAAATAACTAATTTCATAGATCTATATATGAATTATTGTATTATTAAATGTACAAGTTTGCTTTCACCGTTTTTCGATAGATGGCTGCAGCGGTAATTGCTAATCGAAATCGACAAATCAAAATTGTCACACAGTAAGCGGCAAAGTTGTACACCTTACATAAAATTTATAAATCTAAAAAAAAAAAAATTAAATCGATACCAGCAATACGTGTTTTGTTTGCATGATCACATACGATCACTCTGCAAACGTTTGAACGCTCACCAATATACATCCTTGAAACAAACCATTTTGTTTTGCTAAATCAGCATAACAGTCGATGGATAATACAATCAGAAGGACATTTATGAAAGTTTCCTGAGCTGATAGTTAATTTAAAGATATGTTATTAGCTCAACTAGTATTTGTTGATTTCTTTTTCATACTTATGAACACACAAAATAATATAACTAAAGTAAGAAGATTTTATTTCTAATTTGCATAGAAATTCTCTAACAAACTCGGTTAGGTAGAAACACAATACCATTTCTTTCAGTGTATCTATGCAAGAATTAGTCTTTTAAATAATATAAATTGCAAAATAGTTTAGAGAAATTACCATTGTCAATAGTAATGAACAATGAAGAGAGAAAGACTTGAATATTTTGCAATCGAATACATCATATATTGGAATAGTACGTTGTCAAAATTCCCATTGGAAATATTAAATGCACTGCCGAGTGACGTCAGATACACCGAACGTTTCTGATATTGCCCGAGAATCGCTCCATGTGCTCGTTATGATTATTTGTCGGTAGCCGATATAGTGATATATTTTTTTACATTTGAATATGGCGCCTTTTTAACTTACGATTTTTTCTAGCAGAGGGACTACCGAGCTTTTCCTCACAAATCGTAAAAGTTTCCACAGTTCAGTATATAATGAAGTTGCTACATTGTAATTGACAATATTGACATATCACTGCGATGCGTTTATGAATGTGTGCGTTGTGCAGTTAGGTTAAGTTGCGTAGAATTAGTATTTGAGCGTGCATTAGTATGTTTATTATTTATATTGATATATATATATATACGTGTATGTGTATGTAAATATGTAACTATGTTTATAAATACTCTCTCTATGTAGCTCACAAAGTCTAATAAGAACTATGGTAGAATTTACGAATGACTGATTTTTTTATATCATGGAGGTGCAATTATTTCCTATTTTCGATAGGAAAAGTTATAAATATGGTTCCACTATCTCCAAAAGACTATGGTAATTCGGTTAGACAGAAGATGTGACTTTACTATTGTCTTTTGTAAACTTAAAAATCTTTTTTAGCAATTAATGAAACATTTATTGGGTTTACTTCAATATAATTCGTTCGATGTGTCGATTACGATTTTACTATTTCAAGTAATAAAATTTGCTTTGGTTTTTAGGCATAAGTACAATTATATCACCATTTTCTCCAATATTATTAGTAACTCCATAGTTTAATATTCAAAATAGTAATTTCTAAAAAAGTGACGTTATATCCTCGTTTCCTATTGACTTTCAGTAAAAATAAATATAATAATACTAAATTTTTCAATGAAGAGTTTCTCCGTGGAGTTTTCCAAGACAAAACACTTAAAAACGTTTTGAAACGTATTGTTTTTTTTTCGGTATTCAAATTTGATAATACAATTTTGCTAATTGTTCTTTCCATTAAGTTATTAAATAAAGTTATTTGGCAAAACCGATGGTTTCGCTATGTAGAATCTGCAATTAGAAAAACAAAATTTCTTTTCTTGCGGTTGGGAAACGATTTCACCAACAACAGTAGGGTTTTTCAAAGTAAAACTCGTAAGGAAATGGGACATCTCAGGCTGTGGGTCATGTAACTAATAATCGAAGTGCCGTTGCAATGTTTTCACAGGTCAGCGGTCTACGTTCTAGCCTGCGGACCACAAGTGCGCGAGTTCAAACACAGCAACAAATTTATATGAACTTTTTAGTGTTCCAATCTCGGAAAAAAGGCCGATAAAAAACAGTAAAAGTTCCGGAATCAAAACAGTGATATTTTACTGTTTTGAAAAAGTATTAATTAGACATTTGAGTTGGAAATTATATGATGTTTTTTCGGAAAAAGGCCCCTATTTTATAGGACAATTTCGGACGGTAAGTAAAGTCTGATAAAAGATAGGAAAATGTTCTATAAGGATTATCTGGGGTTAAAGTGCCATAAATTATAGGAAAATTTCGCCTAAAAAAGAAGAAACTAAGATATATTTTTCTCAGTGTTTGGACAAATCACTACACTGTTAAAAATGCCATCAATTTTAATAGACTTTGGTACATAAGTGGTAAATTAAAATTAACACTTTTGTATATTATAAAAAATTAATATACATTCATATTAAATTTCATAATTTTTCAATCAAAATATATTAAAATTAATAAACATTATTAATATATATATATACACATGTGTATTATAATTCAAACAAAAGTTTGTTGTTTTTAAGATGAAAGTATATTAAATTTTTTTTTCCCTAGTTGCACAATGTACTATTTCATGTTTCTTAAAATTTAAAGAATTTGAAATCCTTCTCTTGGAAATCTTTGTGAGGTCTTTGATATCCCTAAAACCCTTTGGACATTTTAAAAATTATATTTTTTAAAAATTTTATTTTCGTAATATGTTTTTATTGATTCAATTTGAAATTGATTATATTGTATTATTTACCTATGCCAAATTTTTTTATTCTTCTAATTTGGCTTCTTGAAGATTAATTATTGCCACATGGTCATATAGCCCTTTTACATACATAAATCTCCTTATCCAGAACTTTCAAAAAATCGATTTTTTGTTTTGTTTCAATCGATGGATCTATTATCAGAGAATATTGTCGTAAAATTTTACAGTCCATATCGGAATAGTTTTGATGGTAGAGTTCCGAGCAGTGGCTTGCGTGGAGCGAGCGCAAGGTTTTTTTCACCGTCTGAAAACTTTAAAGCGCGTTTTCTCAAAACCACATTTTTTAAAATTGCGTGCACGATTAAAGGAAAACCAATTGAGCTATTATTATAAACTATTTTTTATTTGTAGGTAATTGAAATGCGCATATAGTGAATCTTTAGTTTTCATGATACAGTATTTATTTTCATTATAAATAACGCATTTTAAACAAAAAAAACGGTTAAAAATTTGATTTTTCTGGAAAGTAACTGAAAAGATTGATAAAAAAATTTTTTTACAATTTTTTAGGTTCACTATAAGCGGAAGACCCTTCTGAATAAAAAAAACAAATATATATGTGTTTCAGATGAAAACTTTGGACAATATCATGCACGCAAAATTAATTGTCCGCGGTGAGACGCTGCGCGGGATCTTCGATAAGTCCGAGATTTTTTCTTGTTTTCAAATGAAAATTTTTTTTTAACAAGTTCAAATATGTACCTAAATATATGCGAAAAATCTTTGACCAGTGTTTTTATTTTCTGCTTCAAAGAAAATTGGGAAAAAGTGCCTTTTTTGAAGGTTCTGGATAAGGAGACCCCCTTAAGTTACTTGAAATCTATTGAACTACGAAATTAGGAATATTGAGAAATTGAAATTTAGAAATTTCCGAGAATTGTAACATAATAATTAGGAGAGTAGAATTTTGACTGAATGAAAACTTCAAAATCTAATGCCATTTTCTCCTTACAGTAAATTATGTGTTCTTCATAATTTGGTAAATTAATGATCTGGAATGAAAAAAGTGTCTAATTTTGTAGATAAAATCCAGCAACACGTCTAAAGGTGTGAGATGTGAAAACGTTTGGAGGGTTTAGATCCATGAGTGGCTTTGTCTGCGAAAGTTATACAAAGCCTGTGGTCACATACGCTTACTTTCACGGTTAACAACTATCTGAAACTTCATTCATGTGTCGACGCCTTTTCACCAGAAAACCCACCATGAAAATTAGATATAACGCGTATACAACTGTCGCAAGGGTTTCCTTTCTCCCGGCTTCTTCTCACTTTCCATTCCTCCTTTTCTGTCCCTCTAGTTTTCCTCTTCATCTCACCCCTTTACCTTTCTTTCGCTCCTCGAACAATTGTTGCCTCAAAACCAAAAGGGCTTGTAAAACCTTGCGATAAAACAGCCACATGAGAGGGCAAGCCACATAACCGAGCGATTAAAATTGTAAAAGAAAACTACGACCTAAACATTTTAACAAGTTTTTTTTCACAGCTCACCGCTGTTCTTCATAACAAGCATTTTCGCTCAGTTGTACAAAATTTTCATAGGGGATACTAATAAACAAAATATTTCAGTAATGAAGGAAAAAGATAGTTGGTATAAAATTCATTAAAAGTAATATATATTCTGGTATTTTCTTTTAGGATTTAGAGAAATCGGGTGAATATATAAATTATTGTTAGGTACGAAAACTTGATATTTTTAGGGACGAGAATTGATTTATTGAATAAGAAAGATTAGAATCTCACATGTGGAAGAGCAGAATGATAAAAAATATAATAAGTAATATGAATGAAAAAACACAAATAGTAAATAAGTTATCACAAATGTTTTACATTTTGATATAACACGTGGATCAATAAGTCCCAGGACTAACTAGGAAAAACACATTTTTTTGGCAAAACTCGACTTTATTCATCAACATAGTCTCCTTCAAAAGTAACACAATCAGTCCAGCGCTTCTATAACATTTCAATACCTTTCTTGTAGAACGATTTACCTTTGGCCGCGAAATAAGCGTTCGTTTCGGTGATGACTTCCTCGTTGAAGTAGAATCTATTTCCTTGGAGCATTTTTTTTGAGGTCTGCAAACAGATAGTAGTCTCTGGGGGCCAGATCCGGTGAATATGATGGGTGCGGAAGCAATTCCAAGCTCAATCCATTCAATTTCGCCATGGTAGCGAGCGACTAGTGACACGGCGCATTGTCTTGGTGAAATAGCACTTTTTTCTTCTTCATTTGGAGCCGCTTCTCACCGAATTCGTTCTTCAAACGCATCAATTGGCCAATGTAACGTGAGCTTGCTCTGTGTTTTTTTTCATCAAAAAGCAATGGTAAATCAACAACGAAATTGTTTCGAATCCATTTTTTTAAGAATACCAAGACTAGCCTCACTTAAATCACTGTAACTCGTGGACCAAACATCAGAATGTCATGAAATTTTGACAGGTATCTTTTGAAGGTTGGTACTCATGAAAAATCATACAGAACTTTTGTTGGCAACGCCATCTATGTGTCAGTCCCGGGACTTATTGATCCACGTGTTAGTTGATAGGGAATTGTTATGGAACCGGAGATACTTGTATTTTCTGTGATAAACTGCAACATAAATCGTGAACTTTACTTGTGAAAACTATTAACTTTATATAGAAAGACCCGAGTACTTCCGACTGATAGCCCGAGGATAGCCGAATAAGCAGAATGAGCCCCCGACCACCCGCGTTGACGAACGAAGCCAAACGCTCACGATGTGATTCTAACAGTTCAAACGCGCGCGCTTGTTTGCGTGGCATGTGAGAAGGCAACACGAGGCGCAACACGAGTTATCAGACTACAGCCTATCTCAGCGTGTTCTGCCGGTTGTGAATCAATGGTGTTTTAACATTAAAAACTATTAGAGCTTCGTATTCCTTTGTTCATGTGAGAGTTTTTGTTTCAGACCGTATGCGGACTACTTTAATTTTCTTCACTCATGTTGTTCATTGAATTGAATTTATAATTTGATTAAACAAGAAAATCTGTAGATATGTCCCAATTTAATTATCTCCGAAAACTAACGTTGGAAAAACTACACGTTTTTAACTTCATCTTGTCAAATAATAATTTTTCTTTCTCGAGTTATTGAAAAAAATTTTAAGAAAAAAAAGGAGATATCCTACCAGGCTAACTGTTTATTTGTATGTACTAGTTAAGGCATTTGCACATGTATTCGTTTATTTTACATTTAATCATTATTTAATATAAGTAAAAAGCGTATTTATCTATTCTCTCATAGGTTAGGTCGCGACCTTAGTTTTTAGAAAGGAATTAATTTTTTTCTACTAGCGGGCCATAAAGTGGACTTTATTGCCCCGCGCGGGGCAAAAAAATCCATTTTCTGACCCCATAGTAGAAAAATGTCGTGTGCAACACGGGAAAAAGATTTATTTTACTCGTGTGGTTATTACCCTCGCTTTGCTCGGGCATCAAACTTCACACTCGCAAAATAAATTTTTTTCCCTAGTTACACAATATACTATTTTATTAGGTCTAATTATCTTTGATCTTATAAGATTTCTACGCTTCGTTTAGAACATATGTCAATAAAGCTCTTTTTACTATAATTATTAAAATGGAGTCGTATTGATTTTTATTCATCATGATCGCCTGAGAGTCGTAGGTCACTCGATATTTTGGAGTCACTATCAAATCTACCTACAAGCGGGCGGAGTCCAGCAAAGGGAACTGGCTTCGTTTGAGTTCCGCCATTGTTATTCACAAATCATTACAAATATTTAACAATTCATTGTGCGTGATTGTGCGTTACCATGTATACAAAATACGTAATTTCAGTGTGCTGTTCGTGGGTGTACTAAAAGGGGTCGGGAGGAAAGTGTGCCGATTCATCGGTTCCCGAAGAGAGAAGATGCTGGAAAACGATGAATAGAAGCTTACGCGAACTCTTACTTGTCGAGGTTAGAATACCTACAGATTGTGGAAAGGCAATATTTTGTTTTTCATAGACATTTCGATGAATAATATTAGTATTAAAAGAGAAATAGTGCCTTTCTTCTAAATTGCGTTTTTTTTCAATTTTAATATCAAAAGTAGCCTATATACCTCCGTTTTCATCTTCTCTACCATTTTCCAAATTTTAGAAACAAAATTTTATGTACTTTAGACACAAACATGTAGGAACCTGAAATCAATAAAATTTGCTAAGGGGCCGTTCACATAATACGTCACGCGATTTTTAGCTATTTTTCACCGCCCCCCCCCCATGTCACACATGGTCGCAATCCTCAGCCCCCCCCCCCCATTTCGATGTCACGTCACACCTCTTAATTTTATAAAACATTTTTCGTTAACGCGTACAAAATCCAGTAAAAAAAAGAAGCTATTAATTATTATTGTATATAATATTTTCAGAACTTTTTTTTAAATTTCGTGGGTACACATTTAATATGTGACGTAACGCAGAGGGCAGACCCCCCTCCAAACATGTCACACCACGTCACAATTTGCAGACCCCCCGCCATAAACTGTGTGACGTATTATGTGAACGACCCCTAAATTCCTGTACATAACATACTCTTAAGGCTTACAATTCGTTACATTGTCAAATTTTCTGTATATCTTCTGGAAATAAAAATACAAATTACAGACATTTTTGACTTTTACTTATTACGACAAAACCAAGATTTAATGTAAAATTGTTATTAAGTTATTAAGTCGATATTAACTTCTCACTCTTTAATTGCATTCTCACGATTTTGAATTAAATCTTCAATTTCCTTTTAATTATATTCTCTGCAACACATTTAAGGAGGTTGCCTAGTGCAGGTACGGCTCAGTAAAAAGGGGCATTACGCAAGGGCATGATATTTGTGGTATGCGGTAATTTTTAAGTTATACATTCTTTTATGCGTTAGAAATGAATAGATAACTATATTTTTACGATCCAATTATATTATTTTCTTGGATTTCTGAAAAAATATATTCCAATGTTTGCTCGGGGCACCGGAGAGTACTTGATACCAATGCCTCATACCACAATAATAGATGTAAAGTAACGTAATTGAAAAAAATTTCATAAAGAACTAAACTGGATAAAGCATAACCATACGTTACTTTAGGAAGGTTCAAAATGTGATATTTATGTGTTCGAGCAAAAAATCATCTAAAACGTTTACAAACATGGCGTGCGTAGCAGCTGCTTTATTAACTTTTTTTTTATTAAGGTTATTACAGCATTTATAATAGCTACTTAATCTTGTTGAAAAAAATACTATAGATTTACAAAATATATGTTTATATGTGCTCAAAGTTTCATGAAAATATGATCGCTGCTTCTCTACTAAAAAAATTCGAAATAATTAAAAAAGCATGACTTATTACATGCTTCCATAAGAACACATGTAAAAATTAAACACTATTTTCTCTGTTATTAACTACCTAGGCTACTTGAAATTTTAATGAGTGTTTCTAAACGCAATAATGAAGCATTAGTCCAAGTTTAAGCAAAATCTGTTCGTTATGATTTTAGTAGGGAACCTCCTCAAAAAACCTAAGTATGCATTATGTGAACTAACATGTGCACATATAATGATAGTTTATATGCACAGCTGTACGCGGCGCTAGTTGCTAATCGTCCACCACCTTTGCGTTAGGTTTGCACGGCCTGGTAATACCGATTGCCTTGATAGTGTGAATGCATGATTGATTCGAATCGACGAAATCCTTTATGGTTTAAGAATATTAACGAAAGTTGTCGAAAGCAAATAAAGAGACCTTGATTGTGGTCGACAGGCACTAAAGGCGGGGAAGACAGAGCTCTGTCGACTGCGAAAGCAAACTCCTGTTATATTTGGTTTTATTGTATCTTTAATAAACTTCTACGCTCATTTCATGTTCAATCGCGATTTTCAGTTCTTCTCTCTAGAATAACATCCAATCCCGATCCTCGACATTACAGTAACCTTCTTAGCATCCCTCGTAAAAATAAGTAACAGTTTGAGACAACTTTTAAATCGGAAAAATACCAAGTTTGGTCTTTTTTTGGTATGTACCGCTCAGTGGTCCTCTCGAAGCCAAAATATAACACTTGAAGACCACTCTGAAATCAAGGACTGTTCCTGCGGAATATATGGTCTAAAACTGGTATTCATTTTCACGAGGGATGTTAGTCATTTGTCTTCACTACAAAAATTATTTTTGATCATCTAAATAGGTTATTGTTCCATTTTAAATTATAAATTAAGAAAAGATCAAATTAGCTGTTTTTAAAGTTTCTTTTTAAAAAAATCAAGAGAAAATTCCGTAACTTTTTAGTAACAAATCATATACCTCTATACATTAATTAGAACGTTGTTTAAACTTGAGGAATTAAAAATCTTTCGGGGGAAAAAGAGACGCTTTCGACTGTGCCGGGATTCAAGCCCGGGTCTTGCGATTACCGGTCGACTGTTCTAACCAACTGAGCTACACAGGCTTCCGACATCTCCTTCTCCACAGGAAGACCTCTTTTATATCGTTTTTCCAGCATAGCCTAACAGCTGTAATAATTTCAAATTAGATGGTTGAGTTCGAAATATTTGCCACTCTCTACATTATTGGAGCATCACTAGTAACGTGTCAGATAGGATGTATTCTCGACAGGTGTTTTTGTAGACAATTTCAAACTCTCATATAGCAATAATGCAAATTAAATTTAAAGGGCATAGCCGGGTTTGCATGTGACATCGGTCTTAAAACCAAATCAAATTTCGCATCAACCATATGGAAGGGGTTGGACAAGAGATTATTTTGCCAAATTTTCAGATTACTTTCTGCCATTTAAAATGAGTAATGGTGGATTTTACCATTTTCGTTTTTTTTCTTTTTTTAGCTAAACTAATCATAGGAAAATTTTGAAAAAAATCTGGGTTGTTTTCTCCAATGGAAGACATATTTTTAATTAAAATTTGTCTGTTGAAAATTTAGTCTGTTCAAAAAATTTCCGTTTTATATAAAAGTGGTATACAAAAAGTAAAATTGGTTTTCTTACAAACTTACAGTTATAAACGAAGACAGCGATGATGACTAATTTATAAGTTAAAAAAAATTTGATGTTACCTATCGATGATTGAAACAGAATTTTTGCAGATTTTTTCAAGGTGTGGACGGGGGTATAAACAAAATAAAATCCGTCAAAATACGCATTCTTCCAACATCTCACTATTAAAGCACATTTTATAATAAGAGTAGAAAAATGAAAATAAAAATATTATTTGGTAATCAATCTCTAAGACGGTTTACTGCTGAAATTTTTACAAAAATTTTGCAAAATATTTTGCGAATTTTTTTTTGTTGCGAAAAATTGAAATTTTTACATGCATTGTGAACAAATGGTTGATTGTCTTTATTCGCAAGTCGAGATAGTGCTGCTAAAAATATCTTTTCGTATTCTTGAATAATTTGCGAATATACAGGTTAAATTAATTTCTCTTTGTTAAAAATAACATACTCATTTTACCATACAAGACATCGTAAATACCCTCAAATCGTCGCCCATTTACTTCACTTTTTGAAATTTTAATGAGCACAAATAATAGGAAAAGCTCGTAAATTAAATAAGTAATTAACGTGGATTTCTGGATAAGAAAAAATTTTTAGCAGTTATTTTGCATTGCAATACTAACATTTTCGTTACATTTTTTTATGAAACTTTGCCCGTTAAAAAATTGAGTCCGTTCAAACACTGTCCGTTTTAAATAAAAGTGGTATACAAAATGTAAAATTGGTTTTCCTACAAAAATATATTTTTCTAGCATCGAGTTTTTACAAATATAGACGGTTAATTTTACTTTCATAGCACTTCATACTCCATAAGTGGCCGAACATTTGCCAAACATCAAATTTTTTTCGATTATAAATTAGTCATCATCGCTGTCTTCGTTTATAACTGTAAGTTTGTAATAAAACCAATTTTACTTTTTGTATACCACTTTTATATAAAACGGAAATTTTTTGAACGGACTAAATTTTCAACAGGCAAATTTTAATTAAAAATGTGTCTTATATTGGAAAAAACAACCCTGATTTTTTTCAAAATTTTCCTATGATTAGTTTAGCTAAAAAAAGAAAAAAACGAAAATGGTAAAATCCGCCATTACTCATTTAAAATGGCAGATAGTGATCTGAAAATTTGGCAAAATAATCTCTTGCCCAACCCCTTCCATATGGTTGATGCGAAATTTGATTTTGTTTTAAGACCGATTTCACATGGAAACCCGGCTATGCCCTTTAAAGAATTTAAAATCTTTTGGTGGAAAAAGAGACGCTTGCGACTTAAACTTCTGTGAAGGAGAAGCTGAGATTCTCACTGGTATTTAATATCAGGAAGCATTAGAAAAATACAATATACAGAGATTTAATAAACAATTTTTAATTGTTGACTGAATTTTCTCAAATAAGTGTGTGAAAAATATCGAATTAAAACAAAAACATATTCTATTATATTTTCCTATCGCCTTCATCCCACAACTTTCGAATCAAATCTCCGAAGCAAATTTCGAGAACCTCGCGAAATTCGAGAGGTTTTATGAAAAGCGAAAGAACCTGTCGACTTTTTACCATAGTCGAACTGTCACCCTCGGGGTAATTTGTAAAAGTTCGACATTAGATTTAACGCGACGCTCACTATTTTCATTGTACCCAATTAGAGGGTTGCGCGGACGAAACAGATGGCACCCCTCAGGCTACTAGATAATGTCCCCACACAAAGAGGGTTCGTAGTACCAAGATATTCGAAACGGGGAGGGGTTAATACTTGCAAAGAAAACCACGCAAATTTCAATGTTATCGACTTATTTTGATAATTCATCGGGACTAGATAACGAAAATGTTGGTTATCGTATTTTTAATATAGGTATGCCGCAATTTTACCTAAAAAGAGGAAAGCGAGGGAAGAACGAAATACAGAAATAAAATCTAGAGAGAGGAAATCATCGTAGAAAAGCAGCTAAATGGTTTCATTCTCGTTCCTGATCTTATCTGATATTGAGACAATGAACCTAGCTCTTTCATATCATACTGGATCTATCGCTTCCAAAAGATCGCAATTTTAGACAAAACTGCATAAGGCCAACGACTTCAAACGGCAAAATCGAAACTAAATTTGAGATCTCCGGATTCTTGGATATTCTGTTAATACCGCATAAAAATCCTGATTTCAAGTGTATCGAGTACTTTAAATTTTCTTCTATTCAAGTTAATGATATTTGGCTCTATTTCAGATTCCAAATAGGATCAATTTCATCTCTGCACATAAAGAATTTAAAAACATTACTTATTTGTTAATTTTAATTTTTCAAAAAGGCTGTACCGTTCGAAAAAAATCAGCCTTAAAATATATTACCATATTCTTCTTGCATGGAAAAGTAGGCAAACTATTTACAGTGTTCCTTTTTGAATTTTCCTATTCCTCTGCAGATTAAGTCCCCCAAAGGGGATCGTCCCTGCATAACTGTACTCATTACTACCCAATCGATGATATAACGTGTGCAGATACCATAAAGACATATATTCTTCTCAGGAATAGAGGATTTATGAGAATCACGATTACTATAACTCATACCCTGGAATTGTCTTAATATGAGATATTTCATAAATACTATTCACTTACACATACCTCTTTTGTGTGACAAACATATTTTTTACAAAAATTTAAAATGTCTTAGATGAATTATCTTGAACTATTATCTTTTGCTGCTAAATTCTGTTACAGTCACTATTCTATTTTATACAACAGGAAAAATAATCCATACAAAGAGGGGGATTAAATTTATTTTTTGTGTCACCCGTGATGTTTTTATTTAATCACATATTATTTCGTCGACACTGTTAAAGTATTTTTATAGATTTGAAACATGAAAAAATGCATTGTCAAATGAGTGAAAGTGACAACAAAATGAATTCTATTTCTTTATCTCTTCCCTCTACTCTGGAATTGAAAAAAACAAAATTCAAAGTATAGCTCATAAGGACTACTTGCCTCTATAATTTTGTTACAAGAAACCATTTTGAATCCTATTGCAGAAAACGTTTTTTATTTCCCCTGTAACATTTAATTTTTGATCTTTACTTAGTTATCATTCTCAAAGTTTCAAATGTTTTTCTCCTTTTGTGAAATCAAATGAATATTTCGTTAAGGAAGGCGAAGTATTACCCTTACTTTATCCACGTCAGAAGAGAACGCAAATCTCAAAATATCGAGTCACGCCTGAATCTCTTCCGAGAAAACATTTTCCAAACATGTTATCGTTCTTACATATTACATATATATCATAAGTAGAAGTCTCCCCCACCCCCCCCCCCATTTAAGGCAATTAATTTGCATTTTTTTATGTCCCCTATAAAAAAATCAAACCATGTTCGTCGCCTGAGGCTTGAATGTGACACCTTACTTTATGAATTATGTATGCGAATCAAGGCCAGAGGACGTACACGTAGCTTATTCTTCATGTTTCTGCTACCTTATGCTTACAGATCACACAGCTATCGTTTCAACACCCTCAATATTATCTCGTTCCGCCATGTGGCTGAAACGTTTGCCTTTCTTCTTTTTGCGCCTGTTTAATACATACCATTGATAATTTAAATAAAGAAAATAAGAAAAACCTGACCCTATGCCAAAACAACAAGAGGTCAATAAATATTATGTAATTTTGGGTCAATATAATATTAGACATGTTTTTAAATATGTCGCGTTATAATGATAAAAGAGAAGGTCTGCGCAGTGCTGCCAGATCTACGGAAATCCCAGTAGGTCTACGGATTTTTGATGGTCCATAATAAAAATACGGATTTTAGAATTACTGCGGATTTTTACGGATTTTTGTTATATACGGTTCCAGTGATGTTTCCACTTCTCGAAACAGTCCTGGAACTCACTTTTATGGATGGCCTTGAGTACGCTCATCGCATTATTTTCAACCGTCGTTTTGTCATCGAATCGCTGTCCTTTGAGTGGTTTTTTGAGTTTTGGAAACAGCTAAAAGTCACAGGCAGCTATGTCGGGACTGTACAAAGGTTGACGAAGCAATGCGATACTGTGTTCACTCAGAAACTGCTGCACAAGATTCAATGAATGCGCTGGCGCGTTATCGCGGTGAAGAAGCCCGCCACCGCACACATGCGAGTCATTCCTAAAATCTTGTTCAAAATTTCCCAAACAATAGTTTTCGGTATTCCGGGATCATTTTCTATTCCACGAACAGTTAATCGACGATCACCTTGAATGGCAACTCGCACCCGCTCAATATTATCCAATGTTTTTGTCGTCGAAGGTCGGCCAGAACGAGAATCACTATCAACAGAAGTGCGGCCTCCTTTGAAACGATTATACCACTCTTTTATTCGTGTTTTGCTCATACACTCATTTCCAAAGGCCTTCTGCATCATCTGAATAGTTTCCAAACTCGTTTTTCCGAGTTGAAAACGAAATTTGATACAAATTCGTTGATCTTGTTTTTCAGTCATTTTTAACAATCACAAAATCCGCCGAACTCAAAAATAGCTTTGTAAACAAAGACACGCTGCGCATGAACTATACGTCCGGCAGATTTCAGCAAGCAACCGATAGGTTCGTGAGGCTTTACTGTTGACGTTCATGCCCCGCAGAGGTCGCTCAAACACTATGGCGCGGAGATATAAAGGTAGGCCCGATACTTTCCGGACAGACCTCGTATACTGAAAAAATGTTTATGTATCTGTAATACCTTCTGTATCCAGATCGTATGCAGAACTTGATTGGTTGAACTTATGGAAAATATGTACAATGCTTTTAATGGAATCGACCAATTAAATTTTTCGTGTCCGCATAAAATGAGCGAATTACTATTAAAGTGTCCTTATTAGTCTTTAACAAGCTCGACCGGGATTCCACTATACCTACGATTTGAAGAAATTTATATCTTTTCATTTAAATTTTATAGCGATTGCTTAAAAAACAATTATTGATGTTTCAGATATATGAAACAACTAACAATCAC
Organism: Diplolepis rosae; assembly: GCA_030998225.1. NCBI lineage: Eukaryota > Metazoa > Arthropoda > Insecta > Hymenoptera > Diplolepididae > Diplolepis > Diplolepis rosae. The sequence goes on along the minus strand of JAPYXD010000338.1, from coordinate 273,812 downwards.
AACATGACTTGGAAACCTGGATCTGCTACAATATTGTAATACATGCTCACGAATCACGAAAAGTTAGTTGATTAAGAGGGCAAAACATTGTAATACACGGAGAAAATTCATTTGTAAAAATTTAACCAAAAGTTGAATGAAGCTGGGAGATAGTGGATTTTGGTGATAGTTTAGAATTTTTTTGCGTATTCATTCAATAACGAATTATACAGTTTAGTCAACTATTTAAGATGTGACTCAACTATTCAATTACACTTTATGATTCGTTATTGAATAAATACGCAAAAAAAATTGTTATTTTCACCAAAAGCCACTATGACCCAGCTTTACTCAACTTTTGATTAAATTTTTACAAATGAATTTTCTCCGCATAGGCTAAAAAGTCATGGTTTCTTTGCAATTTTTTTTAACGAAATATACATCGAATCTTGCTGAAATTCGTACCATGTTGATGACCATGATTTCCTCGAGCATTCCCCCCATGGAAAAATACGGATTTTCTCCGGCGTTCCCCACCATTCCTACGGATTTCCGAAAAAAAAATCTGGCAACACTCGGTCTGTACCCATTGCGCATTCAGACTTTACTGTAGCTTAAAGTCACAATGTACTTTGAAATTTACGACAAAATTCAATATCTGCGAAAGAAATAAAGCTGCTTTGAGTCATTTTTCATTTCCACGTTATAAATATATAAACACCATCATCATCATTAGATGTTAAGATTCATCAAATATTACGAAAGAAAAATTAAAATAAAGATACACTCACGGCGAGAAAGTCAGCCATCGAAATAATAAAAGTAATAAAAGGTTATGCGAAAATTTCAGATGTATAATGTAGAATGAATATTGAAACTTTAAAAATTGTGCTAATCAGGATGAGGATATAATTTTAATGTAAATTTTAAGAATTTACTAAAGATATGACGAAATTACTTTACTTTTCACACTGAGAAGATTTTTAATATGTGGAATAACAAATGGAATGCAAAATTTACTAGTTCAAAACTGCTTAAGGCCATGGAGCAACAAGAAAATATCACCGATATGGTAATTTTTTTATCTGTAAACTTTTATTCATGCAAAATAAAAAAATCAAGCCAAAAACCCAAGCTTGACAAACGCCAATATAAAATCGATCATTATTAATACTATAATAACGATTCGTCTTAGATTTCAGCTTCGATGGTTATAAGCATAAAAAATTAATACATTTATCATAATTCGATTGTCAGAAGCAATGAGAAATGAGGCTATGCGAATAAAAATTGTTTTTTTTTTGGTATACGTACCTTCCAAAATTTTCACGTCGCACTCTGGGATTCCTAATATTTTAAAGGAATCCATTTTCTTTACCTATCTACGTTCATTAATCGCGATGATAAAAGAATATATCGCGAAACACAAAAATTACTCACTCATGCGCACGTCACCCGCTAGCCTACAAATGTTATCCTTTAATAGTTAAAGGATTTCTTCTCAGAGTCAAAAGAAATCTTTTATCGGTAAAACTGTGTAAAGTAAAAGTAAAAGTTTGCCTCTAATAATACAGCAATTTCTAATAGCCCCGGGCTTTCCTGGAATTTCCCCGCCGCGCGTCTAGGTCAGCGTCTTGAGACCACCTGAACTGAGCGACACTTCAAATTGGAGCGTTGATATGTTGGTCGCAGCGAGGGGTAAACCACTCTAAAATCATGATTTTTTAAAATAAGAAATCTGTACACTGAGAAAAAAATGCTATTGAATCAATAGAATTTCTTTCCAAAAGCATGTATATCACGGATTCAAATCAATATGCTATAGAATTAGTAACCTATTTATTGGTTCTTGCAGTATATTTTTATGAATTCATAGTATACATGCTTTTAGAAAAAAATGCTTTTGATTCAATAGCATTTTGTTCTCAGTGTAGATGTTTAAATAAGCGTATCTTTATTCTGCTTAACGCACTGTAACTATCGATAGAATTTTTTGGTTATGTATAAGATAAGCTTCTCATTCCATAAAATGAAATCATTCGCATACGAATAAAGTCCTTGAAATCAACGGCTGAGGGAAGAAATCACAAGTGTAGCTATACAAAACGCGCCGCTAAGAGAACTAACGATGGAATAAGCGTCGAATATGAAACAATAGCATTCGATCGCTTACTACAGCATGTGGATTTCTCCGAGTCTTACTTTTCATGACGAATCGGCTAAACTTGGAACACGTCGAGCCAGTGTATTTATGCTTAGGAACGAGATAGTTGTTGTTTCACCGCTCCAACAGAAAGATCCGATTAACGTCAAAGTCGAGGTATCAACGAAACTGTAAGGAACGGTTCTTAGCTGGTAAGGAAAAAATCATCCGAGAAGCTACCGGACCAGGCGCTTCTAGCGCCGCTAGCGACGACGATCTTATCGCTAGCATATAAGAAAGAGAGAGCAACTCCGACGTTATGAATAACGATTGCCTATTGCGTTGGTGCTACTCTAACAGGTTCATATGACAGATTCCTTATTTTAATTACTTTAGAATCACCGATATTGAAAAATCAGAGCACAACGTCCATATAACGATGAACGTTGTCGCGATGATTTTGGAGTGGTTTACGCCTCAGATCATGTTAATATACGACATTTTTCAAGGAGACATATCTAATATTATTCTAATTGTAATTTGGCGCAGTAAAATATAACGTCTAGTCTGGTTTGGACCTGGTTTCCGCCAAGATCGTTTCGGAAATCAAAGCTACCTCTATGATGACGAGGTGTATGAGAATAAAACGGATTTCTATTGGGTCTAGCTTCCTGGCTATGGAAACCAGCTCCAAAATTTATATCATGATTGTTACTCTGTGGACCACGATTTGCTAATACTCCAAAATCATTTTGACTATTATTTGAAGCGTAATTATTTCTTATATAAAATTACTATCCGAGTAAGTCTAAGTAAGTCAAATTCAATATTGCGCTCGATGCGCGCGCTCCGAGCGTGGAAAATTTATTTCACACAAATTATTGAACCACCCATTCCAAAATTTTCACAGTTAACTTTGAAATATTTAAGGAACATTTATCGATAAAAAAATCAACAAAAAAATGAGTTCCAAATTTTAAAAAATCTATTTGTTTATAAAATCGATGGTTTTCTTATTAACAGACAATTAAAACAATTTCTAATAAACTTCATTCGACAGCTAAGGAAAGAGCGTGAATTTCATTACGAGCATAAATGTTTGGGATACAGTACTTTTTTTTGTATACGCGATCGTGAATATATACTCATTCCAACCCTTAAAAGTTTGAAAATTCACTACTCAGAAAGTTATAATATCAAGTTAGAATAAAAAAATACGTGTCGAATATTTTTTATTAAAGAGGAAAAAAATATTATTTCATGAAAAATAATGTTAAAGTGTATAAATCTTGTACGGCTTAGCAATTAAAAATATTCGACACGTATTTTTTTAATTTAATATGATACGCGGAATTTCTGGGAATTTTTTTTTAGAAATTCCAGGATTGTAAAAAAATACCTTTTCTCAATCGCTTATACTGCAATATCTAACAAAGATATAAGAATTTATACCAGACATGAAATGTAAGCCTCTTCCTCAAATTTCAAATGAAGTATACTAAAACACAATCTAATATTTATTTAATGATAAAAAACAAAAATTTATGAACAAATAGAATTTTTTTCAAACTTGGACATGATTTTTTTATTGAGAAAAGTAAACGAAACGTTATTTTTAATGATGGTAAAATTTGTGAGTGGAGAAATGAATACTTAATAGTTAGTTATGTTACAATCGAAATAAATGCAAAAATTATTTCGTCAAACTGATAACATTACAACAAAAAAGACAGAATTTTTAGAAGCGCTACCTATGTGTAGTGTCACACTGCAGGTACTAAACTATATTGACAGGTGATGTACGAGGTTATGTGTGTCGGTGTTTCTGTGGGAATTATAAAACTTTTTTTCTTTCTACACTCAACGCTTTTATCATAACTTTTTATTCTTACTTTTTCAAAATTTCCCCGCTTTATTTCAACTTAAACTTTTAAATGTGGGGAAGAATCGATACACATGGGACTCAATTCATCAGCTGATGTGGTTGATCCATGGCCTCAAAAGAGAAAATTAAGAATATGACAGCGTCGAGTCTTGACCTGGCCTGGGCCCGGATGACTAATTTTATTGCTTTTGCAGTGCGGGCGTACCATACTATAGGTAACGCATCGTGACATTAGTACTTATAGAGGTGGAAGGTACCTAGGAAGAATGGGACGGTAAAAAGGAACAAAGGTTTGGTGTAGTTCTGCCACAGAATATTCATATTTTAAAAGTAAAAATATAATATTTGTAAATCGGACTCGATTACTCTCGGTGAAATTACATTTGAATTGGTATAAATAGAAAAAATTATTTGCATTATGAGGGTCGCCACATACACACCCCTGATATCGGATCTATAACTTAATTCGTGCGGTTTGCTAAGAGATGGCGTAACTTGATTATTGTTCCATCGTTTCAATATTCCGAACATGCGTTGGAAACCCACTGTCATTGTGCGTCTTTTTCAGTATATGTCATTCATTTGAAGCGTAAAGAACAATAATTTTTGTTCACTCAAATATGTCGAACTTTGTGCCTGAAAAAGTGTTTTTGCAGGGATATCTTCTTCATTACTTTAATATGAAATATTAATTAATTTAATAATTAGTAATATGAAATGCTGCTGGAGCACCACAAAAAGGAGTCATTTTTGCATCGGATTGTTACCTCTGATGAAAAATGGATCCATTACGACAACCCCAAGCGCAAAAAATCATATGTGAAACCCGGCCAACCAGTCAAATCAACGGCAAAGCCGAATATTTATGGCGCGAAGGTAATGCTCTGTATTTGGTGGGATCAGAAGGGTGTGCTGTATTATGAGCTGCTAAAACCGCGTGAAACCATCAATGGAGAACGCTACCGAATACAATTAATCCGTTTGAAGACAGCAATTGCCGAAAAACGCCCGGAATATGCGACCAGACACGAGGCAACAATTTTCCATCATGACAACGCTCGGCCTCATGTTGCTATTCCGGTTAAGAACTATTTGGAAAACAGTGGATGGGAAGTTTCACATTTCTCTTGGGCCGTATTTGCGGAGTATGTAGTACGTAGGCTGTGAAGATTTTTTCGGAATGCCTCGGCGTACAAAAACTTTTTCTGCAGTATGTAAGACTTTGAAGATGAACATTTTCTTTTCTCCACGATGAGATACTGGGACTGGTTTGAGGTTGAGAAAACTTTCTCTTAAATTTCGTATGAATTCCGGACCTTGAACAGTATCTCCGTTGCTCCGTGGAGCCAGGAACTCGCCAAGAGTCGCAATGTTTCGCCGTAAATGAGTTCTACTGCGTTTGCTTGCTGATCCTTGCGCCAAGCTGTTCGAATCCCCAGAAGAACGATGGATAAAATGCCCGTGCATTTCTCTGTTTCGTGACACTTAATTGCGGTTTAGAGTTGACGGTGCATGCGTTCTACAAGCCTGTTTGAAGCAGAGTGGTAGGCGGTTGTACGAAGATGTTTTTATCCAAGTAAATTGTTAAGTTCTCGGAAAATGTGTGCTTTGAACTATCAACCTTGATCCGTTGGTATACGCAAGGGGGTACCAAACCTTGCAATTCAACCAGAAAGAAATGCTCTTGCTATTGTGGTTGCTTCAATATCTTCGATTGTAATCGCTTTGGGCCAACAAGAGAATCTGTCCACACAAGTGAGGCAATATCTATATCCCCGCGAAGAAGGTAAGGGTCCAACGATATCCATGTGCACATTTTCAAATCTTCATAATGGAGGAATAAAATCTGTTACCAATCTGTTACCGGTGATGAAACATGACGCGAAGCTTTGGCTCGCTGACACTGGATGCAAGCTCGTGACCAAGCCTTGCAATTTGCTTGCATGTGAGGCCAAACGTATCGTTCTAAAACCAACTTTGCTGTAGCTTTTTCTCCTGCGTGCAAGAGTTGATTCTGCGAATTGAAAGCTGCTCGTCTGAACGCGTTTGTGACGAAAAGGCAAGCTGTTAATGTAGAGACGTCACAGTACAGGTTTATATCTGTCCCTGTAAGTCGTATTCTTTTCAGTAGTAAGGCCTGATTCTCAGGGTTCCTGTTTTGATCCTGAGCCAAGTTTGTGAAGTCCATTCCTGTGGAAAGTTGTTCAATCCTGGAGAGTGCATCTGCCACGATATTGTCACAGCCAGATATGTGTCTTATTATCTATCTATCGCTTTTGGAGGGTCGAACGAGAGTCATCTGAGCCATTTGCTGCAATTCCTGCTTCGTTTGTTTCAGTCGGTCAGGAGCGAGTCTTCTAGGCTTCTCGAAGACCGGTGGGCCTGGTGTGGTATGGATAAAACGTTTCGTCGAGTGTTTAGACTCCATAAATATTCCGTCTGGTTTCGTGATTTCCGGGTATTGTAGAGTCCAAAGCCGTCTTAGAGATATCGCGTCTTGTCTCGAGTTATTTTTACAAATTTTCAGAGAAATGGAGAATAAAGTGTACAGGATGTTAAGTGAGTGGAAGTTAGAGAACTTATAGGAAAAATTCAAAGGTAAAGGAATTTGTAGATTGTAAATTTATATGTATTCAAATGTATTCACTTTCAATAATAATGTAAACAAAATAAAATAATTCAATATAATGTAGGCAGTGACAAAAATTTCAAACTCAACTAATTAATTTGAAATCATTTACAGCCGCAAGGCTGAGCCACTGGGCGATATGGGGAGATCTTCCTGTGGAGAAGGAGATGTCGGACGCCTGTGTAGCTCAGTGGTCAGAGCAGTCGACCGGCAATCGAAAGACCTGGGCTCGAATCCCAGCGCAGTCGAAAGCGTCATTTTTTCCACAGAAAGATTTTCAAATTCTTTAAAATATTAAATAATAAATATATACTTTTTTATTTTGAAAATTATAATTCCCACGTCTTTAAATCATGATTTATTTTTAAGATTATGTAAGCATTAAACCTGGAAATTTTAGTAAATTCAACTAGAAATATGGTAATGTTAAATGGACTAAATTAAGTTTACCGGAATATAACAATAAATGTAAAAAGAAATTTTTTACTAGAAAAATTACGGTGATATCAACTTGAAAATTGTATTACATTAACTGGAATAAAAGATCAAAACAACCGAAAAGTGTTTACTAGAATTTCTAACATTTTTAACCGTTATTACTAGTACGGCTCTCCGTAACATTTTTTTCCGTTTAAAATAATCGGAATTTGGGTTGTTTTAGCAGAACTTTTTTCTGAGTGCGTCTTTTAGCTTAGGATTAATCGAAATCCTAACGAGATGAAGCAATTCTGAGCCCGGATTCGGTTCCTACGCTAAAAATTACTTCAGAAATCACTATCGGCATTATTATAACAATCACAACCTCTTATTTTGTAGACCTGTGTTATTATTGAATGTAGGTAATTATAGGGGATTCATCATGAATGGCATTGAAATTCCCGTTGTTTTCAGGCAGTCAATTGGTTAAATCAATGAAAAGCGACAATTATCACGTGGCATATTATGAAGATGTGTTCCTGCATGTTATATGTGAAAATCCGAAGGAAGAATGTTTTTTTTTGAAAATTTAAAACTCTTCGAACTGACAATCAAATGTCTAAACGAATTATGGAAGTTTTGAACGCAAATGGTGTCAGAAACATTACGCATAAACAATGGATATCTAAATGAAAAGCAAGTATAAAAAAAAACAGTAACTCCACAAGAGTTTGTTCAAAGTTTTTGCAGAGCTGCAAGAATATACATTCAACATTCTTTCATTGCGAAAAAACAAGCTTTAAATTTTGAAAATGTGAAAAAAAAATCATCACAAAAATAGTAACAAAATTGAGTAAAAAACATTATTAATCATTTCTGATTGCAAGGAACATGGCGCGATAGCTGTTTACGTTTTCCTTGAAGCCCTGAATCTATACTTCTCACAAAATTATTGACAAATACACAAGTGCATTTATTTTTCTGACACCGCTCCTCAGCATTTCAAAAAGGTCAAACATATTGCGAAAATTTTTCATCACAATTCTGACTTATGATCAAATTTCGTCCGCTACTGAACTGTAAAAGTGGGCTAAAAAAGCTTCTTCTCTGCACAGAGAAAAATATTTGAAGTAAATATATACAGGACGATACGACCTTTCGTTAAATCACGCACACGCTCGCTTACAATTCTGAGACATAAAATTTGGAACTTTCTTATATAGTTACTGCAAGGGTTATTCAGAACTTGTGGACCAGTGCGTGACTAGAGTTTTTGAGCCTCGATCAAGTAAAAATAAATCAACTTTTTTCATAAATTATTCATAAAATATTTCAAAAAATTAATATAATTAATCAATTATTATAATTATGATTATTGATAATTATATGTAGCATATATTTTTATTATAAGTACGTATGAAGTTTAATGAAACTAAATTTTGAAATCTACATTTAAAAATTGCATTATTATCAAAGTGTAATAATATATATATATATATTGCGAAACTTTTAATGCACGCTTTTAAACTTCACCCTACACTTCTGAATTTTACTCAACTGTGATTCATTTTTGAACATTTAATATATCAAAAATAAATACAGTGATACTAAATAACTTCTAATTGTCCTTATGTCCCAAATTTGATTGGAAGTTGAGTAAAATTAGATCAACTATTGTATTTTTTTCCGTTTATCAAAATACCTCTAGTTTTAGTATCACCTTTTTTTACACACATCACAAAAAAGTATGTATTGTCGATTGTTTTCAAAACTTTAGTCAAAATAAAATTTAAAACTTGTCGAAATAGTAGCACCGTAACTGGAAATTCGTAGAATTGTTGTCAAAAAAGTGTATTCAATATTAAATTCCAATTTGTGTCAAATTACAGTCAAAAATTATTATTGCAAATTGTAATGAAAAATTAAAAGTTTTTATCATTTTCAATTCTGAATTTTTGGAAAGATTGTACATTATTCTTATATCAAATGTGTGGTTCCACTGAAACTAATACGGGAATACTGAGAAGTTAAGAAATAAAGGAAACGGAGTTTTGTGTGTGACTATTTTCTCCTTGCTTTTTTATGAAAAACATTTCTGCAATTATTCTTTTGAAATAGTTTGATTCTTCATGTAAGATTTTAATATTGTCCCAATCAAAATTATGTTGAGTAACTGTATCATTCTTCTTATTTATTCTATGTTTCGTAACAACAATATGGTATTTTTCAATTGAATTTATATTTTTTACATTCTCATCATGGATGAGAAGGTATTGGTTTTATGTGAAAAATGACTTTCGAAAATTTCATCAAATCTTTACGTTTTGAGACCCCCTGAGTCAGAAAAAATGGTTTTTACGAAAGTGTCTGTCTGTCTGTCTGTCTGTCTGTAGGTCGTGTGCGGCATAACTCTCGATAGAATTATCAGATTGAATTGAGCTTTGGTACACTTTATCGGAGCCGAAAAAGTAAGGACAAGTTCGTTAACCAGCCACATCAATCAAAATTGAGGGATGGAACACTACTTTTGTGTTTTTGAAAATAATTTTTTGAAAAAATCATAAATTTCAATACTGGTTTTTGATAGTACTCATAAATTTCTACAAATTATCCTGATAACATTTTTTGATTAAATCAAAATTAGAAATGTTACAGCATATTCAAATTCGAAAAAAGTCAATATCAAAATTCCATTTTCCAGTTAAATTATACGAGATACGAAAAAACGTTATGATACAATATTATTTTCTACATAAAGACCTACAAATTTGAATCATAACATTTTTTCATAAGATGCATATTTTTCTTTTTAATTAAAAAAAAACTATTGAAAATCCAAAATTCAATTTTTTAACAATAATATTGGAAATACCAAAAAAACGTAAGAATACAAAGTTGTTCGTTTCAAAAAGATCTACAAATTTTGTCTCACACAGTTTCTGATAAAAGATATATTATTCGTTTCAATTCCAAAAAATACAATTAAAATTCAAAAATTCCATTTTTTAGACAAAATATGTGAGATACAAAAAAAAACTTTTAGATGAAAAATTTTGTCTCACACAGTTTCTGATAAAAGATATATTTTTCGTTTCAATTCCAAAAAATACGATTAAAATTCAAAAATTCGATTTTTTTCACCAAAATATGTGAGATACGAAATAAGCGTTGTTCTGCAAAATCGTTTCCTTAAATAAAGTCTACGATTGTTTTTCCTTTTTGAGATATTTGGAAGAAAATAAATTTATCAATAATCATGTAATTTATTAAAAAGTTATACTGAAATGCATACAGAAAATCGAGCGCGAAGCGCGAGTGTCATGATGAGAATGTGTTCCTTAAGGCCGATAGAGTCTTAAGTAAATTGAATCTCCTGTTTCACTTAAATTCAAAAAGAAATAGAGTGACTTTGAGAAAATGTGTAATTCACATCATCTGTAATATTATTATAAAATTGGTTTGAGCTTCAGTATCAAATTATAAGAAATTAACTTAAATATATGCGAAGAGCACAAGACCGAGCGCGAAGCGCGAGGTCCAGAAAGAACGGAGCGCGAAGCGCGACGATTGAATCGCGTGCCCTAGGCGCGCTCAAACTTGCGAGCGAAGCGAGCTGCGCGTGAAGCGCGCGATGAGAATGTGCCCGCGAAGCGGGCAGATTTTTTTATGTTCATCACATCTGACAAAAAGTATTCTCCCAGTTTGACCTACATAGATTTTCGAACAATCTAATTTTAATTATTTTTTACAGTTTAACTTAAGCTTACAGCGTTTCATTTAAAATTACTTATAACTTATTTTTAATTTTTAAATGACTGTTTCTCAAAATGTATTTAAATTTAATGTATTTAAATCTCACATAAAGAATCAAACTATTTCAAAAGAATAATTGCAAAAATGTTTTACATAAAAAAGGAAGGAGAGCATAGTATTAATGTGATGTCTGACTTCAAAGATGACAACGCTTCTAATGATATAATTTTAAAGTAACCCATATCAATTTACTGTTGAATAAAAATTAATTAAAAAATACAATTTGATTTTACATTCTTAAAAAATAAAATTGTTTTCCGGTTAATTATAATATGTGTCCCTATTACTATGGCACTGTGAAAATTGTCACATATAAAACTCCGTTTCGTTTGTTTATTAACTTCTGAGTATTCCCATATTAGTTTCAGTAAAACCACACATTTAATATAAAAATAATGTACAATTTTTCAAAAAATTCAGAAATAAAAATGATAAAAACTTTCAATCTGTCATCACAAATTGCGATAATAATTTTTTACTGTAATTTTACACAAATTGGGAATTAATATTGACTACACTTTTTTAACAACAATTCTACAAGTTTTCAATTACGATGCTACTATTTCGACAAGTTATAAAATTTAATTTTATTTTGACTACAGTTTTGTAAACAATGGACGATATATACTTTTTTGTGACGTGTGTAAAAAAAGATGATACTAAAACTACAGGTATTTTGATGTACACGGTGATCCGCCAATAGTCATAAAGTCTTGAATGTCAAATTCTTTGTTAAAAACCAAACAAGAAATTATATTGATAAAACGCTGTTCCAAAAATAGTTTTCAAATTATTAAGCATTACAATTGGCCAATAAAAACTCACTATTTTCGCGCGCCTGTAAGCATACTGCACGAATTTTTTACCAAGATTCACTTCAGATCAGTACATAGTGGGCCCACTCATATAGGAGAAAAGGGGAACGAATTATAATGTTTGCTATCAACAAGTGGTGGCGCTATTGTCGCTACCGATGTTATTTTTAAACTGTTATAACCATAGCAACCATATCATTGCCAGTTGAAATAATACAGCCGATGCTCATTCTACTCAACTACAGTTTGAAACTCCCCAAGCGTCGCGTCGGTGATATACTAATACATTTCATGTTAATCCACTGACGAATGTTGATGCTCTTTCTTCGATGAGGTTTTACTCAACTTCTTACTATTTCTTATGTAACGCTTATTGATATTCACTTTGGGTGAATTAGGTATTTATCAAATTCATTTTACCCGACTAGGATTTAATAAATGTTCAAATGTCCTTAAGTCCCAAGTTTAATCGACAGAGTTGAGTAAAATTACTTCAACTATTTTTCTCCGTGTAATAGTACAGTATTTAACTGTTCATTGTGATTCACATATAAAAATTCTTTTTGTATTTTTATTCTTTCACAAATTATTTTCAACTTTAAATCATTTAAATTTATGAAATGGATTTCATACAATATATTTCAAAATTTTCCGCTCTTTAGAATACATCGGGTTGGGGGGACGGGGGTTTCGTTTGCATTGATATTGGTTCTTGCTATCAAAACTTGGCGGCGCTGATGCTCATTTTCACTTTTTTAAGTACCCTCCTAAAATACATGGTAGTGGCCGCACTGTGGATCAGTAGGAAAATAGTTCTCAGCCAGATAAGAAACAAACTGTTAGCGAAGCAACATGAAGTTGAAAACCATATCACTGTTAATTTTGTATTGAGTTCCCCACGATTTGAATACGAATTACAAAAGTTGCTTTCTAAATAAAAAGATATTAAGATATTATCAATAGTTAACTAGTAGTTTCTCAGAAGAAGAAACCTGATTAATTAGACCTTAATGAAAAATTGGATTGAACATCTACACTGAGGGACTTTTCGTTAGAGTAAATGATAAAGATGAATCAAAATTTAGTATAATATCGTTCCAAAATGGGAAAGCCGAGGCTTTATTATACTTGTTCATGTTATGACATCGAAGTTTGATATAGCCATAACGGTCTTTAATACATGAAGAAGATAAAGAAGTATTTTAAATACTAAATATTATGAATCTATTCGAGAAATTGAAAGTACGAGAAAATGATATTATGATTACTAAGTTGTCTAAAAATAATTTGAATAAGATGAATAATGAATTACAGATTTTGGAAAGCATGTTTGAGAAATTCATATTATGAATATGAACTTGCTTGAAACCTGGCGACGCGCAGCAAAAATCAAAATGTTTATTCTCGGTTTTTCGTATAATTCGTTTTAGAATGCCGTACGAGTGCTTCCGATGTTTTCCGATTGGCTTCGTAGACTCAATCCAAGTCTGCCCAACTGAGTAGTGGCTTATAAGCGATATTTCTTTCGGAATATGGCAAGCGAGAATAGCCGAGAGGCTTTAGGCGTTAGACATGTATTTAGTTATGTAAATATAGGTAGGATTAGAGGGTTCGAACCCAAAAAGCGATTCTGAAATATAATTCAAGTATGTTATTATAAAATAATGTATTATTGCGTATTTAAATATGTGAACATAAATAAGGTATGATAATAATATTTGTGTATGTGTTTCAGAATGTCGCATTAGAAAAAGACACAAGAATTGCTTCTCTGAAGCTGTCACTTCTAAAGGTCAAACCTTTTGGTGGAGTTAGTGATTGTTCATATAGTAGTTTTCAGATTCCCATATTCTTTGTTTGAAAATTTGAAAAGATTCTTTCAGTCTTTCGAATAAAATGTATTAACACCACTTTAAATTCGCTTCGCAACTTTAATATAGTGAATTTCAAATTCTCCTCGGTTTTATAACAGATAGTAAACATATATTCCATTTATACAAACGAAAATATCAACTTTACCCCTTGACAACCACTATATTAATTTCTGATACGTAAACCCTGCTTGCTTCACTTTGAAACGATATTATACTAAAATATGATTCACTTTTACGATTTATTCTAACGAAAAGTCTCTCAGTGTATAAAATTGAATCGAGAGTAAACGCTGTATTTTTACACTTTATTCTAAAAGATTTTGCTAGCGATTTCTAGAATTCTTTCTCGTATTAAGGAATGCAATTTTAAGAGTATCGTTTTGTCCCGGAAGTCATAATTTAGCCCAATAATGATACAATAGTACATTGTACAACAAGGGGGTAAAGTTGATCATTTAAGGCGAGTGCGATGTTTACATTTCGAGGCGAAGGCGAGCACGCACATGGCGAAGCCGAGTGCAAATGCGAGCCGAAGCCGAAAAAAGTAAACATCGCACGAGATTTTAAATGATCTTACCCAAGTGTTGTACACGGTACTTTATACAACAAAAGCATGTTTTTTTCGCTTTTTGACGTGTGTTTTACGGGCGTAAAGTTTGTTATTTAAGTCCTGCAGGCGTAAATAGGGAGTGGGGGGTGCTTAAATGACTACTTTTAAGCACTCCATCCCTATTTACGCCCTAGGGCTTAAATGACAAACTTTATGCCCGCAAAACAAGCGTCAAAAAGCGAGAAAAACATGCTTGTGTTGTATAAATATTTTTATGTGCCTCTGGCGCGTAAAGTAGTTTTTATGCTACAGTTGAGAGTAGCGTAATGTTGTGTATCACGATACAGAGGAATGTAATGTAAACATTGAACTGTGCATGTGCCTATAATCATACAGCGGAGCGTAATCTTCTTCTTCGTACAGCGTTGGCTCCGTACTGACAAAGCCTTGTACATTTGAACTGCACATGCTCTATTACAATACGTTACTACTACACAAGATCGAGAAAATCAAAATGACCGGAACGAAATATCAAATGCAATGGACGAGAATCATGATGAATACTAGATTAGATTCGAGTGTACGCATAAAAACTCGTATCCGCACCGAAATCGATTAAAATAGAATATGTGCCAATGCACACAATGCGGGTAATTACTAGACTCGCTTAAAATGCTCGCAGGAATGATCGCGCCTCGGATTCGTCTCGGCTTTGTCTCGGCTTTGCCTCAGCTACGCCTTGGCTTCGATCTCCTGCGAGCATTGTTGCTCGTCGCATAATAACCCTCATTATGCGCCTAGGCACATAATATACTATTAAACTGTTTAATTTGGAAGTACTAATGATATTACTGCCGGCTGAATCCTCGACAGGGTGAGTCAAAAAAATGGAAAAAATGAAAATTTTGTTTAAATTATCACAATTTAATGTGTTCTTGGCAACAAATAAAAAGGAAAAGTTAAAATTAAGAGAACGGAATTTTCCATGAGTTTGGATTTTTCATACATAGGAAAAAAAATGACGTCTTTTTGGATTTAATTTATGGTACTTACAATTAAAAATTCGTTTACTATAGTGTTTCCAACTTCATGTTGGCTTGGTAACAGTTTGTTTCTTGGCAAGCTGAGAATATTTTTCTACTGATCTGAAGTGAATCTTGGTAAAAAATTCGGGCAGTAAGGTTATGGGCGTGCGGAAATAGTGAGTTTCTATTGGCCAATTGCAATGCTTAATAGTTTGAGAACTTTTGTTGGCACAACACTTTGTCAAAATGATTTCTTGTTTGGTTCTTAACAAAGAATTTGACAATCAAAACTTTATGACTATTGGCGGATCACCCTGCATATACCATACAGATACATTATGGATAACACAGGTCTGCAAATAGTGGGTTTGTATTTATTGTTTGAAAACCAATGATCATTTCCGGGGTAATTTTTTATGTAGAATCCAAATCCGAAATCAGAATCAGCCTATCACGTCAGGATTTTGAGATATTTGAGGTTATGTACTCGAAAAATGGGGTTTTTCGCTACTTTTGAGGTTATGTATAGGGTGCAAGAAATTTTTTTGGTTTTTTCTCAAATCTCATCATTTAGCACTACTCTTTCCCTTCCAAATAAGCTATTGAACAGCCACGAGCGAATTTTTTTTCATAAAGATACGGCCATATCAAACTCGGCTGTATTGCATGGCCGGGAACTGGTTGGAAACCGTCCGGGTTGACTCGTGACCAGACCGGGTCAAGTCGGGAACAGGCAGAATCAACCCAGGATGATGTTCATTGTCAGAAACTGACCGGGAACTAGTCGGGTACTAGTCAACTACCTTGGCGAAAGTCTCAGATTGGGAATTTATTCCAAACCAATGCGACCCATTCAGAAATCTGTTTCTGAACCAATCCGAGTTATTCCGAAAAAATCCGAAGCCAGTTTCAATCCGTATTAATCAGAGGCCTCTTCCTCCACTACAAGTGTGGAGGGCAATTTGTTTCATGCCAATAAATCCACTATCATGTTTCCCAACAACTAAATCTGTGTCTTTACTTGAATTCCCTACCACAGTCTACAGAAGTTTATTAGATGAACTAATTTGCCGAAACAGCATGTGATACTTGAGAAAAGTAGCAAGTTTATGTGAACAACTTGTTCCACTTTCTACATGTTATCCATAGAATTTGCTTAAATTGAATTTTTTTCTATTTATTAAACCAAAAGTTATCTATCTACGTCTGTTTTTATCCATTCTGCCATTTCCCAAATTTTGGAATCAGAATTTTATGTTCGAAAAATTGAGGAAGAATACAGTGGTGATGAGTCCAATTGTGAATTAAGTGAAATTTTAATGCTACCAAGAACCCCCCAAAAAACAGCCAGAAAAGGGCCGGGTAGCCCAGCCGGTTCTCGACCAGCCTTCATATCGGGAACATAACCAAACCAGCGTGACGTTTCTGGCGGGTCCCTGGTCGGATAGCCCGACCGGTTCCCGACCAGCCTTCATGTCGGGAACATAACCAAACCGGCATGACGTTTCTGGCGGGATCCTGATCGGATAGCCCGACCGGTTCCTGTTTACAACTAGGGCTATCCGTCCAGATCTCGATCAGTTCCCGGGTTCGATTTCCACACGGAAAGGGTTTAACAATATTTATCTTCCCAGACTCAACATTGAGTCGAAAATCGCAAGGTCGTTACATAATAATTTCCTTTATGTGTTTTAAAAATTTTAAGAAAATCCTAAAAAAATCTTTCTTTTCTGAGTGAAAAAAAAAACAAATTAAATAAATACATTTATATATTTATTTATTACTTTTTGTATTTATTATTTATTGTATTTATTTATATTTATTTGGATAAATCTCTTCCATTTTGTGTGACCAGAAATAAAATACTGAAACCTACATTTCATCTCAAATTACGTTTACCTGAACACATTTTTACTTTTTGTCAAATATTATCTACGTACATACCACTTACATACTTACGTTCAAGACTTTGTTTATTTCCTGTTACATAATTGAAAATCTCATCGTTGTAATGAAATAGTATATTACGTTCCTAGGCGCACAATGAGGGTTATTGCGTGACGAGCGACAATGCTCGCAGGAGATCGAAGCCGAGGCGCGATCAGTCCTGCGAGCATTGTCGCGAGTCTCGTAATTTCCCGAATTGTGTGCATTGGCACGTATTCTACTTTATGTGACTTCGGTGCGTATACGAGTTTTTATGCGTACACTCGAATCTAATCTAGTATTGTAGTTGTTTGCGGCGCTAGTCATTACACTTGATATGTCACGACTAGTCCCGGCCATTTTGATTTTATCGATCTTGTGTGGTAGTAATGGATTTTAATAGACGCATGCGCAGTTCAAATGTACAATGCTTTGCCAGTAAGGTGCTAACGCTGTACAAAGAAGAAGAAGAATAAGAAGAAAAAGAAGATTGTGCTCCGTTGCATGGCTATAGGCGCATGCGCAGTTCAATTTTTACATTTCATTCCTCTGTAGCGCAATATACTACATTGCGCTATTGTTAACTGTAGCGAAAAAATGAATTTGCGCGCCGGTGGCACATAAAATATTTATCCACATTTCAAATATTAAAATTTTATCATTAAACTAAGTACTTGTTCTTCATACCCCAATCTTTATTAATTTTTTACATTATTTTTATTTTGGTAACAGACAGCAGAAATCGTAAACTTTCATATCCTGCAAACAAGATCGATAGTTCTGCAAATCCTACTTTTCAGTTAAAATGTTCCAGAAAGTAGGGCCACTTTCTGTTTCCGGAGATAGAGTTTGAATCATACAATCCAAATCAATTTTCCTCAATTTCAAACACATCGGTTCCTTGAAATTTAAGATGATTTGTCTGTATTTCAAATGAGATTTGTTTGAACCAAAAAAACTTTGTTTGATTCAAACTAATCTTTTCGTTTGGCATATATTAAAGATATGTTTGTTTGATTCAAACAAACTGTTCTCTTAGTGTACTTGAAAAAAATATTACAACAAAATATATTTTCGGTTCGTGAAAATTAAATTTTCCAAACCGAGTTTCTTTGTGTCTCAAAACAGCTGGAAACTTCTTAGGAAGATTGAAAAATAATTCAGATTTCATTATAAAATACTGATTGAAGAACTGAAGACAATTAATAAAATGAAAAGGTGGTCGCAGCATGAAATTTTTCTTTTTAAATGCGCTATCTTATCATGATGTTTATCTGTGGATTTGTATGAATTTATGAAGGTATCTTTATATTTGGAAACTGTTTAAATATGATGCAATATGTATACTCAATTACTTTGTCTATCAATACTTATATGAACGTCATCGAAATTGTTGACCATCAGTTTATTCATTAGTTAGTGAAAATGAAGTGCCTAACTGCTGCTTTCCTATGCTTAATTATTGTTATCATTTTTTTCGAAGGTAATTATTCAGCTTTACAAATACTTCTATTTTAAACAGGGAAGAGTCTGACACAACGAAACGAGTGGAGTAAATTAATTTTATTAACTGTGCCCATAACTCTCTGAATTTAATTCAGCATTAATTTTGCAGTCGAGTCAATGTAATTAATTGCGTCTAACTTCGTATTTTCTCAAAACAAGACTAACTAATATGATGTATTAGTAAATAATTCATTTCTTACTGAAATATAATTTTTATCTTTGTTCAACATATGAACATTTGACAATTAGTAATGAAATTGAAAAGTTTCATTTATTTTCGCACCCACTTTATACAAAACAAATGAAATTCAATTTCTTCACAAACTTCTTATTACTGAATTTATATTTATTTACAACGCTGTTTAGATTCCTAAAGTAAAATAGTTTTTAAAAAACTAGTTTTTTAAAAACTGACCCGAAATTTGTTGATTTTAAGTTTCATAGCATTAACAGTCCGAAAGTTTTTCCTCTTGGGAGAGGGAAAAACATGGTTTTAACTTTCAATGAAAATATTATTAATAAATTATGCATTTTTTACCACAAATTTAACCACTTTTCATCGAGTGCATTGAAAAGCATGATTTTTCTAGTGAGATAAATCTGTTGATTTTATTTTATATTCTTAAAAGTATGAAATTTACAAAAAAAAATTCAATACAACCTCGGTTTGATTTTAAGAGTTCTATAGTACTATACTTTTTATTTATGTGATTTCGGACTTTCAGTTTTTACTCATGATGTCACAATTTGTCCAATGGGTTTCACGAGTTTTCTAGCGCTTGACCGATTATTGCAACCGACCGCTCAATTTTCAATTCGCGCGTAAGGAAATCCTCTACCAGGGCCATTTGTGCATTGGTGAGCTTCCTAATCGCGGCACACCTATCGTCATCGATCCGCACCAAAGTGGAGAATGACTCAATAGTGGCCGTGCGTAAAAGCCCATCTTCATAAACCATACGGATGACGTTGGCACTATCATCCACAATTGATCTAAATTATCAAATGGCATCCATGCCTAAAACACATTGGTACTTAAAATTTGGCACTACCTTATAATCTACGTATTTCTGAACGACGTCTACGGTGCAAGGTAGCGTAGCCTGCCCTAAAGCCGATTCAATGCTGCC
Organism: Diplolepis rosae; assembly: GCA_030998225.1. NCBI lineage: Eukaryota > Metazoa > Arthropoda > Insecta > Hymenoptera > Diplolepididae > Diplolepis > Diplolepis rosae. The sequence continues at coordinate 254,120 of JAPYXD010000338.1, read as the reverse complement.
GTTGGGAAATAAAAAAATAGCTTTAACTTCAGAGCATTTAATCCCTTGGTTAACATCTGCTTTTAATTCTATCCCCTCTTTATGCAGGATGGATTTAGTGAAACCAGAGTCGACTAGCGTGTCAAGTTCTCTGTTAGACATTTTTAATTTCACAAAAAAACTTGTGTCTTGTTCGTGAAATCTCAATGTTGCGCAATCGTTTCCCGAGAACATATCGGAATTGAAAGACACGCGTGATTCGACTGACGATAACGCGCCCCCTCCCCGCTAGAATATAAGGGCAAGAAAGGCCTATATTCAACGAACCATTGAATTTTAGATTCCAACGGAGCACGATTTTACCAACAAGATAAGCGCCGAACATGAATGCTGTATACAGGATGATAACCTCATGTGGTGGAGGTAGGGCAAAAAATGTCTTCACTCGTCCTTATTGCTTCCGTGCACAGAATGTCTTACGCGCAGCGAAGCACACGATTGCGCGAGTATTAGATACTACATACTACACAAGCGTGTTTGAAGATGAAGAACTGGAAGCATTACTCGATGAAGATTGTTGCCAAACACAAGAAGAGCTCGCAGAATCTTTGGGAGTCACTCAAGCAGCTATTCCAAAACGTTTAAAAGCAGCCGGATACATTCAAAAGCAAGGAAATTGGGTTCCACATGAACTCAAGCCGAGAGACGTTGGAAGGCGGTTTTGCATGTCCGAAATACTGCTGGAAAGTCACTAAAAGAAGTCATTTTTGCATCGGATTGTTACTGGTGATGAAAAATGGATCCATTAGGACAACTCCAAGCGCAAAAAATCATATGTGAAACCCGGCCAACCAGCCAAATCAACGGCAAAGCCGAATATCCATGGCGCGAAGATAATGCTCTGTATTTGGTGGGTTCAGACGGGTGTGCTGTATTATGAGCTCCTAAAACCGGGTGAAACCATCAATGGAGAACGCTACCGAACACAATTAATCCGTTTGAAGAGAGCAATAGCCGAAAAACGCCCGGAATATGCGACCAGACACAAGGCAATAATATTTCATCATGACAGCACTCGGCCCCATGTTGCTATTCGGGTTAAGAACTATTTGGAAAACAGTGGATGGGAAGTTTCACCCCACCCGCCTTATAGCGCAGACCTTGCCACTTCTGACTACCATTTGTTCCGGTCGATGCAGAACGCCCTCACTGGAATACGGCTCACATCAGAACAGGGTATCAAAAATTGGCTTGATTCATTCTTGGCCGCCAAGCCGGCGCAGTTCTTTTGGGATGGAATCCACAAATTGCTAGAAAGATGGGAAAAAGTCATAGCTTCAGATGTGCAATACTTTGAATAATACTATTGTACATGTTTTTCTTAAATAAACGTTCAAATTTTGAAAATAAATCGCACGAATTAAGTTATAGATCCAATATAAAAAGAATTTAAAACTTTTTGCAGTAGAAAATAGTAGTATGAAATTTTTGGTAGTGCTGGGGCGAAATGTATTAAATATTATTGATCTAAAATGGAAAAGCGAACCGTTAAATGGTGCAGATAATGCGTTCGAAATCTTACACATAGATGTAAGTAATGAGACTAACGGATGGGTGGATAAGCTTGACGTAAATAGCGAAATACCAGTCAATACCCAAGATGATTTGACTCAAATGTTTGAAAAAGAGTATTATTTAGCAGAACGTTTAGAGAAGCTGGAAATTGACGAAAAGGTTAAGTTTGTTTTAAAAGAACATTAAGCATAAATATTTTATTTGACCGTTACTGTTGATTGAAGATCAGTAAGATTTATTCGAGGGGAAAAAATATTTTAGTTAACTGGATTTGAAGGACGGGTTATATCATTTATGAGTTGCCGACGAGTTAGTGAAATATACTGCGTTTTTAACTCCGTTTGGACAGTATGAATATCTAAAACTTTCGTTTGGGATAAAAGTAGCTCCAACCCGATTTACGTGATATGTTAATAAAATATTATACGAGGTGTGTCCGAAAAGTATCCGACCTGCGTTCATATCTCCGCGTTGGTGCTATTCTTCGTCATCCGGACCATGACATCCTTTGAAGTGGTCCCCATTTTATTGAGCCAAAAATTGCTGCACAAGGTTCGATGAATGCGCTGGCGCGTTATCGTGGTAAAGAAGCCAGTCACCGCTTGACCAGAAACGCGGTCATTTTCTTCTCACGGCATCACACAATCTTTTCAGAACTTCAACGTAATATCCTTTGTTGATCGTCACCCTCACAATCGAAAAAAATAATCAGCATTGACTTAACATGACTCCGACTTTGACGTGCTTTTTTCGGCCGCGGCTCGTCTGGACGCTTCCACTGTGAAGATTGTTGTTTAGTTTCAGGATCGTAACCATAAACCTATGATTCATCACCAGTAATATCCTTCTTAAGGACATTTTCACCATCACTGACCAAATCCAAGTTGTCCTGAGCGATTTCATAGCGAAGGTCTTTCTGCTCGCTCATGAGCAATTTCGGAATGAATTTCGACACAGGAGAGTCATTCCTAAAATCTTGTTCGAAATTTCCTAAACAGTAGTTTCCGGTATTCCGAGATCATTTGCTAGTTCACAACTCTTGCCGTGATTGAAGCAAAACTTGAAACAAGAAAACTGTAAACAAATGCGACGAACGGAAAAAGCACGTTGGACATAAACACACGCTGCGTGCGACCCAAGGCGTCCGGTCGGTAACTACGGCATTCAGGGATACTTTTCGGACACACCTCGTATGATTTAATTCAGTCAGGAGAAGTCATCGCGTACATGAATGATTTTATGATCCCTACAGCAACGCTAGAAAATCACTTGAACGTTTTACAAGAAATGTTTAGATTGCTTGTGAAAAACAAATTAACGCTTGGAGTAGACAAATGCAAAATTTTTGTTCGTCAAAATAGATTATTTAGACTACCTTGTATCACAAGGAGGTAATCAACTGACAGAGCTTGGTCCAGAAGGGGTCAAGAAGTTTCTGATTCCGAAAAGCGTGCAAGAAGTACGAGGTTTCGTAGGTCTATGCTTGGTCTTTAGAAAGTTCATTGACGAGATAGAGCTTATGGCTTTTGAATCGTTAAAGAGCAGGGTTGTTGAAGCTCCGATACTTGATATTTTCAATCCGCGAGACGAAACAGTTCAAGTCGAGTAAATAGTGTTCATGTCATTCAAGGCAATTATTTTGAATTTAATTTATCCTTATGACAAGGTCAAGAACCATCAATTAAAGGTCTACGAGAGAAACTGAAGAAAAATGAGAATAAGCTTTTCGAACTTAGAAATGGACTTGTGTATCGAAAAAGCGGCGATAATGTGTTATTTTATGTATCGCGTAATATGGAAACGAATATATTATTGAAGTATCATGATGAAATGGGCATATCGGTATCGAGAAGTTCTACGAAATAATGAAGCAGAATTACTGGTTTCCGGAACTTGAAGAGAAAATAAATAGTCACGTAAATTTTTTTTTAAATGTATTGTTTACTCTCCTACTAATGGTAAAATCGAAAGAAAGTTTTATGATGAGATTGAAACTATTCCTGTCGACGTGATTCACATAGATCATACAGGTCGCTTGGTGTAAGCATACTTGCAAAGAAATACGTCTTCTTAGCTATAGATTTATTTACATAACTTGTTAAGTTGTACGCTACAAAAACTAAAAATAATCGAGAGCGCTTTTACTTCAATTAAATGTTTGGATTTTATGAGCGAATGCGATGTAAAACAGTCAAAATTGCTACAGGATCGCCTCAAGCCAGCGGTCAAGCAGAGCGAGTTAATCGTGTGTTAAATGCTACGCTAAACATGTTGATCGATAACGACGTAGGTTCTCAGTGGTATTGAGCGATGCGGAATGTATCATTGACAATACCAAAGATGAAACGACAGGTGAAACGATTAGTAAGATGCTTTTTGGTATCGACCAAAAGGGAAAATGCGTCGACGAAATAGAACAGTTTCTGGAAGAAAATGTAAATGTAGAATCGCGAAATCATATAAGTTGCAGGGATAAAGCTATCGAGAAAATGTTAAAAGCTCAGGACTATAATAAAGCGTACTATGGCCAGAAGCATAAAAGTATGAATATACTATATATGAAGTAGGCGACTGGGTAATGATTCAAAATTCTGATAGCACAGCGGGAGTTACCCATAGACTTATTCCGAAATTTAACGATCCTTATGAGATTAGAAAAGGGTTAAGAATTGATCGCTATGTAGCAGCAGATATTGAAGGTTTCCAGCTAACTCGAAAGCCGTATCAAGGGGTTTGGAAACCGGCGAACATGAGATTATGGAGAACTTCCGCTGCGGAGTATGTCGAAAATGTCAAGAATGAACTACAGGCGAAATGTAAAGATCAAACAGCATTTCTTAGAAGACAAGACCGAGGACGGCCTCATGTCAAGAGTGGCCGAATTATAAGAGAATATCGATTGTATCGAGCGTTTCGATATACGAGACCGATGCGCGTGCGCAGGTACATTGGGACTGGAGGAAAGAGATAGTTGCTTCCCTGAGCGTGTGAGTATAAGGAGATGCTGTCAATTTCACCTCTTTTTACAATAATTCATTAAATATATTCTGAGCACAAGTTACTCAATTTGCCTGACCATTCTTACCCAACCCTACAGTAATCAGTTTCATTAACGGATATTGAGCATTAGGGTGGTCCAAAATGGCGACTTTTAAATAAATGCAAACGATCCCCCAAAAAAGTTTCGAAATCCAAAAAAATAAAGGTCCTATTTTTTCAAAATTTTGATTTTATATGGTGCCTGTTGGGACTTGAAATTTGCATGGGAAAATGCATGGGAAAAAGTCACTTTTTGGTATTTTTCGAATAATTGTTCAGGGTTAGGGAAAAGTTGACATTAAAGTTATAAGGCTTCTAGAGTACTTTCCAACAAAGAATTTGACCTATTATACATATGGATTTGACGCCCCTAACACACCCTCACGATGCCCTGAAAACTACCCTTAAATCGAAAAATGTACATTCTTCAGGAAATTGACTCTTTTAAGCAGTTTATTCTCCTTTTCTTCCGGAAATCATTACTATAGGTCTATTGGAATGTTTACAAATGTCTTTTAGTTAATTTCCATTTATTTAAATAAATTTTATTTGTTTAAATAATATGTTCTTCTATAAAATTCGTTTTAAATCTGTTCTCTGAGATCGGAATGGCAGTTTATTATCTGAAAGTAACTTTATTTATTTCTTTATTTATTTATTAATTTCTTTCTATTGTTTAAACAATTAATTATTATTAATTTTCTACTTTTTTGCAATTTATGGTAAAAAAATCAGCTTTTCTTGTTTAATTTGTTTAAACAATTTCGGATTTATTAAATAATGTAGAGAAGATACCTTGGAATTCAAATATATAGATTTATTACAAGAAACCAGAATTTTAGGCGAATTGATGAAAAAAATTTGTTTAAATAATTTAGGATTTATTATATAATGTAGAGAAGATACCTTGAAATTAAAATATATATGTTTATTACAAAAAACCCGAATTTTAGGCGAATTGAAGAAAAAAAAATTGTTTAAACAAATTAAATTTGTTTAAACAATTTAGGATTTATTAGATAATGTATAGAGGATACTTTGCAATTAAAATATATAGGTTTATCACAAGAAAAGCTGACTTTTTTACCATAAATTGCAAAAAAGTAGAAAATTAATAATAATTAATTGTTTATGGATCGTTTGCATCTAGCATCAAAAAAATTTTTGCAATGCATTTTTGGACCACCCTATTGAGCATAGATATAGCAGCAGAAAGCGTCGTCAATAAATGATTGAGCCGCCCGATTCCATAACCACGCATAACGTTTTCCAAGGCGTTTCGGGACATTCGAGATGGCCTTTGATGCATTGAAAACTGTTTTTAGAAAATAAAATTTTGGAACTCACCACTTTGTAGGAAATTTCATTGTGCATTTTTCGCCCATTGTAAAAAGTTGTATCTTTCAATGTTTCTGGAAAAATTAATTAAAAACTGGATTTATAAAAAAAAATTGTATTGATATTTTCAAAGTTTAGGTACAAGTTCACAATATTATTAAATGAAAATTGAGAGGTTGAGTAAAAGAAAAAGATTATTAATTTTTTTATCAAGCAATATTGAAATTGTATTATAAAATGTCCAATCGTTTCATTTATCTAGAAAATTTAGAATAAGCATAAACTTCTAGCGAAAGAAATGTTCATTAGTATTTAATTAAGTTTTCCAAAAAGTATTAAATGAAAACTGCAATTCAAGTAATAATTTTTAATTGAGGAAAGATCGTGTAACGCATTTTTAAATTACAATACACATACTTACGAATATTTCAAAGTACATTATTTTTATCGCTAGTTTTGGTTTTAATTATGCATATTTATCACTTCTATAATATATTTAAAATAATGGAATGAAAATGACTAAGAAGAGGCCTTCTAAAGTTTCTTTATCCATCAAAGACTTTTTTTTCGATGACGAGTATGATTCTCATGTCAACTAGATTATTAGCGATACAAAGTAAATTTGTTATTGTATCATATATCTCCTTTGTTATTATCAAAGAAATAAATATGCATAATTAAAACGAAAACTCCATATACATATATCTGCGATAAAATGTATTTCTAAATATTTGTAAATATACATAAATATGTGTATTTTATCATAATTTACACAATTTCAATATTGATGACAAAAAATTAATTACTCTTTTCCTTCCCATCAAAATATTAATTAAGTTTTGTTTTTCAAAAAATCCAGTTTTCAATGTATTTTGTAGAAACGATAAAAGATACAACTTTTTGCACGAGGAAAAATGATGCGCCATGAAATTTCCTACAAAGTGGTAAATTTCAAAACCTAATTTGTTAAAAACAATTTCCAACGCATGATATAGGCCATCTCGAACGTCCCGAAACATCTTGAAAAATTTTATGTAGGTTTATAGAATCAAGCGGCTCAATTGTGCCAACAAAAAGGTTAGCAGCGATGTACTTTATACACTGAACTAGTCTGATCAGCAGAATAATTTTTCAGACAAAGGTTTACCTTTGGATTATACAAACGCTTTTGCTTTTACTGGAGGTGTATCTGTCCAAAGAAGTAACCGACAGCCTATTTTAAATGTGATTGGAGACGATATGAAGAGGAATTTAAGTCATTCTAATCTGGCATTGGTAATTGTAGGTAGTTCTACTGAAAACTCATGGTTTCGTCTCTAACTCGGTTAATTCTTATTGTATATCGATACCCACGTTCTAATATGTCGTATCCCACATTTGCAAAATTTTTCAGGAAACGATAAAAACGTCTTGCTAGCACAAATAAATAAATGTAAACAAATTTTTGTTTTATACGTTCATAAAAATGCATAAATAATAATAATTAAAGCAAAAAAAGTTATTTAAATGAATTTTATGATATTTATGTGGGTTACGCAAGAAGAAAAAATTAAAATGTATTTTAGAAATAAAATTGATTTAATCGTTCTATAATTAAATATTGTTTCTTCCCATACATAACATTTTTCTCTCTTATTTTTTATTGTTTAATTCATAATTATTATAATATAACATTATTGATACATTTTATTTTGACTATCTTTAATATTGCTTAAAACATTTTTTTTTCATTTTAAGTACTCTTAATTTTTTTTTTTTTTTACTTCAGGTACATTTTCTTGCTGAGATTGTTGAAAATTTCTTGTCCTCTTTCGTCTGGTATTATCACAATTTTTTTTTATAATTAATATCATTATCTTCAGGTTTTTAAAATCTATTATTAGTACGCAGTACTTTGCTTTTAACACCAAGATTAACTTGATTAGCTTTTCGTTTCTTACTCTTAGTCTTTTCAGTTACCTTAACTATATTTTTACTCTCGGCTTCCAAATTTTTTATTGATGGAGATTGGTCAGAAGCAGAGTCAGTATCATCAATATATTTTATATTATCATAGAAGCAGTGTGTATCTCTCAGCAACACTTTTTTTAATGCCTGTAATTGTTGCCATTTACTTTTAGTTCTTTTTAATCGATCTACAAACAAAGGTTTCAGCGGATGCTCTAGATTTAATTGGAGTTGTAAAAATATTATTTGTAATTACCTTCTTACTCATTTTATTAAATAATTTCTCAAAATAAACTTAAGACTAATCACAAAATAAAAATTGACTGTCACATCGCTGGCGCTGACTTAACCAATGGATGTGGGATACGACATATTAGAATTCGTGAAAATCGGCATGTGGGATACGACATATTAGATTATTTATTTAAAAATATTAAATAAACAATTTGACTTACAAGATTTTAATATAAGCTGTAAAACATTATTATTAATCCATTTTTCAAAAAAAGTCAATTTCTCAAATTTTGTGGGATACGACATATTGGTTGATTAAAAATTTTCTTTTTTACGAGTCATCACACAGGCCGATCAAAAGAAAATTATTTTAGATTTTTACCCGAACCATTTGACTTTTCAAACGTCACAGGCAGTAACAGTTTGCTATTATACGCATTTGATGAATTTGGTAAGTATCTTGCCTCAAGATAATTTTTATTGTTGCGATGTAAAAAATCGTCAAGGGATAATCAATCTTTTCTATATATTCCTCTTTTTTGCACAACAGCATATTTTATTGGCTCAAGAAGAGATTTCTTGGGATTAAAAACACAGTGAAAAATCTACCCACTTCACGGGCATATTCACCTGGCGCGCTTCACACGAAGCTCGCTTCGCACGCACGCAAATTTGAGTGCGCCCAAGGCGTGCGATTCCATTGTCGCGCTTAATACTAAAGCTCAAGTCAATTTTATAATATTGTAAATGTAAATTACATTTTCTTAGATATACTTAATTTCTTTTTAAATTCAAATGAAAAAGGAAATTCAATTTCCTAAGGGGGGGGGGGGGGGGGATAAAGTATTTAAACTTTTATGTTTTGCATATTTTAAAAAATTTTGTAAATGATTGCATAATATCTCAAGAATATTGTGTCAACGTTTCATGTCGATCGGAGCAAAATTGACGAATTTATGAGTATTTGAGCGTCTGTTGCTCCAGGCCGGGTTTCTATGCAAGTTTACGAGTTGCGAATTAGTAGAGCAAAGCTTTAAAGCGTTTTTCTGAAACTTGTTAATTTTGGAGACCGTGTACATCATGACTCAAAATCTACTGGACCAATCGTTTTGAAATTTTTCACAGTACTTCTTCACATAATTCACCAGGTATCCCTGGGAGCTTTTTTGTTTATTTTAATAACACAGGTGAACGAACAAAAAACTGCCTCCAGTTTTGCAACTGATTCCTATAAATTTTGGGGCGCTGAATCCAGGAAAAATAGCCAAAATGTTCCATTTCGTCACGCTTTCTTATCAAATTTGATTTCATACCCATATAAGGAATGTTCAGATAATTTCTTTTTAGCCAACTGCAGTTTATTTTCTTGGCCCAAAATAGAGGTTGTAATGGTTAACTAAATACAAGCACTCCCTCATGATATTTTAGGAGGTTTTGTAGTCATTTTATACATATAACAGGACGATTTCTGCTGGTTGCTGCTGCGGGAAAGCCCTGATGAAAAATACGCCAAGCAACGCACCAAGAGAAGCATTCAGGGGAAGAAGAAACGGGCCCACCAGGAGATTCATTGACCCAAGAGTGACTTTAAATGTAAACTGTGTTGGCCAATTTCACTTTTTTTCATTTATTAAATTTTGAAATAATAATTTGCTGGTTATTACCACAGTGAAATGAACCTTATTTTTAACCCGGTGACTAAGGATAACCCAATGTAGCAAAAAATCTGTACGTGATGGAGCAAATTGGTTACTAGATTTGGATTCAGCGCACGAATAAACGTAAAAATCAGTCAAAAAATTCGAGGCAGTTTAAAAAAAATATATTAAAAATATATAAATAAATTTAAAAAATAACATTTAGGCAAATATTGTTCAAATGTTTCATTATTATATGGAAATTGACTGAATGAACTTACACAATCTGTATCGACAAGACAAATTCTTAAAAACATGCCTTTTTTCATCGAAATAACCTCCCCCCCCCCCCCCCCAGGATCTATCGGCTTTAAGGAATACATTCTCATCATTACACTCGCGCTCGATTTTCTGCATACATTCCTGTAACTTTCTAATAAATCACATGATTAGAATAATTTATTTTCTTCCAAATCGTTTAAAAAGGAAAAACAATCGTAGACTTTATTTAAGGAAACGATTTTGCAGAACAACGCTTATTTCGTATCTCACATATTTTGGTTGAAAAAATGGAGTTCTTGATTTTCAATAGTGTTTTTAAAATCGAAGCATAAAATATGCATCCTGTCGATAAACATCTCAATGGGAATTTGTAGACTTCATTCAGGCAAATAATTTTCCATCTCAGCGTTATTTCGTATCACATTTTTTGTATAAAAAATAAGTTTTTTAAATTTTAATCGCATTTTTTTAAATTGAAACGAAAAACATACGTTTGATCAGAAACTGTACTGAGAAAAATATATCTGAATTTTTCCTGTTTTTTATAGGAATTCTACCTCAGGGGGTAGACAATAGGAAAATTTGCTATTTGAAATGAAGTATATACTATTGCGAAAGTGAAATAAGAGGATAAAAAATGAAAGTATTTACTTTTTTTTATAGGAAAGTTGTTATTCAAATTTTGACGGAAATACTACCTTACTTAAAGAAAATATGTACAGTAACTGAATCTAAAAAAGTCCGATAAATTATGGGATTTTCTATGGTCTGTTAGATTTCCGATAAATCATCGGAATAAAAAATTCAAGTTCAAGGCAGATTTTACTGGTTTTTTTCGGACTGATGGCATCAACTATACACGAATCTGTGCATTAGTGTGCAGCGTGTTCACTGGAGCAGTGTACTTGTGTGCGTGTGTATACAGACGTGCGTCATGCTCGAATGCAGTAATGTATTTTAGGCATGAATTTTTGCTTTTTTTTATAAAACGCTACTTTATATGAAAACACAAAACTCCATGAAATTATAATGACTTTTTATGAAGTCAACTTTAAATTTTTTTTATAGAGTCCGGTCTTTTTATGCAATGCGATTTTTTATAAAAAAAGCGAATCCTCATAAAAATACTGACTTTTCATAAAGTCAACTATACAAAAATTTTATAAATTTTAGTCTTTCAATAACAAAAAGTTCTTTATAAAAATAGAAAACTTTATAAAACTTGCATAAGGTTTACTATATACAAAATTGGTACATTAATTCAGTTTTCATAAAATTACATTATTAATACTCATAATGTATACATTTTTTTATAATGTTTACTTTATAAAAAAACTATATGAAAATTTTACAAAGTTGAGAATTTTAATAAAGTATCGTACCTGTATAAAAAGACAAAACTTTATAAAAGTCAGTGATTTTATAAAGTTTTGTATTTTTATAAAAAAAACGCATTTCATAAAGACAATTTTTATAAAAATTTTCATAAAGTTGACTTCGTAAAAAGTCACTAATTTTATAAAAATTTTATTTTAAAAAAGTGTCTTTATAATGTTTTTAATTACTAAGGACCATCTGTATATCGCTATGTAGAATCTACATGTACAAAAACAAATTTGTTTTTTTACGGTTGGTAAACGATTTCACCTACAACAGTAGGGTTTTTCAAAGTAAAACTCGTAAGAAAATGGGGCATCTCAGGCTGTGGGTCATGTAACTAATAATCGAAGTGCCGTTGGAATGGTTTCACAGGTCAACGGTCTACGTTCTAGCCTACGGACCACGAGGACGCGAGTTCGAACCCAGCTTGGAGCAGATTTATTTTCTGATTTCTTCAGCTTCACTATATAAATGTTCAAATTTCCTAATATAATTACTAACATTGTTTCATAATTGTGCATGATAATAAAAGTCTGAATAATTTCTCCTTTCACACACGTTGTCAATGATAAGTAGAAAAATGAAGGTAGAAACGTTGTAAAGAGAAAAAAGGGAAGAAAGAGAAAAGGATTCGATAATAGGGAAAATAAATTTTTGCTTTTTTTTGCGTCGAAAAAGTCCGATAAAAAAGAGGAAAAATTCTGACAAATTTATGTGAACTTTTTAGTGTTCCAATCACGGGAAAAAGTCCGATAAAAAACAGTAAAATTTCCGGAATCAAAACAGTGATATTTCACTGTTTTGAAAAAGTATTAATTAGAAATTTGAGTAGGAAATTATATGATGTTTTTTTCGAAAAAAGCCCCCTATTTTATAGCACAATTTCCGATGGTAAGTAAAGTCCGATAAAAAATAGGAAAATGTTCTATAAGGATTTTCTGGGGTCAAAATGCCATAAATTATAGGAGAATCTCGCCTAAAAAAAAGAAGAAACTAAGATATATTTTTCTCAGTGTGTGTCAGACAAAATTTTTAAACTTTATTTATGTGAACAATCCTGCTTTTTTTCGCATTTCACATATTACGGTTAAGAAATTGAATTTTCAATTTTTAATAGTATTTTTTTTTAATTAAAAAGAAAAATATACATATTATAAACAAATGTTGCGATTTAAAGTTGCATATCCTTTTGTAGGAATCTGGATATTGACTTTTTTCAAGTTTTACTATACTGCAAATTCACAAATTTTGGTTTAATCAAAAAATATTATGAGGATAATTAGTAAATATTTATGCCCATACTTTCTTTTTGGGCCCTCAAAAGGCGTGCCAAATTTCAATCCAATCCGATTATTCTATCGAAATGTATCGTATCCACAGATACCGGACAGACAGACTGACTCTTTCGTAAAAACCGTTTTTTTCTGATTCAGGGGGTCTCAAAACGTAAAGATTTGATGAAAATTCCGGAAGTGATTTTTCGCATAAAAACCAATACTTTTTCATTTATGATGAGAATGTAAAAAGAGTCTTAAATTTTTTACGTCTAATAGACGTTTTGTACTTCAATTTAGCTGCCTAAAGTAAAAGCGCATAAGTTTGTTCTTCTCTAATATTCAAGTTTTAGTTGCATCTTGAAGTTGGTTGATTTTCACGCTGAAATAGAAACTTTTTTTTACAATGAACATGGCACAAAAGAATGATGTTTTTAATTCAATAATATTCTTGTAAAATAAGTATTTTGTGGCACTACATTAATTTTTTACAGGTTGCATAGAGTTTACCCCAGTCCAATCTACAAGCTTTTTCGGCGGGAAACGTTACGAACTTCTGTTACCTGAAAATATTTTTGTGAGTAAATCGATTTGCAAGATATTTTTCTTTTTAATTATACATGGAGAAAAATAGGTAATAAACCGCAGTATCTTGATATTAGCAGATGATATATTTGTGATTTAACTATGGGACAGCCATCTAGATATTGAAACAGAGTATCTGCAGATATGAAAAAAAAGATGTTTTTACGCAATATCTAAGATATTAAACTAAAGAACCCAATATGTTAATTTGAAATATCTCAGATGTTAAACTGAAATACATTAGATATCACGTCATTGTATTTGAGATATTAAACTGTAATATCTATGTACTTAAAATTTTGAACGTTCATTGAACGGTAAAAAATATTTTTTCTGTGCCTCCGGCGCGGAAACTCGTTTTTCCGTTGCAGCTGAGAGTAACGGAATGCTGTGTATTGCGTTACAGAGGAATATAATGTAAAAATTGAAGTGCGCATGCGCATATAGTCTTACAGCGGAGCAGAATCTTCTTCTTATTCTTCTTCTTCTTCTTCGTACAGCGTTAGCACCCTACTGACAAAGCCTTGTACATTTGAACTGCGCATGCTCTATTACAACAAGCTACTACTACACAAGATAGATAAAATCAAAATGGCTGGGACTAGTCGCGAAATATCAAGTGTAATGACTAGCGCCGCAAACAACTACAATACTGGATTAGATTCGAGTGTACGCATAAAAACTCGTATCCGCACCGAAATCGATTAAAATAGAATACGTGCCAATGCACACAATTCGGGAAATTATGAGACTCGCGACAATGCTCGCAGGACTGATCGCGCCTCGGCTTCGATCTCCTGCGAGCATTGTCGCTCGTCACGCAATAACCCTCACTGTGCGCATAGGCACGTAATATACTATTTTGGAAACTAAATGTTTGATTTCTTCCCCATTAAATTAAAAAGTAGGGTATATTTAATAACAGTTTGTATGTTTCAAAGACTGAATATAGACATAATAATAAATTTTGTTTTGAAGGAAAACATTTTTTCATCGTTCAATGAACGTTCAAAACTGTAAGTACATGTAATATCTTAGATAATTAATGTCTATATTTATGTCATTGAATGCAATTGTCTAATAATTATGTAAAAATACTGATTGAAAAATTGAAAGAAAGAAATTAAATTAAGAAAATATAACATGGTATAAATAATGGATGATTAAGGAATTCAAAATTTTCTTATAATCTCCTTTTTTTACAGTACTGGTAAAATGAAATTTTTTCAAAAATGACACTTCAAAACTTCATATAGACAGAACATTATTAATTAAGTTTTTATTGTTATTAAAATTGTTTAGAAATCCATGTTATAATAAAAAAACAGTTCCGTCTCGACTGTCGTAGAGGTTGGTTGTGTACCGAACGTGCTTGTTTACATTTGAAAGCGTGTCACAAATCCTGTGTTAAGTGGTAATTTGTAAATTTATAGTGATATCCCGAGCAATACAAATAGTGCACACATAAAAGTTGGGGAGCGCTGCACTGAGATGCATCCTCTCAGGATATGGAGGCGAGTACATGTGAATCTCAAAGTGCAACAGAAAGTTCAAGTTCTAACATCCCAAATAGCCCCCCCCCCCCCCAAACAAAGCTATGTAGCAGCTGCAGTCAGGGACCAGTTCCCAACAAAAGACCAAGCTATAGTTATTGATTCAGTACCTGAGGTTCCCATTGATCAATATACGCAAGAAATCGGAAAATTAGTGACCCGGCCAGTATTAGATTTGTCTCTAGGATCTTGGGAAATCGAATTTGTATGTATTTAGATAGTAAACAAACAGTCGAAGACCTTACCAACAAACACACAAGTATCATCATAAATGACAATTTACTGGAATTAAGACCTTTACTGACTAAATCCAAACGACTGATTCTATCTAACGTATGCCCAGTTATTCCCCACTCTGTCCTTACCGATGCACTAGAAAAACTAAATATCCGGATCAACTCACCTATGACATTCCTGAGGGCAGGGTTGACAGGCCCAGGTTACTCCCATATTCTCAGTTTCAGGAGACAGATCTTCATTCATCCTGACGACGAATAAAAAATACCTGAATCAATTCAAATCAATTTTGAAGACACCTCTTACTGGATCTTTCCTTCCAGTGACACAATCAAGTGCTTTGTATGCAAAAAAGTCGGTCATATTGCAAAAAATTGCCAATACAAACCAGATGACCTCACTGGGATGACCACAAGTAAGGACCAGAAATTTATCGAGGAACCAGTACCAAACACCAACGAGGAACTTGCCCAAAAGAATAGACAAAACATGCTTCTTGGAATCCCCCCCCCCCCTAAAAGGAAACCTCAAAGATAATCCGAACACAGGACAGAAACGCCCGCATCCAGACTCCGCCTCCACAATATCGGGGAGCAATACTGATGAAAACCCTAGAAAAATAAACTCAGATGTACCCAAAAAAGATGAAAAACTACCTACAGTCGACAAAAAATCAAAAAAGAAACCTAAGAAACCCAAAACAGGTGAGGTCCAAGGTGCTGAAAAGAAAGAAATAGGCAAAACTACGAAAGAACTCCTGATCCCAATAGCCAAAGTCATTGAGGGAGTCAAAGACAAATATATCCTAGACTTCTTACAATACTCAAGCTTTTTTGAAAACGCTACTGGTGCTAAAAACCCGACTCCCATTGCCAAGGACTACTGCGAAAGTCTAGAGTCCCTAACATCCATGATGGAAGATATGTACCCACACCTCACCGACAGAGGAGTCAAATCCAGAGACACCAGAATCCTAAAAAAACTAAAAATGGCACTTCGAAAGCTAGAGGATGACTCTCCAATGAAGAGTACATGTCAAACAATTCGGAAACAAATGAAAATGATGACTCCGAAAATCAATTGGTCGAGACCGCCCAAAACTCAGACAATCAAACTAACAAACAAATTTGAACCCTTTTCCCTCACACCTTTCCCCTTCTTATTCCCACCTTTTTCTGGAAATAATGTATCAAATGGATCTCAGAATAATTGAATGGAATTTAAATGGCTTCAACACAAGATTCGAATTCCTCCAAATACTGCAAAGAGACCACAACCCAAATATCCTATGTGTGCAGGAAACAAACTTCAAAGGCTCTTCCTACTCCAGGTTGAAAAATTTCACAACTGTCTTCAAGAATAGGGCAAATGTTGACCGAGCTAGTGGAGGTGTTACAATTTACATACATAACGAGATTCACTATGATAAAATCGACTTGAACACGGAAATGGAAGCGACTGCAATAAAAATACTTTCAGATATTGAACTATGCACTTGTAATATATGCATCCCTAACTGGGTGGATCTCGATCTACAAAAACTTAGTGATCTAATAAAACAGCTACCAAAACCCTTCATAATAGTACCCGAGAATCGTTCTCGGAGAGCATGAGGTCGAGTGGAGAACACGTATAAAGTACCTGGGAGTGCAGTTGGATCGTAGGCTTAGCTTTGGCGAACACCTAAGGATCACAGCTGCAAAAGCCATCCAATGTGGAGCAAGCCTGGCTCGGCTCATGCCAAACATTGGTGGACCCAGGGAAGTAAAAAGGAGACTGGTGGCGAGCGTGGTGCACTCGAGGCTGCTTTATGCAGCTCCGGTCTGGGCCAAAGCCCTTCAAAACCATGCTATCCAGAGGAGGCTGTTCTCGGCGCAGAGACTTGTAGCGCTGAGAATAGTCTCAGCCTATAGAACCGTCTCGACGAGTGCTGTTCTGGTCCTGGCGAGCGTCCCGCCAATAGATATATTGGCGGAGGAAAGGCAGGAGACCTTTCAGCTCCGCAAGGAGCTTACCTGTACCGACCCGCAGGAAATTGCTCGCGTGAAGGAGGCCATCCGCAAGGATGGAAGGCGCAAACTCGTCGAGAAATGGCAAATCAGATGGCATGGCGAGCAGACCGGGAGATGGACCTACCGCCTGATCCCGGAGCTCGCCACCTAGCTAAACAGAAAGCACGGAGAGGTCGGCTTTTATTTGGCGCAAGCGCTCTCAGGCCATGGCTGTTTTAACGCGTACCTGAGGCGCTTTCAGAAAAGAGACGAGGAGATGTGTTGTCACTGCGATTCCCCTGTGGATAATGCAGAGCACGCACTCTTCGTCTGCGCAAAGTGGGTCGCGGCAAGGGAGTCCCTCGGTCAGGCAGTGGGTGCTGAGCTGACTCCTGATACGATGGTCCCTCTGATGCTCCAGTCTGAACGGATTTGGACGCTCATCGAATCATTCGTCACACTTGTGATGAGGACGAGGGAGCTCGATGGGCGTCGGGAGATGAACAACGGGGAGGGCCAGTAGAAATCGCATCGGGGCCTGCACCCGCGGTCCTGCGTCTCGGGTAGACTTGGCTGCCCGCGTCGTTCGGGCGAGGAATCTCTTTGTTTCTCTCCTGAGTGGCGCGGCTAGACGGTTTGCCTAGTGGGCGTGTGGCCGCGGATGGAAGTACCGAGCGAACGGATGATGGAAGAGTCGTACGCGACTTTAATGGAACCAACCACCCGTGAAGTTTAAAGCTGAAAGGCGGTTCCGCGGGTGGTGAATTGGTTCGAGAGAGGGGGTTTTTTGGTTTTAACAGCCTTAAGTATCGTAACCAGAGGAAGAACCACGGACTGACCAACGACCAGAAAAAAATTTAATTTTGATACTGAAGCTCAAACCAATTTTATAATAATATTACAGATGATGTGAATTACACATTTTCTCAAAGTCACTGAATTTCTTTTTGAATTTAAGTGAAACAGGAAATTCAATTTACTTAAGGCTCTATCGGCCTTAAGGAACACATTCTCATCATGACACTCGCGCTTCGCGCTCGATTTTCTGTATACATTTCAGTATAACTTTTTAATAAATTACATGATTGAAAGAATTTACTTTCTTCCACATATCTAAAAAGGAAAAACAATCGTAGACTTTATTTAAGGAAACGATTTTGCAGAACAACGCTTATTTCGTATCTCACATATTTTGGTGAAAAAAATCGAATTTTTTCAATATTAAAAATCAAAACATAAAATATACATCCTGTCCCAAAATTTCTTTATCAGAATTTGTAGACCTCATTTAGGTAAACAATTTTCCATTTAAACGTTTTTTTTGTATTTCACATATTTTGTCTAAAAAATGGAATTTTTTCATTTTTATCGTATTTTTTGGAATTGAAACAAAAAATATATGTTTTTTCAGAAACTGCGCCAGACAAAATTTGTAGATGTTTTTGAAACGAACAACTTTGTATTCTTACGTTTTTTTGGTATTTCCAATATTATTGTTATAAAATTGAATTTTGGATTTTCAATAGTTCTTTTTTTAATTAAAAAGAAAAATATGCATCTTATGAAAAAATGTTATAATTCAAATTTGTAGGCCTTTATGTATTCAATAATATTGTATCATAACGTTTTTTCGTATATCGCATAATTTAACTGGAAAATGGAATTTTGATATTGACATTTTTCGAATTTGAATATGCTGTAACATTTCTAATTTTGATTTAATCAAAAAATGTTATAAGGATAATTTGTAGAGATTTATGATCACTATCAAAAACCAGGATTGGAATTTTTGATTTTTTTAAAAAATTATTTTCAAAAACACAAAAGTAGTGCTCCATCCCTCAATTTTGATTGGATGTGGCTGGTTAACGAACTTGTCCTTACTTTTTCGGCTCCGATAAAGTGTACCAAAGCTCAATTCAATCTGATAATTCTATCGAGAGTTATGCCGCACACGACCTACTACAGACAGACAGACAGACAGACAGACACTTTCGTAAAAACCATTTTTTCTGACTCAGGGGGTCTGAAAACGTAAATATTTGATGAAAATTTCGAAAGGCATTTTTCACATAAAACCAATACCTTATCATCCATGATAAGAATGTAAAAAAGAAAATAAAAATAAAAAAAAATTTATGGAAAAATCAATAAAGTTGTTCGTTGTATAAAAGTTTTTGATTGTGAGAAATTCGTTAAACTTAAAAACACAAATTGCTTGTTTGTTCATTTTGAGGTTAAAATTAAACAAAGACACCCATAATATAAATGCGCATTAAAAAGAATGTATTAAAATTTATAATGAGTATTTTTAAATTAATATTACAATTACTCATGTTAAATATTTTCTTTATAGTCCTAATAAGGACCAAAACTTTGGTCGAAACGTTGATGTTTTATGAATAAACATCTGTACAAGACCGGAAAGGCCACCTATTTTCTTCTCTAAATTATAATACCGGTAACACCAAATCTATAAATTATTAATTCAGTGTCGAAACCAAAAACCACGCGAATGGCAATCCTATGGGCGAACGCGAAAGACAAATTATATGAAATTCAAAGACACTGAGCACCTGATTTTTCCTCAGGCACGTACACACTACTGTTCATAACATCTTAGATATTAAATTTTAATATCTAATATTGTAAATTTTGAATATAAACTGTTATTGGTCATAATTATCTTGTATATTTAAGAGAATATATTAGATATTATTTAGTATAATCTAGATGATATAAGGTAATATCCAACATTCTAGTATCTATTTTTCTCATTGTACCTAATTAATAAGTTACAAAATAAGTTTATGGTCCATTTTGGTTGTTTTTAGAGAAAGTGAATCATTCCATCTTTTTAACATTTCAGTCAAGAACCTGGCTGGGCGCTCCTGTGTATAATAATAAAAAAGTTGTAGCGATTTGTAATCAAAGATATAATTTTTATCTCTATTGTGTGGAAATTTTCAACTATCTTAAAGACTACTTGATGTTGTATTTAAGCAAAAACGAAGGACTAAATCTTTCTGCTCAGTGGATTAAGGTGCTTCACAGCTCTAGTAGCAGCAAAAAGTTTCAACTGGGCCTGATGTAAAACTGAATTACGGTTCTGGCATCCAATCGTCAAATCTTTTAATCAGGCTTATACACTTTCAACCTCATACAAAGAAACCTGTATATGCGTACACATAAATGGGCGCTTTACACTAGTTAAGCTTTACCCGTGTAGAAATTTCGATAGGGGTCTAGTGGGGCCCCGACGAGTTTGCCCTATCTCTAGTCGGGATCTAGCGTGGAAAACTAGTACCACACGAGTAAAATAATTGTTTTTCCCGTGTTGCACACGATTTTTTTCTACTAGCGGGTCAGAAAGTGGATTTGTTTGCCCCGCACGGGGCAATAAAGTCCACTTTATGGCCCGCTAGTAGAAAAAAGGATTTTCCACCCTGAGAGAAAAAGTACAGGGAAAATTCGAGTTAAGACTGATATTTACCGGTTTCAACGGCAACGGAGGGGTATTTGCTTGGAAGCTTAAGTTTACTGTTTTCACAGTAAAAAATCTGTTTTCAAGCTAGGAAATTTTTTCTGAGTAAATTGACAGTACTTTTTCGTTACACGTACAACGAAAAAAAATCTCTGTAGGTTTAACTACTTTTTAATTTACTTTCCGTAGTTCGTAAAGGCCCCAGTGTCATTTTTTAAGTTAAGTGAAGTGCAGAAACATAGGCAAATCAAATAAGAGCAGTAGTTAAATCGATTAATATTCTTAGTACATTTCAAAACTTTATTTACTGTCAAGTAGACACTAACTTACTGTTTTTATATACAAACTTACCTACAAACACACACCCCCCTCTACACTACACAAACGCTCGTTTAGGAAGTATTAAAAATTATTCTGAACGCTGCGGGTTCGAACCCTCTCTACTTATAATTAACGCATTACTAACCTAACGACTAAGCGTCTCGGCTGCGCACGTTTGGAATACAAGAAAGAAAATTGCGCTTATAACTTTCAACTACTTCGGGGCCGTGTAAGAAGTGCATGGGCCCCGTGTAATTGGGGATTTTTAAATTTTATGCCAATTTATGATTCTGATTAAAAATTTCAAGATTTTTAATTATGAAATCGATTTTCTATGAAATAAAATATTTTTGAAAGAAACAGATCAAATTTTTGAATTAAAGAACATTACATAACAAAAAGATTTATATACATTTTAGAAGTATTAATTTTTATTATTGTATATTAGCAATGCTTTTTACAGTTTATGATTCCTTTAATTTTTGTTTTCAAGAGTAAAATCAACGTATGTTCAGAATCTAAAAAATTTTAGTTTTCTCAATCCCAAAAATATGATGAAACTTTTGAGTCAAGAAAATTATCTCATAACGAAATTATGCATTCAAGTTCGCAATAAGTAATTCCAACTAATGAAGTACTATTAAAAAAAATAGTACACTTATTTACTTACCATCAGTTTGTTTTTCTAACTACTCATGTAGTAGCTTCTACTACTTATGTTACTATGAGAGTTTTAATTGATTTTACTATTCACTCCCTGTTAATTGAACTACATGTTTAGTTATTGTTACTACTTTGACACAATCAGATACACACACATACACACATGTGCTCGCATGTAATTATTATGATTACATGCGAATTCGAGTCAAAATTATAAAAAAGTTTCCTTAAAAGTGCTTGATTCCTCTTAAGTATTGATCTTATCCAAGACCGTGTTAAAAAAATCTGCATTTTTCTCAGATAAGACCAAATTTAAATGGGGATAAAGAATAAAGGTTTTATTGTATCTAATGGACCTAACCGTAACCACAAATATTACAAGTAGGGTTTCTCTAGTCAGGGCCCCGCCAGATACAAATATATTTTCCATACTTAAGCGAAACAAGGAATTTCTCACTGACACCTGACAGAGCCCCTATCAGTTTTTTCTGTCCTAGAAATACTAATCGGGCGTTAACAGCGCCCCTGCCAGTTTTTTATATGTTAGGAAATTCTAGTCCGGGCCCTACTAGAACCCAACTTGAAGTAAGGAAAGATAGGGAAATTTCTACACGGGTATGAAGCAAGAGCGGCCTGTGTATCGCCTGAATAAAAGTATAATTCTTTGGGAAGTTGTATCTTTCATACTAAACTCAATAAAAATTTCTTTTTGCTTAAAGGTATTTATTTTTTATTCTCCTACGCGTCTTTAGTTTTTTACCAAAGTGGTAAGAACTGTTTCTATGTCAAAATGAAAAATTCGACAATTACACTCATTTTCAATACAGTAACATATAGTATTATATATATTGTGAAAATTTAAAGAAACTACCTTAATGAACTCGAGGTTTGTCACATATATGATATACATTGAGGGATACTCTGCAAAAAATATATGGAATTCAGGGCATGTGATACTTAGAATATTAGCCAATTCAATCGATTTCAAGATTCTACAGTTTTACGTCAAAACAAAATAAAAAATTTTGTTTTCAAAATTTCGGAAATGGTAGAGAAAATAAAAACGGACGCAGATAGACTACTTATTTATCAAGTATTGGTTCACAAAAAAGAAAGACGCAGATTACAGTCTCCTCGTTTTTTATGAGACAATGGAGGAATAAACATTTCATTTTAAATCCTCGAGCTTATTTGCTCTCATAAATAAATATGCCGTAAGTGCTATGACAAAAAAACCAACTAGTTTTCCCAGCGTATTTTTCCTAATTAACTTTAACAAAGCTCTGCAACCAATAATCAACACAAATTTTATTCGTGAAAACTTTCCCATCGACGTTTTTCACCTGAAAAATAGATAGAGATTTTTCATGAAAAATTTAAAAAATGCAAGAATAATTGTATTGCTTTAATGGAGGTTGTAAATTTTTACAATTTAAAACAAAAATTTGTAAAAATTTGATTTTATAATCATAAATATTTAGGAACAGAATTTTCTTAGTGCTTTTTATTTAATTTCATAAATTTTAAACATGGTATCTCATTTTGCATGGTAATGGGGTACACAAACTAAAATGCCAGTAGTTTTGTTGTTGTTGCTATATTTATCGAAAAAAATTTTTTAGTTAGTTTTACTAGAATTTAATTAGTAATTTAAGTTTTCAACTTTCAGCAGTCGTTTTTAACTATTCTGGATTCAAAAGATCTGCACTAGATTTTTGCAGAATCGCATATACAATGTTAAAATAAAGTCCTATTTCAAGTCTAAAAAGTGATAGATTGTAAACCAAATTATATAGACGTTTAGGAAAGGATAGAGTTATGCGCTTATAAACTTGTTCGCCTGATTTAAAGACAAAATCTTTCGTAATATGTAACCAATTTGTGACCTTTTCTGTCGTGCAGATGAAAATGAGCGTATCTGCAGAAGAGCCAACTTTACATTGGAAGCGAAAAACCACTATATGACATACCGCACTCATATATTAACCAGTTTTTTTAAACACAAAGTGGCTGCTTACATAAAAAATACTGCCTTTTTAGATTTTGCAAAAAGAAAGACGTATTTTTATAATTTTCAGTGAGAATTTGCAGTTACGCTAATCTACAATTTCAACTTCTTGTACTGGAAATACCGTATCTGCTACAAAAACTTTTAAACAATAGTAAATCACTCAGTATCATCAGAAAAGGCAAATAAAATATCCAATTTTCTATATATGTAGATAAATCTGTTAAACGATATATAAGAATATCAAAATTTGCATTTATCGAACTGTAGAGAAATTCTATTATTATGTCACACATTCTAACTAATAGTACGAATTTTTTTCAACAAAAAATTCCTTAATTTCTTAATTAGTAAATTAATTATTATTTGCATAGTTTATGATTTTGTTACATAAATGATTGACATTTTATAACTTTATTACGGAAATTATTGTTAGTTAATGGGATTAAAAAAGGGAACACTACACTGAGAGAAATCGGCTTTGGTTCCTGTGCACATAGCACATAAATTTTTTGTACAGTAGTTGCCTTGACCAAAAAAGTTCAGAGAAGCTACTACTTTTATAGTTATCATCACAGTAATTTGGACTGTTTTGTGTATTCGGTTGTTGTGACCAAAGTTGATGATTAGAATCAGCTTTATACGTACCCCAACGGTTAGTACACGTACATTTTCTTTATGTGTACTGCCAAGCTCCTTTGGTTACTACAACCGCAGCGTTCGCTGTTGCGCTAGACAAATCAAGTATAACTTTCATTTTTTACAACGAGGTAAGCTTGTCGTGACAACTATTAAATCTTGTATTAGTCACACAATTTAACTTGCACCGCACTGGAGATAACTAGTTACTTCCAAAAAGATATATTTTGTGAAAACTATAATCGGTCAAAAAAGTTTATAGTGATGAAAAAAGTGACAATTTTTTAACTTAATCGACGAAAGTTATCATAAATATCATTATACCGGATTATTTTTCTTGACCTTTTCGGTGAAACATTATTTTTTGTAATCTAATTGAATTCGTATTTATATAGCTAGGAGAATCATACCTATAACCTCAAAAATAATTTTGGCTGCGTATTTACTGTCCATAGGCAATTCATTACAAATTAATCTTAGAAAATGATCATAACCTAGTGATTCTGGTTTTTATGCAGAAAACTTAAAAAAATAAAGATGAATTTTCATAAAATAATGTAGATTCTATAAATAAAGCAATTTGATAAGAACTGTACTTGGTCATTTAAACTAAACTCTATGCGCGGCTTTACGATGGACTTTGGTTCCTATAACCGCAGCTCTTACGGTATTTCAAGTACATAAGAGCAGTTACCCCGAACACATTAATCAAGTTTCTGCCACTTGGCCTACCAAAATCTTGGTCTCAGTAACGTTCCTTGCAGTTGGAGTAAACACTTTTCCAAAGTATGACAGCCACTACCATGATTGTCATGACAACTTTAACATTTTTTGTAAAGACGATTTTAACAAAAAAAATTTGGTTTGTGAAACCCGGAATTTCTCTCAGTGTATTTTCTGGTAAAGATTATACTTTTTAATTCACATAAGGCAATCACATGTTTTGTTACATTTGGTATTTTCTTGATTAGAATAACACTTAAAACGATGGTTAAGCTATTGAATCACATGTTTTTAACACTCTTTGTTGTTATTCAAAAGTATAGTAACACTTGAACGGAGACTTAAATCCTGATCACATTTTTTTAAAGCCTTATTCACTTATCATAGAAATTAATATTCAAGAAAATATTCAAGATAATGAGTCGGAACGAAAGAAAGTCAAACGAAATTTCAAGGAACCAACTTTAAACGAATACATAATGTCCACTTTATCATAGTCTTGTAATTTTAAACATAAATATTTGAAATTTATAGCGATGTTGTAATCTTACATTTGTCTCTTTCTAATTAATTCACTGAAAACAAATTCAAATGAACTTTCTCAGTCAAATTCAGGGATGTGTTTTCTTTATCAGGCAGTGATATTGCAAAAATTCTATTTAAAAAAATCTGCCCGCTTCGTGGGCACATTCTCATCGCGCGCTTTGCGCGCAGCTCGCTTCGCTCGCAAGTTTGAGCGCGCCTAGGGCACGCGATTTTTTCGTCGCGCTTCGCGCTCCGTTCTTTCTAGACCTTGCGCTTCGCGCTCGGTCTTGTGCTCTTCGCATAAAATTAAGTTTATATCTTATACTTTGATATTAAAGCTCAAACCAATTTTATAATAATATTACAGATGATGTGAATTACACATTTTCTCAAAGTCAATCAATTTCTTTTTGAAATTAAGTGAAACAGGAAATTCAATTTACTTAAGGCTCTATCAGCCTTAAGGAACACATTCTCATCATGACGCTCGCGCTTCGCGCTCGATTTTCTATATACATTTCAGTAACTTTTTAATAAATTACATGGTTAAAATAATTTATTTTCTTCCAAATCTCTCAAAAAGAAAAAACAATCGTAGACTTTATTTAAGAAAACGATTTTGCAGAACAACGCTTATTTCGTATCTCACATATTTTGATGAAAAAAATTGAATTTTTTTTATATTAAAAATCAAAACATAAAATATACATCCTGTCCCGAAATGTCTTAATGAGAATTTGTAGACCTCATTTAGGCAAACAATTTTCCATCTAAACGTTTTTTTTGTATCTCACATATTTTGTCTAAAAAATGGAATTTTTTAATTTTAATCGTATTTTTTGGAATTGAAACGAAAAATATATGTTCTTTCAGAAACTGTGTGAGACAAAATTTGTAGATCTTTTCGAAACAAACAACTTTGTATTCTTACGTTTTTTTCGTATTTCACATATTATTGTTAAAAAATTGAATTTTGGATTTTCAATAGTTTTTTTTTAAATTAAAAAGAAAAATATGCATCTTATGAAAAAATGTTACGATTCAAATTTGTAGGTCTTTATTTATTTAATAATATTGTATCATAACGTTTTTTCGTATCTCGTATAATTTAACTGGAAAATGGAATTTTGATATTGACTTTTTTCGAATTTGAATATGCTGTAACATTTCTAATTTTGATTTAATCAAAAAATGTTATAAGGATAATTTGTAGAGTTTTATGAGCACTATCAAAAACCAGGATTGGAATTTTTGATTTTTTCAAAAAATTATTTTCAAAAACACAAAAGTAGTGCTCCATCCCTCAATTTTGATTGGATGTGGCTGGTTAACGAACCTGTCCTTACTTTTTCGGCTCCGATAAAGTGTACCAAAGCTCAATTCAATCTGATAATTCTATCGAGAGTTATGCCGCACACGACCTACTACCGACAGACAGACAGACAGACAGACAGATACTTTCGTAAAAACCGTTTTTTCTGACTCAGGGAGTCTCAAAACGTAAAGATTTGATGAAAATTTCGAAAGTCATTTTTCACATAAAACCAATACCTTCTCATCCATGATGAGAATGTAAATTGCAGATACGCTCATTTTCATTTGCACGGCAGTTTTTACTCTGTGGACAAGAATGCAGCGAATTTTTTAAGGAACATATAAAACCTAGCAGTTAGTTTCAGAATCTTTTAGATAATTACAAAATTCTTCTAAATCTTTAAGGTTATATCCTAGGTGGACCCCGTGACCAAGTAATCAATTTTTTTTCGCCCATATAACATTTTTTGTAATGAAAATACCATTCTAAAACGTTGGGAAATGATAGAGAGAATAATTAACTCCGTTTATCTCCTTCATTTGGGTAAAAGTTCCGAAAACAAATTTTTCCGAAGAAATTAAATTTGGATAATTTTTTTCGCCTGTTGCATTTCTACACAAAATGAGATATCGATTTGAAACTTGGCGAAATTGAATAAAAGACAACAAAGAAGTCAAAGCAGAAATCATGACACTCTGCCGACTGTGACGATCGGTTAAATGTTGGTCCAATATAGGAGATCGACTGTTGATTGCCAACGTTGGTACAATGTTGACGAACAATTGGTCCAACCTTATTCCGACTGTGGAAAAAGTAATCTTCCGATAGTGGATGTACGAGGTCTAACCAGTGTCTGTTCAGCCCCGGCAGTCGACTGTAAAATACCAGCGTTTGTACAGCGTTGGATGTACAACAAGCCCAACCTTCTTCCGACTGTGGAAAAAGTAATTTTCCGACAATAAATGTACAAGGTCCAGCCAGTGTCTAATCGACTCTGATAATTAACACTGTAAAATATCAGTGCTTATATAAAGTTGATTCGACACTGGTACATTTTAAAAAAAGTCTATTGATAGTGAAGTTAGGTTCCTTTCAGAATGCATCCATTGAAATTAAGCAGATTTTTTTTGTCTATCAACAGAATCGTTTTACTGTTATTTTAGTATTGATGATAACCGATTTAATATTGGCATTTATCAAAGTTGGGATTGTATACATTTCTAATATTTATATTAGATAGGTTATATATCATACAATTTTTACATTCTCATCATGGATGAGAAGGTATTGGTTTTATGTGAAAAATGATTTTCGATATTTTCATCAAATCTTTACGTTTTGAGACCCCCTGAGTCATAAAAAAGGGTTTTTACGAAAGTGTCTGTCTGTCTGTAGGTCGTGTGCGGCATAACTCTCGATAGAATTATCAGATTGAATTGAGCTTTGGTACACTTTATCGGAGCCGAAAAAGTAAGGACAAGTTCGTCAACCAGCCACATCCAATCAAAATTGAGGGATTGAGCACTACTATTGTGTTTTTGAAAATAATTTTTTAAAAAAATCAAAAATTTCAATACTGGTTTTTGATAGTGCTCATGAATCTCTAAAAATTATCCTGAAAACATTTTTTGATTAAATCAAAATTAGAAATGTTACAGCATATTCAAATTCGAAAAAAGTCAATAACAAAATTCCATTTTCAAGTTTGATTATACGAGATATGAAAAAACGTTATGATACAATATTATTAAATAAATAAAGACCTACAAATTTGAGTTGTAACATTTTTTCATAAGATGGATATTTATCTTTTTAATTAAAAAAAAAACTATTGAAAATCCAAAATTCAATTTTTTAACAATAATATGTGAAATACGAAAAAAACGTAAGAATACAAAGTTGTTTGTTTCAAAAAGATCTACAAATTTTGTCTCACACAGTTTCTGATAAAACATATATTTTTCGTTTCAATTCCAAAAAATACGATTAAAATTCAAAAATTCCATTTTTTAGACAAAATATGAGAGATACGAAAAAAACGTTTAGATGGAAAATTGTTTCTCATAAATCTCTACAAATTATCCTGATAACATTTTTTGATTAAATAAAAATTAGAAATGTCACAGCATATTCAAATTCGAAAAAACTCAATATCAAAATTCCATTTTCAAGTTAAATTATACGAGATACGAAAAAACGTTTTGATACAATATTATTGAATAAATAAAGTCCTACAAATTTAAATTGTAACATTTTTTCATAAGATGCATATTTTTCTTTTTAATTCAAAAATAATTTATTGAAAATCCAAAATTCAATTTTTTAACAATAATATTCGAAACATGAAAAAAACATAAGAATACAAAGTTGTTCGTTTCAAAAAGATCTACAAATTTTGTCTCACACAG
The DNA here is from genome assembly GCA_030998225.1 of Diplolepis rosae. Taxonomy (NCBI): domain Eukaryota; kingdom Metazoa; phylum Arthropoda; class Insecta; order Hymenoptera; family Diplolepididae; genus Diplolepis; species Diplolepis rosae. Next base: position 224,983 of record JAPYXD010000338.1, on the reverse strand, counting down.
TTTCTGATAAAACATATATTTTTTGTTTCAATTCCAAAAAATACGATTAAAATTCAAAAATTCCATTTTTTAGACAAAATATGAGATACAAAAAAAAACGTTTAGATGGAAAATTGTTTGCCTAAATGAGGTCTACAAATTCTCATTAAGACATTTCGGAACAGGATGTATATTTTATTTTTTGATTATGAATGTTAAAAAAATCCGATTTTTTCCACCAAAATATGTGAGATACGAAATAAGTGTTGTTCTGCAAAATCGTTTCCTTAAATAAAGTCTACGATTGTTTTTCCTTTTTGAGAGATTTGGAAGAAAATAAATTATTTTAATCATGGAATTTATTAAAAAGTTACTGAAATGTATACAGAAAATCGAGCATTACGGAGCGCGAAGCACGACGATCAAATCGCGCGCCCTTGGCGCGCTCAAACTTGCGAGCGATTTTTTTTTTTCATCTTCGAAATTTTTGTTTTCTTTGTTCGAGAAAGGATTTCATTTTAAGACCAAAGGAAACACTCTGACAGTTAAAGGTTAGCATTTGAAACGATAATCGTTCAACTTCTACTGGATTTCCTCTCATTCCAATCTTGAATAGAAAATCCTTTAATAGTGAAGGGAATCGTTTGAGATTCAATAGTCTGTTTTTAGAGTGTAGTCTTCTTTAAAAAATGTCTTCAACCGTAAAACATGGATTTAATGAAACAAGTATATAGCCAGTATTTTAGAGATGGTAACAACCAGTGTTGAAAATATGTTGGTTACCAGCATTGGTACAACGTTGGAAACCGGTGTTGTAACAATGCAGTACATCGTACTGTTGGTATATAGTACTAATTGGTATCCAGCGTTGGATCGACGTCGGTCCGATTGTTAATCTTTCCTTGGGTTGCCAGTTTCCCGATTCGATGCAGCATTTCCAGTTCTTTCTTAGTTTTACAGAATTTCTCAGTTAATGGTCACTCTGCTATGAGAACCTTTTTACGAAACTTTATGATAAATATATAGCTTTCATTTATGTGTGTATATATATGTTATCGAAAATTGAATATAATTGTCATTATTACACTTTAAATGTTACAACTGGTAGAGTAACCAACTTTTTCCACTTGCGATGCAAACTTTACGGGCGTCTTAGTTAAGTTTCTTCAGCAATATAATAGTGTTAAAGATCTGAGAAAAAGGTAATTTAATCAGTCACTAAAGTCAGATCAAAATCGTTACACGAGCCAATAATCGGATAGCGTTAAATTAACCGTGAAGGCTTGTCGCGCCGGAGGGCGAGATTCATTTGCATATCAATTAACAGCGCGATTTTAAAGTGGCACGTGGCCGCGCGAATAGCAGGGTGGCGGCTTGAAATATAGGTCGACGACATGGAAAGCCCTTTATAAATGTATTTATTTTTTTCTTTAAATTACGATAGCGTGGGAATTATAAAATAAACTTTGCTGGGTCTGATACAACTGCAGGGTGTGTGTAAAATTTTACGAGCCGTTTCCGGGGCTATACCGGTCACGCCTGACCGCTGCTGGTCAATAGTGAAGTTTATCACGATCGGCGCGATAAACTGTCCCGTATATTCCTCGGCGTCCCAGCAGCGGTCGCACGCGTATAACGGCCATGACAATTTAACGCTTGTACAGTTGGATCAGCACGTAATCTCGGGTTTAATTTCGGTTACATTAAATCAAGAGCGACGAAGAAGGACATGCCGGGGAAAAAGAGCGATATATGTAACGAAATCGGTGAGAAAAGTGAAACGAGAGGGAGGCAGATTCGAAAATACACGTAGCGTATTCTGCAAACTTGGAAACAACGCACGTCACACAATTTGCAAATTAACCGCTTAGAGCTGACAAAATTATTTTAAAACGATGACGAACACGTCCAGGAGATTTTACTTCACACGTATGTGTACACATATATATATGCACGTGTATGTTATAAAAGCGCTCGATGAACTCGCAGTGTGGGTGTTTATTGGGAAGACAAGTGGCGGCAAAAATTTGAAAGTAATTATTGTCATTTTCAGGTGAGCTTACACTCAGAAAAAAGATTTGATTTAATCAAAGAAAAATATTTGTTTGAAAGACTTTCTATGATTTAAAAAAATGCTTTATTTGAATTATATAAAATTTGTTTGACTCAAAAAAAGCATCTTAAAACCAAATAAATTTCTGTCTTGAATCAAACAAATTATATCCTTTACCGTATACGAATGCAATAATTTGTTTGTTTTGATGACAAATTTATTTGATTCGGAGATATTTTGTTTGAATTAAACAAATATTATTTTTATTCAATCAAATATTTTTGCTTAGTATATTATTCAATAAACATGGATGAAATTTGAAAGAAAATAAAATCTGTGTATTTTACTAAAGAGATATATTAATACGCTATGACGTCATCTCCAAATCTATATAATTTAGCTAGAATGTAAGATTTAAAAAAATTCTAATATTTCATACGATTATAAAGGAAAGTTAATATTTCTTCATATCCTAATGATAAATTCTATTAAATACTTAAGGTAAATTGAAACACACAAATTTATATATGCATAAACAAAAATGAAGGAATTAGTTGTTACAATAGTAAATAAATTCTTTGGTTGGATTAATCAAATATTTTTCTGAACGGAAACAATTGAAAAGAGGAAAATATCCAATCAAAGTGAGATTTCTTGAATAATTTCCCGGTTTTCTCATAAATTTAATGTGTGAACGTGAATTGCTGTATATTGAAAAAAAACAATCACATATGGGAAACTCAAAACACACAATGATAATAATTTCAGGCATCAATCCTATTGTCATAGCCTTATAATAACCTATCCATTTTATATACTAACATGAACATTAATTTCCTTTACATTTATTTTTCTGGACAAATTAACTGTCTCCTGGTTCATTTTATTATCAAACACCGCTTTTTTTCAAATCGTTACAACAGATAATCTTAAAAAATTACACGTATAATTTTAAAAAGAAGTTATATAGATTGTATTTCAATTATTAGTGAATATTATTTGCAAAATTTAGTAATTTCAAGCATGAAGTGATATATACATTGTTAGGACTTGTGTATTAAATTTCTATTACATGTAATGGAAGATTTTTTTAGTAACGTATAATAAATTTAAAATACTTTCATCTTAATAAATCCAAATTTCAATTTCAATACACGCGCATATTTATTTTACTAATTTTAATTCACCACCTGCAAATTAAAATGAATTAAATTTAATAACAGTTTTTAGCAGTTTACTGAGTAGCACCCCTGCACTACAATTTAGCGGAAAGGACTGAATTGTAACTCGACTCCCTATTCAAAATATCTTTTATGTCCCAAAGGCACAATTTTCTTAATTTTTTTTCACATTATTCTTTTCAATATATTTTAAAGATATTTTAAGCAACTATGAAGCTCAACTTCATCAATTACATACGCAAATTGGGTAATTAATTTAATAAAAAAATAAGTGTAAAGTAGATTTTAGGTTGTCTTTCCCATAACCAAATGAGGTAAAAATTGAGCTTGCAATTGGAAACATCTTAAAATTATTTATTCTTCTAACCAAGATATTCACCGGTAGTGAAAGCAGCGGATGCTGATCTACCTCCTTGAAGCAACATCCATATAGCCATAAAGACAGTAACCATCCTTGGTAGATTCTTTTTCACACGATTTCGTCTCATTCTCCCCAAAAATCCGGACAATGAAACATCAAAAAACTTGCACGTGATTCTCGCACCTGGGTTTTCCTTGGACACGCACTGAAGATTACCCTTTGGCCTCCGTGAATAAAAATTCAACGATTTCTCACGATTTCTCTGAAGTAAGACAAAATTAGGATCACCCTCCGTAACCCGCACTGGGGAAAACATTCGAACATTCGTCAACATTCGCAATACGATTGGTTCACAGTCCACGTGTCAATTGTAGTCAGATCAGAATCTTGTAAAAGATTATGTCCATGCCGACCATACCCATTTACGTAATCGGAAATTGTTTAGCCAAAGTGTTGTGAATCTAATGGTTAATTGTATGAAAGTGTCAATTTTCTACAAAACTAAATCTAACACTTGCGAAAAGGATCTACATCGGAAACACAAACACAGATTCTTTTAGAAGACTTTACTTCTGTGAAATTACTATTGGCTGGAGTTTTATTTTTGCTTGATAGACAGGTTTATCCCACTAGGAGAAAAACTTGCAGCCTGGTAAAACCGGCGTTTTAAAAAACGAGAGGAGTAACACTCGCGGCCGCTCACTAAAAACGCTCGGCGTTGACTAACTTCATCCCCTTTGAAGCGCGCCACTTGGACATCGTCGTCAAAGCACGGCGCATCTCCACACCACCGCTAGCAGAAATCTCACCCTGTGGGAAACAAGCCAATCGCTTGTTAGGAACGCACCGCCCATCGTGTTCAGAGGGCGGCGCCTCCAAATTAAGATTTTCGACTTTCTTCTTTGAGTCAGACTTAGTGGCTCTGCTGACTGCCACTTCTGTGCACTATACGTCAGTGGCCAGAGTGGCTAGTTCCAACCTTGTCACTGTTTAACTTTTCTCGAAGCTACCAGAGAGTTACCGACCTGGAAACGTCTCTTATTCTCTTTAGGGATCCTGCAGGTCCACGCTTCTCGTTCAAGATTCAGACCCAGGCTCTAGTTTATGCCTTTTTTGAGGTTCCAGGTCCTTAGAGAATTCGTCGAGAACTGATGTAGAACCCAATTATTATTGCTAATTCAATGAAATTTTTATGTTAGCTGTCAACTCGGAGAATAGCTGGGATTTTTAGCGCAAATAAATTCATGAGAGAACAAAAATACTAATGTGAAACAAACTCGAGAATATATGCGACAGAAGCATTTTGAAATTAATTTTTTAAATTCAAATTTATCAAACTTCAAATTTAGAATACATTAAAAAATTTCAAATTAATTAGTTGAGTTTGAAATTTTTGTCATTGCGACAATCGAAAGACCTGAACTCGAATCCCAGCGCAGTCAAAAGCGTCTTTTTTTCTACAAAAAGATTTTCAAATTCTTTAAATACATTAAAAAATTAATATAAATTTTAATCTTGTCACGAAACGTATACATACTTTTACAAGTTAAGTTTTTCCTATCTATCAAACCATTTTAGTCATTTTCCCAACTTGATTTGACCCAAGCCTGAATTAAAATGCGAAACCAGAATTGAGCTTGGTCACTGGGATTCCATTAGATTCGAAGACTGTGTAATCCCTATTATCTTCTCTTTCACAGGAAAAAATAGCTTAACTATTGCTACAACAATATAATCTGTAGTATTCTGAATGCGTGGTCATCGCAACTAGTTAACATCGTTGAAATTGTCCTCAACTGTTAGAGCTCGCTATGTTCACTTAGAACGTTGAGTTTTCATGGCTATAGAATAACGTAGTCGTTATAAATAGGTAAGGACAGTTGATTTTGATTATTAAGAAATCGTATCGATGATAAGTGTCTACACTTATTGAAACAGTTTCAGAACCCAAGCAGAAATTAACAATCCGGCCTACGTCGATCCAACGCTGGATACCAACTTCCGAATGTCGGCGGACAGTCGAAATGATAACGATGTACTGCATTGGTACAAAACCGGTTTCCAACGTTGTACCAATACTGGTAACCAACATATTTTCAACGCTGGCTGTCAACATTTCTAAAATACTGGCTATATACTTGTTTCATTAAGTCCATGTTTTACGGGTAAAGACGAACTCAGAAAAAAGTTCTGTTAAAACAACCAAAATTCCGATTATTTTAACCGGAAAAAAATGTTATGGAGAGCCGTACTAGTAATTCCGGTAAAAAATGTTAGAAATTCTATTAAACACTTTTCGGTTGTTTTGATCTTTCACTCAGAAAAAAGTTTCTTTGAATCAAACAAAATTTCTTTGGATCAAAGAAATTTGTGCATTGTCAGGGGGTCAAAGAAAAGTTTCTTTAATTGAAAGAAATTTCTTGGTTATTTCTTTTTATTTGAATTAAAGAAATCTTTTCTTATTCCAACAAAATTGTATTTTCAAATGAAAGAAATATTTTTTATAATTAAAGAAAAGCTTGCTTGTTTATAATAAAGAAATTTTTTGACTTAACAGAAGAATTTACTTCAATATACAAAATCTTTATTTGTCTTAATCGAAAAATTTATTGAAATTAAACAAAAACGTTTTTATTCCAAGCAAAAAATATATTTTAATCAAATAAAATTTTAATTAAAAATAAATATATTTTTCTTTAATTTACTTGAAATGTTATTGGAATAAATGTTCAATAGTTCGTTATTTCCCTGAACGAAATATCTTGATTATTTAAAAACTGTTTTTACAAATTCTTCCTTTTTAAGGAAGTAAATTAGCCATTTTAGTACCATGTAAAGATGTTAATATAATGATAAACATGCTAATTTATTTTCTTCAAGAGGAACTATTTGTATAAATATGAGCTTTAAAGTAATACACATGTTGGTTTGAAGAATTAAATCACTATTGAACATTAATTAAAATAATATTATTGTTTGCATTTGGTAAATATAGAGTATTCCTTAATAATAATAAGTCGACATTTCGTACAAATATTCTCACGTCTTATCCTAAAAATATTATAAGTAATAAATTAATTTTCTTTTTCTTTCTGAATTTTTATTAAAAACGAAACGTCACAAGCCTTGACAATTGCCTTCACACTTGTTACCATCTCGAGCTTAAGACTCGTATGATAGTACTTATGAAATTAATGAGAATTAAGTCGAACAACTAAAATCTTTCACAGAAATAAAATTACAATGCGAATAATACGTAGAAAAATAATAAAACGAAATTTTCCTATAACCACAAATTTGAAATTCACAATGTTTAAAATCTTTTTTTTTACATTCTAGTAACAACAGTTACTTTTTTAACCTTTTTCTCAAATCTTATTGTGTACGATGAATACTTTGGTCTACACTATGAATCATTATATACTATGAAGTATTTGCCTTCTCCTGAAATTTGAACACTTGTTGGAAACTTGTTGAAGAGTTTATCGTAACTGACTGAAAGCAATCTATTAGTTAATCGAACATTGAATGCACAAATATGAGATGACCAACCGTTAGTAATTATGTTTTTCACTATAAAAATACACCTTTTTTCGGTGTTAAGTAGAATATCAACGATTTCAGCAAAATGTGGTAAATGATCTTTATATCCAATAGTAATTACCATGGATGGTTGATATTTGATGTTGTGAATAGTAATCCATGACACCGAATGTAACTCGAAATTTATGTAGAAATCAGCGGACAATATATTGTTCATATCTCGTAATGTTTGATCAGCAATTTTTTCAGTACGTCCATATTCTGTTTTATCAATAAGAGAATCTTTGCACATGAAACTGTAGCACTGCTGCAGTTGATTTTTCAAAGCAAGCGTGTACGGCAAGTTTATCCGTGAATTCGATACATGTGCAGTTACTTTTGACGGTTTATGTTTAGCCTCCGCTCTCATACACCAGACATTTCGAAGTGGACCAATAAGTTCTATTATCCTTGGATAGTGCAAAAGAAAATGGAATTTCGGCTTCAATTTCTCTCCAAAGAGTTCTACATAAAGTTCATGATGTTCAGTGATTAAAGTTTTTAGAAAACCGATACAGTCCTTATTGAAGTACCTCAAGTTTATAATTTCACCAATACTTTTAACATGTAAATATAAATCCCAGTACTCATCATTCTCTGGAATGCAATCACCAATTATAATTCCGAAGTATTTAACAAAAGTTAAAGTTTCCGAAGCTGAGAAGCCTAACTTGTTCTGTTTTAATTTTTCTTGGTTTAAACATGGTACAGCATTTCCTTTATCTACGGGGCCATAATTAAATGCCAAGATTCTATCATTAAGATCTTGTAAAGTAAAAAGGTTTATTTGAATATAATGTAATATTAACGCGCTTAAATCGTAGACACAAACACCTTCCCAGAAATCATGCATAGTGTCGAAAAAACCATTTTCCATCAAGTGATAAGAGGGCAAATCGTTCCAAACACAGTATTCATTTATACCTGTTTTAGAAGCGTCGTCTAATTTAAGATCTTTTTCATAATCACTGCTTTTTCGCAACAGATCCGGATCCTCCACAGTTTGACTTCGAAGTTGCTCTTTATGTATTTTACACACACGGCAAATATAATTAGCTGAAAAGCTCTCAACTAATCCACAAATCTGGTGAATTCCTAAATTGTCGCCAGTAATGAGAATGCAAGAAAAATATACTCTAACGTTATTAATTAACAGTCCGTTAATTTCTAAATCTTTCAATTCTTCTAAAAGATCCTTGAAAATAGCCCTATTCCCAAATGTCTTTCTGTCAGTATCGCGGAACAATAAAGTTAAAAAAATATGTTTCAATGTGGATTGAAACTGTGGCGGTAAAGTGGGTAACATAAAATACGTTGCTCCTATCTTATCTACCCCAGTATGAGAGCCTGCGATATTATTTGTTTCATATTCGTCAAAATATATCACCAAAGGAATTACTATTTTACCTTCAAATTTCTTTCTTATTTCGGTCCATAGTTTTCCATGCACGATATTACACATGTACTGCGGATCAACCTTATTGTATAAATACTCCATATAATCTAAAATAATGTTTAAAAAACCTGGTAAACCGAGAAAAATTTTGAGAACTCCTTTCACTGAAATAAATTGCCCTTCGACTTTAACATTTTCCTCTGTCTTAATTCCGTTAATTAATTTGTAGGTTTTACCTTCACCAATTATATATGATTTAGGTTCTATGAGAAACCCGGTCTTTTTAAAATATTCTCTCCTTTTATATTCCATTTCAAAACCTAGTAGAGGGTCGCTAGCAATGCTGAACATAGTTTCTAATTCAATCTTATCCTTCTCGGAGAAATTTCCTTTTTCAAAGATGCTAGAAACTTTTTCTTTTAAAATCTCGAACATGCCACAGTGAAAAAAATCTTGAGTAAAATTGATGCAGTTTTGTACAACATTTCGAGGGACTGCCGTTTGATTGTGTAATTTAGCAACAAAATATCCTGCTGAATTTTTTATTACATTTTGCAAATGTAGAAATGTACTCTCAACATTTTTAAAAGATTCGGTTTCGTGTGGGGAAGGTAAGACATCAACTTCATCTGACAGTAATAATGAAACAGATTGATTTTGAATACTCGTGGAATCATTATTTGACTCGCGAATATCTTTTTTCTCTGGAATACTATGTTTTCTGTCAAGATGTTTTTTGAAAGCCTTTGCATTTTGGAATTCACTAATGCAATTACTTTGTTTACACACATATCTATTGTGAGAAACGGTAAAATGTGAACTTTTTAAATGAAGCAGTAGAAGAGTTGAGGTTAATAATACTAAATCACAAACGTAACAAGTGAACATTTTGACGGTCAAATTTGTGCATTCAAGTTCTTATGTGTACGTTACATGTTTTTTATGCTAGCCAGAAGGGTCGCGACGCAAGGCAGTTTTTTATCCCATTCAGTATTTAAGGAATAAATACTCTTCTGAAGAAAGAGCCAAATGTGCTCACTTGGTTTCGGGTATTCAGCGTGCAGCACATGAAAGCTCTTAAAACACAGGTCCAGAGCAGCCAGAATACTTTGGAAGCGATACCTCGTATCATCTATGTTTACGTAAAATCCAGTGATGTCTGACAGTGTCGGACCTACTACGATGATTAGAGGTTGAAGCTCAACACCATACCTGGCATATTTTTCCCGAGTTTCCCTCAATCTTTTATCAATATCACCAGGGATCTGAAATTGAAATTTTACAATATTGAAAAATGTTATTTTTATGGAAATAAAGTTGACTAGCCTACATATGATTCAAGTCTATACAAATATAATAAATAATTGAAGATTAAAAATGGTCTAACTTTAATACACATTACTTTGAGAAATAATTTATGCACCTTTACATGCAAAATGAAACAACTTTGTGCTTCGTCAATGGTTGGTTTCCATACATTCTTCCCCTTTTTGAATTTGTACACCGGTGGGCAGAGAGCTGGTAAGAGCAGCAACAACTTCAGGTTCCTTTCCCCTGTAAAAGAAATTTGGTATTCGAAGAAAAATGCAATTATTACTTTATAAATGATAAAAATACTTAATTCAAATAATAGTCAAATAATTCACCTTCACATATGTCAGGAAGAGAGAGAGTTTCAAGTAACTCCTTAGCTGCATTGTCTTTAACTTCAGTTTTCATTAAGTCGTAAAGTTTGTTCGATAACTCCGGCCACTGGGTATACAGCACACCTTCTCTTCCTTTTTCGTAAGCGAAATCGCTTTCAATCTGCAAAAAAGCATTACTTTTTTTACTTAAGCAGAACAAAATTGTATTTTTAGTACTAAATGCAGATTACTTTATTTTCATTGAACTCATTCGTACCAACTCATATCCGCAGGGTTGTTTTAGAACTGAATACTTATCAAATATAGCTTTAACAGAACCAAAACCACGTCTGAATTCTGGTAATCTCTCTTCAACGCTCTTTTGCCAGTGGATTAGAACACTTCTCCATGGAGCATTATTATTAATTAACCAAAGGATGTGTTCACTGGGAACGTTGTCAGTCACTGTACATAAATTAAGAAACGTATTTCAAATATTCAGGAAGTATTTTCTGAATTTTTACACAATTTTAATTTTAGACACATAAGCAAACAATTTTTCTTACATGCATCAGAATTTTGTTCCATTTCACTTGCATCATCCGAATTTTTGAAATCTAGCAAACCTATGTCCTTCAGAGCGGTACGGAAATTTCTGTACTTGTCAACAAATTTTCCACGTGCAATTGTTTGATTTTTGCTTTCTGTTTTTGGTGGAATAAAATATGACTCTGGACTTTCTTTTGTGAATATGTCACAAAATTTGTTTGTCAAAATTTCGAAATGGTAATTTTTTAGTTCTGGCCTGAATAAATTAATATTCATATTTGTATTAATATAATATTGTAAGTTAAAAAATGTATTTGAGAATATTAATATACCAGTGTGGAATAAGAACACATAAAAAAATATTTACAATATAAACCGAAAATGTTAAAGTGTATTTAAGGGCATCTGATACGTAATTACTTATCATAAGAGCTATATCAGATTCTCCGGGTTCTTGTTGACAATAATAAATATTTCTTGCTGAAACTTTGGAAAATGGTAAAGTATAGGATAAAATACTTCTGTGCACTCTTCTTTTTTGAAAAATTTAAGAGACAACAGACGTGTGTTTTCCTATACTTTACCATTTCCCAAGTTTCAGCAAAAAATATTTATTATTGTGTACAAAAACTCGGAGAAACTGATACAGCTTCTATCGTAAGTAATTAAGTATCACATGACCTTAAAGTTTATATACTTTTTATTTATTTAATCTCGATTTTATTCAATCAAAACTCGTGTCAAAAGGATAAATCAGGGACAAAAATCTATAGTAACTTACAACTGGATTCCACCCTGAGTGGATACTGGAATTTCCATAAGAGATCTAATAATCAAATCAACTAAGGTTTTTCGAATTTTTCCTGGAAGATTCTTTTCATGGTAGACCATCATAATTTTTTGGCCAGTGAATGTTTGGTTTAAGAGGCGAACCAAATCCTATAAAAATTTATATTGCTACTTGAATTTCAAACTTATTTCTTGAAATTTAGAAAGTAATAATTATTTTTATTCATAACCGGAATCTCATGATGTAAAACTTAACAAAATCTTACAAATGCATGAAAGTTCGAAAAAACACTCTCCCTTCCTCTTTCAGATTTATCAGCAGCAAGCACTATATTAGAGTCAATATTGTTCAGTCGCATTTTTTTTAAATTATTGGTTACCTCTTTTGAGGTACTAGGCCTTTTTGCATTTATATTCAGTTCTTCCCGGACGCCCTCCACATCATATTCCTCTTTTTATTTGCCCACCTTCAATATAATTATTTTAAATTTGAAATAAACATTAAGAAGACAATTTTCTAGGCATAAAATTAAATTACAAATTATTTTTAAAGGGTAAAATATTAGTTCAATTTTAATAAGACATCTATTTTTTTTTAGAAAAAAAGAGAATGAGAAAACCATTACCGTCTGTGAATCATAATTCTATACAATAACTGGAATTCTGTCTAGGAACAGCCCTTTATATAGGAAAAATTTACTTAAAAACTCTTCACGTCTCTCTAGTGACGGAAATATTGATGATATTATTTCCTCTTCAGGATTTAGTTGTAAAAAAACAGTGTGATCGATTTCAAGACCTATCAAAGTGAAAGTGGGGTTAAGTCTGCAATTTAATTTTTTCAATATTCTTTCGATTTACACATATTGCTAAGTTAATACTTACGATAAAACTCTGGGATTGTGTCCGCAAATCCCCACGATGCCAGAAGATCACAAGTTTCTTTGTCACCCATTGCACTCAAAATTTTTAAATGGTTAATTCACTTGGCGTCGATCCGGGTTGCCCGGCATTCACACGAGTGGAAACACGTGAAGACGCAAAAACCAAACATTCAAACTGAACTTCTCCGCGCAGTCGCAGTACACACCTATTGTGATTCACAAAAACATTTTCTTTGATCCAAAGAAAATATTTTTTTCGTTTAAAACAATAAAAATGAAGAAATTATTTCTTAAATTTTCGTCAATATCTTATTTGAATCAAAAAATCATGTTTTTAAATCAAACAAATAATGTGTACAAAATACTTTCTTTGATTCAAAGAAGGGTAAAAACGTGATTCATTGAGATCAAATAAATTTATATTTATTCTAAAAGTATTTTCGCTTTGGATCTAAAAAACAAAGTTAAAAAAACGATTTCTTAAATTTAAACAAAACTTTTCTCTGGGTGTTTATTCCAGTTAATGTAATAAAATTTTGTAGTTGATATCACCATAATTTTTCTGGTAAAAAATTTCTTGTTACATTCATTTGTATATTCCGGTAAACTTAACTAATTTAGTCCATTTAACATTATGATATTTCTAGTTAAATTGACTAAAATTTCCCGGTTTAATGCTAACATAACCTTAATAATAAATAATGATTTAAAGACGTGGGAATTATAATTTTCAAAATAAAAAAATATATGTTTATTGTTGAATTATTTTATTTTGTTTATATTATTATTAAAAATGTACATTTGAATAGATATAAATCTACAATCGTCAAATTTGTTTACCTTTGAATTTTTCCTTTAAGTTATCTAACTTCCACTCACTTAACACATTGTACACTTTATTCTACATTTCTTTGGAACTATTTAAAATTAATTCGAGACAAGACGCGAGATCTGTAAGATTCCTTGGGACTCTACCTTGTTTTCATTGTCACTTGTTTTTGCAAATGGCCTAATACACAACATACTAACAGGAATCCAGTATCAACATGTAAACAAGCCTTGTAGATAGTAACGCTGCCAACCGCGTATCTTGAAACTACCTTTACTTTATTTTCCTGTAACATTAAATGTAATAATAATACCAGAATATATACAACCAGAATTTTGTAACAATAATAAGTAAACAATTTTTTTGGTCAAATTAACTAAAATTTTAATCATTTTAGCCGGAAATTTGTTGAACGATTATAGCTTTAGGAAATTGAACCAAACATTTTTTCTTAGTGCGTACATTAAAGAAGACTACTAGTGTCGAATCAACTTTGTACAAACACTGGTATTTTATACCGTTAATTATCAGAGCCTATCAGACACTGGGTGGACCTTGCCCATTTACTGTCGGAAAATTACTTTTTCCACAGTCGGAAGAAGGTTTGGCTTGTCCTCGTAAATTGTTTCCATTGATTATCGTTTACTCATTTTATAATTCAAATTGTGACAAATTCAAATCTTATGCTACTTTTGACAGGTAAAATTTATATCGAAAGACATATAGCAGGAATGAATAAAATTATAGAATCCGGTTACTAGGACCAGGTAAAAACATCTCAACAATCCCTCAATCATGGTTTTCGTAATGGAATATCTTGAGTGACAATTGGTACATTGAAAATAATTATTTTTTTATCATACGGCCAAACGACTGTTTGTTTGACTAAAACAAATTCTTTGTTTCGCAATTTTTGTTTGATTCAAACAAATATTTTATTCAAAACTAGTAAGCCTCTTGCTTGATTTACTGTTTGTTGCTATCACGTTTAGTTTAATAGATATTTGCAATTCAAATTGTTAATAAAAAATTGTTTACAAATTTGTTTACGAGTGAACATTGTTTTCTCCCATCAACGCAGGTCATTTCGATGCGTTTTTCAACGCAGTTTACGAATATCGGCTTATTTCAGCGATATCTATAACAGTTTCTGAGATATTCTTAAAAAACTGGAGAAAAGTGCTAAAAATGTACTGAAATTTCATTGCCCTGTAATTTAGGACATATTTACTTTTTTTAAATAAAAAATAAGTCGATTTATTCGGCTTTTCATGAAAAACAATTATCTGAAAAAAAAAGTTTTAATCCGGATTATCCTTTTCTAAAATATCTTGAAAAATGCGAACCCGTCTTTTCAATTTCCAAAAACTTGTACTAAATGCTGTACTGAGCATCAGATCTTCATTTATCCATATTAAATTTTTCGACATTTGCTTGAGCGAACATGTTTTTTGATCGGATCGTCACGGATGGGACTCCAACAATAATCAGCAAGACTACTTGTACTCAATTTAGCCTGATATCTCTTCTCAATAGTCGTTATATCTTGGTGGAATTTTTCTCCGTGCTCGTCACTGACTGATCCCAACTTTCCAGGAAATAAATCCAAGTGTGTATGTAAGTATGAAATGTATTTTCAATGACATGTTTACATTCAGACTATGAAATTGCATCAACATTTCATTAACATCCCGCTTGTAGTGCTTATATTTGTGATATCCGAGGAAATTTCGTATGACATTCGTTATGGATAACCAGGCTTTACTCTCTTCCTTGCTCAAGCATTCGTCAAATTCTGAGTCTTGCATAAGCTCACGAATTTGAGGCCCTATGAAAACCACTTTTTTGATTTTTTTGGATAGCCAAATGCGTTTCCGTTCTGAAATATTGCTTCTACGAAGTTTTGAACTATCCCGAGTTTGATATGTAGCGGCGGCAAAATAACTTTTTTAGTATCTACCAGAGGGTCTTTAGGGACATTTCTTTGCCTTGGTTTGAACGAGTCGCGTTCGGACCAAACCTTGACAGTGTAATGTCTGTCCCTAGAACGGCTGTCCCAATAAGATAAGAAGCAACAATACTTTGTGTATCCTGTCTGCAGTCCTAACAGAATAACAATCACTTTAAAGTCTAAACAGATTGATCAACAGTGTGCATGGTAATTTATTTTCAAAAGAAGCTTTTTTACAACTTCGTAGCACTCTTTTGAATGTGAAGCATAGGCAACAGGTATAGATGGAAACTCATTTTCATGATGCAGAAGAACTCCTTTCAGACTAGTCTACACTAACTAACTAGTCGTTACAATAAATAAGACCGTCTTTTTCAGAAAAAAATGGGATCATTCTTACACCTGCCCGACATTTTCTTAGCTCATTTCAACTCAAGAAAAAAAAGTTGAATTTCTAGTGTATATGTGTAGACCTTATATCTACTGACTCAAAACGAAAAACACAAATATGTTCACCTCATATCTAATGAATTAAATCTAATAACACAAAAACACAAATGGCAGAACCCCGACAAGGGAAGAAAAATAATTGTGTATTCACTATGATTGAAGACAATTTTCACCGAAGAGTGAACAATATGTGGTAGATCGTCTTATACTTCACAAATGCATGAATTTCAAAAACGAATGATTTTGGTGAAGCAACTTTTGTCATTTTCAAAACAATGGATAAAAAAAAGTTTTGAGTGTTAATTAAATATTGCTTTTTAATGGGAACAAAAACTGTTGAAGCAAAGCAGCGGCTTGATAAACGTTATGGGGACTTTGTACCAGCGAAATCAACAATCATCGACTGGTATACCGAATTTAAATGCAATCGTATAAACACCGATGACACTGAACGCTCTGGTCTCCCAAAATCAGCAGTTGTTCCGGAAAACAGAACAAAATTCCACAAAATAGTTTTGGGCGATCGTAAATTAAAGTTGCATGACATAGCTGACGCCTTAAAGATATCAGAAGGTAGTGTGCTTACAATTTTGCACGAATCTTTGGAGATTTGTAAGTTGTTTTTGGCGTGGGTGCCGCGTTTGCTCACACCCGACCAAAAACAACAACGCGTCGAGGATTCAGAGCGCTGTTTTGAGCTGTTCAAGCGAGGTAGAAAGGATCTTCTGCGTCGGCATGTGACAATGGATGAAATATGTATCCACCACTGCACACCTGAAACAAAAAGATCGTCAGCTGAGTGGACAGAAGCTGGTGAAAGAAGTCCAAAGCGACCAAAAACTCAACAGTGGGCTGGCAAGGTTATGCTATCCGTATGTTGGGATGTGCACGGTATTTTGTTTATTGATTATCTTGATATAGGTAAAACCATTGACAGCGACTATTATATGGTATCACTGGATCGATTGAGCGCAGAAATCAAGAGAAAAGGGCATCAGATGCGAAAGAAAGAAAGTCTGTTTCACCAAGACAATGCACCATGCCACAATTCAATGGAAACGATGGTCAAATTGGATGAATTAAGCTTCGAATTGCTTCCTCACCCACCATTTCCTCCAGATCTAGCCCCCAGCGACTACTAGTTAAACAATTTTTTATTAACAATTTTAATTGCAATTACCTATTAAACTAGATGTGATAGCAACAAACGGAAGCCAGATTCGTGTTCGGCATTGAAAAATACTTAGGAAATGATATGTCGCATTCAGGGAGGATATAGGTCATTTTTGTTGATCAGTGTTATCTGTTTGTTCGACCAGAATCATGTGAGGCTTGGCATTTTATGCTAAACCGGGACTCGACAAGCCTGAGCCTGGTCTGAATCAATGCACAATTTCTGCATGGGGGGTTGAACCATTAAAAATTTAGCAATGATATATATACAAAGTAGATTTTTCTTCTAGGATTTTAATGCAGCTGATGAATAGATTTTTAATTGTTCATCATATTTTCATTCGTCACTTTGACCGAGTACCGTAAAATCTTATTTCATTCCTTTAAGTTTAAACACTAAACATCACTAAAAACGTTGTTGAACTGTTTCAGTTATTCCCGCAATCGTTTAGTATTCATCTAGTTGGATACGTTTAATAAAAAAAAACCTTTTCTCGTATCCCAGAAATAGGTATATACAGCCTCGGCTGTAAAACGAAAGGACGAAGGGCTATACTGTATTCCTTTTACGGCCGCTGAGTTCATATACACTGTAAAAAAATTTCTTGGGAATTTTTCCCAAGATATTTGGGGAAATTTTTTCCATTATACCTTGGGGAATATTTCTTAAAATTTAAGAAAATTTTCGTAAATAATGTCGATAATTCCCAAGCAATGATTCAGAATATTTCCCATAAATTGTGGACTTATTCCCATCATACTTTGGGGAATGTTTAGCAAAAATTGGGAATTTTGAAAAACTATTGTGGATCTTTCACCCATATATTTTGAGGAAAATTTCCCAAAATTGGGAATTTTCAGAAACTATTATGAAACTTTCCTTAATATATTTTGGGAAATATTTCATACAAACTGGTCAACTTTCCCAAATATCACGGAGAAAATATCCTATATAATTTGAATGGGTGTGACGTCCTAGGGACATTACAGGAATATTAACTTAAAAAAATTTAGAGCCTGAGTTTTTGTTCAATAGCTTGGGACCCTCTAAACTATCGTTCGATAAAATAAAAACAGATGAGATGTAATTTTGACTAAGTAAGAGAATTAAAGGTAGAGACAGGAATTTTCTTCATAATTTACAAAGTTAATTTTGTTCACTCATACATGTATTTATGGAAAATAATTCAAAAATGAAATTATAAATTGCTGCTAAAGCCTACAACATTTTCTATTAGTTTCCCTGCTTTTGCCACTCTGGCTACTTTTGAATATTCTCCGCTTCTCTCGTGTCCTTGAATTGAATTGATGTCTAAGAGCATACTGCAAAACAGAAGAGAAAGATTAATCAATGTATTGAATTGAAAAATTTATGAATAAATAAAAATGGCCAAGTAGAATTACAACTGGGGAAAAAGTGGGACACTAGTTAGTTATTCCCTTGGTGCAACCAGCGCCCCACTGGGTATTACTACCAGGCGGTAGTGTGAAAAAACGAACACTCGCTGAATTAAGAGAGAAATATTTAATCAATAAAATTAATTGACGAGAATTGAAAAATGCTACAATATTATTTGGCTTCTTTGGTATTTTCTTTCTTCGTTCTCTGACTTCTACCATCACTCCAGTCTTTGACATTTGGCAAAAGGTTGCTCATCGCTTTATCGTAATGCTTCGCTTGAAGTCTTTCGTTTTGTAAACTCCTTTGCCCATCAATGAAATCTACAATTTTGTCACCATCAATGAATTATTTATATATTCGAGATGTGTTCTGTACTTTATAAGACACTTTAAACTTTCCCAGATAACAATCGTGCGAGGCACGTTACCCGCACAGCATGCGAGGAACACAGTGCGTGCACAGTGCGGTACATATCCGTCGCATTTTGTGGCAGGCACGTATTTTGTAATAGGCATCTGTTTATATATATATTAAATATTTCAAATTAATTAGGTGAGTTTGAAATCTTTGTCACTGCCTACATTATCGGAGGTTCACTGTCGACAACGTATCCCATCTGATCCGCGACTAGTGAACCTCCGATAATGAAGGCAGTGACAAAAATTTCAATCTCACCAAATTAATTTGAAATCAATTTACAGCCGCAAGGCCGAGACACTTGGCGATATAAGGAGATCTTCCTGTGGAGAATTAGATATCGGACGCCTGTGTAGCTCAGTGGTTAGATCAGTCGACCGGCAATCGAAACACTTGGGCTCGAATCCCAGCGCAGTCGAAAGCGTCTTTTTTTCCACAGAAAGATTTTCAAATTCTTTATATATTAAATATTATTGATATAAGATCTTTTTTGATAATAAAACTGTTAATTTGTGTTAATAATTTAAAGAATATTGTATTTATTTTATGTATTTAATATTAATAATAATTAAATAATTAATGTTAATAATTTCTTGGAGAAAAAAGGAAATATGAAAAATTCCTGGAATATAAATTTAAATTTTGTAAGTATATTTTTAGTTTCAAATTAATTAGTTGAGTTTGAAATTTTTGTCACTGCCTACATTATCGGAGGATCACTAGTCGCGTATCAGATAGGATACGTTGTCGACAAGTGTCCTCGTAGACAATTTCAAACTCTTATATCGCAAATAATGCAAATAAATTCAATATTTAAAGAATTTGAAAATCTTTCTGTGGAAAAAATGACGCTTTTGACTGCGCTGGGATTCGAGCCCAGGTCTTTCGATTGCCGGTCGACTGCTCTAACCACTGAGCTACACAGGCGTCCGACATCTCTTTCTCCACAGGAAGATCTCCTTATATCACCTAGTGGCTCAGCCTTGCGGCTGTAAATGATTTCAAATTAATTAGTTGAGTTTGAAATTTTTGTCACTGCTGTGGAGAAAGAGATGTCGGACGCCTGTGTAGCTCAGTGGTTAGAGCAGTCGACCGGCAATCGAAAGACCTGGGCTCGAATCCCAGCGCAGTCGAAAGCGTCATTTTTTCCACAGAAAGATTTTCAAATTCTTTAAATATTGAATTTATTTGCATTATTTGCGATATAAGAGTTTGAAATTGTCTACGAGGACACTTGTCGACAACGTATCCTATCTGATACGCGACTAGTGATCCTCCGATAATGTAGGCAGTGACAAAAATTTCAAACTCAACTAATTAATTTGAAATCATTTACAGCCGCAAGACTGAGCCACTAGGCGATATAAGGAGATCTTCCTGTGGAGAAAGAGATGTCGGACGCCTGTGTAGCTCAGTGGTTAGAGCAGTCGACCGGCAATCGAAAGACCTGGGCTCGAATCCCAGCGCAGTCGAAAGCGTCATTTTTTCCACAGAAAGATTTTCAAATTCTTTAAATATTTTTAGTTTACCAATATCGACAGACTTATTTAAATATCGAATGTTCACAAGTTAGACATATTATAATTAAATTTTAAGTCACTTTGACTATTTTTCAAATGTTTTCCAAATGTTTTTCAATTTATTTTATCTCATTATAATATGCCCGCGTGATCACACCCAGAAAAAACTTTTGTTGAATTAAAGAAACTTTCTTTGATTCAAAGAAATTCTAGTATTGATATACGGTCAAAGAAACATTTGTTTGATTCAAAGAAATTTTTTTGTTGATTTTTTTTATTTGATTCAAAGAGATATTTCTTTGCTCCAAACGAAAAGTTTCTTTAAATTAAAGAAATATTTTATTACTTCAAACAGAAAATTTCATTAAATTAAAGAGATATTTCTTTGCTTCAAACGAAACGTTTCTTTAAATTGAAGAGTTATTTTATTACTTCAAACAGAAAATTTCCTTAAATTAAAAAGATATTTCTTTGCTTCAAACTAAAAATTTCTTTAAATTAAAAAAATATTTTATTACTTCAAACAGAAAATTTCCTTAAAATAGACAGATATTTCTTCGCTTCAAACTAAAAATTTCTTTAAATTAAAGAAATATTACTTTGTATTGGACCTTTATATTTCTTTAAATGAAAGAACCGTTTGGATTGAAACAAGCGAATAGGTTAGTTTAAAATGAATATACATTTTCTTTAAATCCAATAATAAATTATATAAAAATTGGGTTCCTCATGAACCAAATAATCTAATTGAATTAAAAAATATAGTAGAATGAAACACATGCACACATTCTTTGCTTTAAATTTTTTTATTGGAGCACGAAACATGAAGCATAGCCATAGATTCTATAACGCCGAAGAAAATTGAATGGAATAAAGTTTTTTTTTATGAAAATACATGTACTTGGATAACAAAGCTTATCTAATGCAGCAAATTGAAAAAAAAACGAAGGTTTTTGAATGGAACCTAAACTTCTGTATGCTAATAAGGCTTTTATATATATTAGAATAACTTTTAATATAGTTATAAAAATTCATAAATATCTTCCTTATCAATATTTCTCTACGCATAATACAAGCATCTGCGTCTATTTTCTAATTTATCATCACAAATTCTTTTTATTATTCTACACATATCTTTATTTTGCTATCTTAAACTTAATTAATCGTAGTTCTTGAATTTAGAACGTTCAGAACGTTTCATTAAAAAATAAGACATTTTTCTCTAAACAGATTTTTTATTCTTATCTGAATTAAAAAAGTTATGTTCGAATTTCTTCAAACATAGAGAGCATTAACAGACGACAAAAATTATAGCTATAAATGACAAAAATTCTTAGGTTTAATTTTAGTAATATAATTTTAAATTAAAAACAATGAAAAACGTTACAGCTGATTCACGAATGAAGTATCAATTTTCTCGAAATACTTCTTATCGGTGTTCCAAATCAGGTACTTTTAGGAACGCATGATCTCAAAAATTATGTGTATTTATATTTCAACAATCATAATACACGACGTAATTATTTTCGTCTCCGTAATCTTGAACACACGTTGGCATTTTGTTAAGAAGTTGGTCGTAATTTATCGACATTAAATTATTAGTAAGTCTAACTTCGAATGCGCAGACGTGGGCTGACCAACCAAAAGTTATTATTTTTTTGAATATAAAAGTAAAAGAAAGAACACTCAAGTATTTCATAGATTAATTTATATATTTCATAGATTAATAATAATTTTAAAAAATCCTACTAGCACGTCCAGGTTTGATAAAATATTTGGACACTCGGTGGAATCTTTGTCTGCAACGATTAATTCTATTGCCTTTATAGCTTGTATAGAATCAGGACCATCCAATCACGGCTGTTTGTAAATTTGAGTCGGTTCTTCGGGTTCATTCTAAAATTTTGTCAAAAAGTAGAGTGAATAATAATTTTATGAACAGATGAATATAATATAACTTGTTTTATAAAATAAGAAGACATTTTAAGTTTTTGAAAGACTAATAATGAGTTTGCAAGAAATTACATTAAGAACACTATTTAAGAAGAGAAATTAATATCTTTTAATAACAGTACTAAAGTGAAATTAAAAAAAAATGTAATTTCAATTTTATTAAAAGAGTAAAAAGATAAGAGATAATAACCATCAAAGAATTTGGTGTGTCTGCCATTTCGATGGGAATCATATTAAGCTGCAATCCTTGATAAATAGCTAATTTTTCTTAAAAAATTGTTCGCTTTTCTTGGCATGGGAATATTTTTTCAAGAATGGGATTCGTACTAAAACACTCGATTTTTAAAAAACTGGCATGGTCTATTTGTTGACCTAAGGAAAAAAGTTTATTTTAATATTTTTCTGTTTGAATAAGATTCATTCTTTTCTAATTTCTCACGATAATTTTAGCTACAAAGTAAAAATGTGTTGGAATTGTGCTAAGAAGTAATAAAAATTTACAAAGAAGTTAGGTTAGTTCGTGCAGTATAAAAGTATATATTTTACTTACGATAGAAAGCTGTGATAACATCCGCAAACCCCCACGATGCAAGGATCTCGCACACTTCTTTGTCGCACATTTTAACTATTTAACACGATTTAAATCTCTCTTGATTAGCACACAAAAAAAAACAATCTCCATGTGGCCGCCCGGCTCCGCGTCTTCGTGAAAATTTGAGAGCACGTGATCACGAGAGGAATGCGTTTTCGAAAGGTGGCAACGTAAAATTACGAAAATCTTTCTTTGATTCAAAGAAATAATTTCTTTGTTTCAAATTACTGACTGCAAAGAAATTATTTCTTTCATTTTTCGTAGTTACTTTTTTGAATCAAAAGAATTTTTTTTTAAATAAAAAAAACCATTTAAACAAATAATTTCTTTAAATGAAAGAAGCTACGTGACGTCATTTATTAGGATCAAATAAACTTTCTTTTAATATAAAAATATTTGTGTGTTGAATGAAAAAAACTTAGTCAAAGAAATGTTTTTTTTAACTTAATAAAAACTTTTTTCTGAGTGACATGGTTGGAATAAACTTCAATATGGCGTTTCTTTCTGTTGGTTAGGCTAGGTCGTTCATAATCAGTTTTTTTCACGTCATTTTCATGATCATAGTTTTAGTGCATTCAGTAGATTCAGTGTACGTAAGGTGATTAATATTTATTTTTAAAGTTTGTTAGTCCGACACGTGGTTTCTCTTACTTTAAAAGTACAAGCCACAATGTAAAGTTGACCACGCGTTGACCGGCATCACTAAATAATTCTAATAATATATGAAAATGTACTATTTGTTCAGTATTAAAAATATTTTGCTGTTCATTGTGATTCAACTATAAGTTGAATACTCATATTTCAAATGTATAACTGTAGTAATATAGGAAACTGCTTATTTATCGGCACTAAAAAAATGTTCACGTTCGTCGTTATTTAAGTATATTGAGCACTTTATACATTGTTTATTGAGATTTATTGGATATAAAAAAAATCTTTATCCATTGCCCGTATTTATTAATACAATATCGGTTTTCAACTTTAAATATAATGTTTTCAAGTACATTATGTATTTTTATTTCTTATTATGATTAATATTTTGGAAATAATTTTAAATTATACGAGACGCATAAAGCTCGCTATTCACCGTCACGAATACGAACTTCACTACGTGCCGACAATATGCGTCGCAAATGATGACGCATCTGCACAATACCACACTATTTATAATCGCATACGCTTGAAATTAAATTTGAGAATTCGCTTTTGGGTTCGAACCCTCTAACTCTACCAATATCTACATTAACTAAACGCATTCCTAACGCCTAAAGCCTCTCGGCTATTCTCGCTTGCCATATTCCGAAATAAATGTCGCTTCCCAATGGGCACACGATATTAGAAACGTTTATGTAACATTCTACAAACGTTCTAAGAACATCCTAATGTCCAATGTCCGAAAGATGTTCTTAGAACGTTTTTGGAACGTCTTTCGGACATTGGACATTCGGATGTTCTTAGAACGTTTGTAGAATGTTACATAAACGTTTCTAATATCGTGTGCCCATTGGGTTATAAGCCACTACTGAGTTTGGCAGACTTGGATTCGAGTCTACGAAGCTATTCGGATAACGTCGGAAGCATTCAGACGACATTCTGAAACGAATTATACGAAACACCGAGAATGAATGTTTTGATTTTTGTTGCTCGTCGCAAGGCTTCTGGCAAGTTCATATTCATAATATGAATTTTTCAAATATGGTTTCTAGGTTATAATATTTATTGTTAGACTTATTAAATTTATTTTTAGAAAACTTAGTAATCATAATATCATTTTTTAGTACTCTTTATTTTTCGAATGGAGATTCATAATATTTGGTATTTAAAATACTAATTTTTCTTCTACACGTTTTAAAGACTGTTATGACTATATTGAATTTCGATGCCATAATATGAATAAATGTTATAAAACCTCGGGTTTCCTCATTTTAAAACACTATTGTACTAAACCTTCATTCAATCTTATCATTTACTGTAACGAAAAGTTTCTCAGTGTAGGTTTATTATCTACAGATGTTACGAATTATTTTCTGAAGATAATAAGAATGTAATATCTGGAGATTATGCTTAGTAATATCTTTATATATTAGATAAATATTATAGATCATACGCTTTAACATATTTTATGTTACGGAATACTATCCTTACTTTTAACATCCAGGTTTTATGATCCGTTTTTCTCAGTGTAGAATACCTATGTAAACATTTCTTTGGTATAAAGCAATTGAGAATAGCATTGCTTTCAAATAAAATACTTTGATACAGAACATTCTTTGGAATAAACTGCCAATTTGGCTTAAATATGTAGTTGTAAAATTTTGTTAAAAGTTTGTACGCAAAATTATTAATCGTAGTTCCTTTGGTATAAAGTAGTTTGGAATACATTAACATTTTTGACCGTGGTTTTTTTATGGTATACAGTAATTTCTGCATCAAGCTGAGTTCAAAAATCTGAAAGCATTAAGCTGAATGTTGCAAGTGTACATGAAATGTGTTCAAATTTACATACACTGAGAAAAAAATGCTATTGAATCAATAGCATTTATTTCCAAAATCATGTGTATCACGCATTCAAATCACTACACTGAGAAAAATGGATCATAAAACCTGAATGTTAAAAGTAAGGGTAGTATTCGGTAACATAAAATACGTTAAAGCGTATGATCTATAATCTTTATGTAATATATAAAGATATTACTAAACATAATCTCCAGATGTTACTACCAAATATTATGAATCTCCATTCGAAAAATAAAGAGTACTAAAAAATGATATTATGTTTACTAAGTCTTCTAAAAATAAATTTAATAAGTCGAACACTGAATATTATAACCTAGAAACCACATTTGAAAAATTCATATTATGAATATGAACTTGCCAGAAACCTTGCGACGAGCAGCAAAAATCAAAACATTCATTCTCGGTTTTTCGTATAATTCATTTTAGAATGTTGTCCGAGTGCTTCCGACGTTATTCGAATAGCTTCGTAGACTCGAATCTAAGTCTGCCCAACTCAGTAGTGGCTTGTAAGCGACATTTATTTCGGAATATGGCAAGCGAGAATAGCCGAGAGGCTTTAGGCGTTAAGAATGCGTTTAGTTATGTAAATATAGGTAGGGTTAGAGGGTTCGAACCCAAAAAGCGATTCTGAAATTTAATTCAAGTATGTTATTATAAAATAGTTGTATTATTGCGTACTTAAATATGTGAACATAAATAAGGTATGATAATAATATTTGTGTATGTGTTCCCACTGAAATCCTAGAGCTGAGGATCAATGAAAGTCTGTGGCGAGCAAAGCGCTGGTTGGATAGCAGAGGCCTTAAAATGGCCCCTGAAAAAACCGAGGCTTTGCTCGTTACGGACAGGAGATCCTTCCAATACCCGAGGATCGTTCTCGGCGAGCATGAAGTCGAGTGGAAAACAAGTATTAAGTACCTGGGGGTGCAGCTGGATCGTAGGCTTAGCTTTGGCGAACACCTAAAGATCGCAGCTGCCAAAGCCATCCAATGTGGAGCGAATTTGGCCCGGCTTATGCGAAACATTGGTGGACCCAGGGAAGCGAAAAGAAGATTGGTGGCGAGCGTGGTCCATTCGAAGCTGCTTTATGCAGCTCCGGTCTGGGCCAATGCCTTGCAAAACCGTGCTATCCAGAAGAAGCTGTTCTCGGCGCAGAGACTTGTCTCGCTGAGAATAGTTTCAGCATATAGAACTATCTCAACGAGCGCTGTGTTGGTCCTGGCGAGCGTCCCGCCAATAGATTTATTGGCGGAGGAAAGGCAGGAGACCTTTCAGCTTCGTAAGGAGCTTACCTGCGCCGACCTGCAGGAAATCGCTCGCGCAAAGGAGGCCATCCGCAAGGATGGAAGGCGCAGACTCGTCGAGAAGTGGCAGTTGAGATGGCGTGGTGAGCACTCTTCGTCTACGCAAAATGGGGTGTGGCTAGGGAGGCCCTCGGTCAGGCGGTGGGCTCCGAACTTACTCCTGACACGATGGTCCCTCTCATGCTCCAGTCTGAGCGGTTCTGGACGCTCATCGAGTCATTCGTCACACTTGTGATGAAGACGAGAGAACTTGATGGGCGTCGAGAGCGAAACAACGGGGAGGGCCAGTAGAAATCGCATTGGGGCCTGCACCCGCGGTCCTGCGTCTCGGGTAGACTTGGCTGTCCGCGTCGTTCGGGGGAGGAATCTGTTTGTTTTGGTTTTAACAGGTATGCCTAGACCCGTCCTAGGAGAGTCCTGTACAACGTTTAACCATGTTTTACGGTTAAAGACATTTTTTAAAGAAGACTGGAGAGTGCGCCACAATGTTTGCACGGGTAAGGGTGCTAATATTTAAAAAATGAATTGCTTCAAATACATCCAGTTTGGTTCACATACGTTGATTTATTTGCCTTAATTAATTTGTATTAACATGGGTGGTTATACTTAAGAGGTATTAATTTAATACATATTGCAGGTCGGTTGTTCTCTGTTAAGCGTGGGTTTTAGACTGACTTCCAGTCCCTTTCAAAACTACTCTCTTAGTCTGAAGTACAAAATCCGAGGTTGCCAGAATACATGAAACGAGATGTACCTTTATTTTAAATATCGTTAAACAGTGGCAACCATGGATATTACCTGAGGGTTGTACATGGACATGCAGGGTAACTAGTAGGAGGTGGCTGGCCAGCAGAGCCCTTTTATTGCGGTAGGATTGACAACCGATTCGAACGTGCCAATGTCCTTGTTTCCTGGCTTCTTTTGGCATCGTAAAAGACCTAAGCTCTATGAGTTTTTCTAAAGACGTTTACATTATAAACTTCAAGGTAGGCAGATAACTTTAGAAATACAATAATTGCCTAAATTCGAGACTTAAATATTCATTCGAGGAGAGAAAGTTTTAGAACTAAGAAATAAAAATAAATCGACACTAAACTAAGTTGCACACCAAGTTACAATAACCATTCACTCAACAAAGACTATACTCGAAAAACAGTCTATTGACTCTCAAACGATTCCCTTCATTATTGGAGGATTTTCTATTCAAAATAAGCATGAGAGGAAATCCTTTAGCAGTTGAACGATTATCGTTTCAAATGCTAACCTTTTACTGTCAAAGTATTTCCTTTGGTCTTAATATGAAATCCTTTCTCGTTCCAAAAAAAAATAATTTCTAGGATAAAAGAAAACCAATTGTATGATATAAAACCTATCTAATATAAATAATAGAAATGTACACGAGCCCAACTTTGACAAATGCCAATATTAAATAGGTTATCATCAATACTACAATAACAGTATAACGATTCTGTTGATAGACAAAAGAAATCTGCTTAATTTCAATGGATGCATTCTGAAAGGAACCTAACTTCACTATCAATAGACATTTTTTAGAGTGTACCAGTGTCGAATCAACTTTGTACAAACACTGGTATTTTACAGTGTTAATTATCAGAGTCGATTAGACACTGGGTGGACCTTGTACATTTACTGTCGGAAAATTACTTTTTCCACAGTCAGAAGAAGGTTGGGCCTGTTGTACATCCAACATTGTACAGACGCTGGTATTTAACAGTCGACTACCGGGGCTGAATAGACACTGGATAGACCTTGTACATCCACTGTCGGTAAATTACTTTTTCCACAGTCGGAATAAGGTTGGGCCAATTGTTTCCCAACATTGTACCAACGTTGGTAATCAACAGTCGATCTTCTACATCGGACCAACTTTTAAGCGATCGTCACAGTCGGCAGAGTGTCATGATTTCTGCTTGGGTAACTATAAAATACTCTCTAAACCCAAATCAGTGGGCAATGGCTCATTTAATGAAACAGTAACTGGAGATTTGAATCAGTGAGTTTTTGTTTTGCTGATTGTCGGTAAAAATTCTTACTGAATTCATTCAGTGACCCATTTCCAGTTATTAGAATCGGTAAGAGTTCACTGATTGTCAGTAATATTTCACTTCCTGCGGTATGAAATCTTTACTTTTTCATTCAGTCAAATATTTTTTCCGTGTTTTTTCCTTGGAAATTATTATAATTCATATAAGATACAAAGATACAAAGAAGTTAGAGTAAAACGATTTATATTTTATAAAATGATACATTCCCGTAATTTCAATTTATTTTACGTTAAAGCGACATTGAGAGCTTAATCATTACTTCAAATTACTAATATCGCATTAAATCAAATTTGAAGCTCCGTAATATTCTTGAAAATATATCGCATATATCGCTCTACTGACTTAAAAAAATACTTGAAGCTTACCTTTTTCGTTAACACTTCTGGGACTCTGTGTTCGTTTACTCTCGTTTGAGATCTATTTCTGGGTGCACTTTTTGTGAGGGTTGAAATAGAAATATTGGAAAGTGAAGGTAATGCCGGTAGAAAATTTGCTTGGGAAATTCCAGTTGTAAAACTACCGGCATATAATACTGATGGGTACAATATGCAGTGTGGGATACATGGGAGAGTTGAAGGGACTCTTGAATATACTGACTTGGATTTTGCGTGTAAAGCTTAGGACACGCAACAAAAAATTATTTTCAATAAACACTTTATATTATTTTCAATTATCTCGTAATAGTTACGATATTTAAGTATAGGAATGTACAAAAATACATAGAAATGAATACACAATGACTGAAACAAATATAGCTATGAAGGATAAAAGATTTTTCATAGAGAATATTTTTCAAGTTACTCAAAATTTCCACAATTCTTTTCAAACTGTCAGTTTTGGGAGTTTCAAGAGTTGTATTTAGAGTTCTGGATTCTACTCAAATAGTACTATAATTAAGTCCAAATACATTTTGTTTCAAAATCAAAATTTAAAAAACTATAGTACTTCAAAGTTTTCAATTTTTTTTCGAAAATCTCATTTTTGAGAGTTCTTAGAGTTCTGGATTCTACTCAATTAATTATACGAATAAGTCCAGATACATTTTAATCTCAAATAAAAATTCAAAACACTATGGCACTTCAAAGTTTTCAAAGAAATTCAAAAATCTCATTTTGTAGAATTCCAAGAGTTCTGTTTAGAGTTCTGGATTATACTCAAATAGTTCTACAAACACGTTCAAATACATTGAGATTTAAGATTGAATTTGAACTGCAGATTATCAACAGCTCTGGAGCTACATTTTTATTATAAATAAGTATATAGCGCTACATAATTTTCATTAGTATGTGATGGGACTGAAAACAATAAATTTTATTTGTCCTCCTTTGAATGATATTTTTCCCATTTTTGGGGAAAATCAGAGAATGAATTTGGGAAAATTCCCCAAAGCACGTGGAGTTCACTTAATTCCCTAATTTTTAAAGAAAATTTCCCTAAATTTATTGTAAATTTCTCTAATTTTGCGGAAAGATCATAACATGAATAGAAAAAATTCCCCAAAACATATGTGATTCAAATATCCTCTCAATTTTTGAGGAATATTCCCTGCTTTTTCTGGAATTTATCTATTTTTTTGGAGGAAAAGTATGTTTATCCTAAAATGTGGAGTTTTTCTCGATAATTTCTGGGGGAAATTCCCCAAATTATATGTGATTCACTTATTCTCTAAAATTTGGAAATTATTCCCTGCCTTTTCTAGAATTTATCTATTTCTTGGGGAAAAGAATGTTTACCCTGAAATGTGGAATTCTCCCCGATAATAAGTGGGGAAAATTCCACAAATTGTTTACAGTTTTTGTTACATCATCAGCACATCTTGGTGCTACACCCGCACATTTGATTACAGGTGGGATAAAAATAATGTGTGAGCATCAGTGGCATATTTTACAGACCAAACTAGTTGGATCAACTATCTATTATTTTAGTATTACATGATTGTTCCTGGATTATTTATAAGCAAATGAATTCCAAAAACTGTCAATGCCAAAATTTCTCATACATTTCTGATAAAAGATTATACTAAAAGATTGTTGCTTGTGCATCTTTAACTCAGTCGGATACTCTGGAAACATATGCACTTGTTTACGACAACTTTGGGCAAAAATTAGTTCAGCTACTTGTTAGACTGCTAGTTTAGATTAGAATCTTCGATGGCCCCTACCGCGTAATGAAAATCGTCGTCAGTTTGAAACTGCAGACCTCGCCATTGTGCAACTGGATTATTTCTCAGTCTTCACAAATGAATCTTAAGTCAAGGAAGGAGAAGGAATGGGATGTATCCATTGAGAAAAAAATAGTGGGGTGAAAAGAATAAAAAGTAGAAAGGGGTGTAAAAGAAGCGAGACGATCCACGTATAAAAGAGAGAACGATTTTGGGATGGGAAGACAGAAGAGAAAGGTAGCTTTCATTTCGTTGATGTAAGTTTGAAGCTTTCTGGTTTTGACGGGCACCGCATCTGGGTTTGTCTGCGAATATCACCCAAGCGGAAACAAGGTAAACCAAACCCAAACCCTCTCTTTTAGTGAAATTCTCAGTTCCACACATAAAGCCCCTAGGGTATTGGTTGTCCCAACTCATCTCTTCCTGAAGGCGGGATTGACAACCGTCTATAGTTCCTCAAAATTCTATCTATAACAATTAAACTCCTATCGAGTTTGATCTTGATTGAATTGTATTTAAACTATTTCAAAATAAAAAAAAGAAATGAAAAATAACTTCCAACTGATTTAAAGACAAATTTTTTGGGTGGTGGACAACTTAGTATCTTAAAATTCAAATACATTAATTGGCACTGACACGATTAAATTGTTCGCGAACTGTAGCTTAATTTTAATTACATTGATATTTTCCTCTTTCTACAAAATAATTTTTATTATTTCCTGAAACTGCAATGAGAAATATTGGCGTAGACACAACAATATTATTAACACTTGCTGAAAAAGCTACTTGGTTTAAAACAAAACTACAAACAAAAGAGACAATTGCTTCTGAAACTCTAGGTGTATGATTAATTTATAAGTCAATCAATCAATGGGGTAACTATTCAAACTATGAGAAAATTGTAATGTAATTGCATCCTTCTCTAATCTTATTCAGTAGCAATTCATTTTGCGGCTCAGTCTACTGCTTCATTGTCTCTAGAAAGTCTGTGTGCTTTCCTTATCATCCTTATAAATTAAATCGAGATTATGTCTCTGCAATTCTTGTTATAAATAAGATGATAGAGCATTTGACCGGAAATCGAAAGGTCCTGGGCTCGATACCCAGTGGAGTGTAAGCGTTCCTTTTTTCACAGAAAATGTTTTCAAAATATATTGAAAGTTCCATCGAGTCTTAAATGACGTTACGTTAATTCTAAATGACAGGTTGATAAAGCCGATATACTAGAGTTCCATTATCACGAAAAGTGAGACACTCTTCTAATGATTAACATAATCAACTGAAATGATTTGGAAAAATTAGTAAATATGTGTAAAACATTTCACATTTAATGTTACAAACATTGATTTCGGTATTTTTATACACAAAAAGAAGACTAATTATTCAAAGATAAAAAAAAAGCAATTGGATTGAATAATAGTATTTATCAATACGTTTAAATTAATATTATTTAGGGTAAAAATACACTGTTAACATTGTTTAGAGTAAATCGTTCAGAATTTATTTTTACACGCGAACACCGAAGAGAAATTTTATAGTACATGTAGGAACACGGAAAAAGATACGCTTTTACTTGATACATCCCAATTCTTCCTTTACTCAAATGAGTACTTATGGTAAGTATCAAATCGTATAAGCTTCTGGTAATACCAAGTGACACAAGATGACATAGTGGAGAATGGCACTAACATCGACATATAGAAATGGACTGCTGACTCCATTAGGGAATTGCGAATTACAATTAAAAAGAGATAGGGCAATGTAGTTTTTTCCAAAGGGTTTTCCAATTAGAGGTTTCATTTTTGATTTATAAAAAAAACGCGTGTTTTTGTGAAAAATCATTTGATTTTTATTTGATTCAATAGCGGAAGGTTTGCCATTAATAACGAAAAACAATATCGATGATATGTCTTCGACGGCTACATTTGCAGGAGCATGCTCTTTTTATAAAGTTTACCATTGCATTTTCGCACATTTGGGGCTCTATTCCGTCGATAACGGCACGAATCTTCTCTTAGAGTTTTTGAATTGACTGAGGAGCATCAGCATAAAACTTATTCTTCACGTAACCCCAAAGAAAAAATCTGCCCGCTTCGTGGGCACATTCTCATCGCGCGCAGCTCGCTTCGCTCGCAAGTTTGAGAGCGCCTTGGGCGCGCAATTTGATCGTCGCGCTTCGCGCTCCATTCTTTCTGGACCTCGCGCTTCGCGCTCGGTCTTCTACTCTTCACATACATTTAAGTTTATTTCTTACAATTTAATACTGAAGCTCAAACCAATTTTATAATATTAAAGATGATGTAAATTACTCATTTTCTCAAATTCACTAAATTTCTTTTTCAGTTTAAGTGAAACAGGAAATTCAATTTACTTAAGGCTTTATCAGCCTTAAGGAACACATTCTCATCATGACGCTCGCGCTTCGCGCTCGATTTTCTGTATGCATCCAGTAACTTTTTAATAAATTACATGATTAAAATAATTTATTTATTTTCTTCCAAATATCTCAAAAAGGAAAAACAATCGTAGACTTTATTTAAGGAAACGATTTTGCAGAACAACGCTTATTTCGTATCTCACATATTTTGGTGAAAAAAATCGAATTTTTTCAGAATTAAAAATCATAAAATTAAAATATACATCCTGTCGAGAAATTTCTCGATAAGAATGTGTAGACCTCATTTAGCCAAACAATGTTTCATCTAAAAGTTTTTTTTGTATCTCACATATTTTGTCTAAAAAATGGAATTTTTGAATTTTAATCGTATTTTTTGGAATTTTACCGAAAAATATATCTTTTATCAGAAACTGTGTGACACAAAATTTGTAGATCTTTTTGAAACGAACAACTTTGTATTCTTACGTTTTTTTCGAATTTCACATATTATTGTTAAAAAATTGAATTTTGGATTTTCAATAGATTATTTTTGAATTAAAAAAAAAAATATGGATCTTATGAAAAAATGTTACAATTCAAATTTGTAGGTCTTTATGTAGAAAATAATATTATATCATAACGTTTTTTCGTATCTCGTATAATTTAACTGGAAAATGGAATTTTGATATTGACTTTTTTCGAATTTGAATATGCTGTAACATTTCTAATTTCGATTTAATCAAAAAACGTTATCAAGATAATTTTTAGAGATTTATGAGCACTATCTAAAACCAGTATTAAAATTTTTGATTTTTTCAAAAAATTATTTTCAAAAACACAAAAGTAGTGCTCAATCCCTCAATTTTGATTGGATGTGGCTGGTTAACGAACGTGTCCTTACTTTTTTGGCTCCAATAAAGTGTACCAAAGTTCAATTCAATCTGATAATTCTGTCGAGAGTTATGCCGCACACGACCTACAGACAGACAGACAGACAGACAGACAGACAGACACTTTCGTAAAAACCCTTTTTTCTGACTCAGGGGGTCTCAAAACGTAAAGATTTGATAAAAATTCCACATTTTAGGGTACACATACTTTTCCCCAAGAAATTGGGGAATTTCCCCCAAAAAAATGGATAAATTCCAGAAAAAGTAGGGAATATTCCCCAAAAATTTAGTGAATAAGTAAATCACTTATATTTTGGGGAATTTCCCCTAATCATGTTGTGTTTTTACGGAAAAATTAAAAAAATTTACGATAAAGTAAAAGAAAAGTTCTTTAAAAATTAGGAAATTAAGTAAATTTCATGTGATTTCGGGAATATCTCCAAATTCATTTAAGGATTTTTCTCAAAAATGCGAAAAATATCATTCAAAGGAGGAGATATTTTCTATGAAAAATAAATTAATGCCTTTTAGTCTAAATACGGTACTGTGCCTATTCATTGAGTTGGTCTAATCTCCTATTTATGCTTTGGTTTACCTGCAATTAATTTTGAATGCTCTAAATATTGAATTGTATTGTTCAGTGACCCTATAGACTCTCTTGTTACTTAAAAATTTCTGGCGTCTCTGATTTTAAATTTGTAATTAGAAATATAAAATATTAAAAAACTTTAAAGTGCAACAGTTTTTCGAATTTTGATTTTAGAAGAAAATATATTGAGACTTATTTGTAGAACTATTTGAAAATAATCTAGAATTCTAAACATAATTCTTGAAACCCTCAAACATGA
The DNA here is from genome assembly GCA_030998225.1 of Diplolepis rosae. NCBI lineage: Eukaryota > Metazoa > Arthropoda > Insecta > Hymenoptera > Diplolepididae > Diplolepis > Diplolepis rosae. The sequence goes on along the minus strand of JAPYXD010000338.1, from coordinate 190,134 downwards.
AATTTTCGAAAAAAATTTAAAAACTTTGAAGTGCCATAGTTTTTCGAATTTTGATTTAAGAAGAAAAAGTGTTGACACTTATTTGTAGAAAAATTTGCAAAGAATCTAGAATTATAAACATAATTTTTAAAACTCCCAAAAATGAGATTTTCGAAAAAAATTTAAAAACTTTGAAATGCCATAGTTTTTCGAATTTTGATTTTAGAACAAAATGTGTTGGGACTTATTTGTAGATATATCTGCAAAGCATTTAGAACTCTAAACAGAATTTTTGAAAACTATTAAAACAAAAATATTTTTGTAACCTGTCCTAAGCTTTACATGCAGAATCTGTCAGAATATTTCGGAGCCCCTTCAACACTCCCATGAATCCGGCACTGTAGATTGTACCCATCAGCATTATGTGCCGATAGTTTTACAACCGGAATTTCCCAAGGAAATTTTCTTCCAGCATTACCTTTATTTTCCATCATTTTAGTTTCAACCCTCACAAAAAGTATATCCATAAGTGTATCTGAAACAAGTGAACGAACACAGTGTTCCAGAGTTCCAGAGTTAACGTAAAAGGTAAGTTTTAAATATTTTTTTAAATTGATATGTAAATATAAATTATATATTTTAAAAATATTGCGGAGCTTCAAATTTTATTTAATGTAATATTATTAATTTAAAATTAATTAGGTGAGTTTGACCGATCGAAAGACCTGGGCTCGAATCCCAGCGCAGTCGAAAGTGTCTTTTTTTACACAGAAAGATTTTCAAATTATTTAAATATTATTATTTTTGCATGGTTCAAGTATACGAAATGCATTTTTATTTATTCTTAAAATTTTCAATTTAAAGCATTAATTCATCTATCTCTTCTGTTTTGCAGTATGCTCGTAGACATCAATCCCATCCAAGGAACAAAAGAAGTGGAAAGTACCAAAAATTAGCCACAGATGCCAAGGCAGGGAAATTAATAGAAAATGTTGTAGGCTTCAGCAACAATTTATAATTTGATTTTTATTTTCAATAACAATAATATGTATATTTAAAGAATTTTAAAATCCTTCTGTGGAAAAAAAGACGCTTGCGAATTTAATTTGAAATAATATGTATAAGTAAACAAAATAAACTTTGTAATTTATAAAAAAATTCATTAAATCCCTATTTTTATTTCCCACTTAAATTATAGAGGATATTTTCTTAAAGATATTTGGGAAATTTCCCAAGTTTATGTAAAATATTTCCCAAAATATATTAAGGGAAGTTTCAGAATAGTTTTTGAAAATTCCCAATTTTTAAGAAATATTCCCCAAATATTTTGAGAAATTTCCAATTTTTGGGGAATATTCCCCAAAAACATGTGGAGGAAATGTCCACAATACTTTTGGAAAATTCCCAATTTTTAGAAAATATTCCCCAAATATTTTGGAAAATTCCTAATTTTTGGGAAATATTCCCCAAAAATATGTGGAGGAAGTTTCCACAATAGTTTTGGAAAATTCTCAATTTTTAGGAAATATTCCCCAAATGTTTCGGGGAAAATTCACTAATTTTGGTGTAATTTGCGTTACTAACATTTTGGGGAATTTTCCCCAAAATTTTTTTTACAGTGTATGCACGGTACGCTACTAAATCTTTCTGCCATTTGTTCATTCCTCCTTTCGTTCGCCCATGCACATGCCCAAGAGACCGGCGTCTTTTAGAAATATCTTGATGTGCTCTGCTGTGAATCACGAGGCTAAGATACCTAAGACTCACCTGAATACTCAAATTATTATGTTAAAGCTTTTAATCCGCATAATGATTATGAGCCTGTACTAATTACATATATTTCGATTAACTCTGAAATATTGGAAACTAAAATCGTTTCTACAATTTGATGATCATGCATCAAATATTAAAAATTGATGAGTGCATTTCCTTTTTCACAATAAGTTTAGAAAGAGGGTAGTAACATTTGCCATATAAAAATCAGCAAATGGCGCAATAGCCCCATTAGCATTCGTGCAAATTCCTAAATCCTCTCTGTCATTATTACCTTTGTCCAATCATAGATTCCTTAGTCATCAAGAAACCCTACCACGTTCACCTCACGATCAACCAGTAAAGCAGACCAAAGCAATATCAAATTTGCAGTTTTCTGAGTGTCTTACACAGAGAGAAATTTTAGGTTTCACTGACCAAAGTCTTTTTGTTAAAATCGTCTTTACAAAAATGTTAAAGTTCTCATGACAATCATGGTAGTGGCTGTCATACATTGGAAAAGTGTTTACTCCAACTGCAAGGAACGTTACTGAGACCACGATTCTGGTACTTGAAATACCATAGCGCTGCGATTATAGGAACCAAAGTCCATCGTAAAGCCGCGCATAGAGTTTAGTTAAAATGACTAAGTCTACGGACAGTAAATACCGAGCCAAAATTCTTTTTGAGGTTATAGGTATGGTTCTCTTAGTTATCAAAATACAAATTCAATTTCATTAGAAAAAATAAAGTTTCACCGAAATGATCTAAAAAAAATAATCCGGTATAATGATATTTATGATAACTTTCGTCGATTAAGTTAAAAAATTGTCACTTTTTTCATCACCATAAACTTTTTTTGACTGACTATAGTTTTGAAAAAATACGACGAGACATCAAAATTGGAACGCATTGCATTGTCCCCGAACAAAATCGTTTATCATTTAGAAAGAATTGTCAAACTATACTTATAATAGAATTATTTACCTGATAATGCTTGGCACGGTGAAATATAGTCCAGGAATCGAGAACGAGAATTGGCAGGATTCAACTTAGGCTGCATATCTTTTTGGAAGTAACTACTCATCTCCAGTGCAGTACAAGTTAAATTGTGTGACTATTACAAGATTTAATAGTTGTCACGACAGGCTTACCTCGTTGTAAAAAATGAAAGTTATACTTGAGTTGTCTAGCGCAACAGCGAACGCTGCGGTTGAAGTAACCAAAGGAGCTTGGCAGTACACATAAAGAAAATGTACGTTTACTAACCGTTGGGTATGTATAAAGCTCATTCTAATCATCAACTTTGGTCACAACAACCGAATACACAAAAAAGTCCAAATTACTGTCATGATAACTATAAAAGTAGTAACTTCTCTCAACTTTTTTGGTCAAGGCAACTATTGTACAACAAATTTATGTGCTATGTGCACAGGAACCAAAGCCGATTTTTCTCAGTGTAGCGGGGTTCAGACCTTAGAATAATAAAGAAAACATTTTTTATTCATTGAGCCCGTCTGCGGTCTAGGGCGTCACTTTTCAGATTCTTTAGTTGATTAAAGTTGTAAAATTACCTATCGAAATATTTTACAAAAAAGTCTCGGGCGGACGTAAAAGACACAAGCTTGCATCTGGACGGAAGCAAATGTATAAGATATATTGAAATATATGAAAATATATTTATAATATATCTACCTTCGGCAAACCATTTTTAAGGTCCAATTCGTTTAACTAAAAACGACAAAAAGGTGCGAAAATCACCAAAAATGAACACTACCGTATCTTAAAAAGGTAGTGATAATTTTACATCGAATATTTAACATTAGAATTAATAGAAAAATTTAACGGTGAAAAGGACGAATTTAAAAGCATTTAATCATTTTCCGGTTCCAAGCCAATCGTTCTATTTGCTTAATAAAGGTAATAGAAAGTGGTAAAAAACGGAGTTTTTGTGTGCTAGTGTGTGCATAAAAGAAGTAGAGTTGACCTTCCGGGCAACGATCATGCCAAGAAAATTTTCTTTCCCATTCCAGGAAGCATGGACGGATCAGCCTTCTCTTTCTCTCTGAAGTGATAGCTCTTATGCTCTTCAGCAGACAGACTGAGTTTTAAACTTCAATTTTTTTATTTATATTTTCTAAATCGAAAATTTTCTTCCTGGATCCTCCAATATGTCCCAACCCACCACGAGTCGAGACTGCAAGCGCAAACATAGATCGCGTGCACGTCGACAAGCAAGAGAAATTTTGACAAATTTTCATTTTTCTTTGACAACCTGCTTGATAAAGCAGAAATTGACATAAAGAAATTCCAACAGGCAAAGCTAGAGTCTCAAGAAGCGTCCGCTTCCAAATAGTGAAGTTATCCATTTACTGACTTTTGCCACGCATATAATGCATATTTCTTTTTATAAGAAGGGAAGGATTGAAATCAGATTTTTTTTTATTTGAATCTTTTTAAAATTCGTCCACTCTTTAGTACGTACGTCGAGCCCTATGCTCTGTTGGCCACGTTGAAAGGTCGAATACTCCTTGTTCTATGCCCTGTCAAAAGGGTCCGACCCTTTGGGAACCGCACAAGAAGAAAAGGCGTGAATTAATCAAGTCATTATAGGAAGGGCCAAAAATAGGGGTATTTTCGAGAACGAAATATCTGACGTTGAAACTATCATTTTAGATTTAGAATCAGAAACAGAGCCAGTGTCGTAATAACCCAATAGGGGCATAGAAATCTATTCAAGATCAAAAGAAAAATTCATGATCTATGGAAATTTTAAGTCGAATTTTCCGGATCTTCCGCACGATTCAAAATGTCGAACGACAACTAAAACCGTAATTTCCAGGGAACAATCGGTAGCAATCCTAACGAATGAACTACAAAAGCGTACCCAAATATCCCGAACTCATTATCCGGACCCAATCCTAACATCGTGGCCCCGAAACAATCAATGAATGTGGATGCAAGCGCATCTGTAGCCTCAATGGTATAATGCATGACCCTTTAACAAAGCACTTATCATATGCCACAATTAGACGGCAAGAATCCTCCGGAAACCGTAAGTTACTATTACAACCGAGTGCAGGGTTTTCTGAGTGGGAAAAATTACGTGATCGAGGACAAGTAGACGCAGATTTAATATGTCAGTACCGCTCATGAGATAAGTGAGAGTATCATTATGATGAAACCGGTGGTGGAATGCGTACTAGACGCTTTCATTAAGGGCCTCCCGGACGAAATGTCTACATTCGTAGATACCAGAAATCATTTTCTCACCAACAATTTCATCAGTACCCACCAGAGTATCCGTCATACCCACCACAATATCTCTGCCCTTATTCCCCACCGTACCCCCTAACCCAACAATACATCTACTCATACCCACCCCTTTCACATATGCCACAGTACCATTCTCAACCTCCGAATAGGAACGGACCTGGCAACAACGAACCATGGCGTGGGTATAATAGGCCACCAGGAAACATGTCACCTCCTGGATCGAGTTCGCCGGGACCTCAGAAGAATTTAATCACAGTGGGTCCACTCATATAGGAGAAACGGGGAACGAGTTATAGTGTTTGATATCAACAAGTGGTGGCGCTATTGTCGCTACCGATGTTCTTTTTAAGCTGTTGTAACCATAGCAGCCATAGTTTGATATTATTTTGATAAAATCTGATGGTAGAAATCATTGATTTATGTTTGAAAACTAGGCGGCGCTGATGCTCATTTTCACTTTTTTAAGTACCCTCCTAAAATACATGGTAGTGGATGTACTGTGAATTTAAACTCCCAACAAGTTCGTCGCTCAGACGTGGCAACGAACTAGACTCACCGAGAGCGTCCCAAGGCAGTCCACTTCCAGGAGAGCTCCGTAGGATTTTTCGAACAAGATCAAAAACCGAAGAGCCATCAGTAAGTGCGTTGAGTTTTTGAAGAAAGAAGTCAAGATGACATGCCAACTGATTTAGAACATTATCCGGATCAACCGTTGGCAAAACTGAAAGAAAATCCAATGTACTATTGGTCTAGCCAATACAAAGAAATTTACCCAACTCTCAGCACTATTGTCAGAAAATACTTGCCAGTCGTCGCAACTTTTGTACCATCCCGAAAAATTATTTTATAGAGCAGGTGTTACATCCCGTAAAAATACATAAAAATTTTAAATCGCGCCTACAGCAAGGCAGTTGAGTTGCATAAAATAGGAAAACTACCTTACCGTCGGTAATGTAGAAAACCAAGCCAATAAAACATTAATAATTATTTAATAAAAATAACAATAATATTCATTATTGTTAAGAACAGCCGTTAAATAATTGATAATAATAATCAAACAACAGCACATAACAATCAGCGATAACCAATAATGGATAATCAATCAATAATATCAATCACATTATAGGGGATCCGCAAATTAGCTTGAATAATATTTTAGAATATAAACACCAAAAATACATGTATTTCATAAATACTATAAGAATATAAACCAAGTTGTAAAATAATAGATGAGTCAGTGCAATTATGACCTAGTACAATTGCACCGACCTGTCAACATATATATATTAAGTAACATAGCTGAAAAGACGAGAGGAAGATATACCGCACCGAGCATCAAGGGACTTTGATCCCGATAGTATGACCTGCGTGAGAACTAGCCGCGAGTTCACGAGTTTACGCGACTGTCAGCAAGCATGGTCATCGACATTGCCGCCAGACGCGTGCCGATCAACAATTTATCATTGTACGTGCCGATCTACAAATTAGCAGACACTCTCCCACTATGGGAATAATCAATAATATATAAACCCCAGATTTACCTCTGGAGGTTGTCTTTTCGCTAGTAGCTGTTCAGTCTTCAAGATCTTAACGTCGGTAATCACTCCGTCCGCAAGTCATACTGTCGGTATCACGAATTGACCCTTCGATATTCGTAATTTCATCGGTATCTTACACAAGGATTACCTCGGTACTTGGTAAACATCATCCCTGGTCCTTAAGTGGTGCAAGTCCGGTGGTCGTGAATTAATAAGTGCCGTTAAATACGTGTATCGTCGTATTAAGTCGAGTTCTGAGAGTTAAATCTGCAGAAAACGAACTTAACCAGTGTTTAGCAAGCAAGTTGGATTGTCTGATACGCTTCCTGTACTACTTGACTAGCACTACTTAACTCCAGCCAGGATTGTGCCGTTATCCAGCTATCAACAAGGAGAAATATACGACAAAACTCTTTCTCTTGCCTTCTCAAGCAAGGAAAAAGCGTAAGTGATATATATAAGCATCTCAAAACTTATTATATTAACTATAACGCCAATTGTAGTGCGTGAGTTGTATATCTAGGCATCTCAAAACCTAGTATATTAGCATAAAACGTACAAGTTACATATATAGGCATCTCAAAACCTGTATTAATAACTTGTAGACGCACACACTTAAACGCGGAAGTCACATATATAGGCATCTCAAAACCTGTATTATTGACTTATATAGACGCACACTTTTAATGCGTGAGTTACATATATAGGCATCGCAAAACCTGTATTATTAACTCATAAACGCATAAAACCCTTAATATTGCCTTTTCATCCTGAGAAGTAGTATGAGTCATACACATAAGCATCTCAAAACTTATTGTATATCTATCTTTTAATTAATAAAGCTTGTACACCGCAATATAATCAAATTTGTTATTATTGTGAACAACTCGAGCCGCATAGTTTTGACTAGTGACCACGATCCCACAAAAATATAAATAATCAGAATTTACCACTCTGATTTAATCAGCTGTCACGTATCCATGACAGTTATATTATATATTATAATCATATAAAACTATTATGCTATTATATCATATAACACGTTTTATTGTTGCTATAAATATTATTGCTAGATACATGTAACTGATTTTATAAATAATTTCACTATTACTATTAACTAAAATATCAATAAACAATTGATTTTATTGATAAAATACTAATTAAAACAAATATTACCTTTTATTATTATTAACTATTATTATTACTATTGTTAATAATAACAATTAACGAAATGCAAAAAATGTTATATAACAACAATATTATTTCAACCTTTATATTTAAAATTATTATTAATCACTATTATTATTAATATTTAATATTGTTATTAACATTAATTGTCAAAATGCAACAAATATTAAATAATAACAATGTTACTTCAATTTCTTGATTTGCATAATTATCAATCACTTTCATTATAATTATTTCATATTTTTATTAAAATTTGCAACAAATATTATGATAATGTAACTTCAAATTTTAAAATAATAATGTTTATAATAATTATCATTATTGTTAGTATTCTTATTTGATGTTAATCAACAATCAGCAATTAATTATAAAATACGTTCTTTTAATAACTATTACTATTATGTTATTTTATAAACAAAAGCAATGTTTAAATATAAAGATTAATAAAATTATAAACAAATCATAATCACCATTTATGTACAACAATTGTATTATAGTTACTCTATTACTTACCTATGTATACAAATAATGTAGTTTATTTATATTGGCGTTGGGTCATAATTTTTCATTAAAAAACAATGTTCAAGGAAACGTATCAAAAATTTTTAAAGGGGCAGAAAATATATTGTAGGGATGAAAAAGGCAAACGTTTCGGCCACAAATGGGGGCCCTCTTCAGTGCCAAATTTAATGTACTTAGTGTCTAAGCTGTAAACGTGCAAAAAAAGTTATTAGCACTAACATTAGATTTTCTGTTTTTGTTTTTTTGGTCTTTTTTAATGATATTTTTTAAAACATGCTAAACTTATGTGAGAAAGCAAGATGGTAAGCTCCAAGGCATCTAGGAACGAGACCGCTCCAAAACACAGCCTTAAAAAAGTGTGAGAACTCCTATCTTGCAGATCCGCGAAGAGTGAATCCACAAACTGCCCCTCCTCAAAGGTACACGAACCCGGAAGGAAACAGATTTTTCGTTAAAGGGCAAAATCAAAAATTGATAGTTTTTATTTCAATTTTTAATCTTCTACTTTCCTTTAAGACACAGAGGCGGCAGATAGAAGTAGCCACACACTCTGTTTGGTGTCAAAAAGGAAACTGATTTGAGAAGAGAGCAGTACCGTTTGAAAACTAGCGTAAAAATTTTAATATATACAGTGAAAATTTGTTGTGGAGGGTCAAGTTACAAACGCATAAACAAACCCCATACAAGGTCTATGTCCTGGAAACTCGGGACCCAAGTACGCTTAAGTGTTCGGAGAGCGGAGAGAGAGAAAGAAGGGTTTCAGACCACATGTTGAGAGAGACCCTCGGAGGAAGTAATTTTGGAATAAAATAAAATGTAATGTTTAAAAAATCATATTCTTAGAAAGAGAGTTGCAAAACAATGAAAAGGGCTATGTCTTATTCAGTTAGTTTATTTAAAAATGCATTATTTTATATTTATAAAAATTTATATTTATAAAAATTTTTTGTCGGGATTAAAACAAAAATATCATATTTAAGATGGTAAGAATACGTATAAAAATCGCATTTCTTTTAAAGGTACCACTCGCGTGTGTACGTTATTATGTAGCGTTAATTAAGTAAAGAATGTATTCATAATTTTAAACCGGCGTTGAATCAAAATAATTCTCAATTGCTTTAAATCAGCGAGAAGTATTAGCGTATGTAATATAGTGAACGCTTCGCGGCTTGTTTATGCGATTTAATATTCGCATCGAACTAACGTTGAGCAATCTCACATATGAGACGTTAACTGTTAATAAAAGTCGTATTTATTTCATAAGTAAAACTCGCGTGTATAAATTTTATGTAGCGTTGAGAACGTGTTTAAAGAATCTATCATTTGATAAACGACACGGGGCGCGAAATTCAAAATTCTCGGAGATTATATTCCGCGAAAAGTATTCGCGTATGTAATATATTGAACGCTTCGCGGCTTGTTTATGCGAATATATGTTCACATAGGACTAATCCTGACGAATCTCATATATGAGATGTTAAATATACATAAAAAATCGTGTTTATTTCCCAAAAGTAAACTCGCGTGTAAAAATTTTTAATGTAGCGTTGAGTACCTGTTGAAAGAATCCATCATTCGGTAAACGGCACGGGGCGCCAAACTCAAAAATCTCGGAGATTGTATTCCGCGAAAAGTATTCGCGTATGTAATATATTGAACGCTTTGCGGCTTGTTTATGCGAATTGATGTTCACATAGGAACAATCCTGATGAATCTCATATGTAAGAAGTTAGATATAGATAAAAATCGTATTTATTTCCGAAAGTAAACTCGCGTGTAAAAATTTTTAATGTAGCGTTGAGTACCTGTTGAAAGAATCCATCATTTGATAAACGACACAGGGCGCGAAATTAAAAATTCTCAGAGATAATATTCCGCGAGAAGTATTCGCGTATGTAATATATTGAACGCTTCGCGGCTTGTTTATGCGAATATATGTTTACATAGGACTAAGAATGCATTATTTGATAAACGACACGGGGTGCGAGATTCAAAATCTCGGAGATTATATTCCGCGGAAGTATTCGCCTATGCAATGTATTGAACGCTTTGCGGCTTCTTTATGCGAATTGATGTTCACACAGGACCAATCTTACATACGCGAATACTTCTCGCGGAATATAATCTCTGAGATTTTTGAATTTCGCGCCCCGTGTACTTTATCAAATGATGTATTCTTTCAACAGGTACTCAGCGCTTAATAACATTTATTCACGCGAGTTTACTTTTGCAAATAAATACAATTTTATGTATATTTAACGTCTCACATACGAGATTCGTCAGGAGTAGTCCTATGTTAACATATATACGCATAAACAAGCCGCAAAGCGTTCTATATATTACATACACGAATACTTTACGCGGAATATAACCTCCAAGATTTTCGAATTTCGCGCGCCGTGTCGTTTATCAAATGATGGATTCTTTAAACTGGTACTCAACGCTACAGAAAATTTATTCACGCGAGTTTACTTTTGGAAATAAAATTCGATTTTATTTTATTTATATTTAACGTCTCACGTATGAGATTCGTCAGGAGTAGTCCTATGTGAACATATATACGCATAAACAAGCCGCGAAGCGTTCAATATATTACAACGCGAATACTTCTTGCTGAATATAATCTCCGAGATTTTTGAATTTCGCGCCCCGTGTACCTTATCAAATGATGTATTCTTTCAACAGGTACTCAGCGCTTAATAACATTTATTCACGCGAGTTTACTTTTGCAAATAAATACAATTTTATGTATATTTAACGTCTCACATACGAGATTCGTCAGGATTGGTCCTATGTGAACATCAATTCGCATAAACAAGCCGCAAAGCGTTCAATATATTACATACGCGAATACTTTTCGCGGAATACAATCTCCGAGATTTTTGAATTTCGCGCGCCGTGTCGTTTATCAAATGATGGATTCTTTAAACACGTTCTCAACGCTACATAAAATTTATACACGCGAGTTTTACTTATGAAATAAATACGACTTTTATTAACAGTTAACGTCTCATATGTGAGATTGCTCAACGTTAGTTCGATGCGAATATTAAATCGCATAAACAAGCCGCGAAGCGTTCACTATATTACATACGCTAATACTTCTCGCTGATTTAAAGCAATTGAGAATTATTTTGATTCAACGCCGGTTTAAAATTATGAATACATTCTTTACTTAATTAACGCTACATAATAACGTACACACGCGAGTGGTACCTTTAAAAGAAATGCGATTTTTATACGTATTCTTACCATCTTAAATATGATATTTTTGTTTTAATCCCGACAAAAAATTTTTATAAATATAAATTTTTATAAATATAAAATAATGCATTTTTAAATAAACTAACTGAATAAGACATAGCCCTTTTCATTGTTTTGCAACTCTCTTTCTAAGAATATGATTTTTTAAACATTACATTTTATTTTATTCCAAAATTACTTCCTCCGAGGGTCTCTCTCAACATGTGGTCTGAAACCCTTCTTTCTCTCTCTCCGCTCTCCGAACACTTAAGCGTACTTGGGTCCCGAGTTTCCAGGACATAGACCTTGTATGGGGTTTGTTTATGCGTTTGTAACTTGACCCTCCACAACAAATTTTCACTGTATATATTAAAATTTTTACGCTAGTTTTCAAACGGTACTGCTCTCTTCTCAAATCAGTTTCCTTTTTGACACCAAACAGAGTGTGTGGCTACTTCTATCTGCCGCCTCTGTGTCTTAAAGGAAAGTAGAAGATTAAAAATTGAAATAAAAACTATCAATTTTTGATTTTGCCCTTTAACGAAAAATCTGTTTCCTTCCGGGTTCGTGTTTTGTGATTTTGTGAAGTGCTTACATCTTGTCGGTGTTGTGAGCCCTTTGTGGATGGTGATGTTTTTTCTGCAGGATCTGTGCTTATTTTGTAGGAGATATCAGTGTCCATAGGTGGTTCTCGTGTGTACCTTTGAGGAGGGACAGTTTGCGGATTCACTCTCCGCGGATCTGCAAGATAGGAGTTCTCACACTTTTTTAAGGCTGTGTTTTGGAGCGGTCTCGGTCCTAGATGCCTTGGAGCTTACCATCTTGCTTTCTCACATAAGTTTTGCATGTTTTATAAAATATCATTAAAAAAGACCAAAAAAACAAAAACAAAAAAATCTAATGTTAGTGCTAATAACTTTTTTTTGCACGTTTACAGCTTAGACACTAAGTACATTAAATTTGGCACTGAAGAGGGCCCCCATTTGTGGCCGAAACGTTTGCCTTTTTCATCCCTACAATATATTTTCTGCCCCTTTAAAAATTTTTGATATGTTTCCTTGAACATTGTTTTTTAATGAAAAATTATGACCCAATGCCAATATAAATAAACTACATTGGATTTATTTTTGGGTCAAGATAAAAACTGAAGACATTAATACAAACATGTCTCGAAATTATACAAATAATGTCATTGACCCTTGCGACTAAATCTACCTAAAAACCTGATGGTATGCGTTTACACAGCCCTTGAGAAGATGTGATTACACCCACACCACGAAAGCATGACCCACACGGACTTGGAAAATCGGTGTGAGTCCCTAAGCTCACCAACGCAGCACACCAGCAAACTGGCCCATAGTCTCAACTCACCACACTGACACCTAAGATTCTAATGGACTTCGAAAAAGCTATTGAAACCATGGAACTCAAATTCCCATACTTTCTACCTACGAGTTGAAACTACAGACGACAATATAAACCAGGCTGCAAGGCCTAAACAGAAGTCTGAGTCTAAGCAAGTCTGTGTCTAAGCGCGTCTAATTCTGAGTCTAAGCGAGTCTAAGGGAGTCTAAGGGAGCGTACGATCAAGCAGCATCGTTAGAACCGGTTTTCGTCGCCGTTCCGCAATAAATCTATGTGGTCGTAATTTCCACGTGTTCGGAAAAACCAATATAATAACAACGGAGTGAATTTCAATAAAACTGGATTTAGTGTCATTGTAATCGAGGCATGAAAATAAGGATACCGGTTAAACAAAGGATTGACCTGCCACTGTTGGTCAACAAGGATAATTAGGGGAGGTACCCGATTAGCAGAGGATACACAGATCTTAAAGGATTATCGCTTTCAAGAGGCCACCTCATCAAGAACAACCGGTAAGTCGAAATAACATTGTTTTTATTAAAGTTCTCTTTTCTTTTTGTGCCCTTTAGACTCACGGTGTGTTTTTCTTTAAGGTTGGACCAATCAGACTCGACCAACCAAAGGAAAACGGCCTGCAACCAACAATTAAAAGTCGCTTGGGTTTAAATCAAAATTTGTATTTTTTATAATAAATTATTATTAACAATAATTGTAATTTGATTCATTTGGCTTGTCCTCTACCCGGTTAATTGTTAATTTTAACAATAAACAGAGGAACATAGTTAGGGTAATTGGCTCTAGACTTTAGATAGGAAATATATATATATTATAATTTAAAACTTAGGACGTCACACAGCAAACTTTCCTCCCTTTTCCTAATTTTCCCAACCTACCCTCGCCTTAGCTCGGGACGTAACACAGGAAATATTTTGACGGATAATAGGAGCAGATTTTCACCAACCTATTTACAAAAAAAATTTCAGTTTTGAATTCACTATCAGCCAAAGATTGGTATTTGCACTGATTGTAAGATGCTACTACAAAATATGTTACTGTTTCGTAATATTTTTTATATAAAAATGTAATAAACAGTGTCTTACTATCGATCTTCAATCATTTTATTTAAACTTAAATAAATGTAATTCTTTCAAGATCGATTCTTTTGACTCGATTTTTTTGCAGAATCGATATTAATAAATTTGATCTTGGGTCGATTCAAGGATCGATCGTTTCGGGGGAATCGCCCATGTCTAGTCGAGGCAAGACTGAAATCAGCCATAAGGAAGTGGCGTTTATGCCGGGCACGGGTTTTAACTTATTAATTTCATTTAAAAATTTGTATTCCTTAAATTTTCATTAATTAATTAGAATGTGTATAAACAGGAATTATAAAAAAATTTATAAACAACATAATGTTTAAACTAAATGATTGAATTTTTATATCATCACATGTATAATAATTCAACAACTTATTTTGAATATTTTTTTTTATAATTCCTTTTTTAATCATTATTTTAAAATTTATCTCATATTTAAATTTTTTTCATAAATAATCCCTATATATGTACATTCTAATTAATTAATTAAAATTAAACAAATACAAATTTTTGGATAAAATTCATTGCTTATAATCCGTGCTCCGCGTAAGCGCCACTCTCTGATGGCTGATTTCGGTCTTGCCTTGTCAAACGAAGGAACTGGTGTGACCGTCAAATCCCGTGACGCTCGAGTTGAGCTCAGTGGTTTCACGTGGGTACATTTTATTTATAAAACATATAAAGTAAATCATTCCAAATAGGGCTCATTCTGTCGGAAATTCCATCAGCTTTCCAACGGTCCTAGTAAAAAGTTTGTACCTCTTTTTTTATGGAGTTTTTACACTCCATACGCAAGTGTGACCTTTAATAGTACCCGCGGAGAGCGTGCGCATAATTTCCGCCGGTGGTGTATACAGGGTGTTTTTTTAATCTTGACACAATTGCGAAGTGTCTCTGGTGTTATTTGTGCACAAGCAGTCCTGTTTTGCTGGATCATGTTATGACGGCGTGCTGGCACTTTTTGACAAACTTTAGTCTTCAACTAACACCACAAGTAGAAATCCAGCAACGTAAGGTCTGGCAACTTGGCAGTCTAATTTATCGGCCTTTATCTGCCAATCCAGCAATCATTAAATTCGCGATTAAGCACTTGCTACAAAATTGCCGAATAATGTGTTGGACAGGCGTCATGTTGAAACCACATGTGGGTTTTCTGCACTCAAATATTGCATGTTGTGTCGGTTCACCGTACCATATTTCGTGAAAAACGACTCGTCTGAGAACAGTACTCGAAAAAATAAATTCTGGTTCCATTACATCTGCTCAAGCGCCCATTGCCGAAATGTCACTCGGTTCTGAAAATTATTGCCACGAAAGCAACCAATACATAACCTCAAAAGTAGCAAAAAACCCCATTTTTCGAGCACATAACCACAAATATCTCACAATCCTGACGTGATAGGCTGATTCTGATTTCAGATTCGGATTCTACGTAAAAAATTTCCCCGAAAACGACTCATAGCTTTTCAACAATAAAACCTTGCAGACCTGTGTAATTTATGTGTAAGTTAAATTTTGTTGATTGTTATTTTTATTATGTAAATATCTATTTTCAGTTAGTTTATTTCGATTTTGTAATTGTCTTGGATTCAATCGCCTATTATTATTATTATTATTATTATTATCAACATTGTTATTATTATTGTACCCTGGTCCTCGGGTTGCGGATAGAGGGGCCTTGTACTGAGGGTTACTGCCAAATACAGATATAAAACTAAATAAGCAGTCGCGGACAATGTTCCAGGGATGGTCCCGAAAGAATAACCCCCAAGCCAGGTGTTAACTACCCTGCCAAGGGCTGCATGGCGCCAGGGAGTGGTGTCTTACACGCTGTCTCTAGGAAACCAGGCCACATCCTAGAGTATTGAGGCCTTACTCCTGAATGCGGAGTAAGAAGTGGGTCGAGGTTCCGGCCAGGAAGAACCTCCAGAAGAAGAAAAGGAAAAAGGCTGCCAGAACGCCGGAGAGGCCTAGCTATGCGCGCCCAAAAGCGGTGCTCATAAAACCGGCAGAGGGAATGCGCTACGCTTCCATCCTGCGTGAACTCAAGAAACGCGTCAACCCTGATGAACTGGGCGCTACAGGCCAGGGAATTAGGGAGACGCGATCCAAGGACTTACTGGTGGAAGTGAAATGTTCTAAAAAAGACAAAGGGCTGCTGGACACCGCCTTTAAAGAGTCAATTGGAGCTAGTGGGGCGGTCCGCCATCTCACCGCCCGGATTGAGGTCGAGATCGCCGATCAAGAACCAAGCATTGGAGCCGAAGACGTCGAGGAGGCTGTAAGAGGCTTCTTCGAGCAAGGACCGGAGATGGAGCTCAGAGTCTCACTAACCAAGACACCCTATAGAGGGAACAGAAAGGCGTAAGTGCTTTTAGAGGAGGAAAGGGCCTTAAAACTGCTTAAGGCGGCTCGAATCAAGATCAAGTGGGTATCCTGTAGGGTGCGCAGGAAGAAGGAGTTAAACCGGTGCTTCCGCTATCTTGGTCATGGCCACATAGCGGCATACTGACGGGGGTCAGATCGTAGCAGGAGTTGTTGGAGGTGCGGCATGGAGGGACATACCACGGGGTCCTGCACAGGGCAGTCGCATTGCTACCTCTGTGCCGCAAGAGAGGAGAAGCCCTGGGTTGATCATGTCCCGGCGACAATGCGTTGCGCGGCATTTTGAGAGGCAGCCCCAAAAGGAGGCTGTGAAAAGTCGCCCAAAAAAAAGCTGAGCTGAACGAGGGACTCCAGGAAAAAGAGGAGAAGAAGCAAGGAGGAGAGGCAAGTAGCGTCTTAAGATGGCCCCCACCCTGAAGTAATGCCTAACGGTTATTTTTATTTTGTAAAAAATAATTGTTATTATTATTGAAATTATAATTTTTATTTCTTAAAAAATTGTTATTTGGGAAATTACTGTAATTTTTTCTTGTAAAATTATTATCACTACTTCTTTGACTATTGAAATTGTTATATCTTTGTTGGTTAGGATACAAAAAATTTTGTTTTTATTATTAAGAGCTGCTTCTTGAGCTTTACTCAAATGAAAACGTTTTTCAGTTGCATGACCTGGCTTTTTACAAATTAAACAAACAGTTTTGTCTTCAAGTGCTACGTTAAACCGAGTGGTTTTATTATTTCTATTATTGATTGGTTCGTCAGTTTTTAAATAGTCCGTATTTCTATTTCATCGCAGTGCAGAATTTACAGCTAATCTTCGTACTATATCAATACTGTCGTTAATAACTTCTCTGAATGTATTTTTTTCCTCCACGCGAATTTCTAATTCAGGTCGCAAACCTCGTATAAAGCATTGAATTAAGCCCTTTTCAAGATTTTTCTTAAAAGTATTATCTACCTGACCGCCATTATTGAGTCTGTGAGCATCTTCAATTCTGTCAGCAATTTCTTTAATCCTTGCGGCATAGGAAAGTACGTTTTCTTTTTCCCACATAAATATGATACCTAATTCTCCCTGTGATTGATACATATTTTTCGCAGGGGCATACACTCTTTGGAGTTTTTCAATTAATTCGTCTACATATATTATTGTAAGTTGAACAAAGATACATTTCCTTGCTTTTCCTGAAAATTTACTTCTGAATAATCGTACTAAATTTTCTTGAGCTGCGGTTGCTGGCAGCATTGCCTTTGCTTCATAACATCATTCAATAAAATGTGATAATATAAATACTAGTAATTGATATGCGAGTAAGTGAATTTTCTGATAAATTTATTTTAGTTCTTTCTTCAACTGTGTTTTTTGGAATTAACGTTGAACTAATTAATCTAATATTTTCGTTACCAATGTAAGTAGCTTCGTTTTATAATGTTTCGTTCTTATCACTTGATCCGCATATAATACTTGAATTAGTTTTCAAGCTTGAATTAAACCAATCATTCGAGCTAGATAAACTGCTTGTTCTGGTAGTTTTGAATTGATCAGACGTTAAAGTTTTCTCTCAGGAAATAGTGCCTGATTGAAAACGGATATTTTTTTCATCTTAGAAAATGATTTGCAAAAATTTGCAAGATCAGTATTTTTCTCAGCTTGACTGCGCGTAATAGGATTTTCTTGACTTTGGGATTTCCCTAATTCACTAGGATTCAATCGATCAAAAAAACAATTCAAAATATCTTTCGTTCCAAAATTTATTTATGTAATCAATATATGTAATTGACAATAAATTTATTTGAAAAATAAGAATTTGTCTCAATGTTCCATGTCATGTAAATTTATAGTTATTGAATAAAATTCTCAAAATTATATGCCTAAATTTACCAATTTCCATGTGCTTGCCGAAACATATTTATTTCGAATTCTTGTTTCAAATTTATTAAAACTATTTCTGGATTTTTGCCTTATCTGAAATACTTGATATCTCTCGGCCTTGTTTTTTGAATTTAGAACACTGTTTTTAGTTGAAAGTACTAATATGAAATATATATTTCGCTGTTTTGAGTCATTGAGTATTATATATTTTTTTTGGAACTCAGGAATTTAATTGTTAAATAATGAAATTCAGAAATGATTCAAGTGTATATTTTTAAATAATTCTTGTTGTCACAGACAAAAAAATTTCTTCATACATGGAAAAAGGAAATTTATAAAATAGTGTAGAATTTTAGTAATGCATGATAGGACAAGCCTGAATTAAGCACAACTCCTTGGTCAATCTTTGCAATCAAAAATATTCTGTTAGTTAAGAGAGTTGAAATAGAAGTTATAAATAATACAGCACAAGCACTTCGAATTTTGACTTACCCAAATGATAGTAATCGATGGTGACCGTTCAACGAATCTAAAAAGGACTTATACTCTCGTGTGCTGTTCTTTGTTTGTTCAACCTTAAATTAGAACTTAGTTAACACTTTAAAATTTAAGAAGTACGAGATTGGACAGGAATGACTCAAGCACAAAATCCTATGTAATCTTTGTACTTACAGAAATTCAGATAATAAAATTTCAAATAAAATAAGTCATTTAATCACTTAGGTTAGCGTCAAGATCAAATCCATGTGTGATTCAATAAACTTATTTTATTTTAACATAATTTAAATGTAATTAAAAGAAATAGGGAAGTTTAAACAATTTATCAAATTTCAAATAAAACAATTATTCAATCACTTAGGTTAGCCTCAAGGTCAGATCCCTTCGTGATTTGACAACATTATTCAATTTTAACACAATTTAAACGAAATTAAAAGAAATAAGGAAATTCAAACGATTTATCAAATTTTAAATGAAATAATTATTTAATCATTTAGATTAGCGTCAAAACAGAAGCAAACTCAATGTAATCGAATGACGAATTTTCCATGCACTCATTGTGAAATAGTATATTATGTGCCTAGGCGCATAATGAGGGTTATAACGCGACGAGCGACAATGCTCGCAGGAAATCGAAGCCGAGGCACGATCAGTCCTGCGAGCATTTTAAGCGAGTCTCCTAATTACCCGAATTGTGTGTATTGGCACATATTCTATTTTATGTGACTTCGGTGTGTATACGAGTTCCAAAGGTCTCGTCACTTTTAAAATTAATCCTGGTGGTTCAAGTGTTGAAAATACATCTACCTCGAGGAAGTTATATGCATAATTGAAATTATGATACCATGGTGATTTTTAATACCTGGACTACCAGGAATAATTATAAGAATGACGAGTCCTTTGGAACATCATCAGGGTGTCACGAGTTTTAGTTTGTAAAACATCTTTTTCGAAAAAGATGTATTTTCAATACCTGGACTATCAGGAATGATTTTAGGAATGACGAGACATTTGGAACATCATCATGGTATCATAAATTTCAATTATGCATGTAACTTCCTCAAGGAAGATGTATTTTTAACACTTGAACCACCAGGATTAATTTCAAAGCCGACGAGACCTTTGGAACATCATCAGGGTTTCATGAGTTTTAGTTTGTAAAACATCTTTCTCGAAGAATGTGTATTTTCAATACCTGAACTACCAGGAATGATTATAAGAATAACGAGACATTTGGAAAATCATCATGGTATCATACATTTCAATTATGCATGTAACTTCCTCAAGGAAGATGTATTTTCAACACTTGAACTACCAGGATTTTTTCAAAACCGACGAGACCTTTGGAACATCATCAGGGTTTCATGAGTTTTAGTTTGTAAAACATCTTTCTCGAAGAAGGTGTATTTTCAATACCTGGATAAATTTCAGTTTGCAACAAAACTTTCTCGAGGAAGGTGTATTTTTAAGACTTGGGCTACCAGGATTAATTTTAAAAGCAACGGGACCTTTGGAACATCATCAGGGCATCATAAATTTCAATTATGCATATTACTTCCTCGAGGAAGATTTATTATTAACACTTGATCAAACGGGATTAATTTCAAAAGTGACGAGACCTTTGGAACATCATCAGGGTGTCATGAATTTTAGTTTGTAAAACATCTTCATCCAGGAAGGTGTATTTTCAATACCTAGAATACCAGAAATTATTATAAGAATGACGAGACCTTCGAAAAATCATCAGGGCATCCTAAATTGTATTTTTTAATTCAACTACCTCTGGAAAAATGTATTTTCAACACCTGGACCACCAGGACTACTTTTTAAAATAAAAGCTTTTAAAAAACTATGATTTTTAAATAATTCCAATATTTATTTATTCTTGTAAATATTTTTCTGTAACTAAAATAATATTTAAAACAAAGCTCCCTTTATCTCTTTATTTTTAAAATATACGCCTAACGCCATCTATTGCTTTATTGTATAGAATAATCTTTCGTTTACCGACCTTCACACTATTTCAATGCTACTCTTCATTTTTTATACTCTAGTTTCATGTATGCTCTGAAATGAGCGTTCTTCTGACAAAATATTTTTCTGTTCAATTCGAGTTCTGGCTATCGATCCCCTACCGCGTATTGTAGCTGTATGGTTATAGGCGCGTGCGCAGTTCAATTTTTCCATTACATTGTTCTGTATCGTAATACACAACATTACGCTACTCTCAACTGTAGCCTAAAAACGAGTTTACGCGCCGGAGGCACATAAAATAATATGCACAGCTCATTGCAGATCAACAGATTCATCATGAAGTTTCAAGTTCCGGAATCACATGTTCTTTATTTGTTTTGAATCACATCAAAAAGCACCCTGAATTAATTAAATTTGAAACTCATAGTCTGCTTTAAATAATTAAAAAAAAGAATGAGAAACAATTTCAAACAATAAACAATTTTAAAAATATATATAAAAAATTAAAAAACATGTTTAAAAAATTGAGTTTTGAACTTAGTGAGAGAAAAGAGAAGCTCATACACTACCCTGCCTAAAAAACCGTTAAAACCATGGTTGGAACCGGGTAAAACGCCGTTTAGAATCCGGGTAGGTTCCCATAATGAGCTCTGGCACTTCATCCGGACCTACCTGGGTTCTACCGGGAAATTATAACATAATTGTAGAATGGTATCCGGGTGTAAGCGAGTTCTACATGGGTAATTGGTACTCAAATTATATTATTTTATTTGGAAAATGGGACCTAACAGGGTATAACTAGCTACCGTCTGGGATTAGTATATGAAAATTATTCTTCCAAAATGCACTTTGGGCGTTTAAACGGGTCTACTGTGGCTGTATCAGGTATCTAAGGAATCATAGGTGTGGGCGTCTATCAGGGTCCAAACGTGCTTCCGTTGCATGAAGTAATATAATTTTGTATTGAATATCTCGAAAACTAAACACAAATATCGATCGAAATTTTGACAGTAGTTTCGTTTTTGAATAAATAGTAAGTATTCAGTTTTACATCTTGGTCGTAAGAGCGGTTCATCGTGTAGGTAGGTTTTAGACACATTTCTGTATTGATTTCCTATACAGTGTATGTAAAAGTGATCGACTTTGTTGTTAAATATCTTAAAAACTAAACTTTAGAAAGAGTTCAAACTTTGAGGGATAAAAGAGCGATACTTTATTGATATTATATCGATTTAAACCTTTTTGTAAGAAAATCGTCTGAGGGATGTACTACCTTAAGCAGAAACTGACATAACATGCAAATATTATGAATTAAAATATGTATTTAAATTTGAAATTATTTGAATTATTGCGATAAAAGAGTTTGAAATTGTCTACGAGGACACCTGTTGGCAACGTACCCGGTAAGAAGATGAGCATTGAGTGGCATTAAAATGTCAAAATCTGTAAAGAAACGGAATCGAAAATGAAACTTTTGAATGCATTTTAATTTCTAGGCATTAGAAGGCATTCAAAAGTTTCATTCTCGAATGCGTTTCTTTCCAGATTTTGACATTTTAATGCCATTCAATGCCCACCTTCTTACTAGGTACCCTACCTGGTACGGAACTAACGATTCTCCAATAATGTAGACATTGGCAAAAATTTCGAACGCAACCACGTAATTTGAGATCATTACAGCCGTAAGGCAGTGCCCCTAGGCGACATTGGGCGCCTGTGTAGCTCAGTTGGTTAGAGTAGTCGACCGGCAATCGAAAGACCTGGGCTCGAATCCCGGAGCAGTCGAAAACGTTTCTTTTTTCACAGAAAGATTTCAAATTCTTTTGATTATAAATAAGAATTTAATATAAAAATCTGTCAGCCTACTTCGTTCTCTAGTTTTAGCATCATTATCTATATGACCAAATGACTTTTTCATGTTCAACGCTATACCTCGTTATGTTTTTTTCTTCATTTTGCTTAAACCATTCGAGAAAAATTTGCACATCCGTAATGACATATTCATATTTATGTCATATTTTCAGTATGTAATTAACGAGTGAGATGTTCCGCTTTCCTGAGGGAGAGAACTCTAAAACTAAGATTATATGAAAAGAATTATTAAAATGCATTTTACCTCTTATATACTCATATTTATGTCAAGCCATGCCCCCAGGGCTTCCAGTTTTAGCAAAGGCCCCCAACTTTAAGTTCTTGCAATGGATTCAAATTCCGATAAAATCGCTTATCGTCTTAAGGTTCGAACGAATCATTAATTTTACTTGAAAAGTAATCAACGTTCAATGAATAATATGTTTATTCAAAAAAGTTTTAAACGCATCTTAAATTGGAGAGTATTTTTTCAATATATAAACTAAAGTTGAGCTCGTTTTTAGAAAAAATGGATACTCGTGGAGTTGCTAAATGTTTTAAATGTTTTGGGTAACACACGCAACTAACTTATTCAACACAAGGGAAACCCGACGTATATAAAGACTTCAACGTCGGATCACAATTCGAAGCCCAACTAGAGTCCCTCTTTCGCGTGATTAATGAACGACAACTTCCAATCGATCCGATTAAACTGTAGTAAACAAACGGAGGGTAACCGATAAATATGTGATAGCAACTATGAATGTCGACGTTTTCACGCTGCTAATCATAAATCATATTTTCTTTCCACAAAATCGATAAATCATTTTCTCATATCGAAAACATCAGAATAGCACTAAAAATGCATAAAAATTTTATAAGAGCATAATATTTATTGCATATGCTTATGTAAATGCAATTGTTATTTTCTATTGTCCGAGTGAATAAAGATGGTAAAGAGAAAATATATCTCTACACAAGCTCTGCTACTGACAGTCCTGCTTTCGGGGAAAATTTCATTTTTTTGTCGATGTACGACCGCCTGAAAGGAACGAATATTGGATTCAGTTATTACTTCTTCGTCGTCGTTTCTTCAATCTCATACATCTCGATTTGCGTCGCCTTAGAAACATACATGCATACATTAGAACTGCAGAAAGGTGATATTATTCACGCATCAAAGCAAACAAAAATCCCTTTAAAACATTACTAACTCAACGAAGTTCTTTGATAAATCGACCCTATATAAATATTATGTGTATATTGTAGGCATACGTATATGTAAAGTGTAAATATATTTTGTTCGAAAACAACTATAAATTAGTAAATACAGATGTTTTTTAAATTTCTTCTTTGTTAGCAAATATATATTACGACGTACCAAGAGTTCAAAACTTCTAGAATTTCTACAATTGAACGCATTTGAAATTCTTCAATATATACTACATCTTTTTAAATACCTAAAATTTGCAAAAAGCAATTTCTAGAAAATTTCCTGCAAAATATTAATTTGGAAATTTACAGAGAGAAAAACCATTGAAGATAAACTGATAGAATTTCATATACATATTAAAGAAATTTCATTAGATTAAAAAATTCAACCAAATGAGTAAAAAAACATTTTTGGCAACACCTTTAACGTGTTTTTCTTGGAATCATGTTTTAAGTTCACAAAAGTGCTACAAGGCGGGCAAATGTTGATAAATTTCAATTAATCAGGGCTTAAATTTATGTCGACCTTTCTCAAAAATTTTTAAAATATCACGAATTTCTAACATTAATTCTAAGCCTTATTCAAAATCTCTAAGTCCCGGGAAATATTTTCAATTATTCCTAAAATTATGAAAGATATAAAAAAATGTCTCCTAAAGTTTTTAAATTACTTTAGCATCTTTTAAAAGTACTAAAGAACATTAGGCCTCATCGTACAATCCTCAATAAACTCCCGTAACCTACATATGGGTTGAGACTAACCCCAACCAACTTTGATTAATTATATCTTTTGTTCTAATTGGTCAATATACTTGGTTCTTTTTTTTAAATGAAGGGAAATTTTATCAGGAATACGATGATCACTATCAAATCACTGTTTTTCCTTGAATTATGTAAGTTCTTTGTCGAAGTTTGAAGACCCCTTTGAAAATTTTCTGTGAAAAAACTAAAAGTCGTGGGGTTAGAGTAACCCCAATTGCACGATAAGGGTTAAAAATATCTCAAGATTCATTCTCAAATTAATAATGAATTATGCAATTAATGCATGGCCCTTTAATGGACGAGACGTAGAAGAAGCCTACATCAAGACAGTATGGAAAGAAAATCGCGATCTCTTTGAGTCAGTTTTATGAATTGTCATAAAGAAAGTTTGATACTCACGCAATCTTGATCGCACACGTTCCGTCAGAATTCTCTAGCTATTGCTCCTCTTTCATGATGTCGAACCTTGGAATTCCGGCGCACCATCCTCAGTTTTCGTAACGCCCGGTGTGATCAGACTTTTCTATACATAAAAGTGGCAAGCATCCAATGTTGGTTGCCTACTATACCTAGATCTCACACTACCACTATACGTATATATCTGGTGTCCTGTCCAGTGAGCCGCGTGACAGCTAATATCCGTCCAGAAAAGTAACACCCCGACTCTCCTTTCGTAACCAGCAACTAACCTATTGGATCCCAATATTAAAGTAGGAAAGTCCATTAAGACAAGATTCAAATGATTTTTTGCAGGAATCGCTCGATGATGAACTTCAGGAACAATGAAAGGTTAGGTCTTTACCCCACCTTCTTTAATCATCTTCTAACACTTTATAGATGTTTTATATATTTAATTATTTCGAAAATCCACTTATCAACTAAGATCTAGATTTATCTCTTAACTATAATCAGGTCCTCTTATTCTAATAATACTTTTATATTTGATAGTAGCGTTCCTGCACATTCTTGATAAACACGTATTGAATTATATATGTTTTTAAGATAGATAGATCTTCAATTAAAACCAATTCTAGGTAAGGGGATTGAAAGAATATTTTGAACATACGTTAGGCAGTTTATCAAGTTCTTGAATAAGGATTACTGAGAGTGTAAAGATTGAGCCAACTTACAATTAAAGAAAGATCTAAAATTATAATTATACTAATTTAAGTGACTCTCACTCCATTGTCTCTATATTATTGTATAAGCATACAGCCAACAGTTTCTCCTCGCCTACTTGCATCTAACACTTAATCTCTCTTTTACACTCTACCTTTCGCATAACCATTCGAATTCTTAAATACCGAATAGATTAACAAATGAAAGTATATTCTTTTACAGTAAAACTTATTTTCTAGCGTCGACATCTTATTCTAAATGCCGAAAAATTGAATATACTTCAGTCATCAACTTTCTCATAAACTGAGACTGAAACTTTATTTTTCAATATTTTGTTTCAAATGAACAAAAGTTTACAACTATTTGGTATTTAAGTTCTATTGGCCTACGTGAAAATGACTCCTACCATGATAGGAAAAATTCTTTGAAATCAAGAAATCAACTAAAAAACCTCTACCCTACTGGACCAAGCAACAGAGAATTTGTTATGACATTATTTATTTCAGAAAACGGACTGCGCCATCAGAAGAGAGGTTGGTCATAGAGTAATTGTGTCATGTTTTGGACAACGAAATATGATTTATAAATTTGTTATTAACATTTAAGACCAAAAAATCGCACTTTTTTTAGTTTTTTGTTTATAACATTAAAGGTAATAATCCAATCTTAATGACATTCATTGAAAAGTTGTAGAAAACTTAATTTCGAACAAAATGAGTCGTCGCTTGATGTGATTGGATAATTAGAAGCGGAGAAAATTCGGAAGAACCGGAAAATTGAGCTTTTGTTAAACAAATTAATATCTCAGTAAATTTTTAACTTTTCAGGTTGAGGTTTGGTGAAAAAGTAACCGACTTTATGCTCTTCAAATATATAAAAATAGGGACACTTTAAGATAATACGTTTCCGCGCTATTGACACTTTAATTTATTTCATGCGTTAATTGTAAAATGTCTGCTTGCCGCAGAGCTGGTCTGATTTTTATTTTGAAAACGGCTTTTAAAAATATAAATCAAGCACAACAGAACGTCAATCTTGGTTTTTCGCTAAAATCTTGCAAAGTTTGTTAAAAAAAGGTCTAGACATGGCTCTGAACGCTTGAACGCAGCAAAGTGACAGTGGTGGGGGGAGAAGACGAGTAGGCTCACTGTGTAATTTTGCTGTATTCAAGCGTTTAGAACCATGTTTGGACCTTTTGTTAATAAACTTTGCAACATTTTAGCGAAAAACCAAGATTGACGTTCTGTTTTCCTTGATTTATATTTTTGAAAGCCGTTTTTAAAATAAAAATCGGACCACCTCTGCGGCAAGCAGACATTTTACAATTAACGCATGAAATAAATTAAAGTGTCAATAGTGCGGAAACGTATTATCTTAAAGTGTCCTGTTACATCCTGCATAGGTTTATATTCATCAAATTATGTAGAATAAGGAATAAATAGAGTGATTCTGAAGAATTTCGGTCACCCAGTATACACAGGAAATGAACACTTGTATGCAGCTGACCCGGACTGCAGGAGGGTAATAAACATGCAAAAGTGCATGATAAGGACGCTCCCCTAGTCTCAAGGCACTGGACTTAGAGTATTTTCCAGATTTTAACAGGATTTTACAGATTTTCTTCAGAATAATATTTTGAGAAATTTCTTAATTTTCACTATTTCATCAATAGAGTTTCGCAAACAACTTCGAATTATATGTTCAGAAGTTTGATAAATCTCACATTAGTTATTTAAGTTTAGTTTAGTAATAAGAACTTACATATGAAAAAGGGTTTTTTTTTGTTTTGTTTTACACATAGAGCACCACTGTTAATTTTGCATGCGGAAAATATGCAAGCATAAGATGAACTAATAAATAATTATATAGAATTGTTGAATAATAAGTTAAATTTAATAAGTACAAAAGGCCAAGTAAGAAAGGGTGAAATTCACCATTGCGAATGATTTAAAATTGCGACTTAAGTTAAACTCCAACGCAATTTACCGGATAGGACTTTAAATGAGCGTAAACTTAAGAAACTAGGCTTATTTTTGATCAATTTTGTAAAAGGCAAAGTGAATATGAGGACACCCGGTATAAACCTAAACATCCCTCATGCTCTCTTTGTCTTACTCAAAGGGCCTGTAGGACCAAAATCATATAAATAGGCGACGAATTTTGGAAGAAGTCAGTTCAACTTGGGCTCTCGTCCCACCTCCAAATCTAATTCAAGTCTAACTTTTCCAAAACTGAATTTTGTAATCCAGCAGTGTCAGTGAAGCAATATGTACGATTTCGAAGGGCAGCGCTGTATATTTTTCCATCAGACGAATAAAATCTACAAATAAGTCAAGTTTTTCGAATTTCTTTAAATCAACCTTGACGAGTTTATTCCCTTTAAAATTCTATTTTCCAAGTTTAAGTAAATAAACTTTTTCCAAGTCTTTATTCATCAATACTGAATTTAGTGCTAAACGTTTGATAATGGGTTTGCACTAATTCGACTTAATAAAACATTTAATATCAATATTCATCAATATTGAATTTAGTGCTAACCGTTCAATAGTGGGTTTGCACTAATTCAACCAAAACAAAAACATTTTAATATCAAATTTCAATTATACCGAATTTATTGCTAACCGTTCAATAATGGGTTTGCACTGATTCAATTGAATAACACATTTTAATATCAACATTTCTTCATTAATTTATATTGAATTTAGTGCTAACCGTTCAATAATGGGTTTGCACTGATTCAATTGAATAAAACATTTTAATTTCAATATTTCTTCATTCATTCATATTGAATTTAGTGCTAACCGTTGAATAATGGGTTTGCACTAATTCAATTAAATAAAACATTTTAATATCAAAATTTGTTCATTCATTTATATTGAATTTGGTGCTAACCGTTCAATAATGGGTTTGCACTGATTCAATTGAATAATACATTTTAATGTCAATATTTCTTCATTCATTTATATTGAATTTAGTGCTAACCGTTCAATAATGGGTTTGCACTGATTCAATTGAATAAAACATTTTAATATCTACATCTCTTCATTCATTTATATTGAATTTAGTGCTAACCGCGGAATAATGGGTTTGCACCAATTCAATTAAATAAAACATTTTAACATCAATATTTGTTCATTCATTTATATTGAATTTAGTGCTAACCGTTCAATAATGGGTTTGCACTGATTCAATTAAATAACACATTTTAATATCAATATTTCTTCATTCATTTATATTGAATTTAGTGCTAACCGTTCAATAATGGGTTTGCACTGATTCAATTGAATAACACATTTTAATATAAATATTTCTTCATTCATTTATATTGAATTTAGTGCTATCCGTTGAATAATGAGTTTGCACTGATTCAATTGAATAACACATTTTAATATCAATATTTCTTCATTCATTTATATTGAATTTAGTGCTAACCGTTCAATAATGGGTTTGCACTGATTCAATTGAATAACACATTTTAATATCAATATTTCTTCATTCATTTATATTGAATTTAGTGCTAACCGTTCGATAATGGGTTTGCACTAATTCATCCAAATAAATATCAACATTTGTTTATCATTTATACTGAATTTAGTGCTAACCGTTCAATAACGGGTTTGCACTGATTCAATTGAATAACACATTTTAATATCAAATTTCTTCATTCATTTATATTGAATTTAGTGCTAACCGTTCAATAATGTGTTTGCACTGATTCAATTGAATAACACACTTTAATATCAATATTTCTTCATTCATTTATATTGAATTTAATGCTAACCGTCTCAGTAACGGGATTGCACTGATTCAATCGAATGAAACATTCAATATCAAATAATTCTTCATTTATTTATCTAAATCCGGTGCTAACCGTCTCAGTAACGGGTTTGCACTGATTAGAGCATTCGGTACCAAAGAATTCTTCATTTATTTATCTAAATCCGGTGCTAACCGTCTCAGTAACGGGTTTGCACTGATTCAATCGAATAGAACATTTAATAGCAAATGATTCTTTATTCATCTAATCTAAATCTAGTGTAGTCCGCTCCAAGCGAATAATACATTTCAATATCGATATTTCTTTATTAAATTATACCGAATTTAGTGCCGAGAATTTTCACACGTTGCTTGGCACCGATTTAATTAGGTCAAATGCTTTAACAGGACATTTGGGATAGGTGATAAATTGTTTGATGATTTGACTCTTGGTCTTGAGAAAAACTAATCACGAGTCAACGGATAGCGTTAAATTATTCACTTAGCCGAATGTGATTTTTCCTATGATTAAGGTCGTTGCCGAAACCTCTAATCACGATAGGTCGTTCCCTAGGTTATAGCGCGCGGGCGTTGACCTAAAAGCAAACATCAATTCACGTGATGTACATTTGTGCGTTTTCGGACGTAACAAAGAAAATTTTTGGAGGCCCCGGGGGGATAGCCACAATAGTGATTTAGAGAATACTAGGCATCATCTTATATTTCATAAGTTGTTTTTCGAATATCCATAAAGGCGTAGATCAGGTCATCAAGTCTGTCGTAGGTACGAAGTACCCAAATGGGCAAACGTACTTACAATCCGATAGCATGTTGAACGATTTAGAGGTGTCAATTTCGGAAGTAATCATTTTCGAGAACTTAAGAAAGGCTGCAGAAAGAATATCGGAATTAGAAGATTTAGATGAGGATCGCTGGTCCACTGTAGCGTATTTATGCAGTAATTTTGAAAAACTTGAAAAGGGTTTCAAGGAATTGGAAAAAGAAAACCAGAAACTTAAACAAGAAAATAAAAATTTAAAGGAACAAATCGCCCAATTGAATGAAAATTACGCGCAAACTATAAAATTTCAAGAAGAAATCTTAACCTTATTGCGTGACTTGAAGGTTTAATACAATTTTTGACATAACTTGTTTTATTTTCAGTGGAGAGACAAGATTTTGGTGTTAAGACCAAAAATAAAATATAATAAAAATATAATATAATAAAAAGACTCGCGAAAGACTTAGGAAGCGGAGACAGCAATTACAAGAGGAATTCGACAAGGAAGGACTCAACTTAATAGCGACGTTTAGAGACGTCACCAACTGTCCTGCTCGTAAGGGACAGCGGGGCAATATAAAAAGGGGTCCAAAAATTATTAGTAATGAGGCGGTTGTAAATAAATATAAAATAGAAGACTTAGGAGATCAGATTAGAGTGACACAACAAACCTCACCTGAGGTAGTGGTATTAAAAACAGTATACAAGCCACCTCTAATATGTTTAGTAACTCCTCCTCGATCGGACGAGGGAATAATTTGTAAGAATCCTTCGCCAACTATCGAAAAAACTGTTAATTTAAAAACACTTCCCAAGCGTCAAGGGGTAAATTTCAACCCCGGTAGAAGGGTACAAAATTCAACTTTAAATTCACGCCCGATTTTAGCAAAGGTTTTTGTAAAAAATTTTTGTAAAGGTTGTTTTGAACTAAATTATTTTTATGTACATCGCGTACCGCAATTAGAACAAGAACCTAGAAGTAGGAATAAAATAGAATTAAGAAGCAAACTCAGGGACCTATTCGGAGAATCAGACATCTCCGATTGAGTGTAAGACAAATAAATAAGTAAAATTAGATAAATGAGAATAAATTCAATTGTGCGTCTAATTAATTCATTGTGTTATCTACCTGAATTCACTTATATTAAATAAGGTAATATTAGTTCTATCTTTATTGATTAATTTTACAAAAAAATCGTTTTTTTTTTAATCCTGTCAAATAAAAATCAATTAATGAATAATTCGAGAATAACTCGGAATTTAGCAAAAGGCGACAAGGAACTTAGGAGGGAAATTGAGGCATTCGATCCTTTCACGTCAACTAGATCGATTCCCCGCGGTGATTCAGAAGAGGGATCTGTCAAGGAAACTGAAACAGAACCAGAAATTAAATCGAAACCTAAACCAAGGGCTAAAGCTCTAGACAAAACCCTAGATAAATCATTACCAGGGAGTAGCAGATCAACAATTGCAATTCAAGCGATACCATTAAAGGACGTTTTAACCGTGGTTCCAGAATTCAATGGTGAAAATATACCATTGAGCGTATTTTTAGAAGGATGCGACGAAGCTAAGGAAATGATAACAGATGAAAACGAGCCGAATTTGGCAAAATTAATCAGGTCGAAATTGACGGGGGAAGCACGCAAGGCTATTTATGGCCAGGCATTTGCAACAATAGGAGAACTAAAAGACTTCATCAAAGCAATTTACGCTCCTGCAAAAACAGTACATCAACTTTTAGGAGAAATGGGAAATGAATATCAAAGGGATAACGAGACGGTAATTTCATTTGCAAATAGAGTTCGCGATCTGGGTAGACGTATTATTGCGACGCAAAGGGTAAATACCGGAAATATCGAAGCACGATTCAAAGCATCGATTGAAAGTAATTCGGTAGAGTGTTTCAAGCGGGGATTAAAAGGTGAAATTGAACAAAGGATAGAAAATGCTGAAGACATGCAGCATATTGTGGAAAACGCAATTAAGGCGGAAAGGTTAGTAGAAGCCAGGAAGGCGTTAAGAGGAGGTGGAGGTAAATTTGAAGACTTATCTCAACATAAGGGAGTGAAAAGGGGAACATATGTATCCCAAATCTTTAATGCAGAGGAGCGCGAAAAGGTGAGAGACACCTTTGGTCCACAAATGTCAATTATTTGCCAATTTTGTGGTAAGACAGGACACACGGCGGATAAATGTCGCAATAGGTTTAGTAGAGTTAATTTGGCACAAATAATCTGTCAAATATGTAATAAGGAAGGCCATGCGTCAAATCAATGTAGGAGTTTAATCAAATGTCAGGTATGCGGGAAACAAGGACATTCTGCAAGGCTATGTCGATCTCAAGGTACTGGAATAGACAACGGTCAAATATGCGGCAAGGTAGGACACATCGCGAGTCGGTGTTTCCAATCGAGACCCGCAACGGACAGGCCAAACCCGCAAATGGAGGCCAGATTACATTTAAGCTGTCAAGTTTGTAAGAGGATTGGACATACAGCCGCTACATGTCGAATAAATATTAATAAAAATTGTAATTATTGTCAGACAAAGGGGCATACCATTGAAGAATGCCGCAAACGTCAATACAATGAGAGATCACGGGCTGGAAACGGACAAGGTCTCCCGGGTATGAGCGCAGAAACGGAGACTCCGCAACGCCAAATGCGCTCAACAAACTTTCTCCAGGCAGAGAATCAGAACTGCGAACTTTTACCATTAGAATAAACAAGATGTACGAATTAATCCCGTTTATATCTTTTAAGTATCCCTACATTGAGGAAAAAATAGATTTGATGATAGATTCTGGATCACAAGGGAATGTTATAAAATCAGATGCTCTGCCATACGACATTAAAATAAATCATAATGAAAGAATATGGGTTAAGGGAATTTCGGACGATCCGTTTTTTACAATTGGAACAGTAAATATAAAATTGTTCAACCAGTTGATCAAATTTCATGTTTTTCAGGACTCAATACAGATCCCTTATAATGGCATTTTGGGAGTAGAGTTTCTTAACAAGAACAAGATGATTATAGACTTCGACAGTAAAAATTTATACTTTAGCAACCATAAGATACCATTTAAACAAAATAAAGGACATCAGAGACATAGTAACACTGATAGGATATTCAGTGTTAACCAACTTCTAAGCGAACAGACATTACCATTAATAGATGTTTTAAATCGCGAATTGAAATATATTGGACAATTTTTAATAGATACAGGGTCAGAAGGGAATCTGATCAAAATAGGGTCCCTACCGGCGGACTGTGAGATAGATATCAATAAAATTGTATATTTAAAAGGGATCGGCGAAGATGTGATTCAAACTTTAGGATCAGCAGAGATTACAATATTTGGTCATCGGACGAATTTTCAGATAGTTTCAGACGACTTTCCAATCCTTTGCGAAGGATTATTGGGCGTTGAATACCTTGACAACTCACACGCTTTGTTAGATTTTGAGCGCAAGTTTATAAAGGTCGGTGAAAAGCGATCAATATTTAAGGTTAGGAAACCAGTCGAGTACAAAGACAGATGTTTCTCTGAACCAAAGGTATTTTCAACAGAATCAGAAACGAGCAATATTCCAAACGAATCAAATCAAATAAACGAATATCAAAATAATGGGTCAGATAACGATGTCATTGATATTTGGGATGATAACCTTAGCTTAGGGAATCAATACTATCTTCAGTTTAACAACCAATCTTTGTTGGAAGATCTTGGGATTGCAGAAAAGGTGAACTTAATTGGTGTGGATCATCTAGGAATATTTTCAATATTTAACAAGGATAATAATCCTGGAAACGACATCATGGATGAAACTCGTCTCGAGAAATTAAATAAATTGTTAGAACTGGACCATTTAAGTGAAGTAGAACGAGAACAAATGAACAAACTAATTGAGGAACATTCGGATAGATTTCAATTAGAAGGCGACGAATTATCTTGTACCAACGTGAGTAAGCATTATTAGCGCAAAAGGGCTTAATCCTGATCCGATGAAAATAAAAGCAGTTAAAGAATTCCCCAGACTTAAAAACGTAAAGGCAGTTAGACAGTTCCTAGGATTGGCAGGGTATTATAGACGTTTTATAAAAGATTTCGCTAGGATTTCTAAGCCACTAACTAAATCATTACAGAAAAATGAAACTTTTAATTGGTCTGAAGATGCAGAAAGGGCATTCACAAAATTGAAAGAAGCTCTGTGTACCGTACCTTTATTACAATCTCCAGACATGAGTAAACCATTTGTAATAACAACTGATGCGTCTGGATATGTTGTCGGCGGGATTCTATCGCAGGGAAAAATTGGAAGCGACCTGCCGGTAGCCTATACATCACGAGTATTAAGAGGACCAGAACTAAAATACGATACTTATGAAAAGGAAGCACTAGCAGTAATACATGCAGTACGAACATTTCGGCCTTACGTATTCGGTAGGAAATTTACGATACTCACGGATCACCAACCCCTGATATGGTTTAAAACAGCTGACATAAATACCAGGGTACAAAAATGGCGGTTCAAGTTATCTGAGTATGGTTATGAAATTATATATAAACCTGGGAGAATGAATGCTAACGCAGATGCTCTTTCAAGAAACCCAGTTGAGTATAAACAAATTAACGTAATAACTCGTAGGCAAGCCTTGATGAAAAGTAGTGTAAAGGAAACAAACGCCCAAAGGGAAGAGCCAAAGTCCAAAAGGGTCATCCCAACCAAAATACAAGCATGAACATCAAAACGAAATCAGAACAAAGTGATAAATTACGCCGAGAGCGATATTGAAAGCGATTATGAAGCAGAAGCGAGGTTACCAGAGAAGAAGAAAGTTTAAAAAAATTATCAAACCAGTCCCACCAATGATGAACCCAGTCAAAATCGAACGATCCTCAAGGGATTAGACATTGATGTCAAAAACACAGGATCTGAACTATCCTCTACAGACACGGAGGTTAACCAGAATGCAATTTCAAGACAAGAGGTAACAGACAAAGAAATTGGCAGCCCGTAGGAGTTAAGGAAAAGGTCGACGAGCGGGAGTAATCATCAATCAGAAACAGAAAATTCGATACAGACTCCGTATTCTCGAAATCTGGTTGAAACTAAAGAATTATTACAATTCCGTAAAGACAATATCGTATATATTGTAGCTAGCGATGGAAGTCCTTGCGATGAGGGCAGTCGCGGGTTAATAGAAGCGAATAAAATCCCTCGTAAACAAACGTTACAAATAGGTAGTATAAGCGAATCCAAAAGGAGTAACGGAAAGTATATTTTCGGATTATGCGTGCGAGGAGAAACTCCAGAGTCGTTGGGAACAATTAAAGAAAACTTGTGCGCAACATTTACACTCCTTCGTGAGGCTTTAATAACCAAAAAAATTAAAGAATTTAGCATAGCTAAGAGTCATTATATCGAAAATATTCCTTGGAATGACATAGTGGAGCTTATAAAGGTTATATTCGAGAACAATTTCATAAAAATAATTATTTGTAAAGGAACGTTACAATACGTTACCAAAGACAGACGCGATAAAATCTTTAAGGAACTCCACTATTCACCAATTGGCGGTCATAGGGGTGTTTCCAAAACTTTCAATAGGATTCGGCAAAACTTTTACTGGGAAAATTTAAAACAAGACATACAAAGACGAATACAACAATGTATACAGTGCCAACTAAAAAAGTTGGTTAGACTAAAGACTAGACAACCGATGGTGATAACAGACACACCAGGGACAGTTTTCGAAAAAATCGCATTAGACATAGTGGGCCCTCTGTCCAAAACGAAGGATAATAATGAGTATATACTCACTATGCAAGACCAATTGTCAAAATTCAGTCTAGCAGCACCTTTACCAAATGCTTTAGCTACTACTATAGCTGACGCGTTCATTAAGAAATTCATTTGCATCTTTGGAGCACCTAAGGTTGTTTTGACCGACCAAGGCCGAAACTTTCTTAGCAGCTTAATTCTGAAAATAGCAAAAAGATTCAAAATCAAAAGAGTAAGAACCACTGCATTTCAACCTCAATCCAATGGTTCCCTAGAACGTTCAAATCACGCATTAGGTGAATTTTTGAAGCAATACTCTGACAAGGATTGCGAGTGGGATCAGGGGATAGACATAGCAATATTTAATTATAATACCTGTGTACATGAAGGTACAAAACATACACCTTTCGAAGTGGTTTTCGGACGGCTAGCAAGGTCACCATCCTGCGAACCACTCCGAGAGGACGAGTTACAACCAACTTACCAGGGGTATATTAAGGACCTTGTCACCCGCCTCACGGGAATAAGAACAGTGGTATATAATAATCTTGTTGATTAAAAAAAACGGTCCAAAAATTATTATGACAAGAAAGTAAATAATGTAAATTTTAAAGTGGGAGATTACGTCTTTTTATTAAGGGGACCTAACCCTGGGAAATTCGGGGACCATTATACAGGTCCTCATAAAATTTTAGAACTTATTAATAAAAATAACATTAAAATCCAGTTTAAGGGAAATAGTAAAATAGTACATGCCAATAGACTGAGAATATCACATATTAATCATGAAATCAAAGTAAAAAGAAAAAAACCAAAAAGGGATTGCTCAGAAGATGAATAACTACATTCATGTTCTGATTACAGATGTTCGCAATCTTATCTTTGGTCTTGCTGTTTGAAGCCACAACAGCACTAATTGGGTATGACTGCGGTTCGCGATCGTTGAATATAACAACAATATCGTTGCTAGATGTAGGGCCATGTCAAATGCCTTTGAATACACTTAATGTATCAAGGAAATATGTACAATTATTACAAGTAAATGAATTTGTAGAAACTCAGGCTATTCAATGTAAGCTTAAAGTTCATCGTACGAATGTATTCACATATTTCAATTGTCAAACATGGAGAACATGATTATTTATACGACATTAGCAAAGAAACTTGTAGACAACTTTATACCACTCGAATACTTAGATTCAGCAATCATATTATTAGCGGTGTCAAAATAAATAGTACTACAACGCGCTCCATGCTTTTCGCAGGGTATCTAGATAGTGAAGGTAGGTGTAACGGAGCCTCATATTCAGATCCTTATGGAGATTGGGAAGCTGTAGTAGTTCAAGGAACAATAAAGGTAACCCTGCAAGAGCAGAGAGCTAAAGTAGATTTAACCAATAATCTGATACATGTACCCTCCGGTACACCTTGCACCTTATCAGACGCAACTTGCATGGACTTAGAAGGTGGGTATACATTTTGGAATCCCATCCCAGTAAGTAACTGTAAATTTTACAAGTATAGCATTTTATATGAAGGATATGCAAATAAAATTAATGATTTGGTTCATAATCATGTCCAGACTGTATACTCGTTAGCAACAGATGACATAACCTTCGCCCTAATGATAAAATCGGCGGATAGCGTTTGCGGATATACGGTATTTCGCACCGAACACCCTAAGTTAGTCATTTTTGAGACTGTTAAGGGAGAATCATTTGCAGGAAATTACAAATTAGCTGTAGACAATCTAGATTTATTTGCCTATGTAAATTCGAAGTTCATATATGTAGAAAAGCATATTAAGACGCAGATCAGAAACTTGTATAGATACGTTCTACTACAACGATGCAACCTAGAGAGAGAGACACTGAAGAATGCACTAGCTATTGCTACACAGGCACCGGATGAGTTCGCCTACCATTTTATGAAAGGACCCGGATATATGGCAGTAACCGCAGGAGAAGTGGTCCATGTAATAAAATGCATACCGGTTGAGGTTATGATTCAACACGGAGATGAGTACTATGCAGAACAAAAGGTGACGAAAGGAAATTAAACTTATTTCCTGACACCCAGAACACACATAATTAAAGCAAGAGGCACAAAGGTTTCTTGTAATACGATCTTACCTTCGTATTACTTAGTTGAAGGTAGTTGGTATAAATTATTACCAAAACCAACTGAGGGGGTGGAACCCATCACAATACAACCCTCGGTCCAAGCAACTTGGGAATACATCAGCCCGGCATCTTTAGCCACGAGCGGGATTTACACCGAGAAAGACCTAGAAGAACTGCGAGATAGGATTATGTTTCCAGTCGAAAGGTCCTCCTTATTAAACGACGTAGCTCGAGAGATGCATGGACATACTGTAGCCGACCATGATAGAACTCTAATGAAGCTGATGAATGAAGAGACTATGGAGAAGATAATAGAATCAACCTGGGACAGATTATGGAAGAAATTTATGACATTTGGGACGGCCAGTGCAGGAGTCATAGCAATCTTACTAATACTCCAAGCGATCAAGATGATAATTGAAGTCATCATAAACGGTTTCCTCCTAAACCGCATTTACGGGTGGTCCATCCACATGTTCTGGGCCATTCTAAGCTCACTGACGCAATGCCTGATTATGATGGGAAAAAGATCTACTGACCAAAGACCAACCAAATCACATAACGTCCAACACAAGGTTGAATCAGTTGAAGCAGAAGACCAAACTCACCCTCTGTACAGCACAATTTCAAAAACGGAGGAATGTGTCGCGTCAACTAGCTCACAAGAACCAGAAGGAAAGGCTAAAAGGAAGTTCTTCACATATACACCTTAAGGTACACGAACCTCTGGTGAACAACGTGTAGCATATAGCACATGCAGGATACGAGAAACTCCAGTCTATACGCAGCGTACGCTCACTAGAATTCAAAAATTACTAGTAAGCGTTTTAGGAGGGGGGTGTTACAACCTGCATAGGTTTATATTCATCAAATTATGTAGAATAAGGAATAAATAGAGTGATTCTGAAGAATTTCGGTCACCTAGTATACACAGGAAATGAACACTTGTATGCAGCTGACCAGGACTGCAGGAGGGTAATAAACATGCCAAAGTGCATGATAAGGACGCTCCCCTAGTCTCAAGGCACTGCACTTAGAGTATGTTCCAGATTTCTACAGATTTTTACAGATTTTCTTCAGAACAATATTTTGAGAATTTTCTTAATTTTCACTATTTCATCAATAGAGTTTCGCAAACAACTTCGAATTATATGTTCAGAAGCTTGATAAATCTCACTTTAGTTATTTAAGTTTAGTTTAGTAATAAGAACTTACATATGAAAAAGGGTTTTTTTTTGTTTTGTTTTACAAATAGAGCACCACTGTTAATTTTGCAAGCGGAAAATATGCAAGCACAAGATGAACTAATAAATAATTATATAGAATTGTTGTATAATAACTTAAATTTAATAAGTACAAAAGGGCAAGTAAGAAAGGGTGAAATTCACCATTGCGAATGATTTAAAATTGCGACTTAAGTTAAACTCCAACGCAACTTACCGGATAGGACTTTAAATGAGCGTAAACTTAAGAAACTAGGCTTATTTTTGATCAATTTTGTAAAAGGCAAAGTGAATATGAGGACACCCGGTATAAACCTAAACATCCCTCATGCTCCCTTTGTCTTACTCAAAGGGCCTGTAGGACCAAAATCATATAAATAGGCGACGAATTTTGGAAGAAGTCAGTTCAACTTGGGCTCTCGTGCCACCTTCAAATCTAATTCAAGTCTAACTTTTCCCAAAACTGAATTTTGTAAGCCAGCAGTGTCAGTGAAGCAATTTGTACGATTTCGAAGGGCAGCGCTGTATATTTTTCCATCAGACGAATAAAATCTACAAGTAAATCAAGATTTTCGAATTTCTTTAAATCAACATTGACGAGTTTATTCCCTTTAAAATTCTATTTTCCAAGTTTAAGTAAATAAACTTTTACCAAGTCTTTATTCATCAATACTGAATTTAGTGCTAACCGTTTGATAATGGGTTTGCACTAATTCGACTTAAAAAACATTTAATATCAATATTCACTTATTCTGAATTTAGTGCTAACCGTTCAATAATGGGTTTGCACTGATTCAATTGAATAACACATTTTAATATCAATATTTCTTCATTCATTTATATTGAATTTAGTGCTAACCGTTGAATAATGGGTTTGCACTAATTCAATTAAATAAAACATTTTAATATCAATATTTGTTAATTCATTTATATTGAATTTAGTGCTAACTGTTCAATAATGGGTTTGCACTGATTCAATTGAATAAAACATTTTAATATCAATATTTCTTCATTCATTTATTTTGAATTTAGTGCTAACCGTTGAATAATGGGTTTGCACTAATTCAATTAAATAAAACATTTCAATATCAATATTTGTTCATTCATTTATATTGAATTTAGTGCTAACCGTTCAATAATGGGTTTGCACTGATTCAATTGAATAACACATTTTAATATCAATATTTCTTCATTCATTTATATTGAATTTAGTGTTAACCGCTCAATAATGGGTTTGCACTAATTCAATTAAATAAAACATTTTAATATCAATATTTGTTCATTCATTTATATTGAATTTAGTGCTAACCGTTGAATAATGGGTTCGCACTAATTCAATTAAATAAAACATTTTAATATCAATATTTCTTCATTCATTTATATTGAATTTAGTGTTAACCGCTCAATAATGGGTTTGCACTGATTCAATTAAATAAAACATTTTAATATCAATATTTGTTAATTCATTTATATTGAATTTAGTGCTAACTGTTCAATAATGGGTTTGCACTGATTCAATTGAATAAAACATTTTAATATCAATATTTCTTCATTCATTTATTTTGAATTTAGTGCTAACCGTTGAATAATGGGTTTGCACTAATTCAATTAAATAAAACATTTCAATATCAATATTTGTTCATTCATTTATATTGAATTTAGTGCTAACCGTTCAATAATGGGTTTGCACTGATTCAATTGAATAACACATTTTAATATCAATATTTCTTCATTCATTTATATTGAATTTAGTGTTAACCGCTCAATAATGGGTTGGCACTGATTCAATTAAATAAAACATTTCAATATCAATATTTGTTCATTCATTTATATTGAATTTAGTGCTAACCGTTGAATAATGGGTTCGCACTAATTCAATTAAATAAAACATTTTAATATCAATATTTCTTCATTCATTTATATTGAATTTAGTGTTAACCGCTCAATAATGGGTTTGCACTGATTCAATTAAATAAAACATTTTAATATCAATATTTGTTAATTCATTTATATTGAATTTAGTGCTAACCGTTCAATAATGGGTTTGCACTGATTCAATTGAATAACACATTTTAATATCAATATTTCTTCATTCATTTATATTGAATTTAGTGCTAACCGTTGAATAATGGGTTTGCACTAATTCAATTAAATAAAACATTTTAATATCAATATTTGTTAATTCATTTATATTGAATTTAGTGCTAACTGTTCAATAATGGGTTTGCACTGATTCAATTGAATAAAACATTTTAATATCAATATTTCTTCATTCATTTATATTGAATTTAGTGTTAACCGCTCAATAATGGGTTTGCACTGATTCAATTAAATAAAACATTTTAATATCAATATTTGTTAATTCATTTATATTGAATTTAGTGCTAACCGTTCAATAATGGGTTTGCACTGATTCAATTGAATAACACATTTTAATATCAATATTTCTTCATTCATTTATATTGAATTTAGTGCTAACCGTTGAATAATGGGTTTGCACTAATTCAATTAAATAAAACATTTTAATATCAATATTTGTTAATTCATTTATATTGAATTTAGTGCTAACTGTTCAATAATGGGTTTGCACTGATTCAATTGAATAAAACATTTTAATATCAATATTTCTTCATTCATTTATTTTGAATTTAGTGCTAACCGTTGAATAATGGGTTTGCACTAATTCAATTAAATAAAACATTTTAATATCAATATTTGTTCATTCATTTATATTGAATTTAGTGCTAACCGTTCAATAATGGGTTTGCACTGATTCAATTGAATAACACATTTTAATATCAATATTTCTTCATTCATTTATATTGAATTTAGTGTTAACCGCTCAATAATGGGTTTGCACTGATTCAATTAAATAAAACATTTCAATATCAATATTTGTTCATTCATTTATATTGAATTTAGTGCTAACCGTTCAATAATGGGTTTGCACTGATTCAATTGAATAACACATTTTAATATCAATATTTCTTCATTCATTTATATTGAATTTAGTGCTAACCGTTGAATAATGGGTTTGCACTAATTCAATTAAATAAAACATTTTAATATCAATATTTGTTAATTCATTTATATTGAATTTAGTGCTAACTGTTCAATAATGGGTTTGCACTGATTCAATTGAATAAAACATTTTAATATCAATATTTCTTCATTCATTTATTTTGAATTTAGTGCTAACCGTTGAATAATGGGTTTGCACTAATTCAATTAAATAAAACATTTCAATATCAATATTTGTTCATTCATTTATATTGAATTTAGTGCTAACCGTTCAATAATGGGTTTGCACTGATTCAATTGAATAACACATTTTAATATCAATATTTCTTCATTCATTTATATTGAATTTAGTGTTAACCGCTCAATAATGGGTTTGCACTGATTCAATTAAATAAAACATTTCAATATCAATATTTGTTCATTCATTTATATTGAATTTAGTGCTAACCGTTGAATAATGGGTTCGCAATAATTCAATTAAATAAAACATTTTAATATCAATATTTCTTCATTCATTTATATTGAATTTAGTGTTAACCGCTCAATAATGGGTTTGCACTGATTCAATTAAATAAAACATTTTAATATCAATATTTGTTAATTCATTTATATTGAATTTAGTGCTAACCGTTCAATAATGGGTTTGCACTGATTCAATTGAATAACACATTTTAATATCAATATTTCTTCATTCATTTATATTGAATTTAGTGTTAACCGCTCAATAATGGGTTTGCACTAATTCAATTAAATAAAACATTTTAATATCAATATTTGTTCATTCATTTATATTGAATTTAGTGCTAACCGTTGAATAATGGGTTCGCACTAATTCAATTAAATAAAACATTTTAATATCAATATTTCTTCATTCATTTATATTG
Source organism: Diplolepis rosae (assembly GCA_030998225.1). Classification (NCBI taxonomy): domain Eukaryota; kingdom Metazoa; phylum Arthropoda; class Insecta; order Hymenoptera; family Diplolepididae; genus Diplolepis; species Diplolepis rosae. The sequence continues at coordinate 146,920 of JAPYXD010000338.1, read as the reverse complement.
AATTTAGTGTTAACCGCTCAATAATGGGTTTGCACTGATTCAATTAAATAAAACATTTTAATATCAATATTTGTTAATTCATTTATATTGAATTTAGTGCTAACCGTTCAATAATGGGTTTGCACTGATTCAATTGAATAACACATTTTAATATCAATATTTCTTCATTCATTTATATTGAATTTAGTGCTAACCGTTGAATAATGGGTTTGCACTAATTCAATTAAATAAAACATTTTAATATCAATATTTGTTAATTCATTTATATTGAATTTAGTGCTAACCGTTCAATAATGGGTTTGCACTGATTCAATTGAATAACACATTTTAATATCAATATTTCTTCATTCATTTATATTGAATTTAGTGCTAACCGTTGAATAATGGGTTTGCACTGATTCAATTGAATAACACATTTTAATATCAATATTTCTTCATTCATTTATATTGAATTTAGTGCTAACCGTTGAATAATGGGTTCGCACTAATTCAATTAAATAAAAAATTTTAATATCAATATTTCTTCATTCATTTATATTGAATTTAGTGTTAACCGCTCAATAATGGGTTTGCACTGATTCAATTAAATAAAACATTTTAATATCAATATTTGCTAATTCATTTATATTGAATTTAGTGCTAACCGTTCAATAATGTGTTTGCACTGATTCAATTGAATAACACATTTTAATATCAATATTTCTTCATTCATTTATTTTGAATTTAGTGCTAACCGTTGAATAATGGGTTTGCACTAATTCAATTAAATAAAACATTTTAATATCAATATTTGTTAATTCATTTATATTGAATTTAGTGCTAACCGTTCAATAATGGGTTTGCACTGATTCAATTAAATAAAACATTTTAATATCAATATTTCTTCATTCATTTATATTGAATTTAATGTTAACCGCTCAATAATGGGTTTGCACTGATTCAATTAAATAAAACATTTCAATATCAATATTTGTTCATTCATTTATATTGAATTTAGTGCTAACCGTTCAATAATGGGTTTGCACTGATTCAATTGAATAACACATTTTAATATCAATATTTCTTCATTCATTTATATTGAATTTAGTGCTAACCGTTGAATAATGGGTTTGCACTAATTCAATTAAATAAAACATTTAAATATCAATATTTGTTAATTCATTTATATTGAATTTAGTGCTAACTGTTCAATAATGGGTTTGCACTGATTCAATTGAATAACACATTTTAATATCAATATTTCTTCATTCATTTATATTGAATTTAGTGTTAACCGCTCAATAATGGGTTTGCACTGATTCAATTAAATAAAACATTTCAATATCAATATTTGTTCATTCATTTATATTGAATTTAGTGCTAACCGTTGAATAATGGGTTCGCAATAATTCAATTAAATAAAACATTTTAATATCAATATTTCTTCATTCATTTATATTGAATTTAGTGTTAACCGCTCAATAATGGGTTTGCACTGATTCAATTAAATAAAACATTTTAATATCAATATTTTTTAATTCATTTATATTGAATTTAGTGCTAACCGTTGAATAATGGGTTTGCACTGATTCAATTGAATAACACATTTTAATATCAATATTTCTTCATTCATTTATATTGAATTTAGTGTTAACCGCTCAATAATGGGTTTGCACTGATTCAATTAAATAAAACATTTTAATATCAATATTTGTTAATTCATTTATATTGAATTTAGTGCTAACCGTTCAATAATGGGTTTGCACTGATTCAATTGAATAACACATTTTAATATCAATATTTCTTCATTCATTTATATTGAATTTAGTGCTAACCGTTGAATAATGGGTTTGCACTAATTCAATTAAATAAAACATTTTAATATCAATATTTGTTAATTCATTTATATTGAATTTAGTGCTAACTGTTCAATAATGGGTTTGCACTGATTCAATTGAATAAAACATTTTAATATCAATATTTCTTCATTCATTTATTTTGAATTTAGTGCTAACCGTTGAATAATGGGTTTGCACTAATTCAATTAAATAAAACATTTTAATATCAATATTTCTTCATTCATTTATATTGAATTTAGTGTTAACCGCTCAATAATGGGTTTGCACTGATTCAATTAAATAAAACATTTTAATATCAATATTTGTTAATTCATTTATATTGAATTTAGTGCTAACCGTTCAATAATGGGTTTGCACTGATTCGATTGAATAACACATTTTAATATCAATATTTGTTAATTCATTTATATTGAATTTAGTGTTAACCGCTCAATAATGGGTTTGCACTGATTCAATTAAATAAAACATTTTAATATCAATATTTGTTAATTCATTTATATTGAATTTAGTGCTAACCGTTCAATAATGGGTTTGCACTGATTCAATTGAATAACACATTTTAATATCAATATTTCTTCATTCATTTATATTGAATTTAGTGCTAACCGTTCAATAATGGGTTTGCACTGATTCAATTGAATAACACATTTTAATATCAATATTTCTTCATTCATTTATATTGAATTTAGTGCTAACCGTTGAATAATGGGGTCGCACTAATTCAATTAAATAAAACATTTTAATATCAATATTTCTTCATTCATTTATATTGAATTTAGTGTTAACCGCTCAATAATGGGTTTGCACTGATTCAATTAAATAAAACATTTTAATATCAATATTTGTTAATTCATTTATATTGAATTTAGTGCTAACCGTTCAATAATGGGTTTGCACTGATTCAATTGAATAACACATTTTAATATCAATATTTCTTCATTCATTTATATTGAATTTAGTGCTAACCGTTGAATAATGGGTTTGCACTAATTCAATTAAATAAAACATTTTAATATCAATATTTGTTAATTCATTTATATTGAATTTAGTGCTAACTGTTCAATAATGGGTTTGCACTGATTCAATTGAATAAAACATTTTAATATCAATATTTCTTCATTCATTTATTTTGAATTTAGTGCTAACCGTTGAATAATGGGTTTGCACTAATTCAATTAAATAAAACATTTCAATATCAATATTTGTTCATTCATTTATATTGAATTTAGTGCTAACCGTTCAATAATGGGTTTGCACTGATTCAATTGAATAACACATTTTAATATCAATATTTCTTCATTCATTTATATTGAATTTAGTGTTAACCGCTCAATAATGGGTTTGCACTGATTCAATTAAATAAAACATTTCAATATCAATATTTGTTCATTCATTTATATTGAATTTAGTGCTAACCGTTCAATAATGGGTTTGCACTGATTCGATTGAATAACACATTTTAATGTCAATATTTCTTCATTCATTTATATTGAATTTAGTGTTAACCGCTCAATAATGGGTTTGCACTGATTCAATTAAATAAAACATTTTAATATCAATATTTGTTAATTCATTTATATTGAATTTAGTGCTAACCGTTCAATAATGGGTTTGCACTGATTCAATTGAATAACACATTTTAATATCAATATTTCTTCATTCATTTATATTGAATTTAGTGTTAACCGCTCAATAATGGGTTTGCACTGATTCAATTGAATAACACATTTTAATATCAATATTTCTTCATTCATTTATATTGAATTTAGTGCTAACCGTTGAATAATGGGTTTGCACTAATTCAATTAAATAAAACATTTTAATATCAATATTTGTTAATTCATTTATATTGAATTTAGTGCTAACTGTTCAATAATGGGTTTGCACTGATTCAATTGAATAAAACATTTTAATATCAATATTTCTTCATTCATTTATTTTGAATTTAGTGCTAACCGTTGAATAATGGGTTTGCACTAATTCAATTAAATAAAACATTTCAATATCAATATTTGTTCATTCATTTATATTGAATTTAGTGCTAACCGTTCAATAATGGGTTTGCACTGATTCAATTGAATAACACATTTTAATATCAATATTTCTTCATTCATTTATATTGAATTTAGTGTTAACCGCTCAATAATGGGTTGGCACTGATTCAATTAAATAAAACATTTCAATATCAATATTTGTTCATTCATTTATATTGAATTTAGTGCTAACCGTTGAATAATGGGTTCGCACTAATTCAATTAAATAAAACATTTTAATATCAATATTTCTTCATTCATTTATATTGAATTTAGTGTTAACCGCTCAATAATGGGTTTGCACTGATTCAATTAAATAAAACATTTTAATATCAATATTTGTTAATTCATTTATATTGAATTTAGTGCTAACCGTTCAATAATGGGTTTGCACTGATTCAATTGAATAACACATTTTAATATCAATATTTCTTCATTCATTTATATTGAATTTAGTGTTAACCGCTCAATAATGGGTTTGCACTGATTCAATTAAATAAAACATTTTAATATCAATATTTCTTCATTCATTTATATTGAATTTAGTGCTAACCGTTGAATAATGGGTTCGCACTAATTCAATTAAATAAAACATTTTAATATCAATATTTCTTCATTCATTTATATTGAATTTAGTGTTAACCGCTCAATAATGGGTTTGCACTGATTCAATTAAATAAAACATTTTAATATCAATATTTGTTAATTCATTTATATTGAATTTAGTGCTAACCGTTCAATAATGGGTTTGCACTGATTCGATTGAATAACACATTTTAATGTCAATATTTGTTAATTCATTTATATTGAATTTAGTGTTAACCGCTCAATAATGGGTTTGCACTGATTCAATTAAATAAAACATTTTAATATCAATATTTGTTAATTCATTTATATTGAATTTAGTGCTAACCGTTCAATAATGGGTTTGCACTGATTCAATTGAATAACACATTTTAATATCAATATTTCTTCATTCATTTATATTGAATTTAGTGTTAACCGCTCAATAATGGGTTGGCACTGATTCAATTAAATAAAACATTTCAATATCAATATTTGTTCATTCATTTATATTGAATTTAGTGCTAACCGTTGAATAATGGGTTCGCACTAATTCAATTAAATAAGATATTTTAATATCAATATTTGTTCATTCATTTATATTGAATTTAGTGCCAACCGTTCAATAATGGGTTTGCACTAATTCAATTAAATAAAACATTTTAATATCAATATTTGTTAATTCATTTATATTGAATTTAGTGCTAACTGTTCAATAATGGGTTTGCACTGATTCAATTGAATAAAACATTTTAATATCAATATTTTTTCATTTATTTATATTGAATTTAGTGCTAACCGTTCAATAATGGGTTTGCACTAATTCAATTAAATAAAACATTTTAATATCAATATTTGTTAATTCATTTATATTGAATTTAGTGCTAACCGTTGAATAATGGGGTAGCAATAATTCAATTAAATAAAACATTTTAATATCAATATTTCTTCATTCATTTATATTGAATTTAGTGCTAACCGTTGAATAATGGGGTCGCAATAATTCAATTAAATAAAACATTTTAATATCAATATTTGTTAATTCATTTATATTGAATTTAGTGCTAACCGTTGAATAATGGGTTTGCACTAATTCAATTAAATAAAACATTTTAATATCAATATTTGTTAATTCATTTATATTGAATTTAGTGCTAACCGTTCAATAATGGGTTTGCACTGATTCAATTGAATAACACATTTTAATATCAATATTTCTTCATTCATTTATATTGAATTTAGTGTTAACCGCTCAATAATGGGTTGGCACTGATTCAATTAAATAAAACATTTCAATATCAATATTTGTTCATTCATTTATATTGAATTTAGTGCTAACCGTTGAATAATGGGTTCGCACTAATTCAATTAAATAAAACATTTTAATATCAATATTTCTTCATTCATTTATATTGAATTTAGTGTTAACCGCTCAATAATGGGTTTGCACTGATTCAATTAAATAAAACATTTCAATATCAATATTTCTTCATTCATTTATATTGAATTTAGTGCTAACCGTTGAATAATGGGGTCGCAATAATTCAATTAAATAAAACATTTTAATATCAATATTTCTTCATTCATTTATATTGAATTTAGTGTTAACCGCTCAATAATGGGTTTGCACTGATTCAATTAAATAAAACATTTTAATATCAATATTTGTTAATTCATTTATATTGAATTTAGTGCTAACCGTTCAATAATGGGTTTGCACTGATTCAATTGAATAACACATTTTAATATCAATATTTCTTCATTCATTTATATTGAATTTAGTGTTAACCGCTCAATAATGGGTTTGCACTGATTCAATTAAATAAAACATTTCAATATCAATATTTGTTCATTCATTTATATTGAATTTAGTGCTAACCGTTGAATAATGGGTTCGCAATAATTCAATTAAATAAAACATTTTAATATCAATATTTGTTAATTCATTTATATTGAATTTAGTGCTAACCGTTCAATAATGGGTTTGCACTAATTCAATTAAATAAAACATTTTAATATCAATATTTGTTAATTCATTTATATTGAATTTAGTGCTAACTGTTCAATAATGGGTTTGCACTGATTCAATTGAATAAAACATTTTAATATCAATATTTCTTCATTCATTTATTTTGAATTTAGTGCTAACCGTTGAATAATGGGTTTGCACTAATTCAATTAAATAAAACATTTTAATATCAATATTTCTTCATTCATTTATATTGAATTTAGTGTTAACCGCTCAATAATGGGTTTGCACTAATTCAATTAAATAAAACATTTTAATATCAATATTTGTTCATTCATTTATATTGAATTTAGTGCTAACCGTTCAATAATGGGTTTGCACTGATTCAATTGAATAACACATTTTAATATCAATATTTCTTCATTCATTTATATTGAATTTAGTGCTAACCGTTGAATAATGGGTTTGCACTGATTCAATTGAATAACACATTTTAATATCAATATTTCTGTATCCATTTCCATTGAATTTAGTGCTAACCGTTGAATAATGGGTTTGCACTAATTCAATTAAATAAAACATTTTAATATCAATATTTGTTAATTCATTCATATTGAATTTAGTGCTAACCGTTCAATAATGGGTTTGCACTGATTCAATTGAATAACACATTTTAATATCAATATTTCTTCATTCATTTATATTGAATTTAGTGCTAACCGTTGAATAATGGGTTCGCACTAATTCAATTAAATAAAACATTTTAATATCAATATTTCTTCATTCATTTATATTGAATTTAGTGCTAACCGTTGAATAATGGGTTTGCACTGATTCAATTGAATAACACATTTTAATATCAATATTTCTTCATTCATTTATATTGAATTTAGTGTTAACCGCTCAATAATGGGTTTGCACTGATTCAATTAAATAAAACATTTCAATATCAATATTTGTTCATTCATTTATATTGAATTTAGTGCTAACCGTTGAATAATGGGTTCGCAATAATTCAATTAAATAAAACATTTTAATATCAATATTTCTTCATTCATTTATATTGAATTTAATGTTAACCGCTCAATAATGGGTTTGCACTGATTCAATTAAATAAAACATTTCAATAACAAAATAAGTAAATTCATTTATATTGAATTTAGTGCTAACCGTTGAATAATGGGTTCGCAATAATTCAATTAAATAAAACATTTTAATATCAATATTTCTTCATTCATTTATATTGAATTTAGTGTTAACCGCTCAATAATGGGTTTGCACTGATTCAATTAAATAAAACATTTTAATATCAATATTTGTTAATTCATTTATATTGAATTTAGTGCTAACCGTTCAATAATGGGTTTGCACTGATTCAATTGAATAACACATTTTAATATCAATATTTATGCATTCATTTATATTGAATTTAGTGCTAACCGTTCAATAATGGGTTTGCACTGATTCAATTAAATAAAACATTTCAATATCAATATTTGTTCATTCATTTATATTGAATTTAGTGCTAACCGTTGAATAATGGGTTTGCACTAATTCAATTAAATTAAACATTTTAATATCAATATTTGTTCATTCATTTATATTGAATTTAGTGCCAACCGTTCAATAATGGGTTTGCACTAATTCAATTAAATAAAACATTTTAATATCAATATTTGTTAATTCATTTATATTGAATTTAGTGCTAACTGTTCAATAATGGGTTTGCACTGATTCAATTGAATAAAACATTTTAATATCAATATTTCTTCATTCATTTATTTTGAATTTAGTGCTAACCGTTGAATAATGGGTTTGCACTAATTCAATTAAATAAAACATTTTAATATCAATATTTCTTCATTCATTTATATTGAATTTAGTGTTAACCGCTCAATAATGGGTTTGCACTAATTCAATTAAATAAAACATTTTAATATCAATATTTGTTCATTCATTTATATTGAATTTAGTGCTAACCGTTCAATAATGGGTTTGCACTGATTCAATTGAATAACACATTTTAATATCAATATTTCTTCATTCATTTATATTGAATTTAGTGCTAACCGTTGAATAATGGGTTTGCACTGATTCAATTGAATAACACATTTTAATATCAATATTTCTGTATCCATTTCTATTGAATTTAGTGCTAACCGTTGAATAATGGGTTTGCACTAATTCAATTAAATAAAACATTTTAATATCAATATTTGTTAATTCATTTATATTGAATTTAGTGCTAACCGTTCAATAATGGGTTTGCACTGATTCAATTGAATAACACATTTTAATATCAATATTTCTTCATTCATTTATATTGAATTTAGTGCTAACCGTTGAATAATGGGTTCGCACTAATTCAATTAAATAAAAAATTTTAATATCAATATTTCTTCATTCATTTATATTGAATTTAGTGCTAACCGCTCAATAATGGGTTTGCACTGATTCAATTAAATAAAACATTTTAATATCAATATTTGTTAATTCATTTATATTGAATTTAGTGCTAACCGTTCAATAATGGGTTTGCACTGATACGATTGAATAACACATTTTAATGTCAATATTGCTTCATTTATTTCTATTGAATTTAGTGCTAACCGTTGAATAATGTGTTTGCACTAATTCAATTAAATAAAACATTTTAATGTCAATATTTGTTAATTCATTTATATTGAATTTAGTGCTAACCGTTCAACAATGGGTTTGCACTGATTCAATTGAATAACACATTTTAATGTCAATATTGCTTCATTCATTTATATTGAATTTAGTGCTAACCGTTCAATAATGGGTTTGCACTGATTCAATTGAATAAAACCTTTTAATATCAATATTTCTTCATTCATTTCTATTGAATTTAGTGCTAACCGTTGAATAATGGGTTTGCACTAATTCAATTAAATAAAACATTTTAATATCAATATTTGTTAATTCAATTATATTGAATTTAGTGCTAACCGTTCAATAATGGGTTTGCACTGATTCGATTGAATAACACATTTTAATGTCAATATTGCTTCATTTATTTATATTGAATTTAGTGCTAACCGTTCAATAATGGGTTTGCACTAATTCAATTGAATAAAACATTTTAAAATCAATATTTCTTCATTCATTTATATTGAATTTAGTGCTAACCGCGGAATAATGGGTTTGCACTAATTCAATTAAATAAAACATTTTAATATCAATATTTGTTAATTCATTTATATTGAAGTTAGTGCTAACCGTTCAATAATGGGTTTGCACTGATTCAATTGAATAACCCATTTCAATGTCAATATTGCTTCATTTATTTATATTGAATTTAGTGCTAACCGTTGAATAATGGGTTTGCACTGATTCGATTGAATAACACATTTTAATGTCAATATTGCTTCATTTATTTATATTGAATTTAGTGCTAACCGTTCAATAATGGGTTTGCACTGATTCAATTAAATAAGATATTTTAATATCAATATTTGTTAGTTCATTTATATTGAATTTAGTGCTAACCGTTCAATAATGGGTTTGCACTGATTCAATTGAATAAAACATTTTAATATCAATATTTCTGTATCCATTTCCATTGAATTTAGTGCTAACCGTTGAATAATGGGTTTGCACTAATTCAATTAAATAAAACATTTTAATATCAATATTTGTTAATTCATTCATATTGAATTTAGTGCTAACCGTTCAATAATGGGTTTGCACTGATTCAATTGAATAACACATTTTAATATCAATATTTCTTCATTCATTTCTATTGAATTTAGTGCTAACCGTTGAATAATGGGTTTGCACTAATTCAATAAAATAAAACATTTTAATATCAATATTTGTTAATTCATTTATATTGAATTTAGTGCTAACCGTTGAATAATGGGTTCGCACTAATTCAATTAAATAAAAAATTTTAATATCAATATTTCTTCATTCATTTATATTGAATTTAGTGTTAACCGCTCAATAATGGGTTTGCACTGATTCAATTAAATAAAACATTTTAATATCAATATTTGTTAATTCATTTATATTGAATTTAGTGCTAACCGTTCAATAATGGGTTTGCACTGATTCAATTGAATAACACATTTTAATATCAATATTTCTTCATTCATTTATATTGAATTTAGTGCTAACCGTTGAATAATGTTTTTGCACTAATTCAATTAAATAAAACATTTTAATATCAATATTTGTTAATTCATTTATATTGAATTTAGTGCTAACTGTTCAATAATGGGTTTGCACTGATTCAATTGAATAAAACATTTTAATATCAATATTTCTTCATTCATTTATTTTGAATTTAGTGCTAACCGTTGAATAATGGGTTTGCACTAATTCAATTAAATAAAACATTTTAATATCAATATTTCTTCATTCATTTATATTGAATTTAGTGTTAACCGTTGAATAATGGGTTTGCACTAATTCAATTAAATAACACATTTCAATATCAATATTTGTTCATTCATTTATATTGAATTTAGTGCTAACCGTTCAATAATGGGTTTGCACTGATTCAATTGAATAACACATTTTAATATCAATATTTCTTCATTCATTTATATTGAATTTAGTGCTAACCGTTGAATAATGGGTTTGCACTGATTCAATTGAATAACACATTTTAATATCAATATTTCTGTATCCATTTCCATTGAATTTAGTGCTAACCGTTGAATAATGGGTTTGCACTAATTCAATTAAATAAAACATTTTAATATCAATATTTGTTAATTCATTCATATTGAATTTAGTGCTAACCGTTCAATAATGGGTTTGCACTGATTCAATTGAATAACACATTTTAATATCAATATTTCTTCATTCATTTATATTGAATTTAGTGCTAACCGTTGAATAATGGGGTCGCAATAATTCAATTAAATAAAACATTTTAATATCAATATTTCTTCATTCATTTATATTGAATTTAGTGTTAACCGCTCAATAATGGGTTTGCACTGATTCAATTAAATAAAACATTTTAATATCAATATTTGTTAATTCATTTATATTGAATTTAGTGCTAACCGTTCAATAATGGGTTTGCACTGATTCGATTGAATAACACATTTTAATGTCAATATTGCTTCATTTATTTATATTGAATTTAGTGCTAACCGTTGAATAATGTGTTTGCACTAATTCAATTAAATAAAAAATTTTAATATCAATATTTGTTAATTCAATTATATTGAATTTAGTGCTAACCGTTCAATAATGGGTTTGCACTGATTCGATTGAATAACACATTTTAATGTCAATATTGCTTCATTTATTTATATTGAATTTAGTGCTAACCGTTCAATAATGGGTTTGCACTAATTCAATTGAATAAAACATTTTAAAATCAATATTTCTTCATTCATTTATATTGAATTTAGTGCTAACCGCGGAATAATGGGTTTGCACTAATTCAATTAAATAAAACATTTTAATATCAATACTTGTTAATTCATTTATATTGAAGTTAGTGCTAACCGTTCAATAATGGGTTTGCACTGATTCAATTGAATAACCCATTTCAATGTCAATATTGCTTCATTTATTTATATTGAATTTAGTGCTAACCGTTGAATAATGGGTTTGCACTGATTCGATTGAATAACACATTTTAATGTCAATATTGCTTCATTTATTTATATTGAATTTAGTGCTAACCGTTGAATAATGTGTTTGCACTAATTCAATTAAATAAAACATTTTAATGTCAATATTTGTTAATTCATTTATATTGAATTTAGTGCTAACCGTTCAATAATGGGTTTGCACTGATACGATTGAATAACACATTTTAATATCAATATTTCTTCATTCATTTATATTGAATTTAGTGCTAACCGTTGAATAATGGGTTTGCACTGATTCAATTGAATAACACATTTTAATATCAATATTTCTTCATTCATTTATATTGAATTTAGTGCTAACCGTTGAATAATGGGTTCGCACTAATTCAATTAAATAAAAAATTTTAATATCAATATTTCTTCATTCATTTATATTGAATTTAGTGTTAACCGCTCAATAATGGGTTTGCACTGATTCAATTAAATAAAACATTTTAATATCAATATTTGTTAATTCATTTATATTGAATTTAGTGCTAACCGTTCAATAATGGGTTTGCACTGATTCAATTGAATAACACATTTTAATATCAATATTTCTTCATTCATTTATATTGAATTTAGTGCTAACCGTTGAATAATGGGTTTGCACTAATTCAATTAAATAAAACATTTTAATATCAATATTTGTTAATTCATTTATATTGAATTTAGTGCTAACTGTTCAATAATGGGTTTGCACTGATTCATTTGAATAAAACATTTTAATATCAATATTTCTTCATTCATTTATATTGAATTTAGTGCTAACCGTTGAATAATGGGTTTGCACTAATTCAATTAAATAAAACATTTTAATATCAATATTTCTTCATTCATTTATTTTGAATTTAGTGCTAACCGTTGAATAATGGGTTTGCACTAATTCAATTAAATAACACATTTCAATATCAATATTTGTTCATTCATTTATATTGAATTTAGTGCTAACCGTTGAATAATGGGTTTGCGCTAATTCAATTAAATAAAACATTTTAATATCAATATTTCTTCATTCATTTATATTGAATTTAGTGCTAACCGTTCAATAATGGGTTTGCACTGATTCAATTGAATAACACATTTTAATATCAATATTTCTTCATTCATTTATATTGAATTTAGTGCTAACCGTTGAATAATGGGTTTGCACTGATTCAATTGAATAACACATTTTAATATCAATATTTCTGTATCCATTTCCATTGAATTTAGTGCTAACCGTTGAATAATGGGTTTGCACTAATTCAATTAAATAAAAAATTTTAATATCAATATTTCTTCATTCATTTGTATTGAATTTAGTGTTAACCGCTCAATAATGGGTTTGCACTGATTCAATTAAATAAAACATTTTAATATCAATATTTGTTAATTCATTTATATTGAATTTAGTGCTAACCGTTCAATAATGGGTTTGCACTGATACGATTGAATAACACATTTTAATGTCAATATTGCTTCATTTATTTCTATTGAATTTAGTGCTAACCTTTGAATAATGTGTTTGCACTAATTCAATTAAATAAAACATTTTAATGTCAATATTTGTTAATTCATTTATATTGAATTTAGTGCTAACCGTTCAACAATGGGTTTGCACTGATTCAATTGAATAACACATTTTAATGTCAATATTGCTTCATTCATTTATATTGAATTTAGTGCTAACCGTTCAATAATGGGTTTGCACTGATTCAATTGAATAAAACCTTTTAATATCAATATTTCTTCATTCATTTCTATTGAATTTAGTGCTAACCGTTGAATAATGGGTTTGCACTAATTCAATTAAATAAAAAATTTTAATATCAATATTTGTTAATTCAATTATATTGAATTTAGTGCTAACCGTTCAATAATGGGTTTGCACTGATTCGATTGAATAACACATTTTAATGTCAATATTGCTTCATTTATTTATATTGAATTTAGTGCTAACCGTTCAATAATGGGTTTGCACTAATTCAATTGAATAAAACATTTTAAAATCAATATTTCTTCATTCATTTATATTGAATTTAGTGCTAACCGCGGAATAATGGGTTTGCACTAATTCAATTAAATAAAACATTTTAATATCAATATTTGTTAATTCATTTATATTGAAGTTAGTGCTAACCGTTCAATAATGGGTTTGCACTGATTCAATTGAATAACCCATTTCAATGTCAATATTGCTTCATTTATTTATATTGAATTTAGTGCTAACCGTTGAATAATGGGTTTGCACTGATTCGATTGAATAACACATTTTAATGTCAATATTGCTTCATTTATTTATATTGAATTTAGTGCTAACCGTTCAATAATGGGTTTGCACTGATTCAATTAAATAAGATATTTTAATATCAATATTTGTTAGTTCATTTATATTGAATTTAGTGCTAACCGTTCAATAATGGGTTTGCACTGATTCAATTGAATAAAACATTTTAATATCAATATTTCTGTATCCATTTCCATTGAATTTAGTGCTAACCGTTGAATAATGGGTTTGCACTAATTCAATTAAATAAAACATTTTAATATCAATATTTGTTAATTCATTCATATTGAATTTAGTGCTAACCGTTCAATAATGGGTTTGCACTGATTCAATTGAATAACACATTTTAATATCAATATTTCTTCATTCATTTCTATTGAATTTAGTGCTAACCGTTGAATAATGGGTTTGCACTAATTCAATTAAATAAAACATTTTAATATCAATATTTGTTAATTCATTTATATTGAATTTAGTGCTAACCGTTGAATAATGGGTTCGCACTAATTCAATTAAATAAAAAATTTTAATATCAATATTTCTTCATTCATTTATATTGAATTTAGTGTTAACCGCTCAATAATGGGTTTGCACTGATTCAATTAAATAAAACATTTTAATATCAATATTTGTTAATTCATTTATATTGAATTTAGTGCTAACCGTTCAATAATGGGTTTGCACTGATTCAATTGAATAACACATTTTAATATCAATATTTCTTCATTCATTTATATTGAATTTAGTGCTAACCGTTCAATAATGGGTTTGCACTAATTCAATTAAATAAAACATTTTAATATCAATATTTGTTAATTCATTTATATTGAATTTAGTGCTAATCGTTCAATAATGGGTTTGCACTGATTCAATTGAATAACACATTTTAATGTCAATATTTCTTCATTCATTTATATTGAATTTAGTGCTAACCGTTCAATAATGGGTTTGCACTAATTCAATTAAATAAAACATTTTAATATCAATATTTGTTAATTCATTTATATTGAAGTTAGTGCTAACCGTTCAATAATGGGTTTGCACTGATTCAATTGAATAACCCATTTCAATGTCAATATTGCTTCATTTATTTATATTGAATTTAGTGCTAACCGTTGAATAATGGGTTTGCACTGATTCGATTGAATAACACATTTTAATGTCAATATTGCTTCATTTATTTATATTGAATTTAGTGCTAACCGTTCAATAATGGGTTTGCACTGATTCAATTAAATAAGATATTTTAATATCAATATTTGTTAGTTCATTTATATTGAATTTAGTGCTAACCGTTCAATAATGGGTTTGCACTGATTCAATTGAATAAAACATTTTAATATCAATATTTCTGTATCCATTTCCATTGAATTTAGTGCTAACCGTTGAATAATGGGTTTGCACTAATTCAATTAAATAAAACATTTTAATATCAATATTTGTTAATTCATTCATATTGAATTTAGTGCTAACCGTTCAATAATGGGTTTGCACTGATTCAATTGAATAACACATTTTAATATCAATATTTCTTCATTCATTTCTATTGAATTTAGTGCTAACCGTTGAATAATGGGTTTGCACTAATTCAATTAAATAAAACATTTTAATATCAATATTTGTTAATTCATTTATATTGAATTTAGTGCTAACCGTTGAATAATGGGTTCGCACTAATTCAATTAAATAAAACATTTTAATATCAATATTTGTTAATTCATTTATATTGAATTTAGTGCTAACCGCTCAATAATGGGTTTGCACTAATTCAATTAAATAAAACATTTTAATATCAATATTTGTTAATTCATTTATATTGAATTTAGTGCTAACCGTTCAATAATGGGTTTGCACTGATTCAATTGAATAGGACGTTATAATATCAATGTTTCTTAATTCATTTATATTGAATTTAGTGCTAACCGTTGAATAATGGGTTTGAACTAATTCATTTAAATAAATAAGTTTAATATCAATATTTGTTAATTCATTTATATTGAATTTAGTGCTAACTGTTCAATAATGGGTTTGCACTGATTCAATTGAATAAAACATTTTAATATCAATATTTCTTCATTCATTTATTTTGAATTTAGTGCTAACCGTTGAATAATGGGTTTGCACTAATTCAATTAAATAAAACATTTTAATATCAATATTTCTTCATTCATTTATATTGAATTTAGTGCTAACCGTTGAATAATGGGTTTGCACTAATTCAATTAAATAAAACATTTTAATATCAATATTTGTTAATTCATTTATATTGAATTTAGTGCTAACCGTTCAATAATGGGTTTGCACTGATTCGATTGAATAACACATTTTAATATCAATATTTGTTAATTCATTTATATTGAATTTAGTGCTAACCGTTCAATAATGGGTTTGCACTGATTCAATTGAATAAAACATTTTAATATCAATATTTCTGTATCAATTTCTATTGAATTTAGTGCTAACCGTTGAATAATGGGTTTGCACTAATTCAATTAAATAAAACATTTTAATATCAATATTTGTTAATTCATTTATATTGAATTTAGTGCTAACCGTTCAATAATGGGTTTGCACTGATTCAATTGAATAACACATTTTAATATCAATATTTCTTCATTCATTTATATTGAATTTAGTGGTAACCGTTGAATAATGGGTTCGCACTAATTCAATTAAATAAAAAATTTTAATATCAATATTTCTTCATTCATTTGTATTGAATTTAGTGTTAACCGCTCAATAATGGGTTTGCACTGATTCAATTAAATAAAACATTTTAATATCAATATTTGTTAATTCATTTATATTGAATTTAGTGCTAACCGTTCAATAATGGGTTTGCACTGATACGATTGAATAACACATTTTAATGTCAATATTGCTTCATTTATTTCTATTGAATTTAGTGCTAACCGTTGAATAATGTGTTTGCACTAATTCAATTAAATAAAACATTTTAATGTCAATATTTGTTAATTCATTTATATTGAATTTAGTGCTAACCGTTCAACAATGGGTTTGCACTGATTCAATTGAATAACACATTTTAATGTCAATATTGCTTCATTCATTTATATTGAATTTAGTGCTAACCGTTCAATAATGGGTTTGCACTAATTCAATTGAATAAAACATTTTAATATCAATATTTGTTAATTCATTTATATTGAATTTAGTGCTAACCGCGGAATAATGGGTTTGCACTAATTCAATTAAATAAAACATTTTAATATCAATATTTGTTAATTCATTTATATTGAAGTTAGTGCTAACCGTTCAATAATGGGTTTGCACTGATTCAATTGAATAACCCATTTCAATGTCAATATTGCTTCATTTATTTATATTGAATTTAGTGCTAACCGTTGAATAATGGGTTTGCACTGATTCGATTGAATAACACATTTTAATGTCAATATTGCTTCATTTATTTATATTGAATTTAGTGCTAACCGTTGAATAATGGGTTTGCACTGATTCAATTGAATAAAACATTTTAATATCAATATTTCTTCATTCATTTCTATTGAATTTAGTGCTAACCGTTGAATAATGGGTTTGCACTAATTCAAT
The DNA here is from genome assembly GCA_030998225.1 of Diplolepis rosae. Taxonomy (NCBI): domain Eukaryota; kingdom Metazoa; phylum Arthropoda; class Insecta; order Hymenoptera; family Diplolepididae; genus Diplolepis; species Diplolepis rosae. The sequence continues at coordinate 129,056 of JAPYXD010000338.1, read as the reverse complement.
TAAATAAAAAATTTTAATATCAATATTTGTTAATTCATTTATATTGAATTTAGTGCTAACCGTTCAATAATGGGTTTGCACTGATTCGATTGAATAACACATTTTAATGTCAATATTGCTTCATTTATTTATATTGAATTTAGTGCTAACCGTTCAATAATGGGTTTGCACTAATTCAATTGAATAAAACATTTTAAAATCAATATTTCTTCATTCATTTATATTGAATTTAGTGCTAACCGCGGAATAATGGGTTTGCACTAATTCGATTGAATAACACATTTTAATGTCAATATTTGTTAATTCATTTTTATTTAATTTAGTGCTTTCGGTTAAATAATGGGTTTGCACTTATACGATTGAATAACACATTTTAATGTCAATATTGCTTAGTTTATTTCTATTGAATTTAGTGCTAACCTTTGAATAATGTGTTTGCACTAATTCAATTAAATAAAACATTTTAATGTCAATATTTGTTAATTCATTTATATTGAATTTAGTGCTAACCGTTCAATAATGGGTTTGCACTGATTCAATTGAATAACACATTTTAATGTCAATATTGCTTCATTCATTTATATTGAATTTAGTGCTAACCGTTCAATAATGGGTTTGCACTGATTCAATTGAATAAAACCTTTTAATATCAATATTTCTTCATTCATTTCTATTGAATTTAGTGCTAACCGTTGAATAATGGGTTTGCACTAATTCAATTAAATAAAAAATTTTAATATCAATATTTGTTAATTCAATTATATTGAATTTAGTGCTAACCGTTCAATAATGGGTTTGCACTGATTCGATTGAATAACACATTTTAATGTCAATATTGCTTCATTTATTTATATTGAATTTAGTGCTAACCGTTCAATAATGGGTTTGCACTAATTCAATTGAATAAAACATTTTAAAATCAATATTTCTTCATTCATTTATATTGAATTTAGTGCTAACCGCGGAATAATGGGTTTGCACTAATTCAATTAAATAAAACATTTTAATATCAATATTTGTTAATTCATTTATATTGAAGTTAGTGCTAACCGTTCAATAATGGGTTTGCACTGATTCAATTGAATAACCCATTTCAATGTCAATATTGCTTCATTTATTTATATTGAATTTAGTGCTAACCGTTGAATAATGGGTTTGCACTGATTCGATTGAATAACACATTTTAATGTCAATATTGCTTCATTTATTTATATTGAATTTAGTGCTAACCGTTCAATAATGGGTTTGCACTGATTCAATTGAATAACACATTTTAATATCAATATTTCTTCATTCATTTATATTGAATTTAGTGCTAACCGTTCAATAATGGGTTTGCACTGATTCAATTGAATAAAACATTTTAATATCAATATTTCTGTATCCATTTCCATTGAATTTAGTGCTAACCGTTGAATAATGGGTTTGCACTAATTCAATTAAATAAAACATTTTAATATCAATATTTGTTAATTCATTTATATTGAATTTAGTGCTAACCGTTCAATAATGGGTTTGCACTGATTCAATTGAATAACAGATTTTAATATCAATATTTCTTCATTCATTTCTATTGAATTTAGTGCTAACCGTTGAATAATGGGTTTGCACTAATTCAATAAAATAAAACATTTTAATATCAATATTTGTTAATTCATTTATATTGAATTTAGTGCTAATCGTTCAATAATGGGTTTGCACTGATTCAATTGAATAACACATTTTAATGTCAATATTTCTTCATTCATTTATATTGAATTTAGTGCTAACCGTTCAATAATGGGTTTGCACTGATTCGATTGAATAACACATTTTAATGTCAATATTGCTTCATTTATTTATATTGAATTTAGTGCTAACCGTTCAATAATGTTTTTGCACTAATTCAATTGAATAACACATTTTAATGTCAATATTTCTTAATTCATTTATATTGAATTTAGTGCTAACCGTTCAATAATGGGTTTGCACTGATTCAATTGAATAAAACATTTTAATATCAATATTTCTGTATCCATTTCTATTGAATTTAGTGCTAACCGTTGAATAATGGGTTTGCACTAATTCAATTAAATAAAAAATTTTAATATCAATATTTGTTAATTCAATTATATTGAATTTAGTGCTAACCGTTCAATAATGGGTTTGCACTGATTCGATTGAATAACACATTTTAATGTCAATATTGCTTCATTTATTTATATTGAATTTAGTGCTAACCGTTCAATAATGGGTTTGCACTAATTCAATTGAATAAAACATTTTAAAATCAATATTTCTTCATTCATTTATATTGAATTTAGTGCTAACCGCGGAATAATGGGTTTGCACTAATTCAATTAAATAAAACATTTTAATATCAATATTTGTTAATTCATTTATATTGAAGTTAGTGCTAACCGTTCAATAATGGGTTTGCACTGATTCAATTGAATAACCCATTTCAATGTCAATATTGCTTCATTTATTTATATTGAATTTAGTGCTAACCGTTGAATAATGGGTTTGCACTGATTCGATTGAATAACACATTTTAATGTCAATATTGCTTCATTTATTTATATTGAATTTAGTGCTAACCGTTGAATAATGGGTTTGCACTGATTCGATTGAATAACACATTTTAATGTCAATATTGCTTCATTTATTTATATTGAATTTAGTGCTAACCGTTCAATAATGGGTTTGCACTGATACGATTGAATAACACATTTTAATGTCAATATTGCTTCATTTATTTCTATTGAATTTAGTGCTAACCGTTGAATAATGTGTTTGCACTAATTCAATTAAATAAAACATTTTAATGTCAATATTTGTTAATTCATTTATATTGAATTTAGTGCTAACCGTTCAACAATGGGTTTGCACTGATTCAATTGAATAACACATTTTAATGTCAATATTGCTTCATTCATTTATATTGAATTTAGTGCTAACCGTTCAATAATGGGTTTGCACTGATTCAATTGAATAAAACCTTTTAATATCAATATTTCTTCATTCATTTCTATTGAATTTAGTGCTAACCGTTGAATAATGGGTTTGCACTAATTCAATTAAATAAAAAATTTTAATATCAATATTTGTTAATTCAATTATATTGAATTTAGTGCTAACCGTTCAATAATGGGTTTGCACTGATTCGATTGAATAACACATTTTAATGTCAATATTGCTTCATTTATTTATATTGAATTTAGTGCTAACCGTTCAATAATGGGTTTGCACTAATTCAATTAAATAAAACATTTTAATATCAATATTTCTTCATTCATTTATATTGAATTTAGTGCTAACCGCGGAATAATGGGTTTGCACTAATTCAATTAAATAAAACATTTTAATATCAATACTTGTTAATTCATTTATATTGAAGTTAGTGCTAACCGTTCAATAATGGGTTTGCACTGATTCAATTGAATAACCCATTTCAATGTCAATATTGCTTCATTTATTTATATTGAATTTAGTGCTAACCGTTGAATAATGGGTTTGCACAAATTCAATTGAATAACACATTTAAATGTCAATATTGCTTCATTTATTTATATTGAATTTAGTGCTAACCGTTGAATAATGTGTTTGCACTAATTCTATTAAATAAAACATTTTAATGTCAATATTTGTTAATTCATTTATATTGAATTTAGTGCTATCCGTTCAATAATGGGTTTGCACTGATACGATTGAATAACCCATTTCAATGTCAATATTGATTCATTTATTTCTATTGAATTTAGTGCTAACCTTTGAATAATGTGTTTGCACTAATTCAATTAAATAAAACATTTTAATGTCAATATTTGTTAATTCATTTATATTGAATTTAGTGCTAACCGTTCAACAATGGGTTTGCACTGATTCAATTGAATAACACATTTTAATGTCAATATTGCTTCATTCATTTATATTGAATTTAGTGCTAACCGTTCAATAATGGGTTTGCACTGATTCAATTGAATAAAACCTTTTAATATCAATATTTCTTCATTCATTTCTATTGAATTTAGTGCTAACCGTTGAATAATGGGTTTGCACTAATTCAATTAAATAAAAAATTTTAATATCAATATTTGTTAATTCAATTATATTGAATTTAGTGCTAACCGTTCAATAATGGGTTTGCACTGATTCGATTGAATAACACAATTTAATGTCAATATTGCTTCATTTATTTATATTGAATTTAGTGCTAACCGTTCAATAATGGGTTTGCACTAATTCAATTGAATAAAACATTTTAAAATCAATATTTCTTCATTCATTTATATTGAATTTAGTGCTAACCGCGGAATAATGGGTTTGCACTAATTCAATTAAATAAAACATTTTAATATCAATATTTGTTAATTCATTTATATTGAAGTTAGTGCTAACCGTTCAATAATGGGTTTGCACTGATTCAATTGAATAACCCATTTCAATGTCAATATTGCTTCATTTATTTATATTGAATTTAGTGCTAACCGTTGAATAATGGGTTTGCACTGATTCGATTGAATAACACATTTTAATGTCAATATTGCTTCATTTATTTATATTGAATTTAGTGCTAACCGTTCAATAATGGGTTTGCACTGATTCAATTGAATAACACATTTTAATATCAATATTTCTTCATTCATTTATATTGAATTTAGTGCTAACCGTTCAATAATGGGTTTGCACTGATTCAATTGAATAAAACATTTTAATATCAATATTTCTGTATCCATTTCCATTGAATTTAGTGCTAACCGTTGAATAATGGGTTTGCACTAATTCAATTAAATAAAACATTTTAATATCAATATTTGTTAATTCATTTATATTGAATTTAGTGCTAACCGTTCAATAATGGGTTTGCACTGATTCAATTGAATAACAGATTTTAATATCAATATTTCTTCATTCATTTCTATTGAATTTAGTGCTAACCGTTGAATAATGGGTTTGCACTAATTCAATAAAATAAAACATTTTAATATCAATATTTGTTAATTCATTTATATTGAATTTAGTGCTAATCGTTCAATAATGGGTTTGCACTGATTCAATTGAATAACACATTTTAATGTCAATATTTCTTCATTCATTTATATTGAATTTAGTGCTAACCGTTCAATAATGGGTTTGCACTGATTCGATTGAATAACACATTTTAATGTCAATATTGCTTCATTTATTTATATTGAATTTAGTGCTAACCGTTCAATAATGTTTTTGCACTAATTCAATTGAATAACACATTTTAATGTCAATATTTCTTAATTCATTTATATTGAATTTAGTGCTAACCGTTCAATAATGGGTTTGCACTGATTCAATTGAATAAAACATTTTAATATCAATATTTCTGTATCCATTTCTATTGAATTTAGTGCTAACCGTTGAATAATGGGTTTGCACTAACTCAATTAAATAAAACATTTTAATATCAATATTTGTTAATTCATTTATATTGAATTTAGTGCTAACCGTTCAATAATGGGTTTGCACTGATTCAATTGAATAAAACATTTTAATATCAATATTTCTGTATCCATTTCCATTGAATTTAGTGCTAACCGTTGAATAATGGGTTTGCACTAATTCAATTAAATAAAACATTTTAATATCAATATTTGTTAATTCATTTATATTGAATTTAGTGCTAACCGTTCAATAATGGGTTTGCACTGATTCAATTGAATAACAGATTTTAATATCAATATTTCTTCATTCATTTCTATTGAATTTAGTGCTAACCGTTGAATAATGGGTTTGCACTGATTCAATTGAATAACCCATTTCAATGTCAATATTGCTTCATTTATTTATATTGAATTTAGTGCTAACCGTTCAATAATGGGTTTGCACTGATTCAATTGAATAACACATTTTAATATCAATATTTCTTCATTCATTTCTATTGAATTTAGTGCTAACCGTTGAATAATGGGTTTGCACTGATTCAATTGAATAACACATTTTAATGTCAATATTGCTTCATTTATTTATATTGAATTTAGTGCTAACCGTTGAATAATGGGTTTGCACTGATTCGATTGAATAACACATTTTAATGTCAATATTGCTTCATTTATTTATATTGAATTTAGTGCTAACCGTTGAATAATGTGTTTGCACTAATTCAATTAAATAAAACATTTTAATGTCAATATTGCTTAATTTATTTATATTTTTTTTTTTTTTTTTTTTTTTTTTTTTTTTTGGTGAGGAGGAAAAATGGCAAAATCTTTTATAGACGTTGTACAGGACTCTCCTAGGACGGGTCTAGGCATACCTGTTAAAACCAAAAAACCCCCTCTCTCGAACCAATACACCACCCGCGGAACCGCCTTTCGGCTTTAAACTTCACGGGTGGTTGGTTCCATTAAAGTCGCGTACGACTCTTCCGTCATCCGTTCGCTCGGAACTTCCACCCGCGGCCACACGCCCATTAGGATAACCGACTAGCCGCGCCACCCAGGGGAGAGACAAACAGATTTCTCCCCCGAACGACGCGGAAAGTCAAGTCTGCCCGAGACGCAGGACCGCGGGTGCCGGCCCCGATGCGATTTCTACTGGCCCTCCCCGTTGTTTCGCTCTCGACGCCCATCAAGTTCTCTCGTCTTCATCACAAGTGTGACGAATGACTCGATGAGCGTCCAGAACCGCTCAGACTGGAGCATGAGGGGGACCATCGTGTCAGGAGTAAGTTCGGAACCCACCACCTGACCGAGGACCCCCCTAGCCACACCCCATTTTGCGCAGACGAAGAGTGCGTGCTCTGCGTTATCCACCGGGGAATCGCAGTAGCAACACGTCTCCTCGTCTCTCTTCTTAAAGCGCCTCAGGTACGCGTTAAAACAGCCATGGCCCGAGAGCGCTTGTGCCAAGTAAAAGCCGACTTCCCCGTGCTTTCTGTTCAGCCAGGTGGCGAGCTCCGGGATCAGGCGGTAGGTCCATCTCCCTGTCTGCTCACCATGCCATCTCATCTGCCATTTCTCGACGAGTCTGCGCCTTCCATCCTTGCGGATGGCCTCCTTCGCGCGAGCGATTTCCTGCAGGTCGGCGCAGGTAAGCTCCTTGCGAAGCTGAAAGGTTTCCTGCCTTTCCTCCGCCAATAAATCTATTGGCGGGACGCTCGCCAGGACCAGCACAGCGCTCGTCGAGATAGTTCTATATGCCGAAACTATTCTCAGCGCGACAAGTCTCTGCGCCGAGAACAGCTTCTTCTGGATAGCATGGTTTTGCGAGGCATTGGCCCAGACCGGAGCAGCATAAAGCAGCTTCGAATGGACCACGCTCGCCACCAATCTTCTTTTCGCTTCCCTGGGTCCACCAATGTTTGGCATAAGCCGGGCCAAGATCGCTCCACATTGGATGGCTTTGGCGGCTGCGATCTTTAGGTGTTCGCCAAAGCTAAGCCTACGATCCAGCTGCACCCCCAGGTACTTAATGCTTGTTTTCCACTCGACTTCATGCTCTCCGAGAACGATCCTCGGGTATTGGAAGGATCTCCTGTCCGTAACGAGCAAAGCCTCGGTTTTCTCAGGGGCCATTTTAAGACCTCTGCCATCCAACCAGCGCTTCGCTCGCCACAGACTTTCATTGATCCTCAGCTCTAGGATTCCAACGTCGTCAGCGGCGCACACGACAAGTGCGTCATCCGCGAAGCCGACGATGCTCGTTCCAGCAGGCAGGTCCATGCGCAGGAAATCGTCGTACATGACGTTCCAAACGAGTGGACCCACCCGCGACCCTTGAGGGGCGCCACATGTCATCTCCTCCTTGAGAGACCATTTGTCGCCCTCATATATCACCCACCTGTCGCTCAGATAGTCATCTATCATTCGCAACAGGTAGTCTGGAACCTTTTTCCGCACCATCGCCTCGATGCAGATGTTCCATCTCGCGGTATTGAACGCATTGCGTATGTCAATGCTAATCAACGCACAGAATCCCTTACGCTTACCAGTTCCTTTTCTTGCATTTGTGGCGATGTTAACCACAGCTTGGATGGCGTCCACAGTGGACCTGCCTTTCCTGAATACGAACTGGTTTTCCGAGAGCCCGTTCTCCCCGACCAAGAGAGCCTGAAGCCGTTGTAGAATCAACTCCTCCAGAAGCTTCCCCATCGTATCCAATAAGCATATTGGTCTATACGACGAGGCAACCCCTAGAGGTTTGTTACCCTTCCTCAGCAGGACCAACCTCTGCTTCTTCCAATTTGCGAAGAACCTGCCCTCCCGAAGACAGGAGTTAAAGGCTTCTAGGAGGATCTCTGGGTACGCCCCGATCACCTCTTTGAGGATCTCGTTCGGCACCCCGTCGATACCCGGCGCTGTATTTGCCTTAAGCCTTCCACCCGCTCTCTTTAGTTCTTCGAGAGTGAAGAGTTCTTCGCGCCGGACCACGCAGGAACTTCGGTCCTGTCTTTGGAACGGCTCCACGTGTGGAAACAAGCTACGCACAATGTACTGGACTCGATCGGGATTATCCAGGCCCGGGGTCTTTTCTTCTAGCCACCAATCTCTTGGTGACTATTTTGAAGGCGAGACCCCATGGGTTCTTCTCGACCTCACCGATCAAGTCTTTCCAGCATTGAAGTCGGCTTTTCTTTATGCCTCGCCTCAAAGCTGATTTTGCCCCTTTCCATGCCTCGTGCAGCGTAGCATCCCCCTTTGAACGGGTGAATTTTCGCCGCGCTGCGAGGCATTCTCGACGTAGGGCTGCCAACTGGTCGTTCCACCAGTACATCGAACCCTTGGCTTGCCTGCGCACACGGCGAGGCATCGAGTAGTCGCAAGCCGCGACCACCTTCTGCCTCACCGATCGCACAGCAGCTTCAAACGACCCAGCAGGGCAGACCCAACCAAGCTCATCGATGAGCCTGGTTTCTTCGAGGTGTTCGCGAAGTCTTTCCCTGCTGAGTCGTTTCGTGTTCCAGGAGGGGCTCCTTTCTTCGCCGCCCCTACCCTTATCTACCGCCTGACACCGTTGTTCTAGTGTGAATTCGATGCAACGGTGGTCACTCAAGGTTATTAACTCGAGGACCGACCAGTCGCTTATCCTTGAAGCGAGGCGAGGTGCGGCAATTGTGAGATCAATTATTGACCCCCCCGCTCCTCGTCTGAACGTAAATTCCCCGCCCTGATTCAAGACGATCAGTTCGTTCCTAGCGACCATCTCGCCAACCAAGATTCCCCTCCTATCTAGGCGGGCTTCACCCCACTCGGGCGACTTACTGTTGAAGTCACCCCCTATGAGGGATCGCCCGATGGCCTCACGGAGGCTTTCCTCAAGGAGGAGGATCTGGGTCTCAAAGACATCGAAGGGATCGCCGGGGGAGAAGTAGCAGCTGTACACACGCACATCCGCCACCTCCACCCAGACGAACCCCGCGTCGGTCTCCAGGAAGTCCCCGACGCCCAAATCAGGGTTACAGACAAGGATGCCGGCCCTCCTTGATGCATCCTGATACCAAGCAGAGTTATCGGACCACTTGTACTGCTCACTAATGAGCAGCACATCAGCCCCCTCTCCCTGGCAGTCTGCATCAGGAGGTCCTGGGCATCCTTCCCCCTTCCGAGGTTGAGCTGCAGGAACTTCAATTCCTGCCTCTCAACCTCCGAAGCTCTTCCCGGAAGACCGGGCAGGAGCCGCTCCCCGACACATGGGCGACATCTTTGTCGCCCCTGTTTGCGCATGACAGGCACCTTGGTGGCGCCTTACAGGTCCTGGCCAAGTGTCCCGTGGCGCCGCATCTCCAACAGGCGTTTTTCCTGTCGGGGTTGCTGCAGCCCCGGGACCCGTGGCCGTATCCAAGGCACCTGAAGCAGCGGGCGACTTCCAGGTGCTCGCGAATGCGGCACTCTACCCACCCGATCCTCAACTTGCCTAGCTGAAGCAGACGCGCGGCGTCTGCCTCAGCCAGCCTGATGACTGCAGTCTTCACCCCACCAAAGCGGGTGAAGAGCCTGCAGGACCCCTCAAAAGCCGGTCTGCCCAATGCCAAGCACAGGGCAGACACAACCTCTTCTTTTTCAACGGTCTCGTCGAGGTCCCTAATTTCGAGGGACCTCGTCGAGACCAGGGCTGAAATTTGCGCCCTTTCCCCGACCGCCAGGTCGAGCTCCTTTCGGAAGGCCGAAACGTCTCCCCCCGTTTTGAGGACCAAAAGAACTTCTTCCTTCCTGGTCCTCCGGATAGACAGGACCTCAAGTCCTGCCTTCCGGGGGTCGACCTTCGCCTTCATTTCCCTCAAGATGTCGGCGTAGGACTGGCCGTCCCTCGCCGACACCTTGATGGCGTCGCCCGACCTGGCGGGCGTGGAGCGCTTCGACTTAGGAGTGGCGGTGGTCCCCTGCGCTTTTTGGGCAGGGTCCTCCGCCCTTTTCTCCTTTTTTTTTTCTTTTTTCTTTTTTTTTCTTTTTTTTGAGACCACATGCCAGTCCCCTTCTTTATTTGGGGGCTGGCTCGTGGCCACCTCGGCATAAGAGGGCGAAGAGCCACCCTTCCCCCTCTTGGGAGTTTTTTCCAGAGGGGGAGAGGGCGCAGATCTTTTTTCGCCCTTCGCCTGATTTTGGGGTATCTCCCAGAGACGCCGAACGTGGTCTCTGGAAGATCCCCAATTTCTTCATAGCGGAGTGAGATTCCATTTTCTTCTGGAATTTCACCCCGCTCTCCAGGAGGCACTTGTGGGTGTTGAGCATGCCGCTCAACACCTCAGTTGCCTCGTTCACCGAGTCTTTAACGAAGCCAGGGTTATTCCTCAGCATACCCTGTTGTATAACGCTGAGGGCCCTGGCTAACCTTTCCATTTTTTCATTTTGCTCCTTCAGGAGCTGAAGGACGTCTTGCCATCCCTCAGCTCCTGTAGAAGTGTGTGAGTGCGCATCTGGCGCCTTCACGTCTCCATGTCCTTTATTTCTTTGAGAGTTCATGTTTGTTTTCCTCGTGTCTTAAGACGGTTCGCCCATCATGGGAGCCCTACCGCAGTAGGGCTACTATCCCCGCCTGTATAAATCCCTAGTTATATGCGCCGAAACCGAGAAGCGGCTTATCGGGAGGTCGATCCTATCGGCACATTAAATGAAGCTACCAAAAAAGGTTACGGGATAGGCCCGCGCCATAATGATGCTAAAGGTTTAACGTCACCCCTATCGACCGAGCGGTGCCGGGTCCGCCCCGACACCTGACCCGGACTTCAGGCTAGACGGTGTGCGATTTATCCTACGCAGCGTCGGATATAAGGAAATACTGACCAGGTAATCCTTCATTCCTGCGCCCGGACGTCCATGATTTCAACCCCGACATTGGCTCCAGACAGTAGGATCGTGAGCGGTTTTCCCAGATTAACATGTGGTTTCACGGGATCTTTGCCCTTCGCGGTCGAACACCGGAGGGACTTACGGTTACCCATATTACTTCCACAGAGGTGAGGTACTGACATCGCGTCCTACCCTGGTCGAGAGGCTACTACTCCTCCCTTGGCTAGTCTATCGGGAATATCCAGCAGGCGCCGGCCGCAGCCTCATTCACTCAGCGTCCCATTCATTCTGATGTGTGTGGGTGTCGGTGTCGTGCATGTGATTGTAGTGTGACCGCAAGAGCGCACGCGGGAAGTTCAGCGTCATCGCCGCATACGCATTTGGGGCGATACCCCGATTAAGGGGCCCCCCGCATTCACTCCGTGTACGTTCATTCGGCATCAAGAGACCTGTTCAAGGTCTCCTGATGCTTTCGCTCCACACCGCGTCCTCACGCGCCTGAAAGTCGCAGAACAACCGTCGTGGCACGTGCGCCCGGCGGGCCCATCACTAAGGAAAAGCCCGTCTATAGGGCTCCCTTGGCAGCCATCCTGACGGCAACAGCCCTACTGCTGGCAGAGTCCTTGCGGCTACTACCATTGGTGGGCTGCAGGACGCGTCTGCTCCGTGCTTGGACTCATGCGTTCACCTGAGCGAGACCCTGCCCGCCCACAGAACGCTCTCTTGGTTGTTAGGTGTGTTGTTGTGTATTTCTGTATCCATTTCTATTGAATTTAGTGCTAACCGTTGAATAATGGGTTTGCACTAATTCAATCGAATAAAACATTTTAATATCAATATTTCTGTATCCATTTCTATTGAATTTAGTGCTAACCGTTGAATAATGGGTTTGCACTAATTCAATTAAATAAAACATTTTAATATCAATATTTGTTAATTCATTTATATTGAATTTAGTGCTAACCGTTGAATAATGTGTTTGCACTAATTCAATTAAATAAAACATTTTAATGTCAATATTTGTTAATTCATTTATATTGAATTTAGTGCTAACCGTTCAATAATGGGTTTGCACTGATTCAATTGAATAAAACATTTTAATATCAATATTTCTGTATCCATTTCTATTGAATTTAGTGCTAACCGTTCAATAATGGGTTTGCACTGATTCAATTGAATAACACATTTTAATATCAATATTTCTTCATTCATTTATATTGAATTTAGTGCTAACCGTTCAATAATGGGTTTGCACTGATTCAATTGAATAAAACATTTTAATATCAATATTTCTGTATCCATTTCCATTGAATTTAGTGCTAACCGTTGAATAATGGGTTTGCACTAATTCAATTAAATAAAACATTTTAATATCAATATTTGTTAATTCATTTATATTGAATTTAGTGCTAACCGTTCAATAATGGGTTTGCACTAATTCAATTAAATAAAACATTTTAATATCAATATTTGTTAATTCATTCATATTGAATTTAGTGCTAACCGTTCAATAATGGGTTTGCACTGATTCAATTGAATAACACATTTTAATATCAATATTTCTTCATTCATTTCTATTGAATTTAGTGCTAACCGTTGAATAATGGGTTTGCACTGATTCAATTGAATAACCCATTTCAATGTCAATATTGCTTCATTTATTTATATTGAATTTAGTGCTAACCGTTGAATAATGGGTTTGCACTGATTCGATTGAATAACACATTTTAATGTCAATATTGCTTCATTTATTTATATTGAATTTAGTGCTAACCGTTGAATAATGGGTTTGCACTGATTCGATTGAATAACACATTTTAATGTCAATATTGCTTCATTTATTTATATTGAATTTAGTGCTAACCGTTCAATAATGTTTTTGCACTAATTCAATTGAATAACACATTTTAATGTCAATATTTCTTCATTCATTTATATTGAATTTAGTGCTAACCGTTCAATAATGGGTTTGCACTGATTCAATTGAATAAAACATTTTAATATCAATATTTCTGTATCCATTTCTATTGAATTTAGTGCTAACCGTTGAATAATGGGTTTGCACTAACTCAATTAAATAAAACATTTTAATATCAATATTTGTTAATTCATTTATATTGAATTTAGTGCTAACCGTTCAATAATGGGTTTGCACTGATTCAATTGAATAACACATTTTAATGTCAATATTTCTTCATTCATTTATATTGAATTTAGTGCTAACCGTTCAATAATGGGTTTGCACTGATTCGATTGAATAACACATTTTAATGTCAATATTGCTTCACTTATTTATATTGAATTTAGTGCTAACCGTTCAATAATGTTTTTGCACTAATTCAATTGAATAACACATTTCAATGTCAATATTGCTTCATTTATTTATATTGAATTTAGTGCTAACCGTTGAATAATGGGTTTGCACTGATTCGATTGAATAACACATTTTAATGTCAATATTGCTTCATTTATTTATATTGAATTTAGTGCTAACCGTTGAATAATGTGTTTGCACTAATTCAATTAAATAAAACATTTTAATGTCAATATTTGTTAATTCATTTATATTGAATTTAGTGCTAACCGTTCAATAATGGGTTTGCACTGATACGATTGAATAACACATTTTAATGTCAATATTGCTTCATTTATTTCTATTGAATTTAGTGCTAACCTTTGAATAATGTGTTTGCACTAATTCAATTAAATAAAACATTTTAATGTCAATATTTGTTAATTCATTTATATTGAATTTAGTGCTAACCGTTCAACAATGGGTTTGCACTGATTCAATTGAATAACACATTTCAATGTCAATATTGCTTCATTTATTTATATTGAATTTAGTGCTAACCGTTGAATAATGGGTTTGCACTGATTCAATTGAATAACACATTTCAATGTCAATATTGCTTCATTTATTTATATTGAATTTAGTGCTAACCGTTCAATAATGGGTTTGCACTAATTCAATTAAATAAAACATTTTAATATCAATATTTGTTAATTCATTCATATTGAATTTAGTGCTAACCGTTCAATAATGGGTTTGCACTGATTCAATTGAATAACACATTTTAATGTCAATATTTCTTCATTCATTTATATTGAAGTTAGTGCTAACCGTTCAATAATGGGTTTGCACTGATTCAATTGAATAACCCATTTCAATGTCAATATTGCTTCATTTATTTATATTGAATTTAGTGCTAACCGTTGAATAATGGGTTTGCACTGATTCGATTGAATAACACATTTTAATGTCAATATTGCTTCATTTATTTATATTGAATTTAGTGCTAACCGTTGAATAATGGGTTTGCACTGATTCGATTGAATAACACATTTTAATGTCAATATTGCTTCATTTATTTATATTGAATTTAGTGCTAACCGTTGAATAATGGGTTTGCACTGATTCGATTGAATAACACATTTTAATGTCAATATTGCTTCATTTATTTATATTGAATTTAGTGCTAACCGTTCAATAATGTTTTTGCACTAATTCAATTGAATAACACATTTTAATGTCAATATTTCTTCATTCATTTATATTGAATTTAGTGCTAACCGTTCAATAATGGGTTTGCACTGATTCAATTGAATAAAACATTTTAATATCAATATTTCTGTATCCATTTCTATTGAATTTAGTGCTAACCGTTGAATAATGGGTTTGCACTAACTCAATTAAATAAAACATTTTAATATCAATATTTGTTAATTCATTTATATTGAATTTAGTGCTAACCGTTCAATAATGGGTTTGCACTGATTCAATTGAATAACACATTTTAATGTCAATATTTCTTCATTCATTTATATTGAATTTAGTGCTAACCGTTCAATAATGGGTTTGCACTGATTCGATTGAATAACACATTTTAATGTCAATATTGCTTCACTTATTTATATTGAATTTAGTGCTAACCGTTCAATAATGTTTTTGCACTAATTCAATTGAATAACACATTTCAATGTCAATATTGCTTCATTTATTTATATTGAATTTAGTGCTAACCGTTGAATAATGGGTTTGCACTGATTCGATTGAATAACACATTTTAATGTCAATATTGCTTCATTTATTTATATTGAATTTAGTGCTAACCGTTGAATAATGTGTTTGCACTAATTCAATTAAATAAAACATTTTAATGTCAATATTTGTTAATTCATTTATATTGAATTTAGTGCTAACCGTTCAATAATGGGTTTGCACTGATACGATTGAATAACACATTTTAATGTCAATATTGCTTCATTTATTTCTATTGAATTTAGTGCTAACCGTTGAATAATGTGTTTGCACTAATTCAATTAAATAAAACATTTTAATGTCAATATTTGTTAATTCATTTATATTGAATTTAGTGCTAACCGTTCAACAATGGGTTTGCACTGATTCAATTGAATAACACATTTTAATGTCAATATTGCTTCATTCATTTATATTGAATTTAGTGCTAACCGTTCAATAATGGGTTTGCACTGATTCAATTGAATAAAACCTTTTAATATCAATATTTCTTCATTCATTTCTATTGAATTTAGTGCTAACCGTTGAATAATGGGTTTGCACTAATTCAATTAAATAAAAAATTTTAATATCAATATTTGTTAATTCAATTATATTGAATTTAGTGCTAACCGTTCAATAATGGGTTTGCACTGATTCGATTGAATAACACATTTTAATGTCAATATTGCTTCATTTATTTATATTGAATTTAGTGCTAACCGTTGAATAATGGGTTTGCACTGATTCGATTGAATAACACATTTTAATGTCAATATTGCTTCATTTATTTATATTGAATTTAGTGCTAACCGTTCAATAATGTTTTTGCACTAATTCAATTGAATAACACATTTCAATGTCAATATTGCTTCATTTATTTATATTGAATTTAGTGCTAACCGTTGAATAATGGGTTTGCACTGATTCGATTGAATAACACATTTTAATGTCAATATTGCTTCATTTATTTATATTGAATTTAGTGCTAACCGTTGAATAATGTGTTTGCACTAATTCAATTAAATAAAACATTTTAATGTCAATATTTGTTAATTCATTTATATTGAATTTAGTGCTAACCGTTCAATAATGGGTTTGCACTGATACGATTGAATAACACATTTTAATGTCAATATTGATTCATTTATTTCTATTGAATTTAGTGCTAACCTTTGAATAATGTGTTTGCACTAATTCAATTAAATAAAACATTTAAATGTCAATATTTGTTAATTCATTTATATTGAATTTAGTGCTAACCGTTCAACAATGGTTTTGCACTAATTCAATTGAATAAAACATTTTAATGTCAATATTGCTTCATTCATTTATATTGAATTTAGTGCTAACCGTTCAATAATGGGTTTGCACTGATTCAATTGAATAAAACCTTTTAATATCAATATTTCTTCATTCATTTCTATTGAATTTAGTGCTAACCGTTGAATAATGGGTTTGCACTAATTCAATTAAATAAAAAATTTTAATATCAATATTTGTTAATTCAATTATATTGAATTTAGTGCTAACCGTTCAATAATGGGTTTGCACTGATTCGATTGAATAACACATTTTAATGTCAATATTGCTTCATTTATTTATATTGAATTTAGTGCTAACCGTTGAATAATGGGTTTGCACTGATTCGATTGAATAACACATTTTAATGTCAATATTGCTTCATTTATTTATATTGAATTTAGTGCTAACCGTTCAATAATGGTTTTGCACTAATTCAATCGAATAAAACATTTTAATGTCAATATTGCTTCATTCATTTATATTGAATTTAGTGCTAACCGTTCAATAATGGGTTTGCACTAATTCAATTGAATAAAACATTTTAATATCAATATTTCTTCATTCATTTATATTGAATTTAGTGCTAACCGTTCAATAATGGTTTTGCACTAATTCAATCGAATAAAACATTTTAATGTCAATATTGCTTCATTCATTTATATTGAATTTAGTGCTAACCGTTCAATAATGGGTTTGCACTGATACGATTGAATAACACATTTTAATGTCAATATTGCTTCATTTATTTCTATTGAATTTAGTGCTAACCTTTGAATAATGTGTTTGCACTAATTCAATTAAATAAAACATTTTAATGTCAATATTTGTTAATTCATTTATATTGAATTTAGTGCTAACCGTTCAACAATGGGTTTGCACTGATTCAATTGAATAACACATTTTAATGTCAATATTGCTTCATTCATTTATATTGAATTTAGTGCTAACCGTTCAATAATGGGTTTGCACTGATTCAATTGAATAAAACCTTTTAATATCAATATTTCTTCATTCATTTCTATTGAATTTAGTGCTAACCATTGAATAATGGGTTTGCACTAATTCAATTAAATAAAAAGTTTTAATATCAATATTTGTTAATTCAATTATATTGAATTTAGTGCTAACCGTTCAATAATGGGTTTGCACTGATTCGATTGAATAACCCATTTCAATGTCAATATTGCTTCATTTATTTATATTGAATTTAGTGCTAACCGTTGAATAATGGGTTTGCACTAATTCAATCGAATAAAACATTTTAATGTCAATATTGCTTCATTCATTTATATTGAATTTAGTGCTAACCGTTCAATAATGGGTTTGCACTAATTCAATTGAATAAAACATTTTAATATCAATATTTCTTCATTCATTTCTATTGAATTTAGTGCTAACCGTTGAATAATGGGTTTGCACTAATTCAATTAAATAAAACATTTTAATATCAATATTTGTTAATTCATTTATATTGAATTTAGTGCTAATCGTTTAATAATGGGTTTGCACTAATTCAATTGAATAAAACATTTTAATGTCAATATTTCTTCATTCATTTATATTGAATTTAGTGCTAACCGTTCAATAATGGGTTTGCACTAATTCAATTAAATAAAACATTTTAATATCAATATTTGTTAATTCATTTATATTGAATTTAGTGCTAATCGTTCAATAATGGGTTTGCACTGATTAAATTGAATAACACATTTTAATGTCAATATTTCTTCATTCATTTATATTGAATTTAGTGCTAACCGTTCAATAATGGGTTTGCACTAATTCAATTGAATAAAACATTTTAATATCAATATTTCTTCATTCATTTATAATGAATTTAGTGCTAACCGCAGAATAATGGGTTTGCACTAATTCAATTAAATAAAACATTTTAATATCAATATTTGTTAATTCATTTATATTGAATTTAGTGCTAACCGTTCAATAATGGGTTTGCACTGATTCAATTGAATAACACATTTTAATGTCAATATTTATTCATTCATTTATATTGAATTTAGTGCTAACCGTTCAATAATGGGTTTGCACTGATTCGATTGAATAACACATTTTAATGTCAATATTGCTTCATTTATTTATATTGAATTTAGTGCTAACCGTTCAATAATGGTTTTGCACTAATTCAATCGAATAAAACATTTTAATGTCAATATTGCGTCATTCATTTATATTGAATTTAGTGCTAACCGTTCAATAATGGGTTTGCACTGATTCGATTGAATAACACATTTTAATGTCAATATTGCTTCATTTATTTATATTGAATTTAGTGCTAACCGTTCAATAATGGGTTTGCACTGATTCAATTGAATAACCCATTTCAATGTCAATATTGCTTCATTTATTTATATTGAATTTAGTGCTAACCGTTGAATAATGGGTTTGCACTGATTCGATTGAATAACACATTTTAATGTCAATATTGCTTCATTTATTTATATTGAATTTAGTGCTAACCGTTCAATAATGGTTTTGCACTAATTCAATCGAATAAAACATTTTAATGTCAATATTGCTTCATTCATTTATATTGAATTTAGTGCTAACCGTTCAATAATGGGTTTGCACTAATTCAATTGAATAAAACATTTTAATATCAATATTTCTTCATTCATTTATATTGAATTTAGTGCTAACCGTTCAATAATGGTTTTGCACTAATTCAATCGAATAAAACATTTTAATGTCAATATTGCTTCATTCATTTATATTGAATTTAGTGCTAACCGTTCAATAATGGGTTTGCACTAATTCAATTGAATAAAACATTTTAATATCAATATTTCTTCATTCATTTCTATTGAATTTAGTGCTAACCGTTGAATAATGGGTTTGCACTAATTCAATTAAATAAAACATTTTAATATCAATATTTCTTCATTCATTTCTATTGAATTTAGTGCTAACCGTTGAATAATGGGTTTGCACTAATTCAATTAAATAAAAAATTTTAATATCAATATTTGTTAATTCATTTATATTGAATTTAGTGCTAACCGTTCAATAATGGGTTTGCACTGATTCAATTGAATAAAACATTTTAATATCAATATTTCTTCATTCATTTATATTGAATTTAGTGCTAACCGTTCAATAATGGTTTTGCACTAATTCAATCGAATAAAACATTTTAATGTCAATATTGCTTCATTCATTTATATTGAATTTAGTGCTAACCGTTCAATAATGGGTTTGCACTAATTCAATTGAATAAAACATTTTAATGTCAATATTGCTTCATTCATTTATATTGAATTTAGTGCTAACCGTTCAATAATGGGTTTGCACTAATTCAATTGAATAAAACATTTTAAAATCAATATTTCTTCATTCATTTATATTGAATTTAGTGCTAACCGCGGAATAATGGGTTTGCACTAATTCAATTAAATAAAACATTTTAATATCAATATTTGTTAATTCATTTATATTGAAGTTAGTGCTAACCGTTCAATAATGGGTTTGCACTGATTCAATTGAATAACCCATTTCAATGTCAATATTGCTTCATTTATTTATATTGAATTTAGTGCTAACCGTTGAATAATGGGTTTGCACTGATTCGATTGAATAACACATTTTAATGTCAATATTGCTTCATTTATTTATATTGAATTTAGTGCTAACCGTTCAATAATGGTTTTGCACTAATTCAATCGAATAAAACATTTTAATGTCAATATTGCTTCATTCATTTATATTGAATTTAGTGCTAACCGTTCAATAATGGGTTTGCACTAATTCAATTGAATAAAACATTTTAATATCAATATTTCTTCATTCATTTATATTGAATTTAGTGCTAACCGTTCAATAATGGTTTTGCACTAATTCAATCGAATAAAACATTTTAATGTCAATATTGCTTCATTCATTTATATTGAATTTAGTGCTAACCGTTCAATAATGGGTTTGCACTGATTCGATTGAATAACACATTTTAATGTCAATATTGCTTCATTTATTTATATTGAATTTAGTGCTAACCGTTCAATAATGGGTTTGCACTAATTCAATTAAATAAAACATTTTAATATCAATATTTGTTAATTCATTTATATTGAATTTAGTGCTAATCGTTCAATAATGGGTTTGCACTGATTCAATTGAATAACACATTTTAATGTCAATATTTCTTCATTCATTTATATTGAATTTAGTGCTAACCGTTCAATAATGGGTTTGCACTAATTCAATTGAATAAAACATTTTAATATCAATATTTCTTCATTCATTTATAATGAATTTAGTGCTAACCGCAGAATAATGGGTTTGCACTAATTCAATTAAATAAAACATTTTAATATCAATATTTGTTAATTCATTTATATTGAATTTAGTGCTAACCGTTCAATAATGGGTTTGCACTGATTCAATTGAATAACACATTTTAATGTCAATATTTATTCATTCATTTATATTGAATTTAGTGCTAACCGTTCAATAATGGTTTTGCACTAATTCAATTGAATAACACATTTTAATGTCAATATTTCTTCATTCATTTATATTGAATTTAGTGCTAACCGTTCAATAATGGGTTTGCACTAATTCAATTAAATAAAACATTTTAATATCAATATTTGTTAATTCATTTATATTGAATTTAGTGCTAACCGTTCAATAATGGGTTTGCACTGATTCAATTGAATAACACATTTTAATGTCAATATTTCTTCATTCATTTATATTGAATTTAGTGCTAACCGTTCAATAATGGGTTTGCACTGATTCAATTGAATAAAACATTTTAATATCAATATTTCTGTATCCATTTCCATTGAATTTAGTGCTAACCGTTGAATAATGGGTTTGCACTAATTCAATTAAATAAAACATTTTAATATCAATATTTGTTAATTCATTCATATTGAATTTAGTGCTAACCGTTCAATAATGGGTTTGCACTGATTCAATTGAATAACACATTTTAATATCAATATTTCTTCATTCATTTCTATTGAATTTAGTGCTAACCGTTGAATAATGGGTTTGCACTAATTCAATTAAATAAAACATTTTAATATCAATATTTGTTAATTCATTTATATTGAATTTAGTGCTAACCGTTCAATAATGGGTTTGCACTGATTCAATTGAATAACACATTTTAATATCAATATTTCTTCATTCATTTATATTGAATTTAGTGTTAACCGCTCAATAATGGGTTTGCACTGATTCAATTAAATAAAACATTTTAATATCAATATTTGTTAATTCATTTATATTGAATTTAGTGCTAACCGTTCAATAATGGGTTTGCACTGATTCAATTGAATAACACATTTTAATATCAATATTTCTTCATTCATTTATATTGAATTTAGTGCTAACCGTTCAATAATGGGTTTGAACTAATTCAATTAAATAAAACATTTTAATATCAATATTTGTTAATTCATTTATATTGAATTTAGTGCTAACTGTTCAATAATGGGTTTGCACTGATTCAATTGAATAAAACATTTTAATATCAATATTTTTTCATTTATTTATATTGAATTTAGTGCTAACCGTTGAATAATGGGTTTGCACTAATTCAATTAAATAAAACATTTTAATATCAATATTTCTTCATTCGTTTATTTTGAATTTAGTGCTAACCGTTGAATAATGGGTTTGCACTAATTCAATTAAATAAGACATTTCAATATCAATATTTGTTCATTCATTTATATTGAATTTAGTGCTAACCGTTCAATAATGGGTTTGCACTGATTCAATTGAATAACACATTTTAATATCAATATTTTTTCATTCATTTATATTGAATTTAGTTCTAACCATTGAATAATGGGTTTGCACTAATTCAATTAAATAAAACATTTTAATATCAATATTTCTTCATCCATTTCTATTGAATTTAGTGCTAACCGTTGAATAATGGGTTTGCACTGATTCAATTGAATAAAACATTTTAATATCAATATTTCTGTATCCATTTCTATTGAATTTAGTGCTAACCGTTGAATAATGGGTTTGCACTAATTCAATTAAATAAAACATTTTAATATCAATATTTGTTAATTCATTTATATTGAATTTAGTGCTAACCGTTCAATAATGGGTTTGCACTGATTCAATTGAATAACACATTTTAATATCAATATTTATGCATTCATTTATATTGAATTTAGTGCTAACCGTTCAATAATGGGTTTGCACTGATTCAATTGAATAAAACATTTTGGTATCAATATTTCTTCATTCATTTCTATTGAATTTAGTGCTAACCGCGGAATAATGGGTTTGCACTAATTCAATTAAATAAAACATTTTAATATCAATATTTGTTAATTCATTTATATTGAAGTTAGTGCTAACCGTTCAATAATGGGTTTGCACTGATTCAATTGAATAACACATTTTAATGTCAATATTGCTTCATTCATTTATATTGAATTTAGTGCTAACCGTTCAATAATGGGTTTGCACTGATTCAATTGAATAAAACCTTTCAATATCAATATTTCTTCATTCATTTATATTGAATTTAGTGCTAACCGTTCAATAATGGGTTTGCACTAATTCAATTAAATAAAAAATTTTAATATCAATATTTGTTAATTCAATTATATTGAATTTAGTGCTAACCGTTCAATAATGGGTTTGCACTGATTCGATTGAATAACACATTTTAATGTCAATATTGCTTCATTTATTTATATTGAATTTAGTGCTAACCGTTCAATAATGGGTTTGCACTAATTCAATTGAATAAAACATTTTAAAATCAATATTTCTTCATTCATTTATATTGAATTTAGTGCTAACCGCGGAATAATGGGTTTGCACTAATTCAATTAAATAAAACATTTTAATATCAATACTTGTTAATTCATTTATATTGAAGTTAGTGCTAACCGTTCAATAATGGGTTTGCACTGATTCAATTGAATAACCCATTTCAATGTCAATATTGCTTCATTTATTTATATTGAATTTAGTGCTAACCGTTGAATAATGGGTTTGCACTGATTCGATTGAATAACACATTTTAATGTCAATATTGCTTCATTTATTTATATTGAATTTAGTGCTAACCGTTGAATAATGTGTTTGCACTAATTCAATTAAATAAAACATTTTAAAGTCAATATTTGTTAATTCATTTATATTGAATTTAGTGCTAACCGTTCAATAATGGGTTTGCACTGATACGATTGAATAACACATTTTAATGTCAATATTGCTTCATTTATTTATATTGAATTTAGTGCTAACCGTTGAATAATGGGTTTGCACTAATTCAATTAAATAAAACATTTTAATGTCAATATTTGTTAATTCATTTATATTGAATTTAGTGCTAACCGTTCAATAATGGGTTTGCACTGATTCGATTGAATAACACATTTTAATGTCAATATTGCTTCATTTATTTATATTGAATTTAGTGCTAACCGTTCAATAATGGGTTTGCACTAATTCAATTAAATAAAACATTTTAATATCAATATTTGTTAATTCATTTATATTGAATTTAGTGCTAACCGTTCAATAATGGGTTTGCACTGATTCAATTGAATAACACATTTTAATATCAATATTTCTTCATTCATTTATTTTGAATTTAGTGCTAACCGTTGAATAATGGGTTTGCACTAATTCAATTAAATAAAACATTTTAATATCAATATTTCTTCATTCATTTATATTGAATTTAGTGTTAACCGTTGAATAATGGGTTTGCACTGATTCAATTGAATAACACATTTTAATATCAATATTTCTGTATCCATTTCCATTGAATTTAGTGCTAACCGTTGAATAATGGGTTCGCACTAATTCAATTAAATAAAAAATATTATATCAATATTTCTTCATTCATTTGTATTGAATTTAGTGTTAACCGCTCAATAATGGGTTTGCACTGATTCAATTAAATAAAACATTTTAATATCAATATTTGTTAATTCATTTATATTGAATTTAGTGCTAACCGTTCAATAATGGGTTTGCACTGATACGATTGAATAACACATTTTAATGTCAATATTGCTTCATTTATTTCTATTGAATTTAGTGCTAACCGTTGAATAATGTGTTTGCACTAATTCAATTAAATAAAACATTTTAATGTCAATATTTGTTAATTCATTTATATTGAATTTAGTGCTAACCGTTCAACAATGGGTTTGCACTGATTCAATTGAATAACACATTTTAATGTCAATATTGCTTCATTCATTTATATTGAATTTAGTGCTAACCGTTCAATAATGGGTTTGCACTGATTCAATTGAATAAAACCTTTTAATATCAATATTTCTTCATTCATTTCTATTGAATTTAGTGCTAGCCGTTGAATAATGGGTTTGCACTAATTCAATTAAATAAAAAATTTTAATATCAATATTTGTTAATTCAATTATATTGAATTTAGTGCTAACCGTTCAATAATGGGTTTGCACTGATTCGATTGAATAACACATTTTAATGTCAATATTGCTTCATTTATTTATATTGAATTTAGTGCTAACCGCGGAATAATGGGTTTGCACTAATTCAATTAAATAAAACATTTTAATATCAATATTTGTTAATTCATTTATATTGAAGTTAGTGCAAACCGTTCAATAATGGGTTTGCACTGATTCAATTGAATAACCCATTTCAATGTCAATATTGCTTCATTTATTTATATTGAATTTAGTGCTAACCGTTGAATAATGGGTTTGCACTGATTCGATTGAATAACACATTTTAATGTCAATATTGCTTCATTTATTTATATTGAATTTAGTGCTAACCGTTGAATAATGTGTTTGCACTAATTCAATTAAATAAAACATTTTAATGTCAATATTTGTTAATTCATTTATATTGAATTTAGTGCTAACCGTTCAATAATGGGTTTGCACTGATACGATTGAATAACACATTTTAATGTCAATATTGCTTCATTTATTTCTATTGAATTTAGTGCTAACCGTTGAATAATGGGTTTGCACTAATTCAATTAAATAAAACATTTTAATATCAATATTTGTTAATTCATTTATATTGAATTTAGTGCTAACCGTTCAATAATGGGTTTGCACTAATTCAATTGAATAAAACATTTTAAAATCAATATTTCTTCATTCATTTATATTGAATTTAGTGCTAACCGCGGAATAATGGGTTTGCACTAATTCAATTAAATAAAACATTTTAATATCAATACTTGTTAATTCATTTATATTGAAGTTAGTGCTAACCGTTCAATAATGGGTTTGCACTGATTCAATTGAATAACCCATTTCAATGTCAATATTGCTTCATTTATTTATATTGAATTTAGTGCTAACCGTTGAATAATGGGTTTGCACTGATTCGATTGAATAACACATTTTAATGTCAATATTGCTTCATTTATTTATATTGAATTTAGTGCTAACCGTTGAATAATGTGTTTGCACTAATTCAATTAAATAAAACATTTTAATGTCAATATTTGTTAATTCATTTATATTGAATTTAGTGCTAACCGTTCAATAATGGGTTTGCACTGATACGATTGAATAACACATTTTAATGTCAATATTGCTTCATTTATTTCTATTGAATTTAGTGCTAACCGTTGAATAATGTGTTTGCACTAATTCAATTAAATAAAACATTTTAATGTCAATATTTGTTAATTCATTTATATTGAATTTAGTGCTAACCGTTCAACAATGGGTTTGCACTGATTCAATTGAATAACACATTTTAATGTCAATATTGCTTCATTCATTTATATTGAATTTAGTGCTAACCGTTCAATAATGGGTTTGCACTGATTCAATTGAATAAAACCTTTTAATATCAATATTTCTTCATTCATTTCTATTGAATTTAGTGCTAACCGTTGAATAATGGGTTTGCACTAATTCAATTAAATAAAACATTTTAATATCAATATTTGTTAATTCATTTATATTGAATTTAGTGCTAACCGTTCAATAATGGGTTTGCACTGATTCGATTGAATAACACATTTTAATGTCAATATTGCTTCATTTATTTATATTGAATTTAGTGCTAACCGTTCAATAATGGGTTTGCACTAATTCAATTGAATAAAACATTTTAAAATCAATATTTCTTCATTCATTTATATTGAATTTAGTGCTAACCGCGGAATAATGGGTTTGCACTAATTCAATTAAATAAAACATTTTAATATCAATATTTGTTAATTCATTTATATTGAAGTTAGTGCTAACCGTTCAATAATGGGTTTGCACTGATTCAATTGAATAACCCATTTCAATGTCAATATTGCTTCATTTATTTATATTGAATTTAGTGCTAACCGTTCAATAATGGGTTTGCACTAATTCAATTGAATAAAACATTTTAAAATCAATATTTCTTCATTCATTTATATTGAATTTAGTGCTAACCGCGGAATAATGGGTTTGCACTAATTCAATTAAATAAAACATTTTAATATCAATATTTGTTAATTCATTTATATTGAAGTTAGTGCTAACCGTTCAATAATGGGTTTGCACTGATTCAATTGAATAACCCATTTCAATGTCAATATTGCTTCATTTATTTATATTGAATTTAGTGCTAACCGTTGAATAATGGGTTTGCACTGATTCGATTGAATAACACATTTTAATGTCAATATTGCTTCATTTATTTATATTGAATTTAGTGCTAACCGTTCAATAATGGGTTTGCACTGATTCAATTAAATAAGATATTTTAATATCAATATTTGTTAGTTCATTTATATTGAATTTAGTGCTAACCGTTCAATAATGGGTTTGCACTGATTCAATTGAATAAAACATTTTAATATCAATATTTCTGTATCCATTTCCATTGAATTTAGTGCTAACCGTTGAATAATGGGTTTGCACTAATTCAATTAAATAAAACATTTTAATATCAATATTTGTTAATTCATTCATATTGAATTTAGTGCTAACCGTTCAATAATGGGTTTGCACTGATTCAATTGAATAACACATTTTAATATCAATATTTCTTCATTCATTTCTATTGAATTTAGTGCTAACCGTTGAATAATGGGTTTGCACTAATTCAATAAAATAAAACATTTTAATATCAATATTTGTTAATTCATTTATATTGAATTTAGTGCTAATCGTTCAATAATGGGTTTGCACTGATTCAATTGAATAACACATTTTAATGTCAATATTTCTTCATTCATTTATATTGAATTTAGTGCTAACCGTTCAATAATGGGTTTGCACTGATTCGATTGAATAACACATTTTAATGTCAATATTGCTTCATTTATTTATATTGAATTTAGTGCTAACCGTTCAATAATGTTTTTGCACTAATTCAATTGAATAACACATTTTAATGTCAATATTTCTTAATTCATTTATATTGAATTTAGTGCTAACCTTTCAATAATGGGTTTGCACTAATTCAATTAAATAAAACATTTTAATATCAATATTTGTTAATTCATTTATATTGAATTTAGTGCTAACCGTTCAATAATGGGTTTGCACTGATTCAATTGAATAAAACATTTTAATATCAATATTTCTGTATCCATTTCTATTGAATTTAGTGCTAACCGTTGAATAATGGGTTTGCACTAACTCAATTAAATAAAACATTTTAATATCAATATTTGTTAATTCATTTATATTGAATTTAGTGCTAACCGTTCAATAATGGGTTTGCACTGATTCAATTGAATAACACATTTTAATGTCAATATTTCTTCATTCATTTATATTGAATTTAGTGCTAACCGTTCAATAATGGGTTTGCACTGATTCAATTGAATAAAACATTTTAATATCAATATTTCTTCATTCATTTCTATTGAATTTAGTGCTAACCGTTGAATAATGGGTTTGCACTAATTCAATTAAATAAAAAATTTTAATATCAATATTTGTTAATTCATTTATATTGAATTTAGTGCTAACCGTTCAATAATGGGTTTGCACTGATTCGATTGAATAACACATTTTAATGTCAATATTGCTTCACTTATTTATATTGAATTTAGTGCTAACCGTTGAATAATGTGTTTGCACTAATTCAATTAAATAAAACATTTTAATGTCAATATTTGTTAATTCATTTATATTGAATTTAGTGCTAACCGTTCAATAATGGGTTTGCACTGATACGATTGAATAACACATTTTAATGTCAATATTGCTTCATTTATTTCTATTGAATTTAGTGCTAACCTTTGAATAATGTGTTTGCACTAATTCAATTAAATAAAACATTTTAATGTCAATATTTGTTAATTCATTTATATTGAATTTAGTGCTAACCGTTCAACAATGGGTTTGCACTGATTCAATTGAATAACACATTTTAATGTCAATATTGCTTCATTCATTTATATTGAATTTAGTGCTAACCGTTCAATAATGGGTTTGCACTGATTCAATTGAATAAAACCTTTTAATATCAATATTTCTTCATTCATTTCTATTGAATTTAGTGCTAACCGTTGAATAATGGGTTTGCACTAATTCAATTAAATAAAAAATTTTAATATCAATATTTGTTAATTCAATTATATTGAATTTAGTGCTAACCGTTCAATAATGGGTTTGCACTGATTCGATTGAATAACACAATTTAATGTCAATATTGCTTCATTTATTTATATTGAATTTAGTGCTAACCGTTCAATAATGGGTTTGCACTAATTCAATTGAATAAAACATTTTAAAATCAATATTTCTTCATTCATTTATATTGAATTTAGTGCTAACCGCGGAATAATGGGTTTGCACTAATTCAATTAAATAAAACATTTTAATATCAATATTTGTTAATTCATTTATATTGAAGTTAGTGCTAACCGTTCAATAATGGGTTTGCACTGATTCAATTGAATAACCCATTTCAATGTCAATATTGCTTCATTTATTTATATTGAATTTAGTGCTAACCGTTGAATAATGGGTTTGCACTGATTCGATTGAATAACACATTTTAATGTCAATATTGCTTCATTTATTTATATTGAATTTAGTGCTAACCGTTCAATAATGGTTTTGCACTAATTCAATCGAATAAAACATTTTAATGTCAATATTGCTTCATTCATTTATATTGAATTTAGTGCTAACCGTTCAATAATGGGTTTGCACTAATTCAATTGAATAAAACATTTTAATATCAATATTTCTTCATTCATTTATATTGAATTTAGTGCTAACCGTTCAATAATGGTTTTGCACTAATTCAATCGAATAAAACATTTTAATGTCAATATTGCTTCATTCATTTATATTGAATTTAGTGCTAACCGTTCAATAATGGGTTTGCACTAATTCAATTGAATAAAACATTTTAATATCAATATTTCTTCATTCATTTCTATTGAATTTAGTGCTAACCGTTGAATAATGGGTTTGCACTAATTCAATTAAATAAAACATTTTAATATCAATATTTGTTAATTCATTTATATTGAATTTAGTGCTAATCGTTTAATAATGGGTTTGCACTGATTCAATTGAATAACACATTTTAATGTCAATATTTCTTCATTCATTTATATTGAATTTAGTGCTAACCGTTCAATAATGGGTTTGCACTAATTCAATTGAATAAAACATTTTAATATCAATATTTCTTCATTCATTTATAATGAATTTAGTGCTAACCGCAGAATAATGGGTTTGCACTAATTCAATTAAATAAAACATTTTAATATCAATATTTGTTAATTCATTTATATTGAATTTAGTGCTAACCGTTCAATAATGGGTTTGCACTGATTCAATTGAATAACACATTTTAATGTCAATATTTATTCATTCATTTATATTGAATTTAGTGCTAACCGTTCAATAATGGGTTTGCACTGATTCGATTGAATAACACATTTTAATGTCAATATTGCTTCATTTATTTATATTGAATTTAGTGCTAACCGTTCAATAATGGTTTTGCACTAATTCAATCGAATAAAACATTTTAATGTCAATATTGCGTCATTCATTTATATTGAATTTAGTGCTAACCGTTCAATAATGGGTTTGCACTGATTCGATTGAATAACAGATTTTAATGTCAATATTGCTTCATTTATTTATATTGAATTTAGTGCTAACCGTTCAATAATGGTTTTGCACTAATTCAATTGAATAACACATTTTAATGTCAATATTTCTTCATTCATTTATATTGAATTTAGTGCTAACCGTTCAATAATGGGTTTGCACTAATTCAATTAAATAAAACATTTTAATATCAATATTTGTTAATTCATTTATATTGAATTTAGTGCTAATCGTTCAATAATGGGTTTGCACTGATTAAATTGAAAAACACATTTTAATGTCAATATTTCTTCATTCATTTATATTGAATTTAGTGCTAACCGTTCAATAATGGGTTTGCACTGATTCAATTGAATAAAACATTTTAATATCAATATTTGTTAATTCATTTATATTGAAGTTAGTGCTAACCGTTCAATAATGGGTTTGCACTGATTCAATTGAATAACCCATTTCAATGTCAATATTGCTTCATTTATTATCTTGAATTTAGTGCTAACCGTTCAATAATGGGTTTGCACTGATTCAATTGAATAAAACATTTTAATATCAATATTTCTTCATTCATTTCTATTGAATTTAGTGCTAACCGTTGAATAATGGGTTTGCACTAATTCAATTAAATAAAACATTTTAATATCAATATTTGTTAATTCATTTATATTGAATTTAGTGCTAACCGTTCAATAATGGGTTTGCACTGATTCAATTGAATAACACATTTTAATATCAATATTTCTTCATTCATTTATATTGAATTTAGTGCTAACCGCTCAATAATGGGTTTGCACTGATTCAATTAAATAAGATATTTTAATATCAATATTTGTTAATTCATTTATATTGAATTTAGTGCTAACCGTTCAATAATGGGTTTGCACTGATTCAATTGAATAACACATTTTAATATCAATATTTGTTCATTCATTTATATTGAATTTAGTGCCAACCGTTCAATAATGGGTTTGCACTAATTCAATTAAATAAGAAATTTTAATATCAATATTTGTTAATTCATTTATATTGAATTTAGTGCTAACTGTTCAATAATGGGTTTGCACTGATTCATTTGAATAAAACATATTAATATCAATATTTCTTCATTCATTTATATTGAATTTAGTGCTAACCGTTGAATAATGGGTTTGCACTAATTCAATTAAATAAAACATTTTAATATCAATATTTCTTCATTCATTTATATTGAATTTAGTGCTAACCGTTGAATAATGGGTTTGCACTAATTCAATTAAATAAAACATTTTAATATCAATATTTGTTAATTCAATTATATTTTTTTTTTTTTTTTTTTTTTTTTTTTTTTGGTGAGGAGGAAAAATGGCAAAATCTTTTATAGACGTTGTACAGGACTCTCCTAGGACGGGTCTAGGCATACCTGTTAAAACCAAAAAACCCCCTCTCTCGAACCAATACACCACCCGCGGGACCGCCTTTCGGCTTTAAACTTCACGGGTGGTTGGTTCCATTAAAGTCGCGTACGACTCTTCCGTCATCCGTTCGCTCGGAACTTCCACCCGCGGCCACACGCCCACTAGGATAACCGACTAGCCGCGCCACCCAGGGGAGAAACAAGTAGATTCCCTCCCCGAACGACGCGGACAGCCAAGTCTACCCGAGACGCAGGACCGCGGGTGCCGGGCCCCGATGCGATTTCTACTGGCCCTCCCCGTTGTTTCGCTCTCGACGCCCATCAAGCTCTCTCGTCTTCATCACAAGTGTGACGAATGACTCGATGAGCGTCCAGAACCGTTCAGACTGGAGCATGAGGGGGACTATCGTGTCAGGAGTAAGTTCGGAACCCACCGACTGACCGAGGACCCCCCTAGCCACACCCCATTTTGCGCAGACGAAGAGTGCGTGCTCTGCGTTATCCACCGGGGATTCGCAGTAGCAACACGTCTCCTCGTCTCTCTTCTTAAAGCGCCTCAGGTACGCGTTAAAACAGCCATGGCCCGAGAGCGCTTGCGCCAAGTAAAAGCCGACTT
Organism: Diplolepis rosae; assembly: GCA_030998225.1. Classification (NCBI taxonomy): domain Eukaryota; kingdom Metazoa; phylum Arthropoda; class Insecta; order Hymenoptera; family Diplolepididae; genus Diplolepis; species Diplolepis rosae. Next base: position 96,448 of record JAPYXD010000338.1, on the reverse strand, counting down.
CCCCGTGCTTTCTGTTCAGCCAGGTGGCGAGCTCCGGGATCAGGCGGTAGGTCCATCTCCCTGTCTGCTCACCATGCCATCTCATCTGCCATTTCTCGACGAGTCTGCGCCTTCCATCCTTGCGGATGGCCTCCTTCGCGCGAGCGATTTCCTGCAGGTCGGCGCAGGTAATCTCCTTGCGAAGCTTAAAGGTTTCCTGCCTTTCCTCCGCCAATAAATCTATTGGCGGGACGCTCGCCAGGACCAGCACAGCGTTCGTCGAGATAGTTCTATATGCCGAAACTATTCTCAGCGCGACAAGTCTCTGCGCCGAGAACAGCTTCTTCTGGATAGCATGGTTTTGCAAAGCATTGGCCCAGACCGGAGCTGCGTAAAGCAGCTTCGAATGGACCACGCTCGCCACCAATCTTCTTTTCGCTTCCCCTGGGTCCACCAATGTTTGGCATAAGCCGGGCCAAATTCGCTCCACATTGGATGGCTTTGGCAGCTGCGATCTTTAGATGTTCGCCAAAGCTAAGCCTACGATCCAGCTGCACCCCCAGGTACTTAATGCTTGTTTTCCACTCGACTTCATGCTCTCCGAGAACGATCCTCGGGTATTGGAAGGATCTCCTGTCCGTAACGAGCAAAGCCTCGGTTTTCTCAGGGGCCATTTTAAGACCCCTGCCATCCAACCAGCGCCTTGCTCGCCACAGACTTTCATTGATCCTCAGCTCTAGGATTCTGACGTCGTCAGCGGCGCACACGACAAGTGCGTCATCCGCGAAGCCGACGATGCTCGTTCCAGCAGGCAGGTCCATGCGCAGGAAGTCATCATACATGATGTTCCAAACGAGTGGACCCACCCGCGACCCTTGAGGAGCGCCACATGTCATCTCTTCTTTGAGAGACCATTTGTCGCCCTCGTATATCACCCACCTGTCGCTCAGATAGTCATCCATCATTCGCAACAGGTAGTCTGGAACCTTTTTCCGCATCATCGCCTCGATGCAGATGTCCCATCTCGCGGTATTGAACGCATTGCGTATGTCAATGCTAATCAACGCACAGAATCCCTTACGCTTACCAGTTCCTTTTCTTGCATTTGTGGCGATGTTAACCACAGCTTGGATGGCGTCCACAGTGGATCTGCCTTTCCTGAATCCGAACTGGCTTTCCGAGAGCCCGTTCTCCCCGACCAAGAGAGCCTGAAGCCGTTGTAGAATCAACTCCTCCAGAAGCTTCCCCATCGTATCCAATAAGCATATTGGTCTATACGACGAGGCAACCCCTATAGGTTTGTTGCCCTTCCTCAGCAGGACCAACCTCTGCTTCTTCCAATCTGCGAAGAACCTCCCATCCCGAAGACAGGAGTTAAAGGCTTCTAGGAGGATCTCCGGGTATGCCCCGATCACCTCTTTGAGGATCTCGTTCGGCACCCCGTCGATACCCGGCGCTGTATTTGCCTTAAGCCTTCCACCCGCTCTCTTTAGTTCTTCGAGAGTGAAGAGTTCTTCGCGCCGGACCACGCAGGAACTTCGGTCCTGTCTTTGGAACGGCTCCACGTGTGGAAACAAGCTTCGCACAATGTACTTGACTCGATCGGGATTATCCAGGCCCGGGGTCTTTCTTCTAGTCACCAATCTCTTGGTGACTATTTTGAAGGCGAGACCCCATGGATCCTTCTCGACCTCACCGAACAAGTCAATCCAGCATTGAAGTCGGCTTTTCTTTATGCCTCGCCTCAAAGCTGTTTTTGCCCCTTTCCATGCCTCGTGCAGCGTAGCATCCCCCTTTGAACGGGTGAATTTTCGCCGCGCTGCGAGGCATTCTCGACGTAGGGCTGCTAACTGGTCGTTCCACCAGTACATCGAACCCTTGGCTTCCCTGCGCTTACGGCGAGGCATCGAGTAGTCACAAGCCGCGACCACCTTCTGCCTCACCGAGCGCACAGCAGCTTCGTACGACCCAGCAGGGCAGACCCAACCAAGCTCATCCATGAGCCTGGTTTCTTCGAGGTGTTCGCGAAGTCTTTCCCTGCTGAGTCGTCTCGTGTTCCAGGAGGGGCTCCTTCCTTCGCCGCCCCTACCCTTTTCCACCGCTTGGCACCCTTGTTCTAGGCTAAATTCGATGCACCGGTGGTCACTCAAGGTTATTACCTCGAGGACCGACCAGTCGCTTATCCTTGAAGCGAGGCGAGGTGCGGCGATCGTGATGTCAATTATTGAACATCCCGCTCCTCGTCTGAACGTGAAATCCCCGCCCTGATTCAGGACGATCAGGTCGTTCCTAGCGACCATCTCGCCAACCAAGATTCCCCTCCTATCTAGGCGGGCCTCACACCACTCGGGCGATTTACTGTTGAAGTCACCCCCTATGAGGGATCGCCCGATGGCCTCACTGAGGCTTTCCTCAAGGAGGAGGATCTGGGTCTCAAAGACATCGAAGGGATCGCCGGGGGAGAAGTAGCAGCTGTACACACGCACACCCGCCACCTCCACCCAAACGAACCCCGCGTCGGTCTCCAGGAAGTCTCCGACGCCCAAATCAGGGTTACAAACAAGAATGCCGGCCCTCCTTGATGCATCCTGATACCAAGCAGAGTTTTCGGACCACTTGTACTGCTCACTAATGAGCAGCACATCGGCCCCCCTCTCCCTGGCAGTCTGCATCAGGAGGTCCTGGGCATCCCTCCCCCTTCCGAGGTTGAGCCTGCAGGACCCCTCAAACGCCGGTCTGCCCAGTGCCAAGCACAGGGCAGACACAACCTCCTCTTTTTCAACGGTCTCGTCGAGGTCCCTAATTTCGAGGGACCTCGTCGAGACCAGGGCTGAAATTTGCGCCCTTTCTCCGACCGCCAGGTCGAGCTCCCTCCAGAAGGCCGAAAGGTCTCCCTCCTTTTTGAAGACCAGAAGGTCTTCTTCCATCGTGGTCCTCTGGATAGACAGGACCTAAAGTCCTGCCTTCCGGGGGTCGACCTTCGCCTTCATTTCCTTCAAGATGTCGGCGTAGGACTGGCCGTCCTTCGCCGACACCTTGATGGCGTCGCCCGACCTGGCGGGCGTAGAGCGCTTCGACTTAGGAGTGGCGGTGGCCCCCTGCGCTTTTTGCGCCGGGTCCTCCGCCCTGTTCTCCTTTTTTTCTTCTTTTTTTTCTTTTTCTTTTCTTTTCTCTTCTTTGTGACCACATGCCAGTCCCCTTCTTTATTTGGGGGCTGGCTCGTGGCCACCTGGGCATAAGAGGGCGAAGAGGCACCCTTTCCCCTCTTAGGAGTTTTTTCCAGAGGGGGGGAGAGTGCAGATCTCTTTTGCCCCATCACCTGATTTTTGGGGCATCTCCCAGAGACGCCGAACGTGGTCTCTGAAAGATCCCCAGTTTCCTCATAGCGGGGTGAGATTCCATTTTCTTCTGGATTTTCACCCCGCTCTCCAGGAGGCACTTGTGGGTGTTGAGCATACCGCTCAACACCTCAGTTGCCTCGTTCACCGAGTCTTTAACGAAGCCGGGGTTATTCCTTAGCATACCCTGTTGGATAACGCTGAGGGCCCTGGCTAGTTTCTCCATTTTGTCATTTTGCTCCTTCAGGAGCTGGAGGACGTCTTGCCATCCCTCAGCCCCTGGAGGAGTGTGTGAGTGCGCATCTAGCGCCTTCACCTCCTTATCTCTTTCATTTTTTTTAGAATTCATATCTAATACCGTCGTGTCTTCTGACGGTTCGCCCATCATGGGAGCCCTACCGCAGTAGGGCTACTATCCCCGCCTGTATAGATCCCTAGTTATGTGCGCCGAAACCGAGAAGCGGCTTATCGGATGGTCGATCCTATCAGCACATTTAAATGAGGCTAGAAAAAGGTTACGGGATAGGCCCGCGCCATAATGATGCAAAAGGTTTAGCGTCACCCCTATCGAGCGAGCGGTGCCGGGTCCGCCCCGACACCTGACCCGGACTTCAGGCTAGACGGTGTGCGATTTATCCTACGCAGCGTCGGATATAAGGAAATACTGACCAGGTAATCCTTCATTCCTGCGCCCGGACGTCCATGATTTCAACCCCGAAATTGGCTCCAGACAGCAGAAACGTGAGCGGTTTTCCCAATTTAACATGTGGTTTCACGAGATCTTTGCCCTTCGCGGCTGAGCACCGGAGGGACTTACATTTACCCATATTACTTCCACAGAGGTGAGGTACTGACATCGCGTCCTACCCTGGTCGAGAGGCTACTACTCCTCCCTTGGCTAGTCTATCGGGAATATCCACCAGGCGCCGTCCGCAGCCCCATTCACTCAGCATCCCATTCATTCTGGTGTGTGTGGGTGTCGGTGTCGTGCATGTGATTGTAGTGTGACCGCAAGAGCGCACGCGGGAAGTTCAGCGTCGTCGCCGCATACGCATTTGGGGCGATACCCCGATTAAGGGGCCCCACGCATTCACTTCATGTACGTTCATTCGGCATCAAGAGACCTGTTCATGGTCCCCCGGATGCTTTCGCTCCACACCGCGTCCTCACGCGCTTGAAAGTCGCAGAACAACCGTCGTGGCACGTGCGCCCGGAAGGCCCATCACTAGGGAAAAGCCTGTCTGTGAGGCTCCCTTGGCGGCCATCCTGACGGCAACAGCCCTACTGCTGGCAGAGTCCTTGCGGCTACTACCGTTGGTGGGCTGCAGGACGCGTCTGCTCCGTGCTTGGACTCATGCGTTCACCTCGGCGAGACCCTGCCCGCCCACAGAACGCTCTCTCGGTTGTTAGGTGTGTTGTGTTTAGTGTCGCTGTAATGTGTTGTGTCATGTTGCTGTCTGTGTGCCCCCTCCTCCTTTCTCATCCGGGCTTGGGACCGGCAATGGCGGAGTTAATACATTTATATTGAATTTAGTGCTAACCGTTGAATAATGGGTTTGCACTAATTCAATTAAATAAAACATTTTAATATCTATATTTGTTAATTCATTTATATTGAATTTAGTGCTAACCGTTCAATAATGGTTTTGCACTGATTCAATTGAATAACACATTTTAATGTCAATATTTCTTCATTCATTTATATTGAATTTAGTGCTAACCGTTCAATAATGGGTTTGCACTAATTCAATTGAATAAAACATTTTAAAATCAATATTTCTTCATTCATTTATATTGAATTTAGTGCTAACCGCGGAATAATGGGTTTGCACTAATTCAATTAAATAAAACATTTTAATATCAATATTTGTTAATTCATTTATATTGAAGTTAGTGCTAACCGTTCAATAATGGGTTTGCACTGATTCAATTGAATAACCCATTTCAATGTCAATATTGCTTCATTTATTTATATTGAATTTAGTGCTAACCGTTGAATAATGGGTTTGCACAAATCTAATTAAATAAAACATTTTAGTATCAATATTTCTTCATTCATTTATATTGAATTTAGTGCTAACCGTTCAATAATGGGTTTCCACTAATTCAATTGAATAAAACATTTTAATATCAGTATTTCTTCATTCATTTATAATGAATTTAGTGCTTACCGCAGAATAATGGGTTTGCACTAATTCAATTAAATAAAACATTTTAATATCAATATTTGTTAATTCATTTATATTGAATTTAGTGCTAACCGTTCAATAATGGGTTTGCACTGATTCAATTGAATAACACATTTTAATGTCAATATTGCTTCATTCATTTATATTGAATTTAGTGCTAACCGTTCAATAATGGGTTTGCACTGATTCAATTGAATAAAACATTTTAATATCAATATTTCTTCATTCATTTCTATTGAATTTAGTGCTAACCATTGAATAATGGGTTTGCACTAATTCAATTAAATAAAACATTTTAATATCAATATTTGTTAATTCATTTATATTGAAGTTAGTGCTAACCGTTCAATAATGGGTTTGCACTGATTCAATTGAATAACACATTTTAATATCAATATTTCTTCATCCATTTCTATTGAATTTAGTGCTAACCGTTGAATAATGGGTTTGCACTAATTCAATTGAATAAAACATTTTAATATCAATATTTCTTCATTCATTTCTATTGAATTTAGTGCTAACCATTGAATAATGGGTTTGCACTAATTCAATTAAATAACACATTTTAATATCAATATTTCTTCATCCATTTCTATTGAATTTAGTGGTAACCGTTGAATAATGGGTTTGCACTAATTCAATTAAATAAAACATTTTAATATCTATATTTGTTAATTCATTTATATTGAAGTTAGTGCTAACCGTTCAATGATGGGTTTGCACTGATTCAATTGAATAACCCATTTCAATGTCAATATTGCTTCATTTATTTATATTGAATTTGGTGCTAACCGTTGAATAATGGGTTTGCACAAATCTAATTAAATAAAACATTTTAGTATCAATATTTCTTCATTCATTTATATTGAATTTAGTGCTAACCGTTCAATAATGGGTTTGCACTAATTCAATTGAATAAAACATTTTAATATCAGTATTTCTTCATTCATTTATAATGAATTTAGTGCTTACCGCAGAATAATGGGTTTGCACTAATTCAATTAAATAAAACATTTTAATATCAATATTTGTTAATTCATTTATATTGAATTTAGTGCTAACCGTTCAATAATGGGTTTGCACTGATTCAATTGAATAACACATTTTAATGTCAATATTGCTTCATTCATTTATATTGAATTTAGTGCTAACCGTTCAATAATGGGTTTGCACTGATTCAATTGAATAAAACATTTTAATATCAATATTTCTTCTTTCATTTCTATTGAATTTAGTGCTAACCGTTGAATAATGGGTTTGCACTAATTCAATTAAATAATAAATTTTAATATCAATATATGTTCTTTCATTTATATTGAATTTAGTGTTAACCGCTCAATAATGGGTTTGCACTGATTCAATTGAATAACCCATTTTAATATCAATATTTCTTCATTCATTTATATTGAATTTAGTTCTAACCATTGAATAATGGGTTTGCACTAATTCAATTAAATAAAACATTTTAATATCAATATTTGTTAATTCATTTATATTGAAGTTAGTGCTGACCGTTCAATAATGGGTTTGCACTGATTCAATTGAATAACACATTTTAATATCAATATTTCTTCATTCATTTATATTGAATTTAGTGCTAACCGTTCAATAATGGGTTTGCACTGATTCAATTGAATAACACATTTTAATATCAATATTTCTTCATTAATTTATATTGAATTTAGTTCTAACCGTTGAATAATGGGTTTGCACTAATTCAATTAAATAAAACATTTTAATATCAATATATGTTCTTTCATTTATATTGAATTTAGTGTTAACCGCTCAATAATGGGTTTGCACTGATTCAATTGAATAACCCATTTTAATATCAATATTTCTTCATTCATTTATATTGAATTTAGTTCTAACCATTGAATAATGGGTTTGCACTAATTCAATTAAATAAAACATTTTAATATCAGTATTTCTTCATTCATTTATAATGAATTTAGTGATTACCGCAGAATAATGGGTTTGCACTAATTCAATTAAATAAAACATTTTAATATCAATATTTGTTAATTCATTTATATTGAATTTAGTGCTAACCGTTCAATAATGGGTTTGCACTGATTCAATTGAATAACACATTTTAATGTCAATATTGCTTCATTCATTTATATTGAATTTAGTGCTAACCGTTCAATAATGGGTTTGCACTGATACGATTGAATAACACATTTTAATATCAATATTTGTTAATTCATTTATATTGAATTTAGTGCTAACTGTTCAATAATGGGTTTGCACTGATTCAATTGAATAAAACATTTTAATATCAATATTTTTTCATTCATTTCTATTGAATTTAGTTCTAACCATTGAATAATGGGTTTGCACTAATTCAATTAAATAAAACATTTTAATATCAATATTTCTTCATCCATTTCTATTGAATTTAGTGGTAACCGTTGAATAATGGGTTTGCACTAATTCAATTAAATAAAACATTTTAATATCTATATTTGTTAATTCATTTATATTGAAGTTAGTGCTAACCGTTCAATGATGGGTTTGCACTGATTCAATTGAATAACCCATTTCAATGTCAATATTGCTTCATTTATTTATATTGAATTTGGTGCTAACCGTTGAATAATGGGTTTGCACAAATCTAATTAAATAAAACATTTTAGTATCAATATTTCTTCATTCATTTATATTGAATTTAGTGCTAACCGTTCAATAATGGGTTTGCACTAATTCAGTTGAATAAAACATTTTAATATCAGTATTTCTTCATTCATTTATAATGAATTTAGTGATTACCGCAGAATAATGGGTTTGCACTAATTCAATTAAATAAAACATTTTAATATCAATATTTGTTAATTCATTTATATTGAATTTAGTGCTAACCGTTCAATAATGGGTTTGCACTGATTCAATTGAATAACACATTTTAATGTCAATATTGCTTCATTCATTTATATTGAATTTAGTGCTAACCGTTCAATAATGGGTTTGCACTGATTCAATTGAATAAAACATTTTAATATCAATATTTCTTCATTCATTTCTATTGAATTTAGTGCTAACCATTGAATAATGGGTTTGCACTAATTCAATTAAATAAAACATTTTAATATCAATATTTGTTAATTCATTTATATTGAAGTTAGTGCTAACCGTTCAATAATGGGTTTGCACTGATTCAATTGAATAACACATTTTAATATCAATATTTCTTCATCCATTTCTATTGAATTTAGTGCTAACCGTTGAATAATGGGTTTGCACTAATTCAATTGAATAAAACATTTTAATATCAATATTTCTTCATTCATTTCTATTGAATTTAGTGCTAACCATTGAATAATGGGTTTGCACTAATTCAATTAAATAACACATTTTAATATCAATATTTCTTCATCCATTTCTATTGAATTTAGTGGTAACCGTTGAATAATGGGTTTGCACTAATTCAATTAAATAAAACATTTTAATATCTATATTTGTTAATTCATTTATATTGAAGTTAGTGCTAACCGTTCAATGATGGGTTTGCACTGATTCAATTGAATAACCCATTTCAATGTCAATATTGCTTCATTTATTTATATTGAATTTGGTGCTAACCGTTGAATAATGGGTTTGCACAAATCTAATTAAATAAAACATTTTAGTATCAATATTTCTTCATTCATTTATATTGAATTTAGTGCTAACCGTTCAATAATGGGTTTGCACTAATTCAATTGAATAAAACATTTTAATATCAGTATTTCTTCATTCATTTATAATGAATTTAGTGCTTACCGCAGAATAATGGGTTTGCACTAATTCAATTAAATAAAACATTTTAATATCAATATTTGTTAATTCATTTATATTGAATTTAGTGCTAACCGTTCAATAATGGGTTTGCACTGATTCAATTGAATAACACATTTTAATGTCAATATTGCTTCATTCATTTATATTGAATTTAGTGCTAACCGTTCAATAATGGGTTTGCACTGATTCAATTGAATAAAACATTTTAATATCAATATTTCTTCTTTCATTTCTATTGAATTTAGTGCTGACCGTTGAATAATGGGTTTGCACTAATTCAATTAAATAATAAATTTTAATATCAATATATGTTCTTTCATTTATATTGAATTTAGTGTTAACCGCTCAATAATGGGTTTGCACTGATTCAATTGAATAACCCATTTTAATATCAATATTTCTTCATTCATTTATATTGAATTTAGTTCTAACCATTGAATAATGGGTTTGCACTAATTCAATTAAATAAAACATTTTAATATCAATATTTGTTAATTCATTTATATTGAAGTTAGTGCTGACCGTTCAATAATGGGTTTGCACTGATTCAATTGAATAACACATTTTAATATCAATATTTCTTCATTCATTTATATTGAATTTAGTGCTAACCGTTCAATAATGGGTTTGCACTGATTCAATTGAATAACACATTTTAATATCAATATTTCTTCATTAATTTATATTGAATTTAGTTCTAACCGTTGAATAATGGGTTTGCACTAATTCAATTAAATAAAACATTTTAATATCAATATATGTTCTTTCATTTATATTGAATTTAGTGTTAACCGCTCAATAATGGGTTTGCACTGATTCAATTGAATAACCCATTTTAATATCAATATTTCTTCATTCATTTATATTGAATTTAGTTCTAACCATTGAATAATGGGTTTGCACTAATTCAATTAAATAAAACATTTTAATATCAGTATTTCTTCATTCATTTATAATGAATTTAGTGCTTACCGCAGAATAATGGGTTTGCACTAATTCAATTAAATAAAACATTTTAATATCAATATTTGTTAATTCATTTATATTGAATTTAGTGCTAACCGTTCAATAATGGGTTTGCACTGATTCAATTGAATAACACATTTTAATGTCAATATTGCTTCATTCATTTATATTGAATTTAGTGCTAACCGTTCAATAATGGGTTTGCACTGATTCAATTGAATAACACATTTTAATATCAATATTTGTTAATTCATTTATATTGAATTTAGTGCTAACCGTTCAATAATGGGTTTGCACTGATTCAATTGAATAAAACGTTTTAATATCAATATTTGTTAATTCATTTATATTGAAGTTAGTGCTGACCGTTCAATAATGGGTTTGCACTGATTCAATTGAATAACACATTTTAATATCAATATTTCTTCATTCATTTATATTGAATTTAGTGCTAACCGTTCAATAATGGGTTTGCACTGATTCAATTGAATAACACATTTTAATATCAATATTTCTTCATTAATTTATATTGAATTTAGTTCTAACCGTTGAATAATGGGTTTGCACTAATTCAATTAAATAAAACATTTTAATATCAATATATGTTCTTTCATTTATATTGAATTTAGTGTTAACCGCTCAATAATGGGTTTGCACTGATTCAATTGAATAACCCATTTTAATATCAATATTTCTTCATTCATTTATATTGAATTTAGTTCTAACCATTCAATAATGGGTTTGCACTAATTCAATTAAATAAAACATTTTAATATCAATATTTGTTAATTCATTTATATTGAATTTAGTGCTAACTGTTCAATAATGGGTTTGCACTGATTCAATTGAATAAAACATATTAATATCAATATTTCTTCATTCATTTATATTGAATTTAGTGCTAACCGTTGAATAATGTTTTTGCACTAATTCAATTAAATAAAACATTTTAATATCAATATTTGTTAATTCATTTATATTGAATGTAGTGCTAACTGTTCAATAATGGGTTTGCACTGATTCAATTAAATAAGATATTTTAATATCAATATTTGTTAATTCATTTATATTGAATTTAGTGCTAACCGTTCAATAATGGGTTTGCACTGATTCAATTGAATAAAACGTTTTAATATCAATATTTCTTCATCCATTTCTATTGAATTTAGTGCTAACCGTTGAATAATGGGTTTGCACTAATTCAATTAAATAAAACATTTTAATATCAATATTTGTTAATTCATTTATATTGAATTTAGTGCTAACCGTTCAATAATGGGTTTGCACTGATTCAATTGAATAACACATTTTAATGTCAATATTGCTTCATTCATTTATATTGAATTTAGTGCTAACCGTTCAATAATGGGTTTGCACTAATTCAATTGAATAAAACATTTTAAAATCAATATTTCTTCATTCATTTATATTGAATTTAGTGCTAACCGCGGAATAATGGGTTTGCACTAATTCAATTAAATAAAACATTTTAATATCAATATTTGTTAATTCATTTATATTGAAGTTAGTGCTAACCGTTCAATAATGGGTTTGCACTGATTCAATTGAATAACCCATTTCAATGTCAATATTGCTTCATTTATTTATATTGAATTTAGTGCTAACCGTTGAATAATGGGTTTGCACAAATCTAATTAAATAAAACATTTTAGTATCAATATTTCTTCATTCATTTATATTGAATTTAGTGCTAACCGTTCAATAATGGGTTTGCACTAATTCAATTGAATAAAACATTTTAATATCAATATTTCTTCATTCATTTATAATGAATTTAGTGCTTACCGCAGAATAATGGGTTTGCACTAATTCAATTAAATAAAACATTTTAATATCAATATTTGTTAATTCATTTATATTGAATTTAGTGCTAACCGTTCAATAATGGGTTTGCACTGATTCAATTGAATAACACATTTTAATGTCAATATTGCTTCATTCATTTATATTGAATTTAGTGCTAACCGTTCAATAATGGGTTTGCACTGATTCAATTGAATAAAACATTTTAATATCAATATTTCTTCATTCATTTCTATTGAATTTAGTGCTAACCATTGAATAATGGGTTTGCACTAATTCAATTAAATAAAACATTTTAATATCAATATTTGTTAATTCATTTATATTGAAGTTAGTGCTAACCGTTCAATAATGGGTTTGCACTGATTCAATTGAATAACACATTTTAATATCAATATTTCTTCATCCATTTCTATTGAATTTAGTGCTAACCGTTGAATAATGGGTTTGCACTAATTCAATTGAATAAAACATTTTAATATCAATATTTCTTCATTCATTTCTATTGAATTTAGTGCTAACCATTGAATAATGGGTTTGCACTAATTCAATTAAATAAAACATTTTAATATCAATATTTGTTAATTCATTTATATTGAAGTTAGTGCTAACCGTTCAATAATGGGTTTGCACTGATTCAATTGAATAACACATTTTAATATCAATATTTCTTCATCCATTTCTATTGAATTTAGTGGTAACCGTTGAATAATGGGTTTGCACTAATTCAATTAAATAAAACATTTTAATATCTATATTTGTTAATTCATTTATATTGAAGTTAGTGCTAACCGTTCAATGATGGGTTTGCACTGATTCAATTGAATAACCCATTTCAATGTCAATATTGCTTCATTTATTTATATTGAATTTAGTGCTAACCGTTGAATAATGGGTTTGCACAAATCTAATTAAATAAAACATTTTAGTATCAATATTTCTTCATTCATTTATATTGAATTTAGTGCTAACCGTTCAATAATGGGTTTGCACTAATTCAGTTGAATAAAACATTTTAATATCAGTATTTCTTCATTCATTTATAATGAATTTAGTGATTACCGCAGAATAATGGGTTTGCACTAATTCAATTAAATAAAACATTTTAATATCAATATTTGTTAATTCATTTATATTGAATTTAGTGCTAATCGTTCAATAATGGGTTTGCACTGATTCATTTGAATAACACATTTTAATGTCAATATTTGTTCATTCATTTATATTGAATTTAGTGCTAACCGTTCAATAATGGGTTTGCACTAATTCAATTAAATAAAACATTTTAATATCAATATTTGTTAATTCATTTATATTGAATTTAGTGCTAACTGTTCAATAATGGGTTTGCACTGATTCAATTAAATAAGATATTTTAATATCAATATTTGTTAATTCATTTATATTGAATTTAGTGCTAACCGTTCAATAATGGGTTTGCACTGATTCAATTGAATAAATATTTTAATATCAATATTTCTTCATCCATTTCTATTGAATTTAGTGCTAACCGTTGAATAATGGGTTTGCACTGATTCAATTGAATAAATATTTTAATATCAATATTTCTTCATCCATTTCTATTGAATTTAGTGCTAACCGTTGAATAATGGGTTTGCACTAATTCAATTAAATAAAACATTTTAATATCAATATTTGTTAATTCATTTATATTGAATGTAGTGCTAACTGTTCAATAATGGGTTTGCACTGATTCAATTAAATAAGATATTTTAATATCAATATTTGTTAATTCATTTATATTGAATTTAGTGCTAACCGTTCAATAATGGGTTTGCACTGATTCAATTGAATAAAACGTTTTAATATCAATATTTCTTCATCCATTTCTATTGAATTTAGTGCTAACCGTTGAATAATGGGTTTGCACTAATTCAATTAAATAAAACATTTTAATATCTATATTTGTTAATTCATTTATATTGAATTTAGTGCTAACCGTTCAATAATGGTTTTGCACTGATTCAATTGAATAACACATTTTAATGTCAATATTGCTTCATTCATTTATATTGAATTTAGTGCTAACCGTTCAATAATGGGTTTGCACTAATTCAATTGAATAAAACATTTTAAAATCAATATTTCTTCATTCATTTATATTGAATTTAGTGCTAACCGCGGAATAATGGGTTTGCACTAATTCAATTAAATAAAACATTTTAATATCAATATTTGTTAATTCATTTATATTGAAGTTAGTGCTAACCGTTCAATAATGGGTTTGCACTGATTCAATTGAATAACCCATTTCAATGTCAATATTGCTTCATTTATTTATATTGAATTTAGTGCTAACCGTTGAATAATGGGTTTGCACAAATCTAATTAAATAAAACATTTTAGTATCAATATTTCTTCATTCATTTATATTGAATTTAGTGCTAACCGTTCAATAATGGGTTTCCACTAATTCAATTGAATAAAACATTTTAATATCAGTATTTCTTCATTCATTTATAATGAATTTAGTGCTTACCGCAGAATAATGGGTTTGCACTAATTCAATTAAATAAAACATTTTAATATCAATATTTGTTAATTCATTTATATTGAATTTAGTGCTAACCGTTCAATAATGGGTTTGCACTGATTCAATTGAATAACACATTTTAATGTCAATATTGCTTCATTCATTTATATTGAATTTAGTGCTAACCGTTCAATAATGGGTTTGCACTGATTCAATTGAATAAAACATTTTAATATCAATATTTCTTCATTCATTTCTATTGAATTTAGTGCTAACCATTGAATAATGGGTTTGCACTAATTCAATTAAATAAAACATTTTAATATCAATATTTGTTAATTCATTTATATTGAAGTTAGTGCTAACCGTTCAATAATGGGTTTGCACTGATTCAATTGAATAACACATTTTAATATCAATATTTCTTCATCCATTTCTATTGAATTTAGTGGTAACCGTTGAATAATGGGTTTGCACTAATTCAATTGAATAAAACATTTTAATATCAATATTTCTTCATTCATTTCTATTGAATTTAGTGCTAACCATTGAATAATGGGTTTGCACTAATTCAATTAAATAAAACATTTTAATATCAATATTTGTTAATTCATTTATATTGAAGTTAGTGCTAACCGTTCAATAATGGGTTTGCACTGATTCAATTGAATAACACATTTTAATGTCAATATTTCTTCATTAATTTATATTGAATTTAGTGCTAACCGTTGAATAATGGGTTTGCACTAATTCAATTAAATAAAACATTTTAATATCTATATTTGTTAATTCATTTATATTGAAGTTAGTGCTAACCGTTCAATGATGGGTTTGCACTGATTCAATTGAATAACCCATTTCAATGTCAATATTGCTTCATTTATTTATATTGAATTTAGTGCTAACCGTTGAATAATGGGTTTGCACAAATCTAATTAAATAAAACATTTTAGTATCAATATTTCTTCATTCATTTATATTGAATTTAGTGCTAACCGTTCAATAATGGGTTTGCACTAATTCAATTGAATAAAACATTTTAATATCAATATTTCTTCATTCATTTATAATGAATTTAGTGCTTACCGCAGAATAATGGGTTTGCACTAATTCAATTAAATAAAACATTTTAATATCAATATTTGTTAATTCATTTATATTGAATTTAGTGCTAACCGTTCAATAATGGGTTTGCACTGATTCAATTGAATAACACATTTTAATGTCAATATTTCTTCATTCATTTATATTGAATTTAGTGCTAACCGTTCAATAATGGGTTTGCACTGATTCAATTGAATAACACATTTTAATGTCAATATTGCTTCATTTATTTATATTGAATTTAGTGCTAACCGTTGAATAATGGGTTTGCACAAATCTAATTAAATAAAACATTTTAGTATCAATATTTCTTCATTCATTTATATTGAATTTAGTGCTAACCGTTCAATAATGGGTTTCCACTAATTCAATTGAATAAAACATTTTAATATCAGTATTTCTTCATTCATTTATAATGAATTTAGTGCTTACCGCAGAATAATGGGTTTGCACTAATTCAATTAAATAAAACATTTTAATATCAATATTTGTTAATTCATTTATATTGAATTTAGTGCTAACCGTTCAATAATGGGTTTGCACTGATTCAATTGAATAACACATTTTAATGTCAATATTGCTTCATTCATTTATATTGAATTTAGTGCTAACCGTTCAATAATGGGTTTGCACTGATTCAATTGAATAAAACATTTTAATATCAATATTTCTTCATTCATTTCTATTGAATTTAGTGCTAACCATTGAATAATGGGTTTGCACTAATTCAATTAAATAAAACATTTTAATATCAATATTTGTTAATTCATTTATATTGAAGTTAGTGCTAACCGTTCAATAATGGGTTTGCACTGATTCAATTGAATAACACATTTTAATATCAATATTTCTTCATCCATTTCTATTGAATTTAGTGGTAACCGTTGAATAATGGCTTTGCACTAATTCAATTGAATAAAACATTTTAATATCAATATTTCTTCATTCATTTCTATTGAATTAAGTTCTAACCATTGAATAATGGGTTTGCACTAATTCAATTAAATAAAACGTTTTAATATCATTATTTGTTAATTCATTTATATTGAAGTTAGAGCTAACCGTTCAATAATGGGCTTGCACTGATTCAATTGAATAACACATTTTAATATCAATATTTCTTCATTAATTTATATTGAATTTAGTGCTAAACGTTGTATAATGTTTTTGCACTAATTCAATTAAATAAAACATTTTAATATCAATATATGTTCTTTCATTTATATTGAATTTAGTGTTAACCGCTCAATAATGGGTTTGCACTGATTCAATTGAATAACCCATTTCAATGTCAATATTGCTTCATTTATTTATATTGAATTTAGTGCTAACCGTTCAATAATGGGTTTGCACTGATTCAATTGAATAACACATTTTAATGTCAATATTGCTTCATTTATTTATATTGAATTTAGTCCTAACGGTTCAATAATGGATTTGCACTGCTTCAATTGAATAAAACATTTTAATATCAGTATTTCTTCATTCATTTATATTGAATTTAGTGCTAACCGTTCAATAATGGGTATGCACTGATTCAATTGAATAACACATTTCAATGTCAATATTTCTTCATTCATTTATATTGAATTTAGTGCTAACCGTTGAATAATGGGTTTGCACTAATTCAATAAAATAAAACATTTTAATGTCAATATTTCTTCATTTATTTATATTGAATTTAGTGCTAACAGTTCAATAATGGGTTTGCACTGATTCAATTGAATAACACATTTTAATGTCAATATTGCTTCATTTATTTATATTGAATTTAGTGCTAACCGTTGAATAATGGGTTTGCACTGATTCAATTGAATAACACATTTTAATGTCAATATTTCTTCATTCATTTATATTGAATTTAGTGCTAACCGTTCAATAATGGGTTTGCACTGATTCAATTGAATAACACATTTTAATATCAATATTTCTTCATTCATTTATATTGAATTTAGTGCTAACCGTTCAATAATGGGTTTGCACTGATTCAATTGAATAACACATTTTAATGTCAATATTGCTTCATTTATTTATATTGAATTTAGTGCTAACAGTTCAATAATGGTTATGCACTGATTCGATTGAATAACACATTTTAATGTCAATATTTCTTCATTCATTTATATTGAATTTAGTGCTAACCGTTCAATAATGGGTTTGCACTGATTCAATTGAATAACACATTTCAATGTCAATATTGCTTCATTTATTTATATTGAATTTAGTGCTAACCGTTGAATAATGGGTTTGCACTAATTCAATTAAATAAAACATTTTAATATCAATATATGTTCTTTCATTTATATTGAATTTAGTGTTAACCGCTGAACAACGGGTTTGCACTGATTCAATTGAATAACACATTTTAATGTCAATATTTCTTCATTCATTTATATTGAATTTAGTGCTAACCGTTCAATAATGGGTTTGCACTGATTCAATTGAATAACACATTTTAATGTCAATATTGCTTCATTTATTTATATTGAATTTAGTGCTAACCGTTCAATAATGGGTTTGCACTGATTCAATTGAATAACACATTTTAATTTCAATATTTCTTCATTCATTTATATTGAATTTAGTGCTAACCGTCAAATAATGGGTTTGCACTGATTCAATTGAATAACACATTTTAATGTCAATATTTCTTCATTCACTTATATTGAATTTAGTGCTAACCGTTCAATAATGGTTTTGCACTGATTCAATTGAATAACAGATTTTAATGTCAATATTGCTTCATTTATTTATATTGAATTTAGTGCTAACCGTTCAATAATGGGTTTGCACTGATTCAATTGAATAACACATTTTAATGTCAATATTTCTTCATTCATTTATATTGAATTTAGTGCTAACCGTTCAATAATGGGTTTGCACTGATTCAATTGAATAATACATTTTAATATCAATATTTCTTCATTCATTTATATTGAATTTAGTGCTAACCGTTGATCAATGGGTCTGCACTAATTCAATTAAATAAAACATTTTAATATCAATATTTGTTCATTCATTTATATTGAATTTAGTGCTAACCGTTCAATAATGGGTTTGCACTGATTCAATTGAATAACACATTTTAATGTCAATATTGCTTCATTTATTTATATTGAATTTAGTGCTAACCGTTCAATAATGGGTTTGCACTGATTCAATTGAATAACACATTTTAATGTCAATATTTCTTCATTCATTTATATTGAATTTAGTGCAAACAGTTGAATAATGGGTTTGCACTAATTCAATTAAATAAAACATTTTAATATCAATATATGTTCTTTCATTTATATTGAATTTAGTGTTAACCGCTCAATAATGGGTTTGCACTGATTCAATTGAATAACACATTTTAATTTCAATATTTCTTCATTCATTTATATTGAATTTAGTGCTAACCGTTCAATAATGGGTTTGCACTGATTTAATTGAATAACACATTTTAATGTCAATATTGCTTCATTCATTTATATTGAATTTAGTCCTAACGGTTCAATAATGGATTTGCACTGCTTCAATTGAATAACACATTTTAATGTCAATATTTCTTCATTCATTTATATTGAATTTAGTGCTAACCGTTCAATAATGGGTTTGCACTGATTCAATTGAATAACACATTTCAATGTCAATATTGCTTCATTTATTTATATTGAATTTAGTGCTAACCGTTGAATAATGGGTTTGCACTAATTCAATTAAATAAAACATTTTAATATCAATATATGTTCTTTCATTTATATTGAATTTAGTGTTAACCGTTGAATAATGGGTTTGCACTGATTCAATTGAATAACACATTTTAATGTCAATATTTCTTCATTCATTTATATTGAATTTAGTGCTAACCGTTCAATAATGGGTTTGCACTGATTCAATTGAATAACACATTTTAATGTCAATATTGCTTCATTTATTTATATTGAATTTAGTGCTAACCGTTCAATAATGCGTTTGCACTGATTCAATTGAATAACACATTTTAATTTCAATATTTCTTCATTCATTTATATTGAATTTAGTGCTAACCGTCAAATAATGGGTTTGCACTGATTCAATTGAATAACACATTTTAATGTCAATATTTCTTCATTCATTTATATTGAATTTAGTGTTAACCGCTCAATAATGGGTTTGCACTGATTCAATTGAATAACACATTTTAATGTCAATATTGCTTCATTTATTTATATTGAATTTATTGCTAACCGTTCAATAATGGCTTTGCACTGATTCAATTGAATAACACATTTTAATGTCAATATTTCTTCATTCATTTATATTGAATTTAGTGCTAACCGTTCAATAATGGGTTTGCACTGATTCAATTGAATAATACATTTTAATATCAATATTTCTTCATTCATTTATATTGAATTTAGTGCTAACCGTTGATCAATGGGTCTGCACTAATTCAATTAAATAAAACATTTTAATATCAATATTTGTTCATTCATTTATATTGATTTTAGTGCTAACAGTTCAATAATGGGTTTGCACTGATTCAATTGAATAACACATTTTAATGTCAATATTTCTTCATTCATTTATATTGAATTTAGTGCAAACAGTTGAATAATGGGTTTGCACTAATTCAATTAAATAAAACATTTTAATATCAATATATGTTCTTTCATTTATATTGAATTTAGTGTTAACCGCTCAATAATGGGTTTGCACTGATTCAATTGAATAACACATTTTAATGTCAATATTTCTTCATTCATTTATATTGAATTTAGTGCTAACCGTTCAATAATGGGTTTGCACTGATTCAATTGAATAACACATTTTAATGTCAATATTGCTTCATTTATTTATATTGAATTTAGTGCTAACCGTTCAATAATGGGTTTGCACTGATTCAATTGAATAACACATTTTAATATCAATATTTCTTCATTCATTTATATTGAATTTAGTGCTAACCGTCGAATAATGGGTTTGCACTGATTCAATTGAATAACACATTTTAATTTCAATATTTCTTCATTCATTTATATTGAATTTAGTGCTAACCGTCGAATAATGGGTTTGCACTGATTCAATTGAATAACACATTTTAATGTCAATATTTCTTCATTCATTTATATTGAATTTAGTGCTAACCGTTGAATAATGTTTTTGCACTAATTCAATTAAATAAAACATTTTAATATCAATATATGATCTTTCATTTATATTGAATTTAGTGTTAAAGGCTCAATAATGGGTTTGCCCTGATTCAATTGAATAACACATTTTAATTTCAATATTTCTTCATTCATTTATATTGAATTTAGTGCTAACCGTTCAATAATGGGTTTGCACTGATTTAATTGAATAACACATTTTAATGTCAATATTGCTTCATTTATTTATATTGAATTTAGTCCTAACGGTTCAATAATGGATTTGCACTGCTTCAATTGAATAACACATTTTAATGTCAATATTTCTTCATTCATTTATATTGAATTTAGTGCTAACCGTTCAATAATGGGTTTGCACTGATTCAATTGAATAACACATTTCAATGTCAATATTGCTTCATTTATTTATATTGAATTTAGTGCTAACCGTTCAATAATGGGTTTGCACTAATTCAATTAAATAAAACATTGTAATATCAATATATGTTCTTTCATTTATATTGAATTTAGTGTTAACCGCTGAATAATGGGTTTGCACTGATTCAATTGAATAACACATTTTAATGTCAATATTTCTTCATTCATTTATATTGAATTTAGTGCTAACCGTTCAATAATGGGTTTGCACTGATTCAATTGAATAACACATTTTAATGTCAATATTGCTTCATTTATTTATATTGAAGTTAGTGCTAACCGTTCAATAATGCGTTTGCACTGATTCAATTGAATAACACATTTTAATTTCAATATTTCTTCATTCATTTATATTGAATTTAGTGCTAACCGTCAAATAATGGGTTTGCACTGATTCAATTGAATAACACATTTTAATGTCAATATTTCTTCATTCACTTATATTGAATTTAGTGCTAACCGTTCAATAATGGTTTTGCACTGATTCAATTGAATAACACATTTTAATGTCAATATTGCTTCATTTATTTATATTGAATTTATTGCTAACCGTTCAATAATGGCTTTGCACTGATTCAATTGAATAACACATTTTAATGTCAATATTTCTTCATTCATTTATATTGAATTTAGTGCTAACCGTTCAATAATGGGTTTGCACTGATTCAATTGAATAATACATTTTAATATCAATATTTCTTCATTCATTTATATTGAATTTAGTGCTAACCGTTGATCAATGGGTCTGCACTAATTCAATTAAATAAAACATTTTAATATCAATATTTGTTCATTCATTTATATTGATTTTAGTGCTAACAGTTCAATAATGGGTTTGCACTGATTCAATTGAATAACACATTTTAATGTCAATATTTCTTCATTCATTTATATTGAATTTAGTGCAAACAGTTGAATAATGGGTTTGCACTAATTCAATTAAATAAAACATTTTAATATCAATATATGTTCTTTCATTTATATTGATTTTAGTGCTAACAGTTCAATAATGGGTTTGCACTGATTCAATTGAATAACACATTTTAATATCAATATTTCTTCATTCATTTATATTGAATTTAGTGCTAACCGTTGATCAATGGGTCTGCACTAATTCAATTAAATAAAACATTTTAATATCAATATTTGTTCATTCATTTATATTGATTTTAGTGCTAACAGTTCAATAATGGGTTTGCACTGATTCAATTGAATAACACATTTTAAAATCAATATTTCTTCATTAATTTATATTGAATTTAGTGCCTACCGTTCAATAATGGGTTTGCACTGATTCAATTGAGTAAAACATTTTATTATTAATATTTCTTCATTCATTTCTATTGAATTTAGTGCTAACCGTTGAATAATGGGTCTGCACTAATTCAATTAAATAAAACATTTTAATATCAATATTTGTTCATTCATTTATATTGATTTTAGTGCTAACAGTTCAATAATGGGTTTGCACTGATTCAATTGAATAACACATTTTAATGTCAATATTTCTTCATTCATTTATATTGAATTTAGTGCTAACCGTTCAATAATGGGTTTGCACTGATTCAATTGAATAACACATTTTAATATCAATATTTCTTCATTCATTTCTATTGAATTTAGTGCTAACCGTTGAATAATGGGTTTGCACTAATTCAATTAAATAAAACATTTTAATATCAATATTTGTTAATTCATTTATATTGAATTTAGTGCTAACTGTTCAATAATGGGTTTGCACTGATTCAATTGAATAAAACATTTTAATAACAATATTTTTTCATTCATTTATATTGAATTTAGTGCTAACCGCGGAATAATGGGTTTGCACTGATTCAATTGAATAACACATTTTAATATCAATATTTCTTCATTCATTTATATTGAATTTAGTGCTAACCGCGGAATAATGGGTTTGCACTGATTCAATTGAATAACACATTTTAATGACAATATTTCTTCATTCATTTATATTGAATTTAGTGCTAACCTTTCAATAATAGGTTTGCACTGATTCAATTGAATAAAACATTTTAATATCAATGTTTCTTCATTAATTTATATTGAATTTAGTGCCTACCGTTCAATAATGGGTTTGCACTGATTCAATTGAATAAAACATTTTAATATCAATATTTCTTCATTCATTTCTATTGAATTTAGTGCTAACCATTGAATAATGGGTTTGCACTAATTCAATTAAATAAAACATTTTAATATCAATATTTGTTAATTGATTTATATTGAATTTAGTGCTAACTGTTCAATAATGGGTTTGCACTGATTCAATTGAATAAGAGATTTTAATATCAATATTTGTTAATTCATTTATATTGAATTTAGTACTAACCGCGGAATAATGGGTTTGCTCTTATTCAATTTAATAACACATTTTAATATCAATATTTCTTCATTCATTTATATTGAATTTAGTGCTAACAGTTCAATAATGGGTTTGCACTGATTCAATTGAATAACACATTTTAATATCAATATTTCTTCATTCATTTATATTGAATTTAGTGCTAACCGTTGATCAATGGGTCTGCACTAATTCAATTAAATAAAACATTTTAATATCAATATTTGTTCATTCATTTATATTGAATTTAGTGCTAACAGTTCAATAATGGGTTTGCACTGATTCAATTGAATAACACATTTTAATGTCAATATTTCTTCATTCATTTATATTGAATTTAGTGCAAACAGTTGAATAATGGGTTTGCACTAATTCAATTAAATAAAACATTTTAATATCAATATATGTTCTTTCATTTATATTGAATTTAGTGTTAACCGCTCAATAATGGGTTTGCACTGATTCAATTGAATAATACATTTTAATATCAATATTTCTTCATTAATTTATATTGAATTTAGTGCTAACCGTTGATCAATGGGTCTGCACTAATTCAATTAAATAAAACATTTTAATATCAATATTTGTTCATTCATTTATATTGATTTTAGTGCTAACAGTTCAATAATGGGTTTGCACTGATTCAATTGAATAACACATTTTAATATCAATATTTCTTCATTCATTTATATTGAATTTAGTGCTAACCGTTGATCAATGGGTCTGCACTAATTCAATTAAATAAAACATTTTATTATCAATATTTGTTCATTCATTTATATTGAATTTAGTGCTAACCGTTCAATAATGGGTTTGCACTGATTCAATTGAATAACACATTTTAATGTCAATATTGCTTCATTTATTTATATTGAATTTAGTGCTAACAGTTCAATAATGGGTTTGCACTGATTCAATTGAATAACACATTTTAATATCAATTTTTCTTCATTCATTTATATTGAATTTAGTGCCTACCGTTCAATAATGGGTTTGCACTGATTCAATTGAGTAAAACATTTTATTATTAATATTTCTTCATTCATTTCTATTGAATTTAGTGCTAACCGTTGAATAATGGGTCTGCACTAATTCAATTAAATAAAACAATAATATCAATAATTGTTCATTCATTTATATTGATTTTAGTGCTAACAGTTCAATAATGGGTTTGCACTGATTCAATTGAATAACACATTTTAATGTCAATATTTCTTCATTCATTTATATTGAATTTAGTGCTAACCGTTCAATAATGGGTTTGCACTGATTCAATTGAATAACACATTTTAATATCAATATTTCTTCATTCATTTCTATTGAATTTAGTGCTAACCGTTGAATAATGGGTTTGCACTAATTCAATAAAATAAAACATTTTAATATCAATATTTGTTAATTCATTTATATTGAATTTAGTGCTAACTGTTCAATAATGGGTTTGCACTGATTCAATTGAATAAAACATTTTAATAACAATATTTTTTCATTCATTTATATTGAATTTAGTGCTAACCGCGGAATAATGGGTTTGCACTAATTCAATTGAATAACACATTTTAATGTCAATATTTCTTCATTCATTTATATTGAATTTAGTGCTAACCGTTCAATAATGGGTTTGCACTGATTCAATTGAATAACACATTTTAATATCAATATTTCTTTATTAATTTATATTGAATTTAGTGCTAAGCGTTGAAAAATGGGTCTGCACTAATTCAATTCAATAAAACATTTTAATATCAATATTTGTTGATTCATTTATATTGGATTTAGTGCTAACCGTTCAATAATGGGTTTGCACTGATTCAATTGAATAACACATTTTAATGTCAATATTGCTTCATTTATTTATATTGAATTTAGTGCTAACCGTTGAATAATGGGTTTGCACTGATTCAATTGAATAACACATTTTAATGTCAATATTTCTTCATTCATTTATATTGAATTTAGTGCTAACCGTTCAATAATGGGTTTGCACTGATTCAATTGAATAAAACATTTAAATATCAATATTTCTTCATTAATTTATATTGAATTTAGTGCCTACCGTACAATAATGGGTTTGCACTGATTCAATTGAATAAAACATTTTAATATCAATATTTCTTCATTCATTTCTATTGAATTTAGTGCTAACCGTTGAATAATGGGTTTGCACTAATTCAATTAAATAAAACATTTTAATATCAATATTTGTTAATTCATTTATATTGAATTTAGTGCTAACTGTTCAATAATGGGTTTGCACTGATTCAATTGAATAAAACATTTTAATATCAATATTTTTTCATTCATTTATATTGAATTTAGTGCTAACCGCGGAATAATGGGTTTGCACTAATTCAATTAAATAAAACTTTTTAATATCAATATTTGTTAATTCATTTATATTGAATTTAGTGCTAACCGTTCAATAATGGGTTTGCACTGATTCAATTGAATAACACATTTTAATGTCAATATTGCTTCATTTATTTATATTGAATTTAGTGCTAACCGTTCAATAATGCGTTTGCACTGATTCAATTGAATAACACATTTTAATTTCAATATTTCTTCATTCATTTATATTGAATTTAGTGCTAACCGTCAAATAATGGGTTTGCACTGATTCAATTGAATAACACATTTTAATGTCAATATTTCTTCATTCACTTATATTGAATTTAGTGCTAACCGTTCAATAATGGTTTTGCACTGATTCAATTGAATAACACATTTTAATGTCAATATTGCTTCATTTATTTATATTGAATTTAGTGCTAACCGTTCAATAATGGTTTTGCACTAATTCAATTGAATAACACATTTTAATGTCAATATTTCTTCATTCATTTATATTGAATTTAGTGCTAACCGTTCAATAATGGGTTTGCACTGATTCAATTGAATAATACATTTTAATATCAATATTTCTTCATTCATTTATATTGAATTTAGTGCTAACCGTTGATCAATGGGTCTGCACTAATTCAATTAAATAAAACATTTTAATATCAATATTTGTTCATTCATTTATATTGATTTTAGTGCTAACAGTTCAATAATGGGTTTGCACTGATTCAATTGAATAACACATTTTAATGTCAATATTTCTTCATTCATTTATATTGAATTTAGTGCAAACAGTTGAATAATGGGTTTGCACTAATTCAATTAAATAAAACATTTTAATATCAATATATGTTCTTTCATTTATATTGAATTTAGTGTTAACCGCTCAATAATGGGTTTGCACTGATTCAATTGAATAATACATTTTAATATCAATATTTCTTCATTAATTTATATTGAATTTAGTGCTAACCGTTGATCAATGGGTCTGCACTAATTCAATTAAATAAAACATTTTAATATCAATATTTGTTCATTCATTTATATTGATTTTAGTGCTAACAGTTCAATAATGGGTTTGCACTGATTCAATTGAATAAAACATTTTAATATCAATATTTCTGTATCCATTTCTATTCAATTTAGTGCTAACCGTTGAATAATGGGTCTGCACTAATTCAATTAAATAAAACATTTTAATATCAATATTTGTTCATTCATTTATATTGATTTTAGTGCTAACAGTTCAATAATGGGTTTGCACTGATTCAATTGAATAATACATTTTAATATCAATATTTCTTCATTCATTTATATTGAATTTAGTGCCTACCGTTCAATAATGGGTTTGCACTGATTCAATTGAGTAAAACATTTTATTATTAATATTTCTTCATTCATTTCTATTGAATTTAGTGCTAACCGTTGAATAATGGGTCTGCACTAATTCAATTAAATAAAACATTTTAATATCAATATTTGTTCATTCATTTATATTGATTTTAGTGCTAACAGTTCAATAATGGGTTTGCACTGATTCAATTGAATAACACATTTTAATGTCAATATTTCTTCATTCATTTATATTGAATTTAGTGCTAACCGTTCAATAATGGGTTTGCACTGATTCAATTGAATAAAACATTTTAATATCAATATTTCTTCATTCATTTCTATTGAATTTAGTGCTAACCGTTGAATAATGGGTTTGCACTAATTCAATTAAATAAAGCTTTTTAATATCAATATTTGTTAATTCATTTATATTGAATTTAGTGCTAACTGTTCAATAATGGGTTTGCACTGATTCAATTGAATAAAACATTTTAATAACAATATTTTTTCATTCATTTATATTGAATTTAGTGCTAACCGCGGAATAATGGGTTTGCACTAATTCAATTGAATAAAACATTTTAATATCAATATTTTTTCATTCATTTATATTGAATTTAGTGCTAACCGCGGAATAATGGGTTTGCACTAATTGAATTGAATAAAACATTTTAATGACAATATTTCTTCATTCATTTATATTGAATTTAGTGCTAACAGTTCAATAATGGGTTTGCACTGATTCAATTGAATAACACATTTTAATATCAATATTTCTTCATTAATTTATAGAGAAGTTAGTAAGAACAGACGAATAATGGGTTTGCACTGATTCAATTAAATAAAACATTTTAATATCAATATTTCATCATTCATTTCTATTGAATTTAGTGCTAACCGTTGAATAATGTTTTTGCACTAATTCAATTAAATAAAACATTTTAATATCAATATTTGTTAATTCATTTATATTGAATGTAGTGCTAACTGTTCAATAATGGGTTTGCACTGATTAAATTGAATAAAACATTTTAATATCAAAATTTATTCATTCATTTATATTGAATTTAGTACTAACCGCGGAATAATGGGTTTGCACTAATTCATTTGAATAACACATTTTAATGTCAATATTTCTTCATTCATTTATATTGATTTTAGTGCTAACAGTTCAATAATGGGTTTGCACTGATTCAATTGAATAACACATTTTAATATCAATATTTCTTCATTCATTTATATTGAATTTAGTGCTAACCGTTGATCAATGGGTCTGCACTAATTCAATTAAATAAAACATTTTAATATCAATATTTGTTCATTCATTTATATTGATTTTAGTGCTAACAGTTCAATAATGGGTTTGCACTGATTCAATTGAATAACACATTTTAATGTCAATATTTCTTCATTCATTTATATTGAATTTAGTGCTAACAGTTGAATAATGGGTTTGCACTAATTCAATTAAATAAAACATTTTAATATCAATATATGTTCTTTCATTTATATTGAATTTAGTGTTAACCGCTCAATAATGGGTTTGCACTGATTCAATTGAATAATACATTTTAATATCAATATTTCTTCATTAATTTATATTGAATTTAGTGCTAACCGTTGATCAATGGGTCTGCACTAATTCAATTAAATAAAACATTTTAATATCAATATTTGTTCATTCATTTATATTGATTTTAGTGCTAACAGTTCAATAATGGGTTTGCACTGATTCAATTGAATAACACATTTTAATATCAATATTTCTTCATTCATTTCTATTAAATTTAGTGCTAACCGTTGAATAATGGGTTTGCACTAATTCAATTAAATAAAACTTTTTAATATCAATATTTGTTAATTCATTTATATTGAATTTAGTGCTAACTGTTCAATAATGGGTTTGCACTGATTCAATTGAATAACACATTTTAATGTCAATATTGCTTCATTTATTTATATTGAATTTAGTGCTAACAGTTCAATAATGGGTTTGCACTGATTCAATTGAATAACACATTTTAATATCAATATTTCTTCATTAATTTATATTGAATTTAGTGCCTACCGTTCAATAATGGGTTTGCACTGATTCAATTGAGTAAAACATTTTATTATTAATATTTCTTCATTCATTTCTATTGAATTTAGTGCTAACCGTTGAATAATGGGTCTGCACTAATTCAATTAAATAAAACATTTTAATATCAATAATTGTTCATTCATTTATATTGATTTTAGTGCTAACAGTTCAATAATGGGTTTGCACTGATTCAATTGAATAACACATTTTAATGTCAATATTTCTTCATTCATTTATATTGAATTTAGTGCTAACCGTTCAATAATGGGTTTGCACTGATTCAATTGAATAACACATTTTAATATCAATATTTCTTCATTCATTTCTATTGAATTTAGTGCTAACCGTTGAATAATGGGTTTGCACTAATTCAATTAAATAAAACATTTTAATATCAATATTTGTTAATTCATTTATATTGAATTTAGTGCTAACTGTTCAATAATGGGTTTGCACTGATTCAATTGAATAAAACATTTTAATATCAATATTTTTTCATTCATTTATATTGAATTTAGTGCTAACCGCGGAATAATGGGTTTGCACTAATTCAATTGAATAACACATTTTAATGTCAATATTTCTTCATTCATTTATATTGAATTTAGTGCTAACCGTTCAATAATGGGTTTGCACTGATTCAATTGAATAACACATTTTAATATCAATATTTCTTCATTAATTTATATTGAATTTAGTTCTAAGCGTTGAAAAATGGGTCTGCACTAATTCAATTCAATAAAACATTTGAATATCAATATTTGTTAATTCATTTATATTGAATTTAGTGTTAACCGTTCAATAATGGGTTTGCACTGATTCAATTGAATAACACATTTTAATGTCAATATTGCTTCATTTATTTATATTGAATTTAGTGCTAACCGTTCAATAATGGGTTTGCACTTATTCAATTGAATAACACATTTTAATGTCAATATTTCTTCATTCATTTATATTGAATTTAGTGCTAACCGTTCAATAATGGGTTTGCACTGATTCAATTGAATAACACATTTTAATATCAATATTTCTTCATTAATTTATATTGAATTTAGTGCTAACCGTTCAATAATGGGTTTGCACTGATTCAATTGAATAACACATTTTAATATCAATATTTCTTCATTCATTTATATTGAATTTAGTGCTAACCGCGGAATAATGGGTTTGCTCTAATTCAATTAAATAAAACATTTTAATATCAATATTTGCTAATTCATTTATAGTGAATTTTGTGCTAACCTTTCAATAATAGGTTTGCACTGATTCAATTGAATAAAACATTTTAATATCAATATTTTTTCATTCATTTATATTGAATTTAGTGCTAACAGTTCAATAATGGGTTTGCACTGATTCAATTAAATAAAACATTTGAATATCAATATTTGTTAATTCATTTATATTGAATTTAGTGCTAACCGTTCAATAATGGGTTTGCACTGATTCAATTGAATAACACATTTTAATGTCAATATATGTTCTTTCATTTATATTGAATTTAGTGCTAACCGTTGAATAATGGGTTTGCACTAATTCATTTAAATAAAACATTTTAATATCAATATTTGTTCATTCATTTATATTGAATTTAGTGCTAACAGTTCAATAATGGGTTTGCACTGATTCAATTGAAAAACACATTTTAATATCAATATTTCTTCATCCATTTCTATTGAATTTAGTGCTAACCGTTCAATAATGGGTTTGCACTGATTCAATTGAATAACACATTTTAATATCAATATTTCTTCATTCATTTATATTGAATTTAGTGCTAACAGTTCAATAATGGGTTTGCACTGATTCAATTGAATAACACATTTTAATGTCAATATTGCTTCATTTATTTATATTGAAGTTAGTGCTAACCGTTCAATAATGCGTTTGCACTGATTCAATTGAATAACACATTTTAATTTCAATATTTCTTCATTCATTTATATTGAATTTAGTGCTAACCGTCAAATAATGGGTTTGCACTGATTCAATTGAATAACACATTTTAATGTCAATATTTCTTCATTCACTTATATTGAATTTAGTGCTAACCGTTCAATAATGGTTTTGCACTGATTCAATTGAATAACAGATTTTAATGTCAATATTGCTTCATTCATTTATATTGAATTTATTGCTAACCGTTCAATAATGGGTTTGCACTGATTCAATTGAATAACACATTTTAATGTCAATATTTCTTCATTCATTTATATTGAATTTAGTGCTAACCGTTCAATAATGGGTTTGCACTGATTCAATTGAATAATACATTTTAATATCAATATTTCTTCATTCATTTATATTGAATTTAGTGCTAACCGTTGATCAATGGGTCTGCACTAATTCAATTAAATAAAACATTTTAATATCAATATTTGTTCATTCATTTATATTGATTTTAGTGCTAACAGTTCAATAATGGGTTTGCACTGATTCAATTGAATAACACATTTTAATGTCAATATTTCTTCATTCATTTATATTGAATTTAGTGCAAACAGTTGAATAATGGGTTTGCACTAATTCAATTAAATAAAACATTTTAATATCAATATATGTTCTTTCATTTATATTGAATTTAGTGTTAACCGCTCAATAATGGGTTTGCACTGATTAAATTGAATAATACATTTTAATATCAATATTTCTTCATTAATTTATATTGAATTTAGTGCTAACCGTTGATCAATGGGTCTGCACTAATTCAATTAAATAAAACATTTTAATATCAATATTTGTTCATTCATTTATATTGATTTTAGTGCTAACAGTTCAATAATGGGTTTGCACTGATTCAATTGAATAACACATTTTAATATCAATATTTCTTCATTCATTTATATTGAATTTAGTGCTAACCGTTGATCAATGGGTCTGCACTAATTCAATTAAATAAAACATTTTAATATCAATATTTGTTCATTCATTTATATTGATTTTAGTGCTAACAGTTCAATAATGGGTTTGCACTAATTCAATTAAATAAAACATTTTAATATCAATATATGTTCTTTCATTTATATTGAATTTAGTGTTAACCGCTCAATAATGGGTTTGCACTGATTCAATTGAGTAAAACATTTTATTATTAATATTTCTTCATTCATTTCTATTGAATTTAGTGCTAACCGTTGAATAATGGGTCTGCACTAATTCAATTAAATAAAACATTTTAATATCAATATTTGTTCATTCATTTATATTGATTTTAGTGCTAACAGTTCAATAATGGGTTTGCACTGATTCAATTGAATAACACATTTTAATGTCAATATTTCTTAATTCAT
This sequence comes from Diplolepis rosae, assembly GCA_030998225.1. Classification (NCBI taxonomy): domain Eukaryota; kingdom Metazoa; phylum Arthropoda; class Insecta; order Hymenoptera; family Diplolepididae; genus Diplolepis; species Diplolepis rosae. The sequence continues at coordinate 63,806 of JAPYXD010000338.1, read as the reverse complement.
TTATATTGAATTTAGTGCTAACCGTTCAATAATGGGTTTGCACTGATTCAATTGAATAACACATTTTAATATCAATATTTCTTCATTCATTTCTATTGAATTTAGTGCTAACCGTTGAATAATGGGTTTGCACTAATTCAATTAAATAAAGCTTTTTAATATCAATATTTGTTAATTCATTTATATTGAATTTAGTGCTAACTGTTCAATAATGGGTTTGCACTGATTCAATTGAATAAAACATTTTAATATCAATATTTTTTCATTCATTTATATTGAATTTTGTGCTAACCGCGGAATAATGGGTTTGCACTAATTCAATTGAATAAAACATTTTAATATCAATATTTTTTCATTCATTTATATTGAATTTAGTGCTAACCGCGGAATAATGGGTTTGCACTGATTCAATTGAATAACACATTTTAATGACAATATTTCTTCATTCATTTATATTGAATTTAGTGCTAACCTTTCAATAATGGGTTTGCACTGATTCAATTGAATAACACATTTTAATATCAATATTTGTTAATTCATTTATATTGAATTTAGTGCCAACCGTTCAATAATGGGTTTGCACTAATTCAATTAAATAAAACATTTTAATATCAATATTTCATCATTCATTTCTATTGAATTTAGTGCTAACCGTTGAATAATGTTTTTGCACTAATTCAATTAAATAAAACATTTTAATATCAATATTTGTTAATTCATTTATATTGAATGTAGTGCTAACTGTTCAATAATGGGTTTGCACTGATTAAATTGAATAAAACATTTTAATAACAATATTTTTTCATTCATTTATATTGAATTTAGTGCTAACCGCGGAATAATGGGTTTGCACTAATTCATTTGAAGAACACATTTTAATTTCAATATTTCTTCATTCATTTATATTGAATTTAGTGCTAACAGTTCAATAATGGGTTTGCACTGATTCAATTGAATAACACATTTTAATATCAATATTTCTTCATTCATTTATATTGAATTTAGTGCTAACCGTTGATCAATGGGTCTGCACTAATTCAATTAAATAAAACATTTTAATATCAATATTTGTTCATTCATTTATATTGATTTTAGTGCTAACCGTTCAATAATGGTTTTGCACTGATTCAATTGAATAACAGATTTTAATGTCAATATTTCTTCATTCATTTATATTGAATTTAGTGCAAACAGTTGAATAATGGGTTTGCACTAATTCAATTAAATAAAACATTTTAATATCAATATATGTTCTTTCATTTATATTGAATTTAGTGTTAACCGCTCAATAATGGGTTTGCACTGATTCAATTGAATAATACATTTTAATATCAATATTTCTTCATTAATTTATATTGAATTTAGTGCTAACCGTTGATCAATGGGTCTGCACTAATTCAATTAAATAAAACATTTTAATATCAATATTTGTTCATTCATTTATATTGATTTTAGTGCTAACAGTTCAATAATGGGTTTGCACTGATTCAATTGAATAACACATTTTAATATCAATATTTCTTCATTCATTTCTATTAAATTTAGTGCTAACCGTTGAATAATGGGTTTGCACTAATTCAATTAAATAAAACTTTTTAATATCAATATTTGTTAATTCATTTATATTGAATTTAGTGCTAACTGTTCAATAATGGGTTTGCACTGATTCAATTGAATAAAACATTTTAATGTCAATATTGCTTCATTTATTTATATTGAATTTAGTGCTAACAGTTCAATAATGGGTTTGCACTGATTCAATTGAATAACACATTTTAATGTCAATATTTGTTCATTAATTTATATTGAATTTAGTGCCAACCGTTCAATAATGGGTTTGCACTGATTCAATTGAGTAAAACATTTTATTATTAATATTTCTTCATTCATTTCTATTGAATTTAGTGCTAACCGTTGAATAATGGGTCTGCACTAATTCAATTAAATAAAACATTTTAATATCAATAATTGTTCATTCATTTATATTGAATTTAGTGCTAATCGTTCAATAATGGGTTTGCACTGATTCAATTGAATAACACATTTTAATGTCAATATTTCTTCATTCATTTATATTGAATTTAGTGCTAACCGTTCAATAATGGGTTTGCACTGATTCAATTGAATAAACATTTTAATATCAATATTTCTTCATTCATTTCTATTGAATTTAGTGCTAACCGTTGAATAATGGGATTGCACTAATTCAATTAAATAAAAAATTTTAATATCAATATTTGTTAATTCATTTATATTGAATTTAGTGCTAACTGTTCAATAATGGGTTTGCACTGATTCAATTGAATAAAACATTTTAATATCAATATTTTTTCATTCATTTATATTGAATTTAGTGCTAACCGCGGAATAATGGGTTTGCACTAATTCAATTGAATAACACATTTTAATGTCAATATTTCTTCATTCATTTATATTGAATTTAGTGCTAACCGTTCAATAATGGGTTTGCACTGATTCAATTGAATAACACATTTTAATATCAATATTTCTTCATTAATTTATATTGAATTTAGTGCTAAGCGTTGAAAAATGGGTCTGCACTAATTCAATTCAATAAAACATTTTAATATCAATATTTGTTGATTCATTTATATTGGATTTAGTGCTAACAGTTCAATAATGGGTTTGCACTGATTCAATTGAATAACACATTTTAATGTCAATATTGCTTCATTTATTTATATTGAATTTAGTGCTAACCGTTGAATAATGGGTTTGCACTGATTCAATTGAATAACACATTTTAATGTCAATATTTCTTCATTCATTTATATTGAATTTAGTGCTAACCGTTCAATAATGGGTTTGCACTGATTCAATTGAATAACACATTTTAATATCAATATTTCTTCATTAATTTATATTGAATTTAGTGCCAACTTTTCAATAATGGGTTTGCACTGATTCATTTGAATAAAACATATTAATATCAATATTTCTTCATTCATTTCTATTGAATTTAGTGCTAACCGTTGAATAATGGGTTTGCACTAATTCAATTAAATAAAACATTTTAATATCAATATTTGTTAATTCATTTATATTGAATTTAGTGCTAACTGTTCAATAATGGGTTTGCACTGATTCAATTGAATAAAACATTTTAATATCAATATTTTTTCATTCATTTATATTGAATTTAGTGCTAACCGCGGAATAATGGGTTTGCACTAATTGAATTGAATAAAACTTTTTAATATCAATATTTGTTAATTCATTTATATTGAATTTAGTGCTAACTGTTCAATAATGGGTTTGCACTGATTCAATTGAATAAAACATTTTAATATCAATATTTGTTCATTCATTTATATTGAATTTAGTGCTAACCGCGGAATAATGGGTTTGCACTAATTCAATTAAATAAAACATTTTAATATCAATATTTGTTAATTCATTTATATTGAATTTAGTGCTAATCGTTCAATAATGGGTTTGCACTGATTAAATTGAAAAACACATTTTAATGTCAATATTTCTTCATTCATTTATATTGAATTTAGTGCTAACCGTTCAATAATGGGTTTGCACTGATTCGATTGAATAACACATTTTAATATCAATATTTCTTCATTCATTTATATTGAATTTAGTGCTAACCGTTAAATAATGGGTTTGCACTAATTCAATTGAATAAAACATTTTAATATCAATATTTGTTCATTCATTTATATTGAATTTAGTGCCAACAGTTCAATAATGGGTTTGCACTAATTCAATTAAATAAAACATTTTAATATCAATATTTCATCATTCATTTCTATTGAATTTAGTGCTAACCGTTGAATAATGTTTTTGCACTAATTCAATTAAATAAAACATTTTAATATCAATATATGATCTTTCATTTATATTGAATTTAGTGTTAACCGCTCAATAATGGGTTTGCACTGATTCAATTGAATAACACATTTTAATGTCAATATTGCTTCATTTATTTATATTGAATTTAGTGCTAACCGTTCAATAATGGGTTTGCACTAATTCAATTAAATAAAACATTTTAATATCAATATTTGAACTCCGCCATTGCCGGTCTAACTCCGCCATTGCCGGTCCCAAGCCCGGATGCGAAAGGAGGAGGGGACACACACACAGCAACATGACACTACATACTTACAGCAACCCTGAACGCAACACAACCAATACCCGAGACGGCGTTTCGCGGGAGGGCAGCGTCAAACCCAGAGGAACGTGTGAGTCCATGCACGGAGCATACGCGTCCTGCAGCCCGCCAATTGTAGTAGCCGAAAGGACTCTGCCAACAGCTGGGCTGTCGCCGTCAGGATTTCCGTCAAGGGAGTCTTATAGACAGACTTTCCCTAGCTGTGGGCCTGCCGGGCTCACGCGTTCGAATGGTCTCTCCTCAACCTTCGGACGCGTGAGGACGCGGTGCGGAGCAAAAAGCATTAGGGGACCTTGAATAGGTTCCTTGATGCCGCATGAGTGGAAACAGTGTGAATGCGGGGGGCCCCTTAATCGGGAGATCAAGCCAAGTGCGCATGCGGCGGTGACGCTGAACGTCCCTCGTGCCCGGCTCGCGGTCACATCACACCTACATGCACGATACCGACACCCCCACATACAAGTACGCATGCGTTGCCGAGTGAATGGGCTGCGGCCGGCGCCTGGTGGATATTCCCGATAGACTAGCCAAGGGAGGAGTAGTAGCCTCCCGACCAGGGTAGGACGCGCTGTCAGTACCTTACCTCTGTGGAAGTAATATGGGTAAATGTAAGTCCCTCCGGTGTTCGGCCGCGAAGGGCAATAATCCCGTGAAACCACATGTTAAACTGGGAAAACCGCTCACGTTTCTACTGTCTGGAGCCAATTTCGGGGTTGAAATCATGGACGTCCGGGCGCAGGAATGAAGGATTACCTGGTCAGTATTTCCTTATACCCGACGCTGTGTAGGATAAATCGCACACCGTCTAGCCTGAAGTCCGGGTCAGGTGTCGGGGCGGACCCGGTACCGCTCGGTCGATAGGGGTGACGTTAAACCTTTAGCATCATTATTGCGCGGGCCTATCCCGTAACCTTTTTTACTAGCTTCATTTAATGTGCCGATAGGATCGACCATCCGATAAGCCGCTTCTCGGTTTCAGTGCACATAACTAGGGATCTATACAGGTGGGGATAGTAGCCCTATTGCGGTAGGGCTCCCATGATGGGCGAACCGTCTTAAGACACGACGAAATTAATATGAATTTTGAAAATAATAAAAGAGATGAAGCGGTGAAGGCGCCTGATGCGCACTAACACACTCCTCCAGGGGCTGATTGATGGAAAGACGTCCTTCAGCTCCTGAAGGAGCAAAGTAAGAAAATGGAGAGGTTGGCCAGGGCTCTCAGCGTTATCCAGCAGGGTATGCTGAGAAACAACCCTGGCCATGTTAAGGACAGTGTGAGTGAGGCTACGGAGGTGTTGAGCGGAATGCTCAACACCCACAAGTGCTTACTAGAGAGCGGGGTGGAAATCCAGAAAAGGATGGAATCCCACCCCGCCGTCAAAAAGATGGGTATCTTCCGGAGACTGCGCTCTGCGTCTCTGGGAGATACCCCAAAAAAGCTGACAAAGGGGGAGAAGAGGGTTGCTCCTTCTCCCCCCGAAGATCGGCTTCCCAAGAAAGGGAAGGGCGGCATATCGCCAACTTACGCTGCGGCCACCAGAGGCCAAACCCCAAAAAAGGATGGGGAATGGCAGCTGGTGGAGAAGAAAAAAAATAAAAAAATTAAAAAAAGAGAATAAAAAAGAGGTTCCTGTGCCATCTGCGCAGGAACCTAAAACAAAGGTGAAGTTGGCGAGGCGTTCTCCGGCCGCACGGTCGGGTGACGCTATCAGGGTGTCGGCGAAGGATGGAGAGTCCTACGCCGATATCCTGAAAGCTATGAAGGCGAAGGTAAAGCCCCGCAACGCAGGGGCGGAGGTCCTCTCCATTCGGAGAACCAGGAGGGAGGAGGTTCTCCTGGTCCTCAGAAAGGGGGGTGACGTCTCGACCTTCGAAAAGGCGCTCGACCCGGCGGTCGGAGAGTAGGCCGAAGTTTTAATCTTTGGTCTCGTAGAGGTGCCTTGAATTTAGGTACCTCGACGAGACAGTCACAAGAGTAGAGGTTTTTGCCGCGCTTTGCATAGCACTGGTAAAGCCAGACCTCGGGGACCAGTGCAGGCTGTACAAACGCTTTGGCGGTGTGCAGACTGCGGTGGTCCGTTTAACCGAGGCGGATGTCCGGAGCTTGCTCGGGCTTGGTAGGCTAAGGGTAGGGTGGGTGAACTGCCGCATCCGAGAGCATGTCGACGTTGCACGGTGCGTTAGCTGCCAGGGATACGGTCATGTGTCGCGTGGCTGCAAGCTTCCAGGCAGGAAGGATGCCTGCTGGAGGTGAGGGGCGCGTCACACGTGGCCAAGGAGTGCAAGGCTCCCCTCGGTGCCTGAATTGTACTGATAGGGGCGAAAAAGATGTCGCCCATGCTTCGGGGAGCGGTTCTTGCCCAATATTCAGGGCGGAGCTCCGCAGGTTGAGAGGTGGAAAGTGAAATTTCTACAGCTCAACCTCGGGAGAAGGAAGGAAGACCAGAACCTTCTGATGCAGACTGCCAGGGAGAGGGGAGCCGATGGGTTGCGCATTAGTGCGGAACACAAAGGGTCCGCAAACTCTGCTAGGTACCAGGATGCAGCAAGGAGGGCTGGGATCCTTGTCTGCAGCACTGATTTGAGCATCGCGGAGTTCCTGGAGACCGACGCGGGGTTCGTTTGGGTAGAGGTCGCGGGGGTACGTGTGTATAGCTGCTACTTCTCCCCCAACGATACTTTCGAGATCTTCGAGACCCAGATCCTCCTCCTTGAGGAAAGCCTCAAAGAGGCTAGTGGGCGGTCCCTAATTGCGGACGACTTTAATAGTAAGTCGCCCGAGTGGGGAGAAGCCCGTCTGGACAGGAAGGGAATCTTGGTCGGTGAGATGGTCGCCAGGAATGACCTTATTGTATTGAATCGGGGCAGGGATTTTACGTTCAGAAGAGGAGCGGGGGGGGTCGATTATCGACCTCACGATTGCCGCGCCCCGTCTTGCCTCCAGGATAGGCGACTGGTGCGTCCTCGATGTAATAACATTGAGTGACCACCAGTGCATTGAGTTTAGCATCCAGGAACGGAGTCACCCAGTGAATACGGGAAGGGGCGGCAAGGTATGGAGCCCCTCCTGGAACACAAAACGACTCAAAAAAGACAAGCTTCGGGAACATATTGCAGAAACAAGGCTCATAGATGAGCTTGGTTGGGCAAGGTCTGCTGGGTCGTTGGAGGACACTGTGCGCGCGGCGAGGCGGAAAGTGGTCGCAGCATGCGACCACTCCATGCCTCGCCGCGGGCACAGGCGTACCGGGGACTCGACGTACTGGTGGAGCGACCAGTTGCCCGTCCTGCGTGGAAAGTGACTTACAGCACGGCGGAGTTTTCCCCGCTCAAAGGGTGATCCTCTGCTGCGCGAGGCATCGAAAAGAGCAAAATCAGCTCTGAGGCAAGGCATAAAAAAAAGCCAACTTCAGTGCTGGAAAGACTTGATGGGAGAAGTCGAGAAGGATCCATGGGGTCTCGCCTTCAAAATAGTCACTAAGAGATTGGTGACTAGAAGAAAGACCCCGGGCCTGGATAGTGCCGATCGTGTCAAGTACATCGTGCGAAGCTTGTTCCCGCATGTAGAGCCGTTCCAAAGACAGGTCCGAAGTTCCTGCGTGGTCCGGGGCGAAGAACTCTTCACTCTCGAAGAACTAAAGAGAGCGGATGAAAGGCTCAAGGCAAAAACAGCGCCGGGGATCGACGGGTTGCCGAACGAGATCCTCAAAGAGGTGATCGGGGTATACCCGGAGATCCTCCTAGAAGTCTTCAACTCCTGTCTTCGGGAGGGGAGTTTCTTCGCAGACTGGAAGAAGCAGAGGTTGGTCCTGCTGAGGAAAGGCAACAAACCTCTAGGGATGCCTCATCGTATAGGACAATATGTTTATTGGATTCGATGGTGAATCTTCTGGAGGAAATGATCCTACAAAGACTACAGGGTCACATGGTCCGCGAGAATGGTCTCTCGGAAAACCAGTTCGGCTTTCGGAAAGGCAGGTCCACAGTTGACGCCATCCAGACAGTGGTGGACATCGCCACTAAAGCAAGAAGAGGAACTGGTAAGCGTAAGGGATTCTGCGCGTTGATCAGCATTGACACACGCAATGCGTTCAATACCGCGAGATGTAACATCTGCATCGCGGCGATGGTGCGGAAAAAGGTTCCAGACTACCTGTTACGAATGATAGATGACTATCTGAGCGACAGGTGGGTGATATACGAGGGCGACAAATGGTCTCTTAAGGAAGAGATGACATGTAGCGCCCCTCAAGGGTCGCGGGTAGGTCCTCTCGTCTGGAACGTCATGTACGACGATTTCCTGCGCATGGACATGCTTGCTGGAACGAGCATCATCGGCTTCGCGGATGACGCACTTGTCGCGTGCGCCGCTGACGACGTCAAAATCCTGGAGCTGAGGATCAACGATAGTCTGTGGCGGGAAAAGCGTTGGTTGGATAGCAGATGCCTGAAAATGGCCCCTGAGAAGACCGAGGCTTTGCTGGTCACAGACAGGAGATCCTTCAAATACCCGAGGATCGTTCTCGGGGAACATGAAATCAAGTGGAAAAAGAGCATTAAGTACCTGGGTCTGCAGTTGGATCGAAGGCATAGCTTCGGCGAACACCTGCAGATCGCAACTGCCAAAGCCATCCAGTGTGGGGCCGCCCTGACTCGGCTCATGCCCAACATTGGTGGTCCTAGGGAAGCTAAGAGAAGGCTGGTGGCGAGCGTGGTAAATTCGAAGCAGCTTTATGCAGCTCCGATCTGGACAAGTGCCCTTAAAAACCATGCTATCTTGAAGAAGTTGTTCTCGGCACAGAGAGGTGTGGTGATGAGAATTGTCTCAGCATACCGAACTGTGTCGACGAGTGCTGTGCTGGTCCTGGCGAGCGTCCCGCCAATTGATTTATTGTCGGAGGAAAGGCAGGAGACCTTTCAGCTTCGCAAGGAGCTTACCTGCGCCGACCTGCAGGAAATCGCTCGCGCGAAGGAGGCCATCCGCCAGGATGGAAGGCGCAGACTCGTCGAGAAATGGCAGACGAGATGGCATGGTGACCAAACCGGGAGATGGACACACCGTCTGATCCCGGAGCTCGGCACTTGGCTGGATAGAAAGCACGGTCAAGTCGGCTTTTACCCGGCGCAAGCGCTATCGGGCCATGGTTGCTTTAATGAGTACCTGAAGCTCTTCAAGAAAAGAGACGATGAGTCGTGCCGCTACTGCGGTTCCCTTATGGATAATGCAGAGCACGCACTCTTCGTCTGCGCAAAGTCGACCGGGGGAGGAATCTTCTTATTCCTTTCCTGGTTGGCGCGGTGGGCCGGCCTGCCTAGCCGGCGTATGCCCGCGGATGGGAGTCCCGGGCGAACGGATGACGGAAGAGTCGTACGCGACTTTAAGCTGGAACCAACTGCCCGCGAAGTTTAAAGCCGAAAGGCGGTTCCGCGGGCGGTGCATTGGTTCGTGAGAGGTGGTTTTTTGGTTTTAACAGGTATGCCTAGACCCGTCCTAGGAGAGTCCTGTACAACGTCTATAAAAGATTTCGCCATTTTTCCTCCTCACCAAAAAAAAAAAAAAAAAAAAAAAAAAATATCAATATTTGTTCATTCATTTATATTGAATTTAGTGCTAACCGTTGATTAATGGGTTTGCACTAATTCAATTAAATAAAACAATTGAATATCAATATTTGTTAATCCATTTATATTGAATTTAGTGCTAACAGTTCAATAATGGGTTTGCACTGATTCAATTGAATAACACATTTTAATGTCAATATTGCTTCATTTATTTATATTGAATTTAGTGCTAACCGTTGAATAATGGGTTTATGCCAATTTAATTAAATAAAACATTTCAATATCAATATATGTTCTTTCATTTATATTGAATTTAGTGCTAACAGTTCAATAATGGGTTTGCACTGATTCAATTGAATAACACATTTTAATGTCAATATTGCTTCATTTATTTATATTGAATTTAGTGCTAACCGTTCAATAATGGGTTTGCACTAATTCAATTGAATAAAACATTTTAATATCAATATTTCTTCATTCATTTATATTGAATTTATTGCTAACCGTTGAATAATGGGTTTGCACTAATTCAATTAAATAAAACATTTGAATATCAATATTTGTTAATCCATTTATATTGAATTTAGTGCTAACCGTTCAATAATGGGTTTGCACTGATTCAATTGAATAACACATTTCAATGTCAATATTGCTTCATTAATATATATTGAATTTAGTGCTAACCGCGGAATAATGGGTTTGCTCTAATTCAATTAAATAAAACATTTTAATATCAATATTGCTTCATTTATTTATATTGAATTTAGTGCTAACAGTTCAATAATGGGTTTGCACCGATTCAATTGAATAACACATTTTAATGTCAATATTGCTTCATTAATTTATATTGAATTTAGTGTTAACCGTTGATTAATGGGTTTGCACTAATTCAATTAAATAAAACAATTGAATATCAATATTTGTTAATCCATTTATATTGAATTTAGTGCTAACAGTTCAATAATGGGTTTGCACTGATTCAATTGAATAACACATTTTAATGTCAATATTGCTTCATTTATTTATATTGAATTTAGTGCTAACCGTTCAATAATGCATTTGCACTGATTCAATTGAATAACACATTTTAATGTCAATATTTCTTCATTCATTTATATTGAATTTAGTGCTAACCGTTCAATAATGGGTTTGCACTGATTCAATTGAATAAAACATTTTAATATCAATATTTCTTCATTCATTTATATTGAATTTAGTGCTAACCGTTCAATAATGGTTTTGCACTTATTCAATTGAATAACACATTTTAATGTCAATATTGCTTCATTCATTTATATTGAATTTAGTGCTAACCGTTCAATAATGGGTTTGCACTAATTCAATTGAATAAAACATTTTAATATCAATATTTCTTCATTCATTTATATTGAATTTATTGCTAACCGTTGAATAATGGGTTTGCACTAATTCAATTAAATAAAACATTTGAATATCAATATTTGTTAATCCATTTATATTGAATTTAGTGCTAACCGTTCAATAATGGGTTTGCACTGATTCAATTGAATAACACATTTCAATGTCAATATTGCTTCATTAATATATATTGAATTTAGTGCTAACCGCGGAATAATGGGTTTGCTCTAATTCAATTAAATAAAACATTTTAATATCAATATATGTTCTTTCATTTATATTGAATTTAGTGTTAACCGCTAAATAATGAGTTTGCACTGATTCAATTGAATAACACATTTTAATGTCAATATTGCTTCATTTATTTATATTGAATTTAGTGCTAACCGTTCAATAATGGGTTTGCACTGATTCAATTGAATAACACATTTTAATGTCAATATTGCTTCATTCATTTATATTGAATTTAGTGCTAACCGTTCAATAATGGGTATGCACTGATTCAATTGAATAACACATTTCAATGTCAATATTTCTTCATTAATTTATATTGAATTTAGTGCTAACCGCGGAATAATGGGTTTGCACCAATTCAATTAAATAAAACATTTCAATGTCAATATTGCTTCATTAATATATATTGAATTTAGTGCTAACAGCGGAATAATGGGTTTGCTCTAATTCAATTAAATAAAACATTTTAATATCAATATATGTTCTTTCATTTATATTGAATTTAGTGTTAACCGCTCAATAATGGGTTTGCACTGATTCAATTGAATAACACATTTTAATGTCAATATTGCTTCATTTATTTATATTGAATTTAGTCCTAACCGTTCAATAATGCATTTGCACTGATTCAATTGAATAACACATTTTAATGTCAATATTTCTTCATTCATTTATATTGAATTTAGTGCTAACCGTTCAATAATGGGTATGCACTGATTCAATTGAATAACGCATTTCAATGTCAATATTGCTTCATTAACTTATATTGAATTTAGTGCTAACCGCGGAATAATGGGTTTGCACCAATTCAATTAAATAAAACATTTTAAAATCAATATATGTTCTTTCATTTATGTTGAATTTAGTGTTAACCGCTCAATAATGGGTTTGCACTGATTCAATTGAATAACACATTTTAATGTCAATATTGCTTCATTTATTTATATTGAATTTAGTGCTAACCGTTCAATAATGGGTTTGCACCGATTCAATTGAATAACACATTTTAATGTCAATATTGCTTCATTTATTTATATTGAATTTAGTGCTAACAGTTCAATAATGGGTTTGCACTGATTCAATTGAATAACACATTTTAATGTCAATATTGCTTCATTTATTTATATTGAATTTAGTGCTAACAGTTCAATAATGGGTTTGCACTGATTCAATTAAATAAAACATTTTAATATCAATATTTGTTCATTCATTTATATTGAATTTAGTGCTAACAGTTCAATAATGGGTTTGCACCGATTCAATTGAATAACACATTTTAATGTCAATATTGCTTCATTTATTTATATTGAATTTAGTGCTAACAGTTCAATAATGGGTTTGCACTGATTCAATTGAATAAAACATTTTAATATCAATATTTCTTCATTCATTTATATTGAATTTAGTGCTAACCGCGGAATAATGGGTTTGCTCTAATTCAATTAAATAAAACATTTTAATATCAATATATGTTCTTTCATTTATATTGAATTTAGTGTTAACCGCTCAATAATGGGTTTGCACTGATTCAATTGAATAACACATTTTAATGTCAATATTGCTTCTTTCATTTAAATTGAATTTATAGATAACCGTACAAAAATGGGTATGCACTGATTCAATTGAATAACACATTTCAATGTCAATATTGCTTCATTAATTTATATTGAATTTAGTGCTAACCGCGGAATAATGGGTTTGCACCAATTCAATTAAATAAAACATTTCAATGTCAATATTTCTGGCCACGGGTCCCGGGGCTGCAGCAACCCCGACAGGAAAAACGCCTGTTGGAGGTGCGGCGCCACGGGACACTTGGCCGGGACCTGTAAGGCACCACCAAGGTGCCTGTCATGTGCAGACAGGGACGAAAAAGATGTCGCCCATGTGTCAGGGAGCGGCTCCTGCCCGGTCTTCCGGGAACAGCTTCGGAGGTTGAGAGGCAGGAACTGAAGTTCCTGCAACTCAACCTCGGAAGGGGGAAGCATGCCCAGGACCTCCTGATGCAGACTGCCAGGGAGAGGGGGCTGATGTGCTGCTCATTAGTGAGCAGTACAAGTGGTCCGATAACTCTGCTTTGTATCATGATGAATCAAGGAGGTCATGCATCCTTGTTTGTAATACTGTTTTGTGCGTCGGGGACTTCGTGGAGACCGACGCGGGGTTCGTCTGGGTGGAGGTGGAGGTGCTCTCTTGGTCGGGGAGAACGGGCTCTCGGAAAACCAGTTCGGATTCAGGAAAGGCAGGTCCACGGTGGACGCCATCCAAGCTGTGGTTAACATCGCCACAAATGCAAGAAAAGGAACTTGTAAGAGTAAGGGATTCTGTGCGTTGATTAGCATTGACATACGCAATGCGTTCAATACCGCGAGATGGAACATCTGCATCGAGGCGATGGTGCGGAAAAAGGTCCCAGACTACCTGTTGCGAATGATAGATGACTATCTGAGCGACAGGTGGGTGATATATGAGGGCGACAAATGGTCTCTCAAGGAGGAGATGACATGTGGCGCCCCTCAAGGGTCGCGGGTGGGTCCACTCGTTTGGAACGTCATGTACGACGATTTCCTGCGCATGGACCTGCCTGCTGGAACGAGCATCGTCGGCTTCGCGGATGACGCACTTGTCGTGTGCGCCGCTGACGACGTCGGAATCCTAGAGCTGAGGATCAATGAAAGTCTGTGGCGAGCGAAGCGCTGGTTGGATGGCAGAGTTCTTAAATTGGCCCCTGAGAAAACCGAGGCTTTGCTCGTTACGGACAGGAGATCCTTCCAATACCCGAGGATCGTTCTCGGAGAGCATGAAGTCGAGTGGAAAACAAGCATTAAGTACCTGGGGGTGCAGCTGGATCGTAGGCTTAGCTTTGGCGAACACCTAAAGATCGCAGCCGCCAAAGCCATCCAATGTGGAGCAAACTTGGCCCGGCTTATGCCAAACATTGGTGGACCCAGGGAAGCGACAAGAAGATTGGTGGCGAGCGTGGTCCATTCGAAGCTGCTTTATGCAGCTCCGGTCTGGGCCAATGCCTGACAAAACCATGCTATCCAGAAGAAGCTGCTCTCGGCGCAGAGACTTGTCGCGCTGAGAATAGTTTCGGCATATAGAACTATCTCGACGAGCGCTGTGCTGGTCCTGGCGAGCGTCCCGCCAATAGATTTATTGGCGGAGGAAAGGCAGGAAACCTTTCAGCTTCGCAAGGAGCTTACCTGCGCCGACCTGCAGAAAATCGCTCGCGCGAAGGAGGCCATCCGCAAGGATGGAAGGCGCAGACTCGTCGAGAAATGGCAGATGAGATGGCATGGTGAGCAGACAGGGAGATGGACCTACCGCCTGATCTCGGAGCTCGCCACCTGGCTGAACAGAAAGCACGGGGAAGTCGGCTTTTACTTGGCACAAGCGCTCTCGGGCCATGGCTGTTTTAACGCGTACCTGAGGCGCTTTAAGAAGAGAGACGAGGAGCACGCACTCTTCGTCTGCGCAAAATGGGGTGTGGCTAGGGGGGTCCTCGGTCAGGCGGTGGGTTCCGAACTTACTCCTGACACGATGGTCCCCCTCATGCTCCAGTCTGAGCGGTTCTGGACGCTCATCGAGTCATTCGTCACACTTGTGATGAAGACGAGGGAGCTTGATGGGCGTCGGGAGCGAAACAACGGGGAGGGCCAGTAGAAATCGCATCGGGGCCTGCGCCCGCGGTCCTGCGTCTCGGATAGACTTGACTGTCCGCGTCGTTCGGGGGAGGAATCTGTTTGTTTCTCCCCTGGGTGGCGCGGCTGGTCGGCTGTCCTAGTGGGCGGGTGGCCGCGGGTGGAAGTTCCGAGCGAACGGATGACGGAAGAGTCGCACGCGACTTTAATGGAACCAACCACCCGTGAAGTTCAAAGCCGAAAGGCGGTTCCGCGGGTGGTGTATTGGTTCGAGAGAGGGGGTTTTCTGGTTTTAACAGGTATGCCTAGACCCGTCCTAGGAGAGTCCTGTACAACGTCTATAAAAGATTATGCCAGTTTTCCTCCTCACCAAAAAAAAAAAAAAAATATCAATATTTCTTCATTCATTTATATTGAATTTAGTGCTAACCGTTCAATAATGGGTTTGCACTAATTCAATGGAATAAAACATTTTAATATCAATATTTCTTCATTCATTTATATTGAAATTAGTGCTAACCGCGGAATAATGGGTTTGCTCTAATTCAATTAAATAAAACATTTTAATATCAATTTTTGCTAATTCATTTATATTGAATTTTGTGCTAACCGTTCAATAATGGGTTTGCACTGATTCAATTGAATAACACATTTTAACGTCAATATTTCTTCATTCATTTATATTGAATTTAGTGCTAACCGTTCAATAATGGGTTTGCACTAATTCAATTGAATAAAACATTTTAATGTCAATATTTATTTATTCATTTATATTGAATTTAGTGCTAACCGTTGAATAATGGGTTTGCACTAATTCAATTAAATAAAACAATTGAATATCAATATTTGTTAATCCATTTATATTGAACTTAGTGCTAACCGTTCAATAATGGGTTTGCACTGATTCAATTGAATAACACATTTTAACGTCAATATTGCTTCATTAATTTATATTAAATTTAGTGCTAATCGCGGAATAATGGGTTTGCTCTCATTCAATTAAATAAAACATTTTAATATCAATAGTTCATAATTCATTTATATTGAATTTAGTGCTAACCGTTCAATAATGGGTTTGCACTGATTCAATTGAATAACACATTTTAATGTCAATATTGCTTCATTTATTTATATTGAATTTAGTGCTAACCGTTCAATAATGGGTTTGCACTGATTCAATTGAATAACACATTTTAATATCAATATTTATGCATTCATTTATATTGAATTTAGTGCTAACAGTTCAATAATGTGTTTGCACCTATTCAATTAAATAAAACATTTTAATATCAATATTTGTTCTTTCATTTATATTGAATTTAGTGCTAACCGTTCAATAATGGGTTTGCACTGATTCAATTGAATAACACATTTTAATATCAATATTTGCTAATTCATTTATATTGAATTTTGTGCTAACCGTTCAATAATGGGTTTGCACTGATTCAATTGAATAACACATTTTAATATCAATATTTCTTCATTCATTTATATTGAATTTAGTGCTAACCGTTGAATAATGGGTTTGCACTAATTCAATTAAATAAAACAATTGAATATCAATATTTGTTAATCCATTTATATTGAATTTAGTGCTAACCGTTCAATAATGGGTTTGCACTGATTCAATTGAATAACACATTTTAATGTCAATATTGCTTCATTTATTTATATTTAATTTAGTGCTAACCGCGGAATAATGTGTTTGCTCTAATTCAATTAAATAAAACATTTTAATATCAATATTTGCTAATTCATTTATATTGAATTTAGTGCTAACCGTTCAATAATGTGTTTGCACTGATTCAATTGAATAACACATTTTAATATCAATATTTCTTCATTCATTTATATTGAATTTAGTGCTAACCTTTGAATAATGGGTTTGCACTAATTCAATTACATAAAACATTTGAATATCAATATTTGTTAATTCATTTATATTGAATTTAGTGCTAACCGTTCAATAATGTGTTTGCACTGATTCAATTGAATAACACATTTTAATGTCAATATTGCTTCATTTATTTATATTGAATTTAGTGCTAACCGTTCAATAATGGGTTTGCACTGATTCAATTGAATAACACATTTTAATATCAATATTTCTTCATTCATTTATATTGAATTTAGTGCTAACCGTTGAATAATGGGTTTGCACTAATTCAATTAAATAAAACAATTGAATATCAATATTTGTTAATCCATTTATATTGAATTTAGTGCTAACCGTTCAATAATGTGTTTGCACTAATTCAATTGAATAAAACATTTTAATATCAATATTTCTTCATTCATTTATATTGAATTTAGTGCTAACCGCGGAATAATGGGTTTGCTCTAATTCAATTAAATAAAACATTTTAATATCAATTTTTGCTAATTCATTTATATTGAATTTTGTGCTAACCGTTCAATAATGGGTTTGCACTGATTCAATTGAATAACACATTTTAACGTCAATATTTCTTCATTCATTTATATTGAATTTAGTGCTAACCGTTCAATAATGGGTTTGCACTAATTCAATTGAATAAAACATTCTAATATCAATATTTCTTCATTCATTTATAATGAATTTAGTGCTAACCGTTCAATAATGTGTTTGCACTAATTCAATTAAATAAAACAATTGAATATCAATATTTGTTAATCCATTTATATTGAACTTAGTGCTAACCGTTCAATAATGGGTTTGCACTGATTCAATTGAATAACACATTTTAACGTCAATATTGCTTCATTAATTTATATTAAATTTAGTGCTAATCGCGGAATAATGGGTTTGCACTGATTCAATTAAATAAAACATTTTAATATCAATATTTGCTAATTCATTTATATTGAATTTAGTGCTAACCGTTCAATAATGTGTTTGCACTGATTCAATTGAATAACACATTTTAATGTCAATATTGCTTCATTTATTTATATTGAATTTAGTGCTAACCGTTCAATAATGGGTTTGCACTGATTCAATTGAATAACACATTTTAATATCAATATTTCTTCATTCATTTATATTGAATTTAGTGCTAACAGTTCAATAATGTGTTTGCACGAATTCAATTAAATAAAACATTTGAATATCTATATTTGTTCTTTCATTTATATTGAATTTAGTGCTAACCGTTCAATAATGGGTTTGCACTGATTCAATTAAATAAAACATTTTAATATCAATATTTGCTAATTCATTTATATTGAATTTAGTGCTAACCGTTCAATAATGGGTTTGCACTGATTCAATTGAATAACACATTTTAATATCAATATTTCTTCATTCATTTATATTGAATTTAGTGCTAACCGTTGAATAATGGGTTTGCACTAATTCAATTAAATAAAACAATTGAATATCAATATTTGTTAATCCATTTATATTGAATTTAGTGCTAACCCTTCAATAATGGGTTTGCACTGATTCAACTGAATAACACATTTTAACGTCAATATTGCTTCATTAATTTATATTTAATTTAGTGCTAACCGCGGAATAATGGGTTTGCACTGATTCAATTAAATAAAACATTTTAATATCAATATTTGCTAATTCATTTATATTGAATTTAGTGCTAACCGTTCAATAATGTGTTTGCACTGATTCAATTGAATAACACATTT
Source organism: Diplolepis rosae (assembly GCA_030998225.1). Lineage (NCBI taxonomy): Eukaryota > Metazoa > Arthropoda > Insecta > Hymenoptera > Diplolepididae > Diplolepis > Diplolepis rosae. The sequence continues at coordinate 45,215 of JAPYXD010000338.1, read as the reverse complement.
TAATATCAATATTTCTTCATTCATTTATATTGAATTTAGTGCTAACCGCGGAATAATGGGTTTGCACTAATTCAATTAAATAAAACATTTTAATATCAATATTTGTTAATTCATTTATATTGAATTTAGTGCTAACCGTTCAATAATGTGTTTGCACTGATTCAATTGAATAACACATTTTAATGTCAATATTGCTTCATTTATTTATATTGAATTTAGTGCTAACCGTTCAATAATGGGTTTGCACTGATTCAATTGAATAACACATTTTAATATCAATATTTCTTCATTCATTTATATTGAATTTAGTGCTAACCGTTGAATAATGGGTTTGCACTAATTCAATTAAATAAAACAATTGAATATCAATATTTGTTAATCCATTTATATTGAATTTAGTGCTAACCGTTCAATAATGGGTTTGCACTAATTCAATTGAATAAAACATTTTAATATCAATATTTCTTCATTCATTTATATTGAATTTAGTGCTAACCGCGGAATAATGGGTTTGCTCTAATTCAATTAAATAAAACATTTTAATATCAATATTTGCTAATTCATTTATAGTGAATTTTGTGCTAACCGTTCAATAATGGGTTTGCACTGATTCAATTGAATAACACATTTTAATATCTTTTTTTCTTCATTCATTTATATTGAATTTAGTGCTAACCGTTGAATAATGGGTTTGCACTAATTCAATTAAATAAAACATTTGAATATCAATATTTGTTAATTCATTTATATTGAATTTAGTGCTAACCGTTCAATAATGTGTTTGCACTGATTCAATTGAATAACACATTTTAATGTCAATATTGCTTCATTTATTTATATTGAATTTAGTGCTAACCGTTCAATAATGGGTTTGCACTGATTCAATTGAATAACACATTTTAATATCAATATTTCTTCATTCATTTATATTGAATTTAGTGCTAACCGTTGAATAATGGGTTTGCACTAATTCAATTAAATAAAACAATTGAATATCAATATTTGTTAATCCATTTATATTGAATTTAGTGCTAACCGTTCAATAATGGGTTTGCACTGATTCAATTGAATAACACATTTTAATATCAATACTTCTTCATTCATTTATATTGAATTTAGTGCTAACCGCGGAATAATGGGTTTGTTCTAAGTCAATTAAATAAAACATTTTAATGTCAATATTTGCTAATTCATTTATATTGAATTTTGTGCTAACCGTTCAATAATGGGTTTGCACTGATTCAATTGAATAACACATTTTAATGTCAATATTTCTTCATTCATTTATATTGAATTTAGTGCTAACCGTTCAATAATGGGTTTGCACTAATTCAATTGAATAAAACATTTTAATATCAATATTTCTTCATTCATTTATATTGAATTTAGTGCTAACCGTTGAATAATGGGTTTGCACTAATTCAATTAAATAAAACAATTGAATATCAATATTTGTTAATCCATTTATATTGAACTTAGTGCTAACCGTTCAATAATGGGTTTGCACTGATTCAATTGAATAACACATTTTAACGTCAATATTGCTTCATTAATTTATATTGAATTTAGTGCTAAACGCGGAATAATGGGTTTGCACAAATTCAATTAAATAAAACATTTTAATATCAATATTTGCTAATTCATTTATATTGAATTTTGTGCTAACCGTTCAATAATGTGTTTGCACTGATTCAATTGAATAACACATTTTAATGTCAATATTGCTTCATTTATTTATATTGAATTTAGTGCTAACCGTTCAATAATGGGTTTGCACTGATTCAATTGAATAACACATTTTAATATCAATATTTCTTCATTCATTTATATTGAATTTAGCTCTAACCGGTCAATCATGCGTTTGCACTGATTCAATTAAATAAAACATTTTAATATCAATATTTGTTCTTTCATTTATATTGAATTTAGTGCTAACCGTTCAATAATGGGTTTGCACTGATTCAATTAAATAAAACATTTTAATATCAATATTTGCTAATTCATTTATATTGAATTTAGTGCTAACCGTTCAATAATGGGTTTGCACTGATTCAATTGAATAACACATTTTAATATCAATATTTCTTCATTCATTTATATTGAATTTAGTGCTAACCGTTGAATAATGGGTTTGCACTAATTCAATTAAATAAAACAATTGAATATCAATATTTGTTAATCCATTTATATTGAATTTAGTGCTAACCGTTCAATAATGGGTTTGCACTGATTCAATTGAATAACACATTTTAATGTCAATATTGCTTCATTAATTTATATTTAATTTAGTGCTAACCGCGGAATAATGTGTTTGCTCTAATTCAATTAAATAAAACATTTTAATATCAATATTTGCTAATTCATTTATATTGAATTTAGTGCTAACCGTTCAATAATGTGTTTGCACTGATTCAATTGAATAACACATTTTAATATCAATATTTCTTCATTCATTTATATTGAATTTAGTGCTAACCGTTGAATAATGGGTTTGCACTAATTCAATTACATAAAACATTTGAATATCAATATTTGTTAATTCATTTATATTGAATTTAGTGCTAACCGTTCAATAATGTGTTTGCACTGATTCAATTGAATAACACATTTTAATGTCAATATTGCTTCATTTATTTATATTGAATTTAGTGCTAACCGTTCAATAATGTGTTTGCACTGATTCAATTGAATAACACATTTTAATATCAATATTTCTTCATTCATTTATATTGAATTTAGTGCTAACCGTTGAATAATGGGTTTGCACTAATTCAATTAAATAAAACAATTGAATATCAATATTTATTAATCCATTTATATTGAATTTAGTGCTAACCGTTCAATAATGGGTTTGCACTAATTCAATTGAATAAAACATTTTAATATCAATATTTCTTCATTCATTTATATTGAATTTAGTGCTAACCGCGGAATAATGGGTTTGCTCTAATTCAATTAAATAAAACATTTTAATATCAATATTTGCTAATTCATTTATATTGAATTTTGTGCTAACCGTTCAATAATGGGTTTGCACTGATTCAATTGAATAACACATTTTAATATCACTATTTCTTCATTCATTTATATTGAATTTAGTGCTAACCGTTGAATAATGGGTTTGCACTAATTCAATTAAATAAAACATTTTAATATCAATATTTGTTCATTCATTTATATTGAATTTAGTGCTAACCGTTCAATAATGTGTTTGCACTGATTCAATTGAATAACACATTTTAATGTCAATATTGCTTCATTTATTTATATTGAATTTAGTGCTAACCGTTCAATAATGGGTTTGCACTGATTCAATTGAATAACACATTTTAATGTCAATATTGCTTCATTTATTTATATTGAATTTAGTGCTAACAGTTCAATAATGGGTTTGCACTGATTCAATTGAATAACACATTTTAATGTCAATATTTGTTTATTCATTTATATTGAATTTAGTGCTAACAGTTCAGTAATGGGTTTGCACTGATTCAATTGAATAACACATTTTAATGTCAATATTGCTTCATTTATTTATATTGAATTTAGTGCTAACCGTTCAATAATGGGTTTGCACTAATTCAATTACATAAAACATTTGAATATCAATATTTGTTAATTCATTTATATTGAATTTAGTGCTAACCGTTCAATAATGGGTTTGCACTGATTCAATTGAATAACACATTTTAATGACAATATTTCTTCATTCATTTATATTGAATTTAGTGCTAACCATTCAATAATAGGTTTGCACTGATTCAATTGAATAAAACATTTTAATATCAATATTTTTTCATTCATTTATATTGAATTTAGTGCTAACAGTTCAATAATGGGTTTGCACTGATTCAATTAAATAAAACATTTGAATATCTATATTTCTTTATTCAGTTATACTGAATTTAGTGCTAACCGTTCAATAATGGGTTTGCACTGATTCAATTGAATAACACATTTTATTGTAAATATTTTTTCATTCATTTATATTGAATTTAGTGCTAACCGTTGAATAATGGGTTTGCGCTAATTCATGTAAATAAAACATTTTAATATCAATATTTGTTCATTCATTTATATTGAATTTAGTGCTAACCGTTCAATAATGTGTTTGCACTGATTCAATTGAATAACACATTTTAATATCAATATTTCTTCATTCATTTATATTGAATTTAGTGCTAACCGTTCAATAATGGGTTTGCACTGATTCAATTGAATAACACATTTTAATATCAATATTTCTTCATTCATTTATATTGAATTTAGTGCTAACAGTTCAATAATGGGTTTGCACTGATTCAATTGAATAAAACATTTTAATATCAATATTTTTTCATTCATTTATATTGAATTTAGTGCTAACCGCGGAATAATGGGTTTGCACTAATTGAATTGAATAAAACTTTTTAATATCAATATTTGTTAATTCATTTATATTGAATTTAGTGCTAGCTGTTCAATAATGGGTTTGCACTGATTCAATTGAATAACACATTTTAATGTCAATATTGCTTCATTTATTTATATTGAATTTAGTGCTAACAGTTCAATAATGGGTTTGCACTGATTCAATTGAATAACACATTTTAATGTCAATATTGCTTCATTTATTTATATTGAATTTAGTGCTAACCGTTCAATAATGGGTTTGCACTGATTCAATTGAATAACACATTTTAATATCAATATTTCTTCATTCATTTATATTGAATTTAGTGCTAACAGTTCAATAATGGGTTTGCACCGATTCAATTGAATAACACATTTTAATGTCAATATTGCTTCATTTATTTATATTGAATTTAGTGCTAACAGTTCAATAATGGGTTTGCACTGATTCAATTAAATAAAACATTTTAATATCAATATTTGTTCATTCATTTATATTGAATTTAGTGCTAACAGTTCAATAATGGGTATGCACTGATTCAATTGAATAACACATTTTAATGTCAATATTTGTTTATTCATTTATATTGAATTTAGTGCTAACAGTTCAATAATGGGTTTGCACTGATTCAATTGAATAACACATTTTAATGTCAATATTGCTTCATTTATTTATATTGAATTTAGTGCTAACAGTTCAATAATGGGTTTGCACTGATTCAATTGAATAACACATTTTAATGTCAATATTTGTTTATTCATTTATATTGAATTTAGTGCTAACAGTTCAGTAATGGGTTTGCACTGATTCAATTGAATAACACATTTTAATGTCAATATTGCTTCATTTATTTATATTGAATTTAGTGCTAACCGTTCAATAATGGGTTTGCACTAATTCAATTGAATAAAACATTTTAATATCAATATTTCTTCATTCATTTTTATTGAATTTATTGCTAACCGTTGAATAATGGGTTTGCACTGATTCAATTGAATAACACATTTTAATGTCAATATTGCTTCATAAATTTATATTGAATTTAGTGCTAACCGCGGAATAATGGGTTTGCTCTAATTCAATTAAATAAAACATTTTAATATCAATATTTGCTAATTCATTTATATTGAATTTAGTGCTAACCGTTCAATAATGTGTTTGCACTGATTCAATTGAATAACACATTTTAATGTCAATATTTGTTTATTCATTTATATTGAATTTAGTGCTAACAGTTCAGTAATGGGTTTGCACTGATTCAATTGAATAACACATTTTAATATCAATATTTCTTCATTCATTTATATTGAATTTAGTGCTAACCGTTCAATAATGGGTTTGCACTTATTCAATTGAATAACACATTTTAATGTCAATATTTGTTTATTCATTTATATTGAATTTAGTGCTAACAGTTCAATAATGGGTTTGCAGTAATTCAATTGAATAATACATTTTAATATCAATATTTCTTCATTAATTTATATTGAATTTAGTGCTAACCGTTGATCAATGGGTCTGCACTAATTCAATTAAATAAAACATTTTAATATCAATATTTGTTCATTCATTTATATTGATTTTAGTGCTAACAGTTCAATAATGGGTTTGCACTGATTCAATTGAATAACACATTTTAATGTCAATATTTGTTAATTCATTTATATTGATTTTAGTGCTAACAGTTCAATAATGGGTTTGCACTAATTCAATTAAATAAAACATTTTAATATCAATATATGTTCTTTCATTTATATTGAATTTAGTGTTAACCGCTCAATAATGGGTTTGCACTGATTCAATTGAATAACACATTTTAATATCAATATTTCTTCATTCATTTATATTGAATTTAGTGCTAACCGTTCAATAATGGGTTTGCACCGATTCAATTGAATAACACATTTTAATGTCAATATTGCTTCATTTATTTATATTGAATTTAGTGCTAACAGTTCAATAATGGGTTTGCACTGATTCAATTAAATAAAACATTTTAATATCAATATTTGTTCATTCATTTATATTGAATTTATTGCTAATCGTTCTCTTATGGGTTCGCTCTTTTTCTATTGAATAACACATTTTAATGTCAATATTTGTTTATTCATTTATATTGAATTTAGTGCTAACAGTTCAGTAATGGGTTTGCACTGATTCAATTGAATAACACATTTTAATGTCAATATTGCTTCATTCATTTATATTGAATTTATTGCTAACAGTTCAGTAATGGGTTTGCACTGATTCTATTGAATAACACATTTTAATGTCAATATTTGTTTATTCATTTATATTGAATTTAGTGCTAACAGTTCAGTAATGGGTTTGCACTGATTCAATTGAATAACACATTTTAATGTCAATATTGCTTCATTTATTTATATTGAATTTAGTGCTAACCGTTCAATAATGGGTTTGCACTAATTCAATTGAATAAAACATTTTAATATCAATATTTCTTCATTCATTTATATTGAATTTAGTGCTAACCGTTGAATAATGGGTTTGCACTGATTCAATTGAATAACACATTTTAATGTCAATATTGCTTCATAAATTTATATTGAATTTAGTGCTAACCGCGGATTAATGGGTTTGCTCTAATTCAATTAAATAAAACATTTTAATATCAATATTTGCTAATTCATTTATATTGAATTTAGTGCTAACCGTTCAATAATGGGTTTGCACTGATTCAATTGAATAACACATTTTAATGTCAATATTTGTTTATTCATTTATATTGAATTTAGTGCTAACAGTTCAATAATGGGTTTGCACTGATTCAATTGAATAACACATTTTAATATCAATATTTCTTCATTCATTTATATTGAATTTAGTGCTAACCGTTCAATAATGGGTTTGCACTGATTCAATTGAATAACACATTTTAATGTCAATATTTGTTTATTCATTTATATTGAATTTAGTGCTAACAGTTCAATAATGGGTTTGCACCGATTCAATTGAATAACACATTTTAATGTCAATATTGCTTCATTTATTTATATTGAATTTAGTGCTAACAGTTCAATAATGGGTTTGCACTGATTCAATTGAATAACACATTTTAATGTCAATATTTGTTTATTCATTTATATTGAATTTAGTGCTAACAGTTCAGTAATGGGTTTGCACTGATTCAATTGAATAACACATTTTAATGTCAATATTGCTTCATTTATTTATATTGAATTTAGTGCTAACAGTTCAATAATGGGTTTGCACTAATTCAATTAAATAAAACATTTTAATATCAATATTTGCTAATTCATTTATATTGAATTTAGTGCTAACCGTTCAATAATGTGTTTGCACTGATTCAATTGAATAACACATTTTAATGTCAATATTTGTTTATTCATTTATATTGAATTTAGTGCTAACAGTTCAATAATGGGTTTGCACTGATTCAATTGAATAACACATTTTAATATCAATATTTCTTCATTCATTTATATTGAATTTAGTGCTAACCGTTCAATAATGGGTTTGCACTGATTCAATTGAATAACACATTTTAATATCAATATTTCTTCATTCATTTATATTGAATTTAGTGCTAACAGTTCAATAATGGGTTTGCACTGATTCAATTGAATAACACATTTTAATGTCAATATTTCTTCATTCATTTATATTGAATTTATTGCTAACAGTTCACTAATGGGTTTGCACTGATTCAATTGAATAACACATTTTAATGTCAATATTTGTTTATTCATTTATATTGAATTTAGTGCTAACAGTTCAGTAATGGGTTTGCACTGATTCAATTGAATAACACATTTTAATGTCAATATTGCTTCATTTATTTATATTGAATTTAGTGCTAACCGCGGAATAATGGGTTTGTTCTAATTCAATTAAATAAAACATTTTAATGTGAATATTTGTTTATTCATTTATATTGAATTTATTGCTAACAGTTCAGTAATGGGTTTGCACTGATTCAATTGAATAACACATTTTAATGTCAATATTGCTTCATTTATTTATATTGAATTTAGTGCTAACCGTTCAATAATGTGTTTGCACTGATTCAATTGAATAACACATTTTAATATCAATATTTCTTAATTCATTTATATTGAAGTTAGTGCTAAACGTTCAATAATTGGTTTGCACTAATTCAATTGAATAAAACATTTTAATATCAATATTTCTTCATTCATTTATATTGAATTTAGTGCTAACCGCGGAATAATGGGTTTGCTCTAATTTAATTAAATAAAACATTTTAATATCAATATTTGCTAATTCATTTAAATTGAATTTTGTGCTAACCGTTCAATAATGGGTTTGCACTGATTCAATTGAATAACACATTTTAATATCAATATTTCTTCATTCATTTATATTGAATTTAGTGCTAACCGTTGAATAATGGGTTTGCACTAATTCAATTAAATAAAACAATAGAATATCAATATTTGTTAATCCATTTATATTGAATTTAGTGCTAACCGTTCAATAATGGGTTTGCACTGATTCAATTAAATAAAACATTTTAACGTCAATATTGCTTCATTAATTTATATTGAATTTAGTGCTAATCGCGGAATAATGGGTTTGCACTGATTCAATTAAATAAAACATTTGAATATCTATATTTGTTAATTCATTTATATTGAATTTAGTGCTAACCGTTCAATATTGGGTTTGCACTGATTCAATTGAATAACACATTTTAATATCAATATTTCTTCATTAATTTATATTGAATTTAGTGCTAACCTTTGAATAATGGGTTTGCACTAATTCAATTACATAAAACATTTGAATATCAATATTTGTTAATTCATTTATATTGAATTTAGTGCTAACCGTTCAATAATGTGTTTGCACTGATTCAATTGAAAAACACATTTTAATGTCAATATTGCTTCATTCATTTATATTGAATTTAGTGCTAACCTTTCAATAATAGGTTTGCACTGATTCAATTGAATAAAACATTTTAATATCAATATTTTTTCATTCATTTATATTGAATTTAGTGCTAACCGTTGAATAATGGGTTTGCGCTAATTCATGTAAATAAAACATTTGAATATCTATATTTGTTAATTCATTTATATTGAATTTAGTGCTAACCTTTCAATAATGAGTTTGCACTGATTCAATTGAATAAAACATTTTAATATCAATATTTTTTCATTCATTTATATTGAATTTAGTGCTAACCGTTGAATAATGGGTTTGCGCTAATTCATGTAAATAAAACATTTTAATATCAATATTTGTTCATTCATTTATATTGAATTTAGTGCTAACCGTTCAATAATGTGTTTGCACTGATTCAATTGAATAACACATTTTAATATCAATATTTCTTCATTCATTTATATTGAATTTAGTGCTAACCGTTCAATAATGGGTTTGCACTGATTCAATTGAATAACACATTTTAATATCAATATTTCTTCATTCATTTATATTGAATTTAGTGCTAACAGTTCAATAATGGGTTTGCACCGATTCAATTGAATAACACATTTTAATGTCAATATTGCTTCATTTATTTATATTGAATTTAGTGCTAACAGTTCAATAATGGGTTTGCACTGATTCAATTGAATAACACATTTTAATGTCAATATTTGTTTATTCATTTATATTGAATTTAGTGCTAACAGTTCAGTAATGGGTTTGCACTGATTCAATTGAATAACACATTTTAATGTCAATATTGCTTCATTTATTTATATTGAATTTAGTGCTAACAGTTCAATAATGGGTTTGCACTGATTCAATTGAATAACACATTTTAATGTCAATATTGCTTCATTTATTTATATTGAATTTAGTGCTAACCGTTCAATAATGGGTTTGCACTAATTCAATTGAATAAAACATTTTAATATCAATATTTCTTCATTCATTTATATTGAATTTAGTGCTAACCGCGGAATAATGGGTTTGCTCTAATTCAATTAAATAAAACATTTTAATATCAATATTTGCTAATTCATTTATATTGAATTTTGTGCTAACCGTTCAATAATGGGTTTGCACTGATTCAATTGAATAACACATTTTAATATCACTATTTCTTCATTCATTTATATTGAATTTAGTGCTAACCGTTGAATAATGGGTTTGCACTAATTCAATTAAATAAAACAATTGAATATCAATATTTGTTAATCCATTTATATTGAACTTAGTGCTAACCGTTCAATAATGGGTTTGCACTGATTCAATTGAATAACACATTTTAACGTCAATATTGCTTCATTAATTTATATTAAATTTAGTGCTAATCGCGGAATAATGGGTTTGCACCAATTCAATTAAATAAAACATTTTAATATCAATATTTGTTCTTTCATTTATATTGAATTTAGTGCTAACCGTTCAATAATGGGTTTGCACTGATTCAATTGAATAACACATTTTAATGTCAATATATGTACTTTCATTTATCTTGAATTTAGTGCTAACCGTTGATTAATGGGTTTGCACTAATTCATTTAAATAAAACATTTTAATATCAATATTTGTTAATAAATTTATATTTAAATTAGTGCTAACCGTTCAATAATGGGTTTGCACTTATTCAATTGAATAACACATTTTAATGTCAATATTTGTTTATTCATTTATATTGAATTTAGTGCTAACCGTTCAATAATGGGTTTGCACTGATTCAATGGAATAACACATATTAATATCAATATTTCTTCATTCATTTATATTGAATTTAGTGCTAACCGTTGAATAATGGGTTTGCACTGATTCAATTGAATAACACATTTTAATGTCAATATTGCTTCATTTATTTATATTGAATTTAGTGCTAAACGTTCAATAATGGGTTTTCACTAATTAAATTAAATAAAACATTTTAATGTGAATATTTGTTTATTCATTTATATTGAATTTATTGCTAACAGTTCAGTAAAGGGTTTGCACTGATTCAATTGAATAACACATTTTAATATCAATATTTCTTCATTCATTTATATTGAATTTAGTGCTAACCGTTGAATAATGGGTTTGCACTAATTCAATTGAATAACACATTTTAATGTCAATATTGCTTCATTAATTTATATTGAATTTAGTGCTAAACGTTCAATAATGGGTTTTCACTAATTAAATTAAATAAAACATTTTAATGTGAATATTTGTTTATTCATTTATATTGAATTTATTGCTAACAGTTCAGTAAAGGGTTTGCACTGATTCAATTGAATAACACATTTTAATATCAATATTTCTTCATTCATTTATATTGAATTTAGTGATAAACTTTCAATAATTGGTTTGCACTAATTCAATTGAATAAAACATTTTAATATCAATATTTCTTCATTCATTTATATTGAATTTAGTGCTAACCGCGGAATAATGGGTTTGCTCTAATTTAATTAAATAAAACATTTTAATATCAATATTTGCTAATTCATTTAAATTGAATTTTGTGCTAACCGTTCAATAATGGGTTTGCACTGATTCAATTGAATAACACATTTTAATATCAATATTTCTTCATTCATTTATATTGAATTTAGTGCTAACCGTTGAATAATGGGTTTGCACTAATTCAATTAAATAAAACAATAGAATATCAATATTTGTTAATCCATTTATATTGAATTTAGTGCTAACCCTTCAATAATGGGTTTGCACTGATTCAATTGAATAACACATTTTAACGTTAATATTGCTTCATTAATTTATATTGAATTTAGTGCTAATCGCGGAATAATGGGTTTGCACCAATTCAATTAAATAAAACATTTGAATATCTATATTTGTTAATTCATTTATATTGAATTTAGTGCTAACCGTTCAATATTGGGTTTGCACTGATTCAATTGAATAACACATTTTAATATCAATATTTCTTCATTAATTTATATTGAATTTAGTGCTAACCTTTGAATAATGGGTTTGCACTAATTCAATTACATAAAACATTTGAATATCAATATTTGTTAATTCATTTATATTGAATTTAGTGCTAACCGTTCAATAATGTGTTTGCACTGATTCAATTGAAAAACACATTTTAATGTCAATATTGCTTCATTCATTTATATTGAATTTAGTGCTAACCTTTCAATAATAGGTTTGCACTGATTCAATTGAATAAAACATTTTAATATCAATATTTTTTCATTCATTTATATTGAATTTAGTGCTAACAGTTCAATAATGGGTTTGCACTGATTCAATTAAATAAAACATTTGAATATCTATATTTGTTAATTCATTTATATTGAATTTAGTGCTAACCGTTCAATAATGGGTTTGCACTGATTCAATTAAATAAAACATTTTAATATCAATATTTGCTAATTCATTTATATTGAATTTAGTGCTAACCGTTGAATAATGGGTTTGCGCTAATTCATGTAAATAAAACATTTTAATATCAATATTTGTTCATTCATTTATATTGAATTTAGTGCTAACCGTTCAATAATGTGTTTGCACTGATTCAATTGAATAACACATTTTAATATCAATATTTCTTCATTCATTTATATTGAATTTAGTGCTAACCGTTCAATAATGGGTTTGCACTGATTCAATTGAATAACACATTTTAATATCAATATTTCTTCATTCATTTATATTGAATTTAGTGCTAACAGTTCAATAATGGGTTTGCACCGATTCAATTGAATAACACATTTTAATGTCAATATTGCTTCATTTATTTATATTGAATTTAGTGCTAACAGTTCAATAATGGGTTTGCACTGATTCAATTGAATAACACATTTTAATGTCAATATTTGTTTATTCATTTATATTGAATTTAGTGCTAACAGTTCAGTAATGGGTTTGCACTGATTCAATTGAATAACACATTTTAATGTCAATATTGCTTCATTTATTTATATTGAATTTAGTGCTAACAGTTCAATAATGGGTTTGCACTGATTCAATTGAATAACACATTTTAATGTCAATATTGCTTCATTTATTTATATTGAATTTAGTGCTAACCGTTCAATAATGGGTTTGCACTAATTCAATTGAATAAAACATTTTAATATCAATATTTCTTCATTCATTTATATTGAATTTAGTGCTAACCGCGGAATAATGGGTTTGCTCTAATTTAATTAAATAAAACATTTTAATATCAATATTTGCTAATTCATTTAAATTGAATTTTGTGCTAACCGTTCAATAATGGGTTTGCACTGATTCAATTGAATAACACATTTTAATATCAATATTTCTTCATTCATTTATATTGAATTTAGTGCTAACCGTTGAATAATGGGTTTGCACTAATTCAATTAAATAAAACAATTGAATATCAATATTTGTTAATCCATTTATATTGAATTTAGTGCTAACCGTTCAATAATGGGTTTGCACTAATTCAATTGAATAACACATTTTAACGTCAATATTGCTTCATTAATTTATATTAAATTTAGTGCTAATCGCGGAATAATGGGTTTGCACCAATTCAATTAAATAAAACATTTTAATATCAATATTTGTTCTTTCATTTATATTGAATTTAGTGCTAACCGTTCAATAATGGGTTTGCACTGATTCAATTGAATAACACATTTTAATGTCAATATATGTTCTTTCATTTATATTGAATTTAGTGCTAACCGTTGAATAATGGGTTTGCACTAATTCATTTAAATAAAACATTTTAATATCAATATTTGTTCATTCATTTATATTGAATTTAGTGCTAACCGTTCAATAATGTGTTTGCACTTATTCAATTGAATAACACATTTTAATATCAATATTTCTTCATTCATTTATATTGAATTTAGTGCTAACCGTTCAATAATGGGTTTGCACTTATTCAATTGAATAACACATATTAATATCAATATTTCTTCATTCATTTATATTGAATTTAGTGCTAACCGTTGAATAATGGGTTTGCACTAATTCAATTAAATAAAACATTTTAATATCAATATTTGTTCATTCATTTATATTGAATTTAGTGCTAACCGCGGAATAATGGGTTTGCTCTAATTCAATTAAATAAAACATTTTAATGTGAATATTTGTTTATTCATTTATATTGAATTTATTGCTAACAGTTCAGTAAAGGGTTTGCACTGATTCAATTGAATAACACATTTTAATGTCAATATTGCTTCATTTATTTATATTGAATTTAGTGCTAACCGTTCAATAATGTGTTTGCACTGATTCAATTGAATAACACATTTTAATATCAATATTTCTTCATTCATTTATATTGAATTTAGTGCTAACCGTTCAATAATGGGTTTGCACTAATTCAATTGAATAAAACATTTTAATATCAATATTTCTTCATTCATTTATATTGAATTTAGTGCTAACCGCGGAATAATGGGTTTGCTCTAATTTAATTAAATAAAACATTTTAATATCAATATTTGCTAATTCATTTAAATTGAATTTTGTGCTAACCGTTCAATAATGGGTTTGCACTGATTCAATTGAATAACACATTTTAATATCAATATTTCTTCATTCATTTATATTGAATTTAGTGCTAACCGTTGAATAATGGGTTTGCACTAATTCAATTAAATAAAACAATTGAATATCAATATTTGTTAATCCATTTATATTGAACTTAGTGCTAACCGTTCAATAATGGGTTTGCACTGATTCAATTGAATAACACATTTTAACGTCAATATTGCTTCATTAATTTATATTAAATTTAGTGCTAATCGCGGAATAATGGGTTTGCACCAATTCAATTAAATAAAACATTTTAATATCAATATTTGTTCTTTCATTTATATTGAATTTAGTGCTAACCGTTCAATAATGGGTTTGCACTGATTCAATTGAATAAAACATTTTAATATCAATATTTCTTCATTCATTTATATTGAATTTAGTGCTAACCGCGGAATAATGGGTTTGCACTAATTCAATTAAATAAAACATTTTAATATCAATATTTGTTAATTCATTTATATTGAATTTAGTGCTAACCGTTCAATTAGGGGTTTGCACTGATTCAATTGAATAAAACATTTTAATATCAATATTTTTTCATTCATTTATATTGAATTTAGTGCTAACAGTTCAATAATGGGTTTGCACTGATTCAATTAAATAAAACATTTGAATATCAATATTTGTTAATTCATTTATATTGAATTTAGTGCTAACCGTTCAATAATGGGTTTGCACTGATTCAATTGAATAACACATTTTAATGTCAATATATGTTCTTTCATTTATATTGAATTTAGTGCTAACCGTTGAATAATGGGTTTGCACTAATTCATTTAAATAAAACATTTTAATATCAATATTTGTTCATTCATTTATATTGAATTTAGTGCTAACCGTTCAATAATGTGTTTGCACTGATTCAATTGAATAACACATTTTAATATCAATATTTCTTCATTCATTTATATTGAATTTAGTGCTAACCGTTCAATAATGGGTTTGCACTGATTCAATTGAATAACACATTTTAATATCAATATTTCTTCATTCATTTATATTGAATTTAGTGCTAACAGTTCAATAATGGGTTTGCACTGATTCAATTGAATAACACATTTTAATGTCAATATTGCTTCATTTATTTATATTGAATTTAGTGCTAACCGTTCAATAATGGGTTTGCACTGATTCAATTGAATAAAACATTTTAATATCAATATTTTTTCATTCATTTATATTGAATTTAGTGCTAACAGTTCAATAATGGGTTTGCACTGATTCAATTAAATAAAACATTTGAATATCAATATTTGTTAATTCATTTATATTGAATTTAGTGCTAACAGTTCAATAATGGGTTTGCACTGATTCAATTGAATAACACATTTTAATATCAATATTTCTTCATTCATTTATATTGAATTTAGTGCTAACCGTTCAATAATGGGTTTGCACTGATTCAATTGAATAACACATTTTAATATCAATATTTCTTCATTCATTTATATTGAATTTAGTGCTAACAGTTCAATAATGGGTTTGCACCGATTCAATTGAATAACACATTTTAATGTCAATATTGCTTCATTTATTTATATTGAATTTAGTGCTAACAGTTCAGTAATGGGTTTGCACTGATTCAATTGAATAACACATTTTAATGTCAATATATGCTTCATTTATTTATATTGAATTTAGTGCTAACAGTTCAATAATGGGTTTGCACTGATTCAATTGAATAACACATTTTAATGTCAATATTGCTTCATTTATTTATATTGAATTTAGTGCTAAACGTTCAATAATGGGTTTGCACTAATTCAATTGAATAAAACATTTTAATATCAATATTTCTTCATTCATTTATATTGAATTTAGTGCTAACCGCGGAATAATGGGTTTGCTCTAATTCAATTAAATAAAACATTTTAATATCAATATATGTTCTTTCATTTATATTGAATTTAGTGTTAACCGCTCAATAATGGGTTTGCACTGATTCAATTGAATAACACATTTTAATGTCAATATTGCTTCATTTATTTATATTGAATTTAGTGCTAAACGTTCAATAATGGGTTTGCACTAATTCAATTGAATAAAACATTTTAATATCAATATTTCTTCATTCATTTATATTGAATTTAGTGCTAACCGCGGAATAATGGGTTTGCTCTAATTCAATTAAATAAAACATTTCAATATCAATATATGTTCTTTCATTTATATTGAATTTAGTGTTAACCGCTCAATAATGGGTTTGCACTGATTCAATTGAATAACACATTTTAATGTCAATATTGCTTCATTTATTTATATTGAATTTAGTGCTAACAGTTCAATAATGGGTTTGCACCGATTCAATTGAATAACACATTTTAATGTCAATATTGCTTCATTTATTTATATTGAATTTAGTGCTAACCGTTCAATAATGGGTTTGCACTAATTCAATTGAATAAAACATTTTAATATCAATATTTCTTCATTCATTTATATTGAATTTATTGCTAACCGTTGAATAATGGGTTTGCACTAATTCAATTAAATAAAACATTTGAATATCAATATTTGTTAATCCATTTATATTGAATTTAGTGCTAACCGCTCAATAATGGGTTTGCACTGATTCAATTGAATAACACATTTTAATGTCAATATTGCTTCATTTATTTATATTGAATTTAGTCCTAACCGTTCAATAATGCATTTGCACTGATTCAATTGAATAACACATTTTAATGTCAATATTTCTTCATTCATTTATATTGAATTTAGTGCTAACCGTTCAATAATGGGTATGCACTGATTCAATTGAATAACACATTTCAATGTCAATATTGCTTCATTAACTTATATTGAATTTAGTGCTAACCGCGGAATAATGGGTTTGCACCAATTCAATTAAATAAAACATTTTAAAATCAATATATGTTCTTTCATTTATGTTGAATTTAGTGTTAACCGCTCAATAATGGGTTTGCACTGATTCAATTGAATAACACATTTTAATGTCAATATTGCTTCATTTATTTATATTGAATTTAGTGCTAACCGTTCAATAATGCCTTTGCACTGATTCAATTGAATAACACATTTTAATGTCAATATTTCTTCATTCATTTATATTGAATTTAGTGCTAACCTTTCAATAATAGGTTTGCACTGATTCAATTGAATAAAACATTTTAATATCAATATTTTTTCATTCATTTATATTGAATTTAGTGCTAACCGTTGAATAATGGGTTTGCACTGATTCAATTAAATAAAACATTTTAATATCAATATTTGTTCATTCATTTATATTGAATTTAGTGCTAACAGTTCAATAATGGGTTTGCACCGATTCAATTGAATAACACATTTTAATGTCAATATTGCTTCATTTATTTATATTGAATTTAGTGCTAACAGTTCAATAATGGGTTTGCACTGATTCAATTGAATAACACATTTTAATGTCAATATTTGTTTATTCATTTATATTGAATTTAGTGCTAACAGTTCAGTAATGGGTTTGCACTGATTCAATTGAATAACACATTTTAATGTCAATATTGCTTCATTTATTTATATTGAATTTAGTGCTAACAGTTCAATAATGGGTTTGCACTGATTCAATTGAATAACACATTTTAATGTCAATATTTCTTCATTCATTTATATTGAATTTAGTGCTAACCGCGGAATAATGGGTTTGCTCTAATTCAATTAAATAAAACATTTTAATATCAATATATGTTCTTTCATTTATATTGAATTTAGTGTTAACCGCTCAATAATGGGTTTGCACTGATTCAATTGAATAACACATTTTAATGTCAATATTGCTTCATTTATTTATATTGAATTTAGTGCTAACAGTTCAATAATGGGTTTGCACTGATTCAATTGAATAACACATTTTAATGTCAATATTTGTTTATTCATTTATATTGAATTTAGTGCTAACAGTTCAATAATGGGTTTGCACTGATTCAATTGAATAACACATTTTAATATCAATATTTCTTCATTCATTTATATTGAATTTAGTGCTAACCGCGGAATAATGGGTTTGTTCTAATTCAATTAAATAAAACATTTTAATGTCAATATTTATTTATTCATTTATATTGAATTTATTGCTAACAGTTCAGTAATGGGTTTGCACTGATTCAATTGAATAACACATTTTAATGTCAATATTGCTTCATTTATTTATATTGAATTTAGTGCTAACAGTTCAATAATGGGTTTGCACTGATTCAATTGAATAACACATTTTAATGTCAATATTGCTTCATTTATTTATATTGAATTTAGTGCTAATCGCGGAATAATGGGTTTGCACCAATTCAATTAAATAAAACATTTTAATATCAATATTTGTTCTTTCATTTATATTGAATTTAGTGCTAACCGTTCAATAATGGGTTTGCACTGATTCAATTGAATAACACATTTTAATGTCAATATATGTTCTTTCATTTATATTGAATTTAGTGCTAACCGTTGATTAATGGGTTTGCACTAATTCATTTAAATAAAACATTTTAATATCAATATTTGTTCATTCATTTATATTGAATTTAGTGCTAACCGTTCAATAATGTGTTTGCACTGATTCAATTGAATAACACATTTTAATATCAATATTTCTTCATTCATTTATATTGAATTTAGTGCTAACCGTTCAATAATGGGTTTGCACTGATTCAATTGAATAACACATTTTAATATCAATATTTCTTCATTCATTTATATTGAATTTAGTGCTAACCGTTGAATAATGGGTTTGCACTAATTCAATTAAATAAAACATTTTAATATCAATATTTGTTCATTCATTTATATTGAATTTAGTGCTAACCGCGGAATAATGGGTTTGTTCTAATTCAATTAAATAAAACATTTTAATATCAATATTTGTTTATTCATTTATATTGAATTTAGTGCTAACAGTTCAGTAATGGGTTTGCACTGATTCAATTGAATAACACATTTTAATGTCAATATTGCTTCATTTATTTATATTGAATTTAGTGCTAACAGTTCAATAATGGGTTTGCACTGATTCAATTGAATAACACATTTTAATATCAATATTTCTTCATTTATTTATATTGAATTTAGTGCTAACCGTTCAATAATGGGTTTGCACTAATTCAATTGAATAAAACATTTTAATATCAATATTTCTTCATTCATTTATATTGAATTTAGTGCTAACCGCGGAATAATGGGTTTGCTCTAATTTAATTAAATAAAACATTTTAATATCAATATTTGCTAATTCATTTAAATTGAATTTTGTGCTAACCGTTCAATAATGGGTTTGCACTGATTCAATTGAATAACACATTTTAATATCAATATTTCTTCATTCATTTATATTGAATTTAGTGCTAACCGTTGAATAATGGGTTTGCACTAATTCAATTAAATAAAACAATTGAATATCAATATTTGTTAATCCATTTATATTGAATTTAGTGCTAACCCTTCAATAATGGGTTTGCACTGATTCAATTGAATAACACATTTTAACGTTAATATTGCTTCATTAATTTATATTGAATTTAGTGCTAATCGTAAAAAAATGGGTTTGCACTGATTCAATTAAATAAAACATTTGAATATCTATATTTGTTAATTCATTTATATTGAATTTAGTGCTAACCGTTCAATATTGGGTTTGCACTGATTCAATTGAATAACACATTTTAATATCAATATTGCTTCATTTATTTATATTGAATTTAGTGCTAACCGTTCAATAATGGGTTTGCACTGATTCAATTGAATAACACATTTTAATGACAATATTTCTTCATTCATTTATATTGAATTTAGTGCTAACCTTTCAATAATAGGTTTGCACTGATTCAATTGAATAAAACATTTTAATATCAATATTTGTTAATTCATTTATATTGAATTTAGTGCTAACCGTTCAATAATGGGTTTGCACTGATTCAATTGAATAACACATTTTAATATCAATATTTCTTCATTCATTTATATTGAATTTAGTGCTAACCGTTGAATAATGGGTTTGCACTAATTCAATTAAATAAAACATTTTAATATCAATATTTGTTCATTCATTTATATTGAATTTAGTGCTAACCGCGGAATAATGGGTTTGTTCTAATTCAATTAAATAAAACATTTTAATGTGAATATTTGTTTATTCATTTATATTGAATTTAGTGCTAACAGTTCAGTAATGGGTTTGCACTGATTCAATTGAATAACACATTTTAATGTCAATATTGCTTCATTTATTTATATTGAATTTAGTGCTAACGGTTCAATAATGGGTTTGCACTGATTCAATTGAATAACACATTTTAATATCAATATTTCTTCATTCATTTATATTGAATTTAGTGCTAACCGTTCAATAATGGGTTTGCACTAATTCAATTGAATAAAACATTTTAATATCAATATTTCTTCATTCATTTATATTGAATTTAGTGCTAACCGCGGAATAATGGGTTTGCTCTAATTCAATTAAATAAAACATTTTAATATCAATATTTGCTAATTCATTTATATTGAATTTTGTGCTAACCGTTCAATAATGGGTTTGCACTGATTCAATTGAATAACACATTTTAATATCACTATTTCTTCATTCATTTATATTGAATTTAGTGCTAACCGTTGAATAATGGGTTTGCACTAATTCAATTATACAAAACAATTGAATATCAATATTTGTTAATCCATTTATATTGAACTTAGTGCTAACCGTTCAATAATGGGTTTGCACTAATTCAATTGAATAACACATTTTAACGTCAATATTGCTTCATTAATTTATATTAAATTTAGTGCTAATCGCGGAATAATGGGTTTGCACCAATTCAATTAAATAAAACATTTTAATATCAATATTTGTTCTTTCATTTATATTGAATTTAGTGCTAACCGTTCAATAATGGGTTTGCACTGATTCAATTGAATAACACATTTTAATGTCAATATATGTTCTTTAATTTATATTTAATTTAGTGCTAACCGTTGATTAATGGGTTTGCACTAATTCATTTAAATAAAACATTTTAATATCAATATTTGTTCATTCATTTATATTGAATTTAGTGCTAACCGTTCAATAATGTGTTTGCACTGATTCAATTGAATAACACATTTTAATATCAATATTTCTTCATTCATTTATATTGAATTTAGTGCTAACCGTTCAATAATGGGTTTGCACTGATTCAATTGAATAACACATTTTAATATCAATATTTCTTCATTCATTTATATTGAATTTAGTGATAACCGTTCAATAATGGGTTTGCACTAATTCAATTAAATAAAACATTTTAATAACAATATTTGTTCATTCATTTATATTGAATTTAGTGCTAACCACGGAATAATGGGTTTGTTCTAATTCAATTAAATAAAACATTTTAATGTGAATATTTGTTTATTTATTTATATTGAATTTATTGCTAACAGTTCAGTAATGGGTTTGCACTGATTCAATTGAATAACACATTTTAATGTCAATATTGCTTCATTTATTTATATTGAATTTAGTGCTAACAGTTCAATAATGTGTTTGCACTGATTCAATTGAATAACACATTTTAATATCAATATTTCTTCATTCATTTATATTGAATTTAGTGCTAACCGTTCAATAATGGGTTTGCACTAATTCAATTGAATAAAACATTTTAATATCAATATTTCTTCATTCATTTATATTGAATTTAGTGCTAACCGCGGAATAATGGGTTTGCTCTAATTTAATTAAATAAAACATTTTAATATCAATATTTGCTAATTCATTTAAATTGAATTTTGTGCTAACCGTTCAATAATGGGTTTGCACTGATTCAATTGAATAACACATTTTAATATCAATATTTCTTCATTCATTTATATTGAATTTAGTGCTAACAGTTGATTAATGGGTTTGCACTAATTCAATTAAATAAAACAATTGAATATCAATATTTGTTAATCCATTTATATTGAATTTAGTGCTAACAGTTCAATAATGGGTTTGCACTGATTCAATTGAATAACACATTTTAACGTCAATATTGCTTCATTAATTTATATTGAATTTAGTGCTAACCGCGGAATAATGGGTTTGCTCTAATTCAATTAAATAAAACATTTTAATATCAATATTTGCTAATTCATTTATATTGAATTTTGTGCTAACCGTTCAATAATGGGTTTGCACTGATTCAATTGAATAACACATTTTAATATCAATATTTCTTCATTCATTTATATTGAATTTAGTGCTAACCGTTGAATAATGGGTTTGCACTAATTCAATTAAATAAAACAATTGAATATCAATATTTGTTAATTCATTTATATTGAATTTAGTGCTAACCGTTCAATAATGCGTTTGCACTGATTCAATTGAATAACACATTTTAATGTCAATATTGCTTCATTTATTTATATTGAATTTAGTGCTAACCGTTCAATAATGGGTTTGCACTGATTCAATTGAATAACACATTTTAATATCAATATTTGTTAATTCATTTATATTGAATTTAGTGCTAACAGTTCAATAATGGGTTTGCACCAATTCAATTAAATAAAACATTTTAATATCAATATTTGTTCTTTCATTTATATTGAATTTAGTGCTAACCGTTCAATAATGGGTTTGCACTGATTCAATTGAATAACACATTTTAATGTCAATATTTGCTAATTCATTTATATTGAATTTTGTGCTAACCGTTCAATAATGGGTTTGCACTGATTCAATTGAATAACACATTTTAATATCAATATTTGTTCTTTCATTTATATTGAATTTAGTGCTAACCGTTCAATAATGGGTTTGCACTGATTCAATTAAATAAAACATTTTAATATCAATATTTGCTAATTCATTTATATTGAATTTAGTGCTAACCGTTCAATAATGTGTTTGCACTGATTCAATTGAATAACACATTTTAATATCAATATTTCTTCATTCATTTATATTGAATTTAGTGCTAACCGTTGAATAATGGGTTTGCACTAATTCAATTAAATAAAACAATTGAATATCAATATTTGTTAATCCATTTATATTGAATTTAGTGCTAACAGTTCAATAATGGGTTTGCACTGATTCAATTGAATAACACATTTTAACGTCAATATTGCTTCATTAATTTATATTAAATTTAGTGCTAACCGCGGAATAATGGGTTTGCTCTAATTCAATTAAATAAAACATTTTAATATCAATATTTGCTAATTCATTTATATTGAATTTAGTGCTAACCGTTCAATAATGTGTTTGCACTGATTCAATTGAATAACACATTTTAATATCAATATTTCTTCATTCATTTATATTGAATTTAGTGCTAACCGTTCAATAATGGGTTTGCACTAATTCAATTAAATAAAACATTTGAATATCAATATTTGTTAATTCATTTATATTGAATTTAGTGCTAACCGTTCAATAATGTGTTTGCACTGATTCAATTGAATAACACATTTTAATGTCAATATTGCTTCATTTATTTATATTGAATTTAGTGCTAACCGTTCAATAATGGGTTTGCACTGATTCAATTGAATAACCCATTTTAATATCAATATTGCTTCATTTATTTATATTGAATTTAGTGCTAACCGTTGAATAATGGGTTTGCACTGATTCGATTGAATAACACATTTTAATATCAATATTTGTTAATTCATTTATATTGAATTTAGTGCTAACCGTTCAATAATGGGTTTGCACTAATTCAATTGAATAAAACATTTTAATATCAATATTTCTTCATTCATTTATATTGAATTTAGTGCTAACCGCGGAATAATGGGTTTGCTCTAATTCAATTAAATAAAACATTTTAATATCAATATTTGCTAATTCATTTATATTGAATTTTGTGCTAACCGTTCAATAATGGGTTTGCACTGATTCAATTGAATAACACATTTTAATATCACTATTTCTTCATTCATTTATATTGAATTTAGTGCTAACCGTTGAATAATGGGTTTGCACTAATTCAATTAAATAAAACAATTGAATATCAATATTTGTTAATCCATTTATATTGAACTTAGTGCTAACCGTTCAATAATGGGTTTGCACTGATTCAATTGAATAACACATTTTAACGTCAATATTGCTTCATTAATTTATATTAAATTTAGTGCTAATCGCGGAATAATGGGTTTGCACCAATTCAATTAAATAAAACATTTTAATATCAATATTTGTTCTTTCATTTATATTGAATTTAGTGCTAACCGTTCAATAATGGGTTTGCACTGATTCAATTGAATAACACATTTTAATGTCAATATTTGCTAATTCATTTATATTGAATTTTGTGCTAACCGCGGAATAATGGGTTTGCTCTAATTCAATTAAATAAAACATTTTAATGTGAATATTTGTTTATTCATTTATATTGAATTTATTGCTAACAGTTCAGTAATAGGTTTGCACTGATTCAATTGAATAACACATTTTAATTTCAATATTTGTTTATTCATTTATATTGAATTTAGTGCTAACCGTTCAATAATGTGTTTGCACTGATTCAATTGAATAACACATTTTAATATCAATATTTCTTCATTCATTTATATTGAATTTAGTGCTAACCGTTCAATAATGGGTTTGCACTAATTCAATTGAATAAAACATTTTAATATCAATATTTCTTCATTCATTTATATTGAATTTAGTGCTAACCGCGGAATAATGGGTTTGCTCTAATTTAATTAAATAAAACATTTTAATATCAATATTTGCTAATTCATTTAAATTGAATTTTGTGCTAACCGTTCAATAATGGGTTTGCACTGATTCAATTGAATAACACATTTTAATATCAATATTTCTTCATTCATTTATATTGAATTTAGTGCTAACCGTTGAATAATGGGTTTGCACTAATTCAATTAAATAAAACAATTGAATATCAATATTTGTTAATCCATTTATATTGAATTTAGTGCTAACAGTTCAATAATGGGTTTGCACTGATTCAATTGAATAACACATTTTAATGTCAATATTGCTTCATTTATTTATATTGAATTTAGTGCTAACCGCGGAATAATGGGTTTGCTCTAATTCAATTAAATAAAACATTTTAATATCAATATTTGCTAATTCATTTATATTGAATTTTGTGCTAACCGTTCAATAATGGGTTTGCACTGATTCAATTTAATAACACATTTTAATATCAATATTTCTTCATTCATTTATATTGAATTTAGTGCTAACCGTTGAATAATGGGTTTGCACTAATTCAATTTAATACCACATTTTAATATCAATATTTCTTCATTCATTTTTATTGAATTTAGTGCTAACCGTGGAATAATGGGTTTGCTCTAATTCAATTAAATAAAACATTTTAATATCAATATTTGCTAATTCATTTATATTGAATTTTGTGCTAACCGTTCAATAATGGGTTTGCACTGATTCAATTGAATAACACATTTTAATATCACTATTTCTTCATTCATTTATATTGAATTTAGTGCTAACCGTTGAATAATGGGTTTGCACTAATTCAATTAAATAAAACAATTGAATATCAATATTTGTTAATCCATTTATATTGAACTTAGTGCTAACCGTTCAATAATGGGTTTGCACTGATTCAATTGAATAACACATTTTAACGTCAATATTGCTTCATTAATTTATATTAAATTTAGTGCTAACCGCGGAATAATGGGTTTGCTCTAATTCAATTAAATAAAACATTTTAATATCAATATTTGCTAATTCATTTATAGTGAATTTTGTGCTAACCGTTCAATAATGGGTTTGCACTGATTCAATTGAATAACACATTTTAATATCAATTTTTCTTCATTCATTTATATTGAATTTAGTGCTAACCGTTGAATAATGGGTTTGCACTAATTCAATTAAATAAAACATTTGAATATCAATATTTGTTAATCCATTTATATTGAATTTAGTGCTAACCGTTCAATAATGGGTTTGCACTGATTCAATTGAATAACACATTTTAACGTCAATATTGCTTCATTAATTTATATTTAATTTAGTGCTAACCGCGGAATAATGGGTTTGCTCTAATTCAATTAAATAAAACATTTTAATATCAATATTTGCTAATTCATTTATATTGAATTTTGTGCTAACCGTTCAATAATGTGTTTGCACTGATTCAATTTAATAACACATTTTAATATCAATATTTCTTCATTAATTTATATTGAATTTAGTGCTAACCTTTGAATAATGGGTTTGCACTAATTCAATTACATAAAACATTTGAATATCAATATTTGTTAATTCATTTATATTGAATTTAGTGCTAACCGTTCAATAATGTGTTTGCACTGATTCAATTGAAAAACACATTTTAATGTCAATATTGCTTCATTTATTTATATTGAATTTAGTGCTAACCGTTCAATAATGGGTTTGCACTGATTCAATTGAATAACACATTTTAATATCAATATTTATGCATTCATTTATATTGAATTTAGTGCTAACCGTTCAATAATGGGTTTGCACTGATTCAATTAAATAAAACATTTTAATATCTATATTTGTTTATTCATTTATATTGAATTTAGTGCTAACCGTTCAATATTGGGTTTGCACTGATTCAATTGAATAACACATTTTAATATCAATATTTCTTCATTAATTTATATTGAATTTAGTGCTAACCTTTGAATAATGGGTTTGCACTAATTCAATTACATAAAACATTTGAATATCAATATTTGTTAATTCATTTATATTGAATTTAGTGCTAACCGTTCAATAATGGGTTTGCACTGATTCAATTGAATAACACATTTTAATGACAATATTTCTTCATTCATTTATATTGAATTTAGTGCTAACCTTTCAATAATAGGTTTGCACTGATTCAATTGAATAAAACATTTTAATATCAATATTTTTTCATTCATTTATATTGAATTTAGTGCTAACAGTTCAATAATGGGTTTGCACTGATTCAATTAAATAAAACATTTTAATATCAATATTTCTTCATTCATTTATATTGAATTTAGTGCTAACCGTTCAATAATGTGTTTGCACTGATTCAATTGAATAACACATTTTAATATCAATATTTCTTCATTCATTTATATTGAATTTAGTGCTAACCGTTCAATAATGGGTTTGCACTTATTCAATTGAATAACACATTTTAATGTCAATATTTGTTTATTCATTTATATTGAATTTAGTGCTAACAGTTCAATAATGGGTTTGCACTGATTCAATTGAATAACACATTTTAATGTCAATATTGCTTCATTAATTTATATTGAATTTAGTGCTAACCTTTGAATAATGGGTTTGCACTAATTCAATTACATAAAACATTTGAATATCAATATTTGTTAATTCATTTATATTGAATTTAGTGCTAACCGCGGAATAATGGGTTTGCACTGATTCAATTGAATAACACATTTTAATGACAATATTTCTTCATTCATTTATATTGAATTTAGTGCTAACCTTTCAATAATAGGTTTGCACTGATTCAATTGAATAAAACATTTTAATATCAATATTTTTTCATTCATTTATATTGAATTTAGTGCTAACAGTTCAATAATGGGTTTGCACTGATTCAATTAAATAACACATTTTAATATCAATATTTCTTCATTCATTTATATTGAATTTAGTGCTAACCGTTCAATAATGTGTTTGCACTGATTCAATTGAATAACACATTTTAATATCAATATTTCTTCATTTATTTATATTGAATTTAGTGCTAACAGTTCAATAATGGGTTTGCACTGATTCAATTGAATAACACATTTTAATGTCAATATTGCTTCATTTATTTATATTGAATTTAGTGCTAACCGTTCAATAATGGGTTTGCACTAATTCAATTGAATAAAACATTTTAATATCAATATTTCTTCATTCATTTATATTGAATTTAGTGCTAACCGCGGAATAATGGGTTTGCTCTAATTCAATTAAATAAAACATTTTAATATCAATATTTGCTAATTCATTTATATTGAATTTTGTGCTAACCGTTCAATAATGGGTTTGCACTGATTCAATTGAATAACACATTTTAATATCACTATTTCTTCATTCATTTATATTTTTTTTTTTTTTTTTGTGAGGAGGAAAAATGGCGAAATCTTTTATAGACGTTGTACAGGACTCTCCTAGGACGGGTCTAGGCATACCTGTTAAAACCAAAAAACCCCCTCTCGCGAACCAATGCACCGCCCGCGGAACCGCCTTTCGGCTTTAAACTTCGCGGGCAGTTGGTTCTAGCTTAAAGTCGCGTACGACTCTTCCGTCGTCCGTTCGCCCGGGACTCCCATCCGCGGGCACACGCCCGTTAGGCAGGCCGGCCAACCGCGCCAACCAGAAAAGGAATAAGGAGATTCCTCCCCCGGTCGACGCGAACAGCCAAGTCTACCCGAGACGCAGGACCGCGGGTGCCGGCCCCGATGCGATTTCTACTGGCCCCCATTGTTGCCACGCTCTGCACGCTCATCGAGCTCCCTCGCCTTCATCACCAGGGTGACGAATGACTCGATAAACATCCAAATCTGTTCAGACTGGAGCATGAGAGAGACCATCGTGTCAGGAGTGAGCTCGGCACCCACTGCCTGACCGAGGGCCTCCTTGCCGCGCCCCACTTTGCGCAGACGAAGAGTGCGTGCTCTGCATTATCCACAATGGAACCGCAGTAGCGGCACGACTCATCGTCTCTTTTTTTGAAGCGCTTCATGTACGCATTAAAGCAACCATGGCCCGAAAGCGCTTGCGCCAGGTAAAAGCCGACTTGACCGTGCTTTCTATCCAGCCAGGTGGCGAGCTCCGGGATCAGACGGTGTGTCCATCTCCCGGTTTGGTCACCATGCCATCTCGTCTGCCATTTCTCGACGAGTCTGCGCCTTCCATCCTTGCGGATGGCCTCCTTCGCGCGAGCGATTTCCTGCAGGTCGGCGCAGGTAAGCTCCTTGCGAAGCTGAAAGGTCTCCTGCCTTTCCTCCGCCAATAAATCTATTGGCGGGACGCTCGCCAGGACCAGCACAGCACTCGTCGACACAGTTCGGTATGCTGAGACAATTCTCATCACCACACCTCTCTGTGCCGAGAACAGCTTCTTCAGGATAGCATGGTTGTTAAGGGCACTTGTCCAGATCGGAGCTGCATAAAGCAGCTTCGAATTTACCACGCTCGCCACCAGCCTTCTCTTAGCTTCCCTAGGACCACCAATGTTGGGCATGAGCCGAGTCAGGGCGGCCCCACACTGGATGGCTTTGGCAGTCGCGATCTGCAGGTGTTCGCCGAAGCTAAGCCTTCGATCCAACTGCACACCCAGGTACTTAATGCTCTTTTTCCACTTGATTTCATGTTCCCCGAGAACGATCCTCGGGTATTTGAAGGATCTCCTGTCTGTGACCAGCAAAGCCTCGGTCTTCTCAGGGGCCATTTTCAGGCATCTGCTATCCAACCAACGCTTTGCCCGCCACAGACTATCATTGATCCTCAGCTCCAGGATTTTGACGTCGTCAGCGGCGCACACGACAAGTGCGTCATCCGCGAAGCCGATGATGCTCGTTCCAGCAGGCAGGTCCATGCGCAGGAAATCGTCGTACATGACGTTCCAGACGAGTGGACCTACCCGCGACCCTTGAGGGGCGCCACATGTCATCTCTTCCTTGAGAGACCATTTGTCGCCCTCGTATATCACCCACCTGTCGCTCAGATAGTCATCTATCATTCGTAACAGGTAGTCTGGAACCTTTTCCGCACCATCGCCTCGATGCAGATGTTCCATCTCGCGGTATTGAACGCATTGCGTATGTCAATGCTCATCAACGCGCAGAATCCCTTGCTACGCTTACCAGTTCCTCTTCTGGCTTTAGTGTCGATGTCCACCACTGCCTGGATGGCGTCGACTGTGGACCTGCCTTTCCGAAAGCCGAACTGGTTTTCCGAGAGACCATTCTCGCGGACCATGTGACCCTGTAGTCTTTGTAGGATCATTTCCTCCAGAAGTTTCCCCATCGTATCCAATAAACATATTGGCCTATACGATGAGGCATCCCCTAGAGGTTTGTTGCCTTTCCTCAGCAGGACCAACCTCTGCTTCTTCCAGTCTGCGAAGAACCTCCCTCCCGAAGACAGGGAGTTGAAGACTTCTAGGAGCATCTCCGGGTATACCCCGATCACCTCTTTGAGGATCTCGTTCGGCAACCCGTCGATCCCCGGCGCTGTGTTTGCCTTGAGCCTTCCACCCGCTCTCTTTAGTTCTTCGAGAGTGAAGAGTTCTTCGCCCCGGACCACGCAGGAACTTCGGTCCTGTCTTTGGAACGGCTCTACATGCGGGAACAAGCTTCGCACGATGTACTTGACACGATCGGCACTATCCAGGCCCGGGGTCTTTCTTCTAGTCACCAATCTCTTAGTGACTATTTTGAAGGCGAGACCCCATGGATCCTTCTCGACTTCTCCGATCAAGTCTTTCCAGCACTGAAGTCGGCTTTTTTTTATGCCTTGCCTCAGAGCTGATTTTGCTTTTTTCCATGCCTCGCGCAGCAGGGATCACCCTTTGAGCGGGTAAAACTCCGCCGCGCTGTAAGGCACTTTCGACGCAGGACGGACAACTGGTCGTTCCACCAGTACATCGAGTCCCCGGTACGCCTGTGCCCGCGGCGAGGCATGGAGTGGTCGCATGCTGCGACCACTTTCCGCCTCGCCGCGCGCACAGTGTCCTCCAACGACCCAGCAGACCTTGCCCAACCAAGCTCATCTATGAGCCTGGTTTCTTCAAGATGTTCCCGAAGCTTGTCTTTTCTGAGTCGTTTTGTGTTCCAGGAGGGGCTCCTTACCTTGCCGCCCCTTCCCGTATTCACTGGGTGACTCCGTTCCTGGATGCTAAACTCAATGCACTGGTGGTCACTCAATGTTATTACATCGAGGACGCACCAGTCGCCTATCCTGGAGGCAAGACTGGGCGCGGCAATCGTGGGGTCGATAATAGAACCCCCAGCTCCTCGTCTGAACGTAAAATCCCTGCCCCGATTCAACACGATCAGGTCATTCCTGGCGACCATCTCACCGACCAAGATTCCCCTCCTGTCCAGACGGGCTTCTCCCCACTCGGGCGACTTACTATTAAAGTCACCCGCAATAAGGGACCGCCCACTAGCCTCTTTGAGGCTTTCCTCAAGGAGGAGGATCTGGGTCTCGAAAATCTCGAAAGGATCGTTCGGGGAGAAGTAGCAAATGTACACACGTACCCCCGCCACCTCTACCCAAACGAAACCCGCGTCGGTCTCCAGGAACTCCGCGATGCTCAAATTAGGGCTGCAGACAAGGATCCCAGCCCTCCTTGATGCATCCTGGTACCAAGCAGAGTTTTGGGACCATTTGTGTTGCTCACTAATGAGCAACAAATCGGCTCTCCTCTCCCTGGCAGTCTGCATCAGAAGGTTCTGGGCTTCCTTCCCTCTCCCGAGGTTGAGCTGTAGAAATTTCACTTTCCACCTCTCAACCTCCGGAGCTCCGCCCTGAATATTGGGCAAGAACCGCTCCCCGAAGCATGGGCGACATCTTTTTCGCCCCTATCAGTACAAGTCAGGCACCGAGGGGGAGCCTTGCACTCCTTGGCCACGTGTGACGCGCCCCCACACCTCCAGCAGGCATCCTTCCTGCCTGGAAGCGCGCAGCCACGCGACACATGGCCGTATCCCTGGCACCTGAAGCACCGGGCAACCTCGACATGCTCTCGGATGCGGCAGTTCACCCACCCTACCCTTAGTCTATCAAGCCCGAGCAAGCCCTGGGCGTCCGCCTCGGTTAAACGGACCACCGCAGTCTGCACACCGCCAAAGCGTTTGTACAGCCTGCACTGGTCACCGAGGTCTGGCTTGCCCAGTGCGATGCAAAGCGCTGCAACAACCTCTTCTCTTGTGACTGTCTCGTCGAGGTCCCTAACTTAAAGGGAACTCTTCGAGACCATAGATTTAACTTAGGCCTCCTCTCCGACCGCTTGGTCGAGCGCCTTTTCGAAGGTCGAGACGTCACCCACCTTTCTGAGGACCAGGAGAATCTCCTCCCTCCTGGTTCTCCGAATGGAGAGGACCTCCGCCCCTGCGTTTTGGGGGTTTACTTTCGCCTTCATAGCCTTCAGGATATCGGCGTAGGACTCTCCATCCCTCGCCGACACCCTGATAGCGTCGCCCGACCGTGCGGCCGGAGAGCGCCTCGCCAACTTCACCTTTGTTTTAGGTTCCTGCGCAGATGGCACAGGAACCTCTTTTTTCTTCTCTTTTTTTATTTTTTTCTTTTTTTTCTTCTCCACCAGCTGCCATTCCCCATCCTTTTTTGGGGTTTGGCTTCTGGTGGCCGCAGCGTAAGTTGGCGGTATGCCGCCCTTCCCTTTCTTGGGAAGCCGATCTTCGGGGGGAGAAGGAGCAACCCTCTTCTCCCCCTTTGTCAGCTTTTTTGGGGTATCTCCCAGAGACGCAGAGCGCAGTCTCCGGAAGATACCCATCTTTTTGACGGCGGGGTGGGATTCCATCCTTTTCTGGATTTCCACCCCGCTCTCTAGTAAGCACTTGTGGGTGTTGAGCATTCCGCTCAACACCTCCGTAGCCTCACTCACACTGTCCTTAACATGGCCAGGGTTGTTTCTCAGCATACCCTGCTGGATAACGCTGAGAGCCCTGGCCAGCCTCTCCATTTTCTTACTGTGCTCCTTCAGGAGCTGAAGGACGTCTTTCCATCCATCAGCCCCTGGAGGAGTGTGTGACTGCGCATCAGGCGCCTTCACCGCTTCATCTCCTTTATTTTTTTCAAAATTTTTAAAATTCATATTAATGTCGTCGTGTCTTGAGACGGTTCGCCCATCATGGGAGCCCTACCGCAGTAGGGCTACTATCCCCGCCTGTATAGATCCCTAGTTATGTGCACCGAAACCGAGAAGCGGCTTATCGGATGGTCGATCCTATCGGCACATTATATGAAGCTAGTAAAAAAGGTTACGGGATAGGCCCGCGCCATAATGATGCTAAAGGTTTAACGTCACCCCTATTGACCAAGTGGTGCCGGGTCCGCCCCGACACCTGGCCCGGACTTCAGGCTAGACGCTGTGCAATTTATCCTACGCATCGTCGGGTATTAGGAAATACTAACCAGGTAATCCTTCATTCCTGCGCACGGGCGTCCATGATTTCAACCCCGAAATTGGCTCCAGACAGTAGAAACGTGAGCGATTTTCCCACTTTAACATGTGGTTTCACGGGATCTTTGCCCTTCGCGGCCGAACACCGGAGGGACTTACATTTACCCATATTACTTCCACAGAGGTAAGGTACTGACATAGCGTCCTACCCTGGTCGGGAGGCTACTACTCCCTTGGCTAGTCTATCGGGAATATCCACCAGGCGCCGGCCGCAGCCCATTCACTCGGCAACGCATTCGTACTGGTATGTGTGGGTGTCGGTATCGTGCATGTGGTTGTGATGTGACCGCGAGAAGGGCACGAGGGAAGTTCAGCGTCACCGCCGCATGCGTATTTGGGTTGATACCCCGATTAAGGGGCCCCCCGCATTCACACTGGTTCCACTCATGCGGCATCAAGGAACCTGTTCAAGGTCCCCTGATGCTTTTTGCTCCACACCGCGTCCTCACGCGTCCGAAGGTTGAGGAGAGACCATTCAAACGCGCGCGCCCGGCAGGCCCACCGCTAGGGAAAGTCTGTCTATAAGACCCCCTTGACGGCCATCCTGACGGCGACAGCCCAGCTGTTGGCAGAGTCCTTTCGGCTACTACCATTGGCGGGCTGCAGGACGCGTCTGCTCCGTGCATGGCCTCACACGTTCCTGTGGGTGAGACACTGCCCTCACGCGAAAGGCCGTCTCGGGTATTGTTTGTTTTGCGTTCAGTTTTGGTGTTATTATGTAGTGTGTTTTTGCTGTATGTGTGTGAACTCCTCCTTTCGCATCCGGGCTTGGGACCGGCAATGGCGGAGTTTCATTCATTTATATTGAATTTAGTGCTAACCGTTGAATAATGGGTTTGCACTAATTCAATTAAATAAAACAATTGAATATCAATATTTGTTAATCCATTTATATTGAACTTAGTGCTGACCGTTCAATAATGGGTTTGCACTAATTCAATTAAATAACACATTTTAACGTCAATATTGCTTCATTAATTTATATTAAATTTAGTGCTAATCGCGGAATAATGGGTTTGCACCAATTCAATTAAATAAAACATTTTAATATCAATATTTGTTCTTTCATTTATATTGAATTTAGTGCTAACCGTTCAATAATGGGTTTGCACTGATTCAATTGAATAACACATTTTAATGTCAATATTTCTTCATTCATTTATATTGAATTTAGTGCTAACCGTTGATTAATGGGTTTGCACTAATTCATTTAAATAAAACATTTTAATATCAATATTTGTTCATTCATTTATATTGAATTTAGTGCTAACCGTTCAATAATGTGTTTGCACTGATTCAATTGAATAACACATTTTAATATCAATATTTCTTCATTCATTTATATTGAATTTAGTGCTAACCGTTCAATAATGGGTTTGCACTTATTCAATTGAATAACACATTTTAATATCAATATTTCTTCATTCATTTATATTGAATTTAGTGCTAACCGTTGAATAATGGGTTTGCACTAATTCATTTAAATAAAACATTTTAATATCAATATTTGTTCATTCATTTATATTGAATTTAGTGCTAACCGCGGAATAATGGGTTTGCTCTAATTCAATTAAATAAAACATTTTAATATCAATATACGTTCTTTCATTTATATTGAATTTAGTGCTAACAGTTCAGTAAAGGGTTTGCACTGATTCAATTGAATAACACATTTTAATGTCAATATTGCTTCATTCATTTATATTGAATTTAGTGCTAACCGTTCAATAATGTGTTTGCACTGATTCAATTGAATAACACATTTTAATATCAATATTTCTTCATTTATTTATATTGAATTTAGTGCTAACCGTTCAATAATGGGTTTGCACTAATTCAATTGAATAAAACATTTTAATATCAATATTTCTTCATTCATTTATATTGAATTTAGTGCTAACCGCGGAATAATGGGTTTGCTCTAATTTAATTAAATAAAACATTTTAATATCAATATTTGCTAATTCATTTAAATTGAATTTTGTGCTAACCGTTCAATAATGGGTTTGCACTGATTCAATTGAATAACACATTTTAATATCAATATTTCTTCATTCATTTATATTGAATTTAGTGCTAACCGTTGAATAATGGGTTTGCACTAATTCAATTAAATAAAACAATTTAATATCAATATTTGTTAATCCATTTATATTGAATTTAGTGCTAACCGTTCAATAATGGGTTTGCACTGATTCAATTGAATAACACATTTTAAAGTCAATATATGCTTCATTCATTTATATTGAATTTAGTGCTAACCGCGGAATAATGGGTTTGCACTAATTCAATTAAATAAAACATTTTAATATCAATATTTGTTAATTCATTTATATTGAATTTAGTGCTAACCGTTCAATAATGGGTTTGCACTGATTCAATTGAATAACACATTTTAATATCAATATTTCTTCATTCATTTATATTGAATTTAGTGCTAACCGTTGAATAATGGGTTTGCACTAATTCAATTAAATAAAACATTTTAATATCAATATTTGTTCATTCATTTATATTGAATTTAGTGCTAACCGTTCAATAATGTGTTTGCACTGATTCAATTGAATAACACATTTTAATGTCAATATTGCTTCATTTATTTATATTGAATTTAGTGCTAACCGTTCAATAATGGGTTTGCACTGATTCAATTGAATAACACATTTTAATGACAATATTTCTTCATTCATTTATATTGAATTTAGTGCTAACCTTTCAATAATAGGTTTGCACTGATTCAATTGAATAAAACATTTTAATATCAATATTTTTTCATTCATTTATATTGAATTTAGTGCTAACCGTTCAATAATGGGTTTGCACTGATTCAATTAAATAAAACATTTTAATATCAATATTTGTTAATTCATTTATATTGAATTTAGTGCTAACCGTTCAATAATGGGTTTGCACTGATTCAATTGAATAACACATTTTAATGTCAATATATGCTCTTTCATTTATATTGAATTTAGTGCTAACCGTTGAATAATGTTTTTGCACTAATTCAATTAAATAAAACATTTTAATATCAATATTTGTTCATTCATTTATATTGAATTTAGTGCTAACCGTTCAATAATGGGTTTGCACTGATTCAATTGAATAACACATTTTAATATCAATATTTCTTCATTCATTTATATTGAATTTAGTGCTAACCGTTCAATAATGGGTTTGCACTGATTCAATTGAATAACACATTTTAATGTCAATATTTGTTTATTCATTTATATTGAATTTAGTGCTAACAGTTCAATAATGGGTTTGCACCGATTCAATTGAATAACACATTTTAATGTCAATATTGCTTCATTTATTTATATTGAATTTAGTGCTAACAGTTCAATAATGGGTTTGCACTGATTCAATTGAATAACACATTTTAATGTCAATATTTCTTCATTCATTTATATTGAATTTAGTGCTAACCGCGGAATAATGGGTTTGCTCTAATTCAATTAAATAAAACATTTTAATATCAATATATGTTCTTTCATTTATATTGAATTTAGTGTTAACCGCTCAATAATGGGTTTGCACTGATTCAATTGAATAACACATTTTAATGTCAATATTGCTTCATTTATTTATATTGAATTTAGTGCTAACCGTTCAATAATGGGTTTGCACTAATTCAATTGAATAAAACATTTTAATATCAATATTTCTTCATTCATTTATATTGAATTTAGTGCTAACCGCGGAATAATGGGTTTGCACTAATTCAATTGAATAAAACATTTTAATATCAATATTTTTTCATTCATTTATATTGAATTTAGTGCTAACCGTTCAATAATGTGTTTGCACTGATTCAATTGAATAACACATTTTAATATCAATATTTCTTCATTCATTTATATTGAATTTAGTGTTAACCGCTCAATAATGGGTTTGCACTGATTCAATTGAATAACACATTTTAATGTCAATATTGCTTCATTTATTTATATTGAATTTAGTGCTAACAGTTCAATAATGGGTTTGCACTGATTCAATTGAATAACACATTTTAATGTCAATATTGCTTCATTTATTTATATTGAATTTAGTGCTAACCGTTCAATAATGGGTTTGCACTAATTCAATTGAATAAAACATTTTAATATCAATATTTCTTCATTCATTTATATTGAATTTAGTGCTAACCGCGGAATAATGGGTTTGCTCTAATTCAATTAAATAAAACATTTTAATATCAATATTTGTTCATTCATTTATATTGAATTTAGTGCTAACCGTTGAATAATGGGTTTGCACTAATTCAATTGAATAAAACATTTTAATATCAATATTTTTTCATTCATTTATATTGAATTTAGTGCTAACAGTTCAATAATGGGTTTGCACTGATTCAATTAAATAAAACATTTGAATATCAATATTTGTTAATTCATTTATATTGAATTTAGTGCTAACCGTTCAATAATGGGTTTGCACTGATTCAATTAAATAAAACATTTTAATATCAATATATGTTCTTTCATTTATATTGAATTTAGTGCTAATCGTTCAATAATGGGTTTGCACTGATTCATTTGAATAACACATTTTAATATCAATATTTGTTCATTCATTTATATTGAATTTAGTGCCAACCGTTCAATAATGGGTTTGCACTAATTCAATTAAATAAAACATTTTAATATCAATATTTTTTCATTCATTTATATTGAATTTAGTGCTAACAGTTCAATAATGGGTTTGCACTGATTCAATTAAATAAAACATTTGAATATCAATATTTGTTAATTCATTTATATTGAATTTAGTGCTAACCGTTCAATAATGGGTTTGCACTGATTCAATTGAATAACACATTTTAATGTCAATATATGTTCTTTCATTTATATTGAATTTAGTGCTAACCGTTGAATAATGGGTTTGCACTAATTCATTTAAATAAAACATTTTAATATCAATATTTGTTCATTCATTTATATTGAATTTAGTGCTAACAGTTCAATAATGGGTTTGCACTGATTCAATTAAA
Organism: Diplolepis rosae; assembly: GCA_030998225.1. Taxonomy (NCBI): domain Eukaryota; kingdom Metazoa; phylum Arthropoda; class Insecta; order Hymenoptera; family Diplolepididae; genus Diplolepis; species Diplolepis rosae. The sequence goes on along the minus strand of JAPYXD010000338.1, from coordinate 6,190 downwards.
TAAAACATTTGAATATCAATATTTGTTAATTCATTTATATTGAATTTAGTGTTAACCGTTCAATAATGGGTTTGCACTGATTCAATTGAATAACACATTTTAATGTCAATATATGTTCTTTCATTTATATTGAATTTAGTGCTAACCGTTGAATAATGGGTTTGCACTAATTCATTTAAATAAAACATTTTAATATCAATATTTGTTCATTCATTTATATTGAATTTAGTGCTAACCGTTCAATAATGGGTTTGCACTTATTCAATTTAATAAAACATTTTAATATCAATATTTTTTCATTCATTTATATTGAATTTAGTGCTAACAGTTCAATAATGGGTTTGCACTGATTCAATTAAATAAAACATTTGAATATCAATATTTGTTAATTCATTTATATTGAATTTAGTGTTAACCGTTCAATAATGGGTTTGCACTGATTCAATTGAATAACACATTTTAATGTCAATATTGCTTCATTTATTTATATTGAATTTAGTGCTAACCGTTCAATAATGGGTTTGCACTAATTCAATTGAATAAAACATTTTAATATCAATATTTCTTCATTCATTTATATTGAATTTAGTGCTAACCGCGGAATAATGGGTTTGCACTAATTCAATTGAATAAAACATTTTAATATCAATATTTGTTCATTCATTTATATTGAATTTAGTGCTAACCGTTCAATAATGGGTTTGCACTGATTCAATTGAATAACACATTTTAATGTCAATATATGTTCTTTCATTTATATTGAATTTAGTGCTAACCGTTGAATAATGGGTTTGCACTAATTCATTTAAATAAAACATTTTAATATCAATATTTGTTCATTCATTTATATTGAATTTAGTGCTAACCGTTCAATAATGTGTTTGCACTGATTCAATTGAATAACACATTTTAATATCAATATTTCTTCATTCATTTATATTGAATTTAGTGTTAACCGCTCAATAATGGGTTTGCACTGATTCAATTGAATAACACATTTTAATGTCAATATTGCTTCATTTATTTATATTGAATTTAGTGCTAACAGTTCAATAATGGGTTTGCACTGATTCAATTGAATAACACATTTTAATGTCAATATTGCTTCATTTATTTATATTGAATTTAGTGCTAACCGTTCAATAATGGGTTTGCACTAATTCAATTGAATAAAACATTTTAATATCAATATTTCTTCATTCATTTATATTGAATTTAGTGCTAACCGCGGAATAATGGGTTTGCTCTAATTCAATTAAATAAAACATTTCAATATCAATATATGTTCTTTCATTTATATTGAATTTAGTGTTAACCGCTCAATAATGGGTTTGCACTGATTCAATTGAATAACACATTTTAATGTCAATATTGCTTCATTTATTTATATTGAATTTAGTGCTAACAGTTCAATAATGGGTTTGCACTGATTCAATTGAATAACACATTTTAATGTCAATATTGCTTCATTTATTTATATTGAATTTAGTGCTAACCGTTCAATAATGGGTTTGCACTAATTCAATTGAATAAAACATTTTAATATCAATATTTCTTCATTCATTTATATTGAATTTATTGCTAACCGTTGAATAATGGGTTTGCACTAATTCAATTAAATAAAACATTTGAATATCAATATTTGTTAATCCATTTATATTGAATTTAGTGCTAACCGTTCAATAATGGGTTTGCACTGATTCAATTGAATAACACATTTCAATGTCAATATTGCTTCATTAATATATATTGAATTTAGTGCTAACCGCGGAATAATGGGTTTGCTCTAATTCAATTAAATAAAACATTTTAATATCAATATATGTTCTTTCATTTATATTGAATTTAGTGTTAACCGCTCAATAATGGGTTTGCACTGATTCAATTGAATAACACATTTTAATGTCAATATTGCTTCATTTATTTATATTGAATTTAGTCCTAACCGTTCAATAATGCATTTGCACTGATTCAATTGAATAACACATTTTAATGTCAATATTTCTTCATTCATTTATATTGAATTTAGTGCTAACCGCGGAATAATGGGTTTGCACCAATTCAATTAAATAAAACATTTTAAAATCAATATACGTTCTTTCATTTATGTTGAATTTAGTGTTAACCGCTCAATAATGGGTTTGCACTGATTCAATTGAATAACACATTTTAATGTCAATATTGCTTCATTTATTTATATTGAATTTAGTGCTAACCGTTCAATAATGGGTATGCACTGATTCAATTGAATAACGCATTTCAATGTCAATATATGTTCTTTAATTTATATTGAATTTAGTGCTAACCGCGGAATAATGGGTTTGCACCAATTCAATTAAATAAAACATTTTAATATCAATATATGTTCTTTCATTTATATTGAATTTAGTGTTAACCGCTCAATAATGGGTTTGCACTGATTCAATTGAATAACACATTTTAATGTCAATATTGCTTCATTTATTTATATTGAATTTAGTGCTAACCGTTCAATAATGGGTTTGCACTGATTCAATTGAATAACACATTTTAATGTCAATATTTCTTCATTCATTTATATTGAATTTAGTGCTAACCGTTCAATAATGGGTATGCACTGATTCAATTGAATAACACATTTCAATGTCAATATTTCTTCATTCATTTATATTGAATTTAGTGCTAACCGTTGAATAATGGGTTTGCACTAATTCAATTAAAAAAAACATTTTAATATCAATATTTGTTCATTCATTTATATTGAATTTAGTGCTAACAGTTCAATAATGGGTTTGCACTGATTCAATTGAATAACACATTTTAATGTCAATATTTGTTTATTCATTTATATTGAATTTAGTGCTAACAGTTCAGTAATGGGTTTGCACTGATTCAATTGAATAACACATTTTAATGTCAATATTGCTTCATTTATTTATATTGAATTTAGTGCTAACAGTTCAATAATGTGTTTGCACTGATTCAATTGAATAACACATTTTAATGTCAATATTGCTTCATTTCTTTATATTGAATTTAGTGCTAACAGTTCAATAATGGGTTTGCACTAATTCAATTGAATAAAACATTTTAATATCAATATTTCTTCATTCATTTATATTGAATTTAGTGCTAACCGCGGAATAATGGGTTTGCTCTAATTCAATTAAATAAAACATTTTAATATCAATATATGTTCTTTCATTTATATTGAATTTAGTGTTAACCGCTCAATAATGGGTTTGCACTGATTCAATTGAATAACACATTTTAATGTCAATATTGCTTCATTTATTTATATTGAATTTAGTGCTAACCGTTCAATAATGGATTTGCACTGATTCAATTGAATAACACATTTTAATGTCAATATTTCTTCATTCATTTATATTGAATTTAGTGCTAACCGTTCAATAATGGGTTTGCACTGATTCAATTGAATAACACATTTTAATGTCAATATTGCTTCATTCATTTATATTGAATTTAGTACTAACCGTTGAATAATGGGTTTGCACAAATTCAATTAAATAAAACATTTTAATATCAATATATGTTCTTTCATTTATATTGAATTTAGTGTTAACCGCTCAATAATGGGCTTGCACTGATTCAATTGAATAACACATTTTAATGTCAATATTGCTTCATTTATTTATATTGAATTTAGTGCTAACCGTTCAATAATGGTTTTGCACTGATTCAATTGAATAACACATTTTAATGTCAATATTTCTTCATTCATTTATATTGAATTTAGTGCTAACCGTTCAATAATGGGTTTGCACTGATTCAATTGAATAAAACATTTTAATATCAATATTTCTTCATTCATTTATATTGAATTTAGTGCTAACCGTTGAATAATGGGTTTGCACTAATTCAATTAAATAAAACATTTTAATATCAATATTTGTTCATTCATTTATATTGAATTTAGTGCTAACAGTTCAATAATGGGTTTGCACCGATTCAATTGAATAACACATTTTAATGTCAATATTGCTTCATTTATTTATATTGAATTTAGTGCTAACAGTTCAATAATGGGTTTGCACTGATTCAATTGAATAACACATTTTAATGTCAATATTTGTTTATTCATTTATATTGAATTTAGTGCTAACAGTTCAATAATGGGTTTGCACTGATTCAATTGAATAACACATTTTAATGTCAATATTGCTTCATTTATTTATATTGAATTTAGTGCTAACAGTTCAATAATGGGTTTGCACTAATTCAATTGAATAAAACATTTTAATATCAATATTTCTTCATTCATTTATATTGAATTTAGTGCTAACCGCGGAATAATGGGTTTGCTCTAATTCAATTAAATAAAACATTTTAATATCAATATATGTTCTTTCATTTATATTGAATTTAGTGTTAACCGCTCAATAATGGGCTTGCACTGATTCAATTGAATAACACATTTTAATATCAATATTTCTTCATTAATTTATATTGAATTTAGTGCTAACCGCGGAATAATGGGTTTGTTCTAAGTCAATTAAATAAAACATTTTAATGTCAATATTTATTTATTCATTTATATAGAATTTATTGCTAACAGTTCAGTAAAGGGTTTGCACTTATTCAATTGAATAACACATTTTAATGTCAATATTGCTTCATTTATTTATATTGAATTTAGTGCTAACAGTTCAATAATGGGTTTGCACTGATTCAATTGAATAACACATTTTAATATCAATATTTCTTCATTCATTTATATTGAATTTAGTGCTAACCGTTCAATAATGGGTTTGCACTAATTCAATTGAATAAAACATTTTAATATCAATATTTCTTCATTCATTTATATTGAATTTAGTGCTAACCGCGGAATAATGGGTTTGCTCTAATTTAATTAAATAAAACATTTTAATATCAATATTTGCTAATTCATTTATATTGAATTTTGTGCTAACCGTTCAATAATGGGTTTGCACTGATTCAATTGAATAACACATTTTAATATCAATATTTCTTCATTCATTTATATTGAATTTAGTGCTAACCGTTGAATAATGGGTTTGCACTAATTCAATTAAATAAAACAATTGAATATCAATATTTGTTAATCCATTTATATTGAATTTAGTGCTAACCCTTCAATAATGGGTTTGCACTGATTCAATTGAATAACACATTTTAACGTTAATATTGCTTCATTAATTTATATTGAATTTAGTGCTAATTGCGGAATAATGGGTTTGCACTGATTCAATTAAATAAAACATTTGAATATCTATATTTGTTAATTCATTTATATTGAATTTAGTGCTAACCGTTCAATATTGGGTTTGCACTGATTCAATTGAATAACACATTTTAATATCAATATTTCTTCATTCATTTATATTGAATTTAGTGCTAACCGTTCAATAATGGGTTTGCACTAATTCAATTAAATAAAACATTTTAATATCAATATTTGTTAATTCATTTATATTGAATTTAGTGCTAACCGTTCAATAATGTGTTTGCACTGATTCAATTGAATAACACATTTTAATGTCAATATTGCTTCATTTATTTATATTGAATTTAGTGCTAACCGTTCAATAATGGGTTTGCACTGATTCAATTGAATAACACATTTTAATGTCAATATTTGTTTATTCATTTATATTGAATTTAGTGCTAACAGTTCAGTAATGGGTTTGCACTGATTCAATTGAATAACACATTTTAATGTCAATATTGCTTCATTTATTTATATTGAATTTAGTGCTAACAGTTCAATAATGGGTTTGCACTGATTCAATTGAATAACACATTTTAATGTCAATATTGCTTCATTTATTTAAATTGAATTTAGTGCTAACAGTTCAATAATGGGTTTGCACTAATTCAATTGAATAAAACATTTTAATATCAATATTTCTTCATTCATTTATATTGAATTTAGTGCTAACCGCGGAATAATGGGTTTGCTCTAATTCAATTAAATAAAACATTTTAATATCAATATATGTTCTTTCATTTATATTGAATTTAGTGTTAACCGCTCAATAATGGGCTTGCACTGATTCAATTGAATAACACATTTTAATATCAATATTTCTTCATTAATTTATATTGAATTTAGTGCTAACCGCGGAATAATGGGTTTGTTCTAATTCAATTAAATAAAACATTTTAATGTCAATATTTATTTATTCATTTATATTGAATTTATTGCTAACAGTTCAGTAAAGGG